>CM057346.1:149934578-150583999 GCA_030015575.1 Agapanthus africanus
TTTTAAGGATGTGCTTATAGACCCCAGCTCCTACGTATATGATCGCCATCATACTGCTGGCCGTCAAGCAAGAATCCTAGGGGCTCTATCAACGCGCAATAGTTACCTGTAAGGTCACCTAAAGCAGTACACGGTGATAAAGATAAACCAGATAGCATACTATCATCTAGAGTAAGACTGTCCTACCGGCATAGGTCTTCTCTCAATCATTGCAATCACGTGCCTGTGATCCAATAATTGACTCTGAGGGCACTATCTCCAACAGCAGTCACACTAGTGGGGGTTGGGCAGTCTATAAGCACATCCTTAAGCATGTCCCTGGTCGTAGGATTATCGAAATAGGGCATCGATACTCCAGAGTAGACTAGTGTATACGCTTCTTATCCTTATCAGGGGAGGTGGCCTGTCCCGCAGCCATTGGTATATAGTACCAGAGATAGTATACAGGTGCTCATTGGGTTATGAGTTACACTGGACGGACTCGCTGGGAACTGCTGGTTGGTATTATACCTATCATCAGTTAGCAGTTCCCCGGTGACATGAGTACAGGTTAGTCCGTTGACTTGACATCACTATTAGTCTCGAGTGTGTTTCCACTGTACTTATATTACTACCCTACCACGGCTCAAATGAGCCGTGCAAACAGGTAGTGGTTGGGTGCAGTCCCGAACCACTTAGAGGCGGTAGGGGTTAGAAGGGATTCTTCTCTCCCGGTATTGGGAGTTGATATCATGCTGTGTTCGGTTAGCCAATACGCAAAGTCTCCGGTCAGGGCAAGTGAGATTTACTGGTAGGTACACCAGTAGTTTCTTAGGATGTATTTGGCTCTACACCGACATGACATATTGCACTATTAGGGGTCTAACGTTTACCCCCTAGGCCCGATATGCGATACTCTTAGAGAAATAGACCGGACTGTATGGAGATTGTCACGGATAGACTCAGTAGGGGTTCGGATAAGTTCGTTCGTCGGCTTTCTTTTCGACAAGTACCTAAGCAGCCGTTACGTACAGCTAGTTTCACTGACGGACTTGTAGTTAAACCCACTGCCATCATATTGTCGAGTCTTTAGAGTCCCATACAGAGCGTTTCCCTAGTTCAGGTAAAACGATGTATAGGCCGTATGATTTTACGTGCAGGGTTCCGATCACGGATGTTGTTCGGACGGATAATACTAGTGGGCGTAGGATTAAGCCAGATTCTAGTATTATATTATTAGATTATTTTTATCTCTTTGTATTCGTATTTTTTGCAGTACGAATACGAGTATGTATATACGGTGAGGGCATTCTTATAATTTTTACAAGAGATGCTTCTAGAAGGGAGCACCTCATTTTAGTTTTATCTATTTTTGGAAAATAGATTAATGGGGTGGAAAATGGAGATATTTGTGGCATGGTTGAAACATGGCTAATTTATTTGTTTATTTCATTTGACTTTACTATTCAAGCATGGTTCTATTTTCTATGGAAAAATATTGCATGCTTGATTATTGGAAAAAAGTTAGGCATTCTTCACTTGCTTACTTCACTTGGTCATTTTTGTGTTTTCTTATTCTCTCTCCATTTTTTCTCTCCTCCTTCTTCCTCAAACCCTAACCCTCACATATGTTTTGAATCCTAGGGTTTTTTGAGATAAAATAGGCCAATTAACTCTCTACATCTCATAAGCTACCTAGATTGACAAACTAGGTACTTTAGTTACCTCATTCTTGAGGTTGGAGCTTGAACCATAGACCCTTTGGTGGATCGTCTTCGATACGAGGTGGTCGACGACCGAGCTTGATCCACATCTTCTAGGAGCTCAAGAAGAGGAGAAGAAGACCCGAAGGACTAGATTCTTGGAGGTATAAAACTCTATCATAGTAGTTTAGAACCTCTATGTGTTTTGCTAGTTAGGGTTTCTAAACGATCTTGGATGTTTAGTCAATGTTGCTTGTCAAAAAAATCATTTTTGTAAATTCCGCCTCCCCACAAACCATGTGGGGTGTGTGATCGACTTACACGGGAATGCTTCTAGAAGAAGGACACCTCATATTTAATTTTCTTTTTAGAAAATTAAATAGAAATAAGGTGGAAAGAAGGTGGCATGAGGCATGGGTGCAAACATGTAAAGAAGTATGGCTTGGATTTTATATTGATAAAATCATTTGGA
Source organism: Agapanthus africanus (assembly GCA_030015575.1). Classification (NCBI taxonomy): domain Eukaryota; kingdom Viridiplantae; phylum Streptophyta; class Magnoliopsida; order Asparagales; family Amaryllidaceae; genus Agapanthus; species Agapanthus africanus. The sequence goes on from CM057346.1 coordinate 149,936,733, forward strand.
TGCACTATTCATGCATGGTTGAAAATAGCAAAGCCATTCACTTTCTACACTTGATTGCTTCATTCCATTACTCTTAAGTGCATGCTTCATGGTCTTATGACTTAGTCATTCTCTCCTCACCTCCTTCTTCTTCCTCTTGCTCACTTGAGCTTGAGACTATGAGAGAAATTTTTAGTGAAAAATTCCTACATCACCCACCATCCATCCCTATCAAGTTTGGATCGTCGGTCGGAGCCTCTTCCGGTTTCCCTTGGTTAGATCTTCTTCAGCGAGAGTGGTCGACTTTCAAGTGCGATCCCGGCGGCTATGTGCTTGGAGGGGTCTTCTACAATTGGGTGGACGCTGTTCATATCATAATATTGCATTACTATATTCCCCATTCTTATTCGTTTTATAAATAAACAGGTGCTTTTGACGTATGTCTGCTGCATATTACAGGATACAGGTTCTTGGAGCGAAAACAGTGAAAAAGACAGAAGACGACACAAAAAGGGACTTTTGACCAACAAATGAAAGGATCCTAGTCAAGCCTAGACGAAGAACAATTCACAATTGTACAAGGCAATGCAAGATCCAAAATGTCAAAGTGAACAGTTAAAAGATCACTACAAGTTTTTACTGAAGATCTGGAGAAAACCCAGAAGTCAAATGGAGAAAAGAACTAGAAAAATAGGAAGCCCAAAGCATCAAGAAGAAACCCAATAATTTTCAGTCAACGATCCTACCAATGGGCCGCGGAACCGCGGCCCAAACCCCACTAATGCCGCGGTTCCGCGGCCATTTAATGAACGTGTCGGTGCAGATTTTGGGTGTCAGTGCGTCGGTGCGAAGGTTGGGATTTTTCGGGGGTATTTTTGTAATCGCACATGTGCGAATCCTGTAACCTTAAATTTTCCTATTTCCTTATAAATATGTAATCAAAATACTGTAATAGGAATGCCTCCTTTCAAAGAAATAAAATTCAGATTTAATTCAGTGGGAAGAGCATCGTTTCTGTAAGTTCTTATTTTAATTTCTGCCTTAGTTGATAATTTAATTATTGCCCTAGATCTAATTAATCTTTTTCCCTAGTTTAATCTAGTGTAATCTTTCTTAAACTGCCGTAGGTAAGTTATTTGAAAATGTTATTTTTAGAAGATCCCCTAATGAGCGAGTAATTTCCTCGCTTGTTAGGGTTAGGAATAAGGGAGGGATTGAGAGATGAATATCTCTCATCTCTTTCATGCCCAATTAATTTTCAGAACTAGAACTTCATGCATGCATGCATGATCCGCTCCCTACGGCACCCTACCCATGAGGTAACGGTGAAACCGTAGTATAAAGGACCGGACATGCATGTCTTCCATGAAGGTTAGAGCAAATATTAGGAAAGGACGGACAAGGATCTAGAGGAAGAAACTTCGTTTCTTCCCAATCATCCTAATCCCTTTTTCTAATAGTTGCAATAACTTCTAAAAGATTTCATTTAGGGCAATAAAAGAGATGTGACATTCAATCTTATCAAACCCTACCTTAGACCTAACCCTAGCAAGTTTCTTTATCATCGTACAACTTAGTTTTAGATTCAATTAAAACAAAACCAAACAACCATTGGAATCAACTCGTGTGAACACTTAGGAAAATTACATATCCCTGTGGACCGACCCGTATTCACCGGCTAGCTTCATGCGACGCTGTTTCTGATTGCGGTAAATTAAATATTTTTGGTGATCGTAAAACCTACAATAATCAAATGGCGCCGTTGCCAGGGATGGCGTAAAATTTCTTTTGTATAATTTCGGGTTGATATAAATTTTAAAAATCATAAAAATCTGAAAATAGAAAAAGTACAAAAACATTTTATCAATTTTTATCTGTTTGAAGGGTTTTATTGTTTGAATCTTGCAGGAACAGCGAAGAATCTCTGATCTGGAAATTTGCAAAGGGCAAATCAGAAAAGTGCACATCAGAACAGAGGGGAAATTTGATAACAGAACAGTGCAATTTTTTCCAGAGAATGATCCCTCCTACAGACCGCGTTTCCGCGGCATAAGTGGGCCCTACACCGCGGTTCCGCCGCAAGTTGGCCACGTCAGCACCTCAAAATTTGTCGGTTTGTTCCTCATTCTCCCCTCTGCCAACCTCCATATATCTCTTGTGAAATTTTCTGCAGGAATTCTTTGCGCTAAAAATCTTCTTCCCCCTTCTCAATAACAGATTTTCTGCAGGTTTCTTTGCGCCGCGCTAAAAATAATTGATTGTAAGTGAATATAATGTTTTGCATAATTTAATCGGACTTTAAGGGGCTATTGACCAAACTCAGATTGGGTGGGGATTTCATCACCCTTCCCAGGACCCCAGAAAACACTTAAAGCATTTGCATCGACCACTTTTAATTAAAAAATACTAGACTCAGCCCTAAGGACTTCGAGCTCAATAGGACAAAGGACTAGACATAGGCATCGACCGTTTATCCTAACTGACTTTGCGGTGTCTAGGCAGGTGTGTCAAGGCAAGTGGTTACTTAATTAGGACCGCTACTTGTAGCGGGGAGCCTCCCACTTACCTGGCACTTATCGGGCCACAATTGACGGTGAAGAGGCGGTTTGAGGTCCTATTTCTAGCCCTAGTTAGGAGCTGTCTAGCTGACCTAGGTGACCCTAGATCTAGGCCTGATTGTGCATGTGTGGTTGATCGTATTTGTGTCACAAGTCTCTTGTCAAAATTTTTTTGCAAAAATCTCATATAAAAAAAAGAAAAAGAAAAATAAACTTTTCAAAACTTGCAACTTGTCGCTAAAGAAATCTTGCAACTCACTTACACCACTTCCTTTCATTGACGTTATCTTACCTCCACATTCTGTCTTTCATTTTTTTCTGACTACACTACCCCTTTAGTGTATGTCACTTTGGACTAGGGACACTAACGCCCGATTAGTCCGTGTTTCGTTGGTACCGACCGACGAACCTTTCGACACCGAAGTCGAAATTCCGTCCACTTTCTTACCTCCACCTTCAAATTCTTCCTCTGAATGCATGTCGGGATTCAACCCCAACAATACCTTACCGACGGGAATGATTCCACCTCCGTTAGGTGCGAATTACCCGAATCAACCGCCTGTTGAAGTGCCCGCACGAGTTGCGCTCCAGGATCTCTTCTACCCTGTCCGCACTTTTTTACCTACCTGTCTTTCACCCCCACCGGCAAATAGGGACAATTTTGAAATAAAACCACATTTCATCAATATGCTGCCAAAATTTCATGGTTTGGAATCAGAAGATGCGTATATTTTTATTAATAAATTCCAAAACGTTTGCGTTATGATGAAAACGACCCAATTAAGTGATGACGCTATAAGGCTAAGGGTCATTCCTTTCACCTTATGTGACCTAGCCGAGAAGTGGCTATACAGCACAGCATCACATTCCATTCGAAATTGGGACGAGTTTGTGAAGGCTTTTCTTAAGAAGTTCTATCCTCATCACAAAACTGCTAGAATCCGCAATGAGATTATACAATTTTCACAACTTCCTTCCGAACCATTTTTGAAGTGTTTTGAGAGATTTAAAGACCTACTCGTTCAATGACCTCATCATGGGATCGAAAGTTGGCAACTTTGCCAAACATTATACGAGGGATTGAACTCGGCAACGAAGCAGTTGCTAGAAACCATCTGTCAAGGTCACTTTCTCTCCAAATCTAGTGAGGAAGCGTGGCAGTTTCTTGAGGATCTTAGTGAACAAACAATTCAGTGGGTGAGCTCCAAGACCACATCATCTTCTTCTAGTGGTCAATCTAGGGCAGGCATACATCAAGTAGAGATGTCAATCGCTATGAAGGCCGAGATGGCCGCTCTTACGAAAAAGCTAGAAGCGATTGAGACCAAAATCTCATCGTCTTCTCCTGCCCCTGTTATGCCTCCACGAACTGTATGTGCTTGTTGTTCGGCTCCATCACACTTAACCGAAGTGTGTCCTTACAATGCATCTACTCAAGGACATGATCAAGTCAATGCTGTCTTTCAGCAACGACAAAGAAACGATCCGTACTCTTCTACATATAATCCGGGTTGGAGGAGTCACCCAAATTTCGCTTGGAACCAAAATCAGCAATTCCAAGGAAATAACAATTTTCAAGGGCCTCCCCCACAACAACAACAAGCACCTCCACAAACTCAATTTCAACAGCAACCTTACCCTAATCAAGTGAACAATTTTGTGCCTAATAATTCTTACGCTCCAAACAATTTTGTTCAACCTAACAATGACAAGGTTAGCTCGCTCGAAAGAAGTCTAGATGCGTTCCTAAAGCAATCTACACAGTCTACAGCAAGACTAGAGACTTCTATTCAATCTTTGGTACAAAACAGTGCCTCACACGATCAAAGCATCAAATCTATTGAGGCACAAATTGCACAACTCAATGCAGTATTGAGCGAGCGCGAAAAAGGAAAGCTCCCATCTCAACCACTGCCCAATCCTGGTCACGCACATGCTGCAAATCAACAGCAAACTCATAACGTTAACGCTGTGACCACGTTGAGATCGGGAAAAATGTTGCAAAACAATGTGGGTATTCACAATGACACCCCTGCCGGTGGTTCTTCTTCACCTTCTTCTTCTTCATTAGAGCCTGTTCTCCATCATTCATAAGGCTCTACTCCTTCTAGCTCGAACGGACCCACTTCTCACAACATGAACACATCTACACGGGGTTCCGTTCCAACTCAACAATCTGATCCGTAAAAATTGGACTCAACAACATTTCAAAATGCTCTTTTTCCAAACCGGTTGAGATCCAATAAACCAACTCCACAAATGGAGAAGATTGTTGAGCTGTTCAAACAGGTTAGCATAAATATCCCTCTTTTGGATGCGATCCAACAAGTTCCTTCATATGCAAAAATCTTAAAGGACTTATGCACCAAAAAGAGGAAGTCACAAGTACCAAAGAAAGTTTTTGTGGCTAGTGCTATTAGTGATGCTCTTGTCAATTCTTTACCCCAAAAGCAAAAGGACCCCGGTTGTCCTACCATTTCGATAACAATTGGGGAAAAGAACATCAATAGAGCACTACTTGATCTTGGTGCTAGTGTCAATTTGCTACCTTATTCTGTGTACGAGCAATTAGGCATTGGAGAGCTTAAGCCCACTCACTGTACTCTCCAAATGGCTGATCGATCAATCACCCATCCAAGGGGTGAGCTAGAGGATGTGTTGATCAAAGTTGGGGAGTTCATATTCCCAGTTGATTTTATTGTTATGGACACACAACCTGTTGCTAACTCACGGAACCAAATTCCGGTGATCCTCGGTCGACCATTTTTGGCCACTTCCAATGCCGTAATAAACTGTCGCAATGGCTCCATGACTCTATCCTTCGGGAAGACGTCTAGTGAGTTCAATATTTAAAAGTTAGGAAGTCTTCCCCCCGTGCCTAATACTAGTACACGAGAAGTTTGCTTTATTCACGAAATCACGCAGGAGGACTGGGAGCTTGAAAGATTTTTGTTTGATGAGAACAGTTTTGACGCCACTAGCGCGTCCCTCCTTGAGCCTACCACATTTGACACAACCGATATTGATTATGAATGTTTCACTTTTTCGGATGATGACGACTCACAGCCCGAATATGAGTCGTTTGAATTTTTGGATGAGTTAGTTGAACCATCCAAATCGGTTGTTTGCGGTGATTTCGAACCTGTGTTAGAGTCCTTTGAGTTTGAGGTAGATTCCCCAATGATTCTTTCGCCTCCGAAACTCGAACTCATGCCCTTGCCGTCTCACCTTAAATATGCTTACATAGGTGAGAATAAGACCTTTCCCATTATAATATCAGCCTCTCTAGCCTTCGAGCAAGAGAACGCTATTTTAAAGGTCTTACAAGATAGGCGGCAAGTTTTCGGTTGGACTATGGCGGACATCGAGGAGATTAGTTCCCTCATAATTGAATATCATATGCAAATGATGGATGATGCCAAGTCAATAAAGGATCCACAGATATATCTTGGGGATACTGTGGTCAGTCAACCACCTCCTTTAGAAGTTGAAACACCACCATTTCTTTTAATAAGCTACGAGAATGCCAATATTCCACTGATTGCTGATCATTCCCATTCTCGTTTTGATTCATCACCACATCATATCTATTCACTTCCATACTTTCACTGCCATCACTCCTATCTTCCCCAATTCTTTTTGGATCGGTATAACATGTTCTTCCACCAACCGACACTCTTTACAGATAAATTTTTCGACTGGTTGGTGTTGATGTTTGATCTGTGCAAAGTCTGGCAGTAATGTCTAACATTGTTTCATTGAAGTTTGGGGGGGCCTTTCTGTACATATTTTTGTTTTTCTTTTAACAATAAAATAAAAAAAAATTATAAATAAATAAACAGGGGAGTGCCGACATTTTGACCCTATTGGTGCAGCATGACAGTGAGGACACTGTCAAGTTCAAGTTTGGGGGTATGCTCGGTACGTTTTCTTCCTTCGCATTCATTTGTACATATTTTTGCATTTGCATATTTATTTTAAAACCCATAAAAATTGAAAATTTTCAAAAATTATAAAAAATATTGTATTCAATTTTGACCATATTTAACTTGAGTTTAACAAATAGGTTAACTGGCTAAGAACAATTAGATCTTAGACTTAGTAAATTAAAACCCTAAAAATAACCTTCTTTAAAGATTAACGGTAGAAAGTATATGTCTGTGTAGTTTATTTAGAAATAGGCAAATTTTGAGTTCACTTTTTGGGCTAAGTTGAAATAAAGGAAAAATATTGATATTCTTATTAGAGTATAAGTTTGAAAAATAATTCCTAGCTTAAGTCTAGATTCTGAAAATGTATACCCTACAAATTGCACAATCACGCACCTTGAAACTTGGAATAGTAGAAGAGACCTTGAAATGCTCTTGTCTAAAAGTCCTTAGTACGAAGAAAATTAAAAAAAATGTGTGAATAAAGAAAAAATGAACACTGGTCTTTGTGATTGCTTAAGGCTGGAAAAATAGAAAAAAATATTTAGCGAGGGTGCTTCATCACCTAGTGCCTTAGACCAACTGGTTTGGGAGTCACTGCTAAAAGCCTTGGGTGTTACAAGACTAGGAATTACGCTTTAAAGTGCAAACATATCTTGTAATCGGTTGTTAGTACCTCAAGAAGTATTAACAGTCGCATGAAGGATGTGTAAGCAAAGATTCATTAAGAATTCACCAGTTAATACTTTGGACAACGGACAAGAGTATGATTGCTTGATTTGAATTTTCAAGTGTAGGGGTGATTTATACACACACGTGGGGATATATGATTATGTTAGTTATATGTATGCCCTAGAGGCCATTACTGTACATGGGATGTATATTGTAGTGGATGCTGGGACATATATAGGGAGGACTTTCTTGCTCGACATGATAGTATGCTATCTGGTTGCTCTTTACCTTAACGTGTATACTGATTGCCTCTCTGTTACATGTTGGTAAAGCCCTTAGGATGTGTACTTGACTACCTGGACTGTGATGCGGATCATACTAGTGGGGACATGGTAGTCTATAAGTACATCCTTCAAAGTCCCTAGTCGTGGGTGTATCGAGACGGGGCATCGATATACCAGAGTAGACTAGCGTATACCTTCTCGACCCATACAGATGGGCGATAGATGATCCCATATCCATTGGTGTTTGACATCAGAGATGACATACGGGTGCTCAGTGGAGACTGGGTACACTGGACGGACTCGCCGAGAACTCCCAGATGGTATTATACCTTACATCAGATGGCAGTTCTCTGGTGACACTGGTACAGAGTAGTCTGTTGACCCGAGATCGTCATAGAGTCTTGTGTGGTTCCCACTGTGCTTTGATTTCCACCTTACCACATCCAAGAGGGCGTGCAAAACGGTGGTTTTTGGGTACAGTCCCGAGTCACATGGAGGCAATGAGCGATAGGAGGGGATTCGTCTCTCCCGGTATAGGGGGTTGATGTTGCGCTGTGTTCGATTGGCTATAACCGGAAATCCCTGGCCAGGGTTGCTGAGATTTACTGGTAAGTGTTACCAGTAGTTTCTCGAACTGTTATAGACCTCATATCGACACGACTTATCGAGCTACTGGGGTCTGACGTTTACCACCCCTAGGCAAGATATGCGACATATCAGACGACGAGACCGGACTGTACGGTAAGTGTTACTGGTTGGATTCACAGGAGTGTGAGCGGGCTTGCTCGTCGATCTTCTGATCGCTCAATACCCGGGTGGCCGTTACGTTTAGCAGACCGCTTGCGGCTTGTGGGTGTTTGATATGATCATCACCTGCTGCCGGCGTATTGACGAGTCTTTAGAGTCCTACACAGAGGTTTCCTGGCTCAAGCAAAACGAAATAGGAGCGCATATGAGATATGTGCGGGACCGAGAATGATACCAGTATGTGATACTGTATTCGATTCTCGCGATTTGTGACATTGATCGGTTATATGCGATATAGCCGGGTTATCGGATCAAGTGTTGATTCGATAAGTTGTTACTGTTGATATTAGTCGGTTATATGCGATATGACCGGATCATTAAATCAAGTGTTGATTTAATAATTTAATGCATAATTATATATTTGATATATTACTTTGCATTAACTAGTATCGGTTCACTTTAAATGGATTTTCTCACTTGATGTGCACATTGTATATGTGATATATTTTTGTGCATTTGATTGTATCATATTTGATGATACATGATTGCTAGGGTTTGTGTAAAGAATTAAACCTTGGTTAAATAAATGGTTAGGGTTTTCATTTGATTATTCATTCATTTATCTATTTATTTTTGGATTAAATGAATGAGAAATGAAAACAAAAGGTTGCTTTTCTTCATGAAGCTTGTTGAAGCTTCATGAAGCTTTGACCAATGTAACCATTTTGTCTTCATCTCCTTAACCCTAACCATTCCTTTAACCTTGGTCAATTCTCTACACATAACTATAGTTAAAATTATGATAAGAATTGTTTTTTCTTTTCTATTCAAAAACTTATCATAATATTCATCTTCTTCTTCTTCTTCACATGAAGAAGCTTGCTACCAACAATGGCAAAGTGAGAAAAAGAGTGAGAAATCCAATTCTAAAGTGAACCCACCTCCTATTTCTTCATCCTCTACCTCTTGCCAAGTAGTATAGGATGTTTTCTTCCCAAGTTTCATGACTTGGTGAAGTGGGAGCTTGATCTAGTGATGCCTCGACGTAGATCATCTTCGGCACGAAGCCGACGACCTTGCCCGCCCATTTCTCCGATGAAGCCGACGCTAGAGCCCGGGTTTCCATTTCGACAGCGAGGAGACTTCATTGCGGAGCTATGGAGGTGGAGGACCGGATCTACAAAGGTTGTATTTCCGTTCTTTTAGTTAAATTATTAACTAGTTGCATATGTTCGCCTATATATCTAGTTAACGATCCGTATTAGGGTTTCTCGGCACTTGTAAAATTCGAAATTGGCATGGTTGATGCCTTGTGAGACCTTCTTAGTGTGCCTAGGAACCCTACAGATTAGAGTTGAGATAAGAGAAAGGAATGAAGAATAGAACTTGTATCTTTAGTAGAGTTGATAGAAAAATTCCTAAATGGAGATGGAACCTTAGAAGGAAAACTTGGGAAATGCTGAAAGCTAAGTAAGTCTATAGAAAATATATATTCTTAAGTTAAATAATGAGGAAGTGTGAAGAATATGGGTGGATAGTTTACAAGTTGACGGTAATAGAATTCCTTGTTAGAAAACCTAATTTGAGAATTAAAGTTAATGAGCCAAATTGATAAGATTTTGTGGGTAGTATCCGCTGAAAACCCTCAGGAGACAACACTCCTCCTACTAGGGACACCTAGAGGTTTAACGGCTTGTTGCACGAGCTCAGTGCAATCGCGTTTCCCTGCGAAAGTACGGTTAGGTTTTATCGAGAATAAAATAATAAGTTTGCTCGAGGACGAGCAAAAAATAAGTTTGGGGGTATTTGTTCATATCATAATATTGCATTACTATATTCCCCATTCTTATTCGTTTTATAAATAAACAGGTGCTTTTGACGCATGTCTGCTGCATATTACAGGATACATGTTCTTGGAGCGAAAACAGTGAAAAAGACAGAAGACGGCACAAAAAGGGACTTTTGACCAACAAATGGAAGGATCCTAGTCAAGCCTAGACGAAGAACAATTCACAATTGTACAAGGCAATGCAAGGTCCAAAATGTCAAAGTGAACGGTTAAAAGATCACTACAAGTTTTTACTGAAGATCTGGAGAAAACCCAGAAGTCAAATGGAGAAAAGAACTAGAAAAATAGGAAGCCCAAAGCATCAAGAAGAAACCCAATAATTTTCAGTCAACGATCCTACCAATGGGCCGCGGAACCGCGGCCCAAACCCCATTAATGCCGCTGTTCCGCGGCCATTTAATGCACGTGTCGGTGCAGATTTTGGGTGTCGGTGCGTCGGTGCGAAGGTTGGGATTTTTCGGGGGTATTTTTGTAATCGCACATGTGCGAATCCTGTAATCCTAAATTTTCCTATTTCCTTATAAATATGTAATCAAAATGCTGTAATAGGGATGCCTCCTTTCAATGAAATAAAATTCAGATTTAATTCAGTGGGAAGAGCATCGTTTCTGTAAGTTCTTATTTTAATTTCTGCCTTAGTTGATAATTTAATTATTGCCCTAGATCTAATTAATCTTTTGCCCTAGTTTAATCTAGTGTAATCTTTCATAAACTGTCGTAGGTAAGTTATTTGAAAATGTTATTTTTAGAAGATCCCCTAATGAGCGAGTAATTTCCTCGCTTGTTAGGGTTAGGAATAAGGGAGGGATTGAGAGATGAATATCTCTCATCTCTTTCATGCCCAATTATTTTTCATAACTAGAACTTCATGCATGCATGCATGATCCGCTCCCTACGGCACCCTACCCATGAGGTAACGGTGAAACCGTAGTATAAAGGACCGGACATGCATGTCTTCCATGAAGATTAGAGCAAATATTAGGAAAGGACGGACAAGGATCTAGAGGAAGAAATTTCGTTTCTTCCCAATCATCATAATCCCTTTTTCTAATAGTTGCTATAACTTCTAAAAGATTTCATTTAGGGCAATAAAAGAGATGTGACATTCAATCTTATCAAACCCTATCTTAGACCTAACCCTAGCAAGTTTCTTTATCATCGTACAACTTAGTTTTAGATTCAATTAAAACAAAACCAAACAACCGTTGGAATCAACTCGTGAGAACACTTAGGAAAATTACACATCCCTGTGGACCGACCCGTATTCACCGGCTAGCTTCATGCGACGCCGTTTCTGATTACGGTAAATTAAATATTTTTGGTCATCGTAAAACCTACACTAATCAGACACGCGTCGAAGGTTGTAATTTCTGCACACTTGCATTTCTAATTTGCTAGTTTAAGGTTTTGGATCGATTTCTTAGATTACGGGTGTTTGGTGCTCGCAAAAAGTTTGGTTTTCGCTTCTTCCTCGACCGCGGCTTCCACTGCGCGAGCACCGAACCCCAACAGAAATGTGCAGGAGTTCAATTAAACATGTGTATTTGATACACGTATTTTAATCGGTTGTTTATTGATATTAGCCGGTGGATATATGATATAGCCGGATTATTAAATCAATTGTTGATTTAATAATTAGATGTATATTTATATATTGATATATTTATATATTAACTAATATCATACTCGCTTTATTATTTTCTTCTCTTTATTAATATTTATATTGGATATAAATATTATAACATATATATTAATACATATGAGATGGATGTATAAGACTTATATGGTTTAGATGAGAACATTTAATTTTCTTTTAATTCTTTTAAAAAGTATGAGTCATAGAAAATTAGAAGCATGTAGACTTCTTTAGCTTTTCCTTGATGACGCAATTTGATACCTTGATTTGTTCTCATCTTGAACATTATCTTCTACATACTCTCATCTCCTCCTTGGCTCGCTCTCTTGAGTTTTATCTCAAGTGAGGAAAGAGAAAAGAAGAAATTAGTGGGCTAATTATTCTACATCCCCTATTAATCATCCTTAGTAAATTTAATTAGTGGATTGCTTCGATAAGATCAATTTGAAACTAAAACTTGTATTGGAATTATTTCAAGATGGATCATTTTCGGTAAGGAGATCATCGAGCAAGCTTGTTCTGGGCTTCGTGGAGACTAGTCGGAGTCTAAGAAGAGGTGGCTAATGCACTATAAAGGTTGTAGTCCGCCAACTCTTTGTTGGGGTCAAAAATTACACCCCGGTTGACTAAGTCAAATTCAAAGTCAACCCCAAGTAAGAGGGCCCAAGCCCAGATCAAGTAGGCCCATACCCAAGTCGAGCCCCGCGGCCGGCCTCCCCGATGCCAAAATGAAATCATGTAATAAATAATTTTGATGTAATTTTTTTTTATGCATGAATGGGCATAAATCCAAGTTTTTGTAAAGGCCATGGCCCATGTGCAAAATAAATGAGCACATGAGGCATGGGATGGGCAAAATGTCATTTTGTAAAGCCTAAGGGGCTATGTGTAATTTTGTAAGCCTATAAAAGGCAACATGATACTGAAAAAAAAAGAACAATTCATTCTCTAAAATTCTAGGGTTTGTGCCTCCTTCCCCTTCCTCAAGGTTCTAAACCCTTCTCCCCCTTTTTGAATTAAATCAAGAGTTTAACTCTTCCTTTTTCCAAAAATAAATAGTTTTTCACCATGAAACCCTTGAAGGGGAGATCGGATCTGTCATCAAATCCCTAAAAGGAGAAGATTTTAAGTCTCACCTCCCCTTCTTCCCCAAGATACAGCCAACAGAGAGGAAGAAGAAGGATACCCATCTTCAAAAAAAATCCCATTCCTGAAGAATCCGAGACTCAAAAGAAAGATCCAAAGATTTCTAAGAGTTTAACTCCATTCAAGATCTGTTGGAGTTTAACTCCATAAATCAAACCCCCTTTTAGGAGTTTAACTCCAAATATATATATAATCCCTGTTAGGAGTTCAACTCCAAAGCCCCATTGGGAGTTCAACTCCTAACCTAGGGGCTAAGCCCATTTTCCGCTGGTGTTTCCAGCGGTCGCATGCCACGCACGTGACCTAAGGGCGCCAAGCGATCGCGTGCCGCGCACGTGACTCGCAAGCACCCAACGGTCATGTATAGGGCATGCGACCCGCGGGCACTAAGCGCCCACGTGTGCCTCACGCGACCCGCAGGCGCTCAGCGCCCAGCGGTCGCGTGCAGCCCACGTGACCCGCTAGCGCCCAGCGGTCGCGTGCTGTGTACATGACCCGCTCAGGGCCTAGCGGTCACATGCAGCTCACAAGATCCGCTGGCGCCCAACGGTCGCGTGCTGCGCACGTGACCCACTGGCGCCCAGCGCTCGCGTTCCAGGCATGTGACCCGAGGGCGCTCAGCACCCACATGCCTGACACGCGACCTGTGGGTGCCCAAAGCCTACGTGCCATGCATGCATCTTTAAGACGCTCCTCACCCCTTATTTTTCATGCACTCCACACCAAAACACGTCCCTCGTTGGGGAAATTTTTCTAACGGGGCGCTGTCCCGCACCCCGCAAGGGGGCTGCCAGCCCCCTTGACCCCCAGCCCGCTATCCGGATAGTGGGACCACCGTAAACTCTGCGGGGGCCCCGATATATCCAAAACCCTTCCAAAACAAAACACACGCACACTGCATATTGAGTTTGCATGACTGGTTGACCCATCAATCGGAGGTTCCCTCGCTTCAAAAGCGAGGGGTAATTAACAGCAGCTTAGTCCGCGGCTGCCGGAGATTTGGATCCCCACAATCAATAAACACCAGCCCACCCTAGGCAGGGGGAATCTGTAATATGCCTGACAAGCGCGCGCGTACTCCCATCTCAATGGAGTGACGAAAAACACCCTACACTCATGTTTTTAACTTACTAGTTTAGTTACAACTGTAGCATTTTGGTTTGATTATTAGGTTGGGTTTGCTACTACTCTCTAGATTTCGCTTCCGCCGTGCTTTAAACCCTACTAAAAGAGCCTAGCATCCAATCAAGAAACGTCGAACCTTTATTTTTCACTCCTCACATCTTATTCAACATAAGATCCTATACGTCTTCACATATTTGTGCAAATAGTGTCGTTACATTTCAAAAAATTCGATTAGAGTCATCATGCCACAAATACGAACTAAGAAAAACTTCAAAAGGATCAGGCGAGTTTGAAAAGACTTAAGATTTTCTCAAGTTACATTCTTTAGCAATGTCTCAAATCAGAATTTTTATCATCTTTAACAGAAAACTAAGTCTTATTCTTCACTCCTACTTTTCACCTGTCTTTGTTCATACACACTTTCGTGATCATGCAAAAAGTCTTACAATCTTACAAATTAAACTTTTATATCTGCTGGGGTTTGTTAGCAGCCTGGCCATCTACCGTGGCCGATGCGGAACAAAAAATGTGTTGGATATATGTATGCCCTAGAGGCCATTATATGATAGTATGTACCGGTGTGTGTGTGTGTCTATATATATATATATATATATATATATATATATATATATATATTCAGGGGACTTTCTTGCTCGACATGATAGTATGCTATCTGGTTGCACCTTTTATTTTGACATGTTCATTTGATCGTGCTTTCATTCATTTGGTACATGTTGATATAGCCCTTAGGATATGCAGGACTACTGAGATTATGATGCGGATCATACTAATGGGACATGTGTAGTCTATGAGCATATCCTTGAAATGTTCCTAGTCGGGGGTGTATCGAGACGGGGCATCGATATTACCAGAGTAGACTAGCGTATACGTTGCTTGTCCCATATGATGGGCGATAGATGATCTCATATCCATTGGTGTGGTGACACCAAAGACCGTATACGGGTGCTCAGTGAGACTGGGTACACTGAACGGACTCGCCGAGAACTCCTATGTGGTATTATATCTATCGTCGGATAGCAGTTCTCAGGTGACACTGGTACAGGTTAGTCTGTAGACCCAAGATCGTCATAGAGTCTTGTGTACCTTCCACTGTACTTTGATCTCCACCCTACCACGGCTCTACTGAGTTATGCAAACAGGTGGATTTTGGATACAGTCCCGAGGCACATAGAGGCAATGAGCGATAGAAGGGGTTTCATCTCTCCCGGTATTGGGGGTTGATATTGCACCATGTACGATTGGCTATAACAGGAAGTCCCTCGCCAGGGCTGCTGAGATTTACTGATAAGTGTTATCAGTAGTTTCTCGATCTGTTATGAGCCATATACCAGCATGACTTATTGGATTATTGGGTTCGACGATGTCATCCCTAGACTCACATATGCAGCATATTTGACGAAGAGACCGGATTGTACAGTAAGTGTTACCAGTTGGCTCGACGGGAGTTTTAGCAAGTTTGCTTGTGTTTCTTCTGATCGCTTCATACCTGGGAGCCGTTATGTACAGCTTGTGCCACTAACGGTTTGTGGGCATGTGATATGATCACTGTCTACTGCTAGCGTATTGACGAGTCTTAGAGTCCCACAAAGTGGTCTCCTAGCTCAGGCGAAATGATGTGGGGGTGCATATGAGATATGCTCGGGAGCTCGATTAAATGCGTGTATTGGATACCATATTTTAATCGGGCGTTTTCTATTGGACGGGTCGTATGTGATATGACCGGGTTATTAAATCAAGTGTTGATTTAATATTAAGTCCATTAGCTCATTTATTAAAACCTATTTCTTTATGATGCATGCATGAGTGTATGTATATGTTGATATGGATGCACGCATGCAAGCATACATGTGTCATGGTTGATGATACATTGGTGGTGGTAATGCAAGACTCACATGGTAACATTTTTTAGATATTTTGTTTATTTGAGAAGAGCAAAATGGCAACATAATCATGGTTGGCTATTCAACTCTCTTGAGTTGACAATAGTCAATGGTTTTTTAGCCCATGGTTTTGCTTAAACTCAAGTTACAAAATATCTAATTTTGTAACCATGGTTTAGCATGGATGACTTCACTTACTCTCTTGAGTTTAGTGGTGGGTTATCATATTATTCTCTTGAGTTTGTTTTGAGCCATCTCTTTCTTCCTCTCTCTCATCAAAGCTCACTAGGGTTTTAAAAGAAAGAGAAAGGATTAAAAAGAAAATGTTTTGTAGTGAGATCCAAACCCACATTACCATTGCACTTTAGTCTAGCCCACTAGTGTGGAGTGTTTGCTTCATCTTCATCCTTGGTCAAGTGAAGCTTGGAGTTTGGTGCAAAGGGACTTCATGGTGGATCATCGTGGACTTGGAAGGACATAAGCCAACCGGTTCAAACCTCAACCGATCCAATGAGTCTAGGAAGAGGTCTACAAAGGTTGTATTCCATTCCCACTTAGTGTTAGACACTTTATAATATGTGATACTATAGTTTGTTGCTCTATTTTTCTAGTTCGATTCATATTTGGAATTGTTTAGCACCCTCTAAATTTTTTGTTATAGCATGAGTGATGCAACCCTAAACCTAGGATGGTGCTAGAGAATCCCTACAAAATGGTGTTTAAAAAAAACTTGGCGCTAAAAAACCCGTCCTAGAATCGAAACCATAAACCTAAAACTAGCAACAAAGGATATCTTAACTACAAAGTTAGAAGTTGTATACCGAATGAACCGTGTCCTTTGGTCTTCTACCATCTTACTTAGCTCCTAGAAGTTTCCTCGATCGAGCTTGGCCACCGGTCTTCCTCTGTCGAAGATGATCCATCCGAGGGATGTAGCTCATGACTCTAGATCCACACTAAGAATCTTGTGAAGCAACTGGTGACTCTAGGTTGCTAATCTAGAGTGTCTAGGGATGTAGTGAGTGGCTCTAAGTGTTTTTCTCTCTTTTACCCTTATTTTTCAACACATGAGATGGTAGGGTAGAAGATGAAGAAGATGGAAGAGGTCAAGAAAGGTAAGTGAAGAGAGCAAGCAAAAATGGTTAGAGTGTTTTCAAAAATGATCATCCATCAAGTGAGAAATTATGAAGCAAGGTTTTTTAAAAACCATCTTCTAAATATAATATGCAACCATGCTTGAATAGTTTGCACAAATGAATTAACAATTCATTTGTCAGAACTATTCAAGTATGGTTCTCACCATTCTCACTTCTTCACCTTTACACCTCGTTTCCATTTAAATAAATAAATGGATAATCCAAAATGAGGTGTCCACCTTCTAGAATGTTTTTCGTATAAATACGGATTACACTCAACTGTATATATATACCTGTATTCGTACAAAAATATGAATACCCAAAGAGATAGAATAACACAAAAAGCATAATACTAGAATATACATATCAAAATACATATACGCAAATTATTAAATCAATACCTAATTTAATAATCCGGCTCAAACCCGAGCCGGCTAGTATTATCAACCTTCCAATCGAAAGTCCGGATAATTAGTACAATCATTCGATCGGAACCCTGCACATATCAAAATACGGCTGCTACATCATTTCGCTCGAAGCAGGGAAACCCTCTGTGTGGAACTCTAAAGACTCGTCAATACGCTGGCAGTGGGTTTAACCACAAGCACGTCAGCGGCACTAGCTATACGTAACGGCGACCCAGGTATTGAGCGAAAGGAAGGCCGACGAGAAAACTCATCTGAACCCCTACTGAGCCTATCTGTGACTATCTCCATACAATCCGGTCTGTTCGTCTAAGAGTATCACATATCGGGTCTAGGGGGTGGATAAAGTCAGACCCCTAATAATGCGATATTTCGTGTCGATGTGAAGCCCATCACCTACTGAAAAACTACTGATCCAAATCAGTAATTCTCATATACCTTGGCTAAGGATTTCTGGTGATGGCCATCCATGCACAGCGTGAGATCAACCCCCAATACAGGGAGAGACGAATCCCCGACGATCCGCTCACTAGCTCCATGTGGCTCAGGATTGTACCCAACTAAAACCTATTTGCACGACTTCTTTGAACCGTGGTAGGGTAGTAATCAAAGCACGGTGGGAACTCATATGAGACAAATGACGATCTCAGGTCGACAGACTAACCTGTACACATGTCACTTGAGAACTGCTATCTGACAATAGGTATAATACCATCTAGCATGTTCCCGACGGGTCCGTCCAGTGTAACTCATAACCCAATGAGCACCTGTATACTATTTTAGTTGACTAACTGATACCAATGGCTTGTAAGGCCGACCACCGCCCCTCGTCGGGGTCTCGAAAAGTATATACTAGTCTACTCCGGAGTATCGATGCCCAGTCTCAATACTCCATCGACTAGGGACATTTAAGAATGTGCTTATAGACTACCCATCTCCCATGTATATGATCTCCATCATAATGCTGGTAGTCAAGAAAGAATCATATGGGCTCTATCAACATGTAATAGTGATCTGTAATACCACATAAAGCATGCACATGATGATAGAGACAAACCAGATAGTATACTATCATCTCGAGTAAGACTGTTCTACCCGTATAGGTCCTCCCTCAATCATCACAATCACATGCCTGCGATTATAATAATTGACTTGAGGGCACTATATCCAGCAATCTCCCACTTGCACTTAAAGCTAATTATTGCGGTGTTGCATACTCACAGCCCGTGTGATACCGAACACCCAACTTCTCTACATCAGTCTCGCAAAGCCCATTTGTGAAAATATTGGGTTCGAGAAATAGCCTCAGTGAGTGGATCCTCTCCAATATTTCTATCTTTATCTCTCTATATTTCAACTTCGCGGAGAAAGACTATCTCCCGAAATGAGTGATACATGTCTTAGAATTTGTCTGGATAACTGATGGGACCCAGTTCACAAATGAACTCCAAATCCAACAAACTTCTTAGACCATATCTTCCACTGAATTTAATTAGTATCCTATGCCATGCCTTCCTCAGTATCTGCTTAGACCACCTGTCCAACATACTGCCCCTCAAAAGAGAGAAAACTATAACTCTGACAGTCACTCTGTCATCCAGGTCACCTTGGAAGCCTGAAAAAATAACCGCCTCCTGAAGGAGGCTGCCATTACCATAAACCAAGAACATCCACTTATGTTCATAACTGCTTCCTAATGTTTCTCCAGAATTGGATTAATATATGCTTATTGCAGCTATTGCAAAAGCAATATCTGGTGTGGTACTTCATCTCATGAATGACTCAATTGCCTAAGCAAGAGATATGCCAATCATGCAAATCTCTCTCCTCATCGGTCTAGAAGATATCTCTTTAATGAGGGTGACTCTATTACCTACGGGTACACCACCATGCCAGGAGTCGTCCATTCTAAAACATTTTAGAATAGTGTCAAGTACCCGAATTGAGACACTCCCCAAATCTAGATCTAAAACCATAAATCTAGTTACCAGAATCCCTGATATTTTATTCAGATCCTCTATGGAGAAACAAGTTGTGACAACCACAGTATAAACAATCGTAGTATAGCAAGATCGCTTCCTATCAAGAGCATGTCATCCAAATACCAGGACATCACTCCCTACTACCTTCTTACCAGGTCCATCTGTTATTCTGATGAAGTCAAACTCTATGACTGTCACATCAAAACTAGATGATCTATCTTCGTCGTACTTGCTTTAGTCTATAAATAGACAAAAGCTACTTGCCTTCTATACTTCCGCTGCTCCCACTGACTACAACAACCCTCTGGCGGAGTCATATACATGTGCACTTCTAAAGCTAATATAGAACAATGTTATACTGATCCACCTGCCAGAACTCATAGTCTAGGAGAGCAGTAGCGGCAAGCTTAGGTCATCAAAACCTCCTTATCACCGTCCTTGAGGAGAACGAAGTACCTCTCGTGTGGCTGAGGTTACCCACCAAATCTATGGAGTGGCTAATGGATTGTCGGATCCAATTGAATCTTTAGGTTCTACTGAATTTTCAGTAATCGTTTGTGGTTCTGGAATCACTTCCAGTTCTACCATACTCCTGCTAATGTTTTTTGAAAAGAATTCATTTTATTAAAGAGGTGGCAAGTCTAGAACAATATAACTATTGATCCTCCAAATGGTATAAAGTTAACCCTCGTCAAAGCACGGGATAACCCACAAACTGCCATTACTGAAACGTGCCTTGAGTTTATCTAGATTTTGGTTTTAAGCATAAGCCGGACTACTCCATATAACTTAACATCGTTAAGATATGAATCCATTCTATATCCAATATAGAAACAAAGGCACTAGTTTAATTGGAACCAGATTCAAAATCAAACAGCTGTTTCCAGTACATATCGACTAAATGGAAGAAAGCCAAGCAGCATTACTCATCAAGAAGCGTACTCACGGATGAGTAACCTGAGAGAGAAGCAAGTTCTCAAACATATTACTTACGACGGAATACCTAGCATAAGTATCTACAACTTCGATCATCTTGAAGAATCCTGATACTTGCAACATATAGTTCTCTACTTTATTCTTATACTTATAACTTCTTAAAATTTAGACCTTGTATTTCAACGAAATGCATGTCTAAAACCAGAGAAGTCATAAGTAAACGGAATATAGTATGAGTACCAACCCCTTTGTCTTAACAGATATCGGACAACATACAATACTTTATATAAGTCCTCTGAGTTTGATAACTCAAACCTTGTGCGTCGTAGGTCGAAAACTGTGTTATGGTTAAGAAGAATTACACCATTGTTGAATGCACCCTACCTAACCATCAACTGATATAGGTAAATATCATTAACATAATTTCAAAAAGTTATATCTCGCTTTATAAAATAAACGTACAGATATATCAGTTTGAAACTGGTGCATAACAACGGATATTCAAAACCAAATATTTGTCGTTAGGCAAACCCCGGGTGATTTTCTCAAATATCACCAATTACAAAGAATTCTGATATATTGAGGATCTAATCACCCAATTTCTTAATATCTTACTCCCACTCAGCATCTGTAACGCCATACAGATGTAAGAATCAAGTCTGGTAAATGCATACCCTGGAGTCAGAATCTAATTGGGAAAACAGTTTTCAATTAACACCGCACAGTAAAATTGAAACATGAAAATGTTTCGAAGGGGTAGTTGGGTATTCCTCGTAATACCTCTTCCACTATCCAGAGTCATGACAGTTACCGTATATTTCCTTGCCCTCATTCTAATCCCTTTATATGTCTTTACTTCTTACCTTCTATACACCATACTTAGGCTAATTGGTTTTCTTCCTTCACTACCTTTCGGCACCTGCCTATGGCTTGGAAGAAGACTATCTAATAAGAGTAATAGGTGTACTCTCCTAATACTAGAGACTATCCTCGAACTGAAACAAGTTCCTTTGAGTTCGTATGTAACTATACGATGGCATATCCAAGCAATATGGATCTTCGTAGTGATATGAAGTGTTTTGGAGAAATGCAAAGGAGAAGTAGGAGTGGCAAGGATATATGCGGCTTCGTCATGAATGATAATAGTCACAATTTCCTTTGCCCTCACTCTAATCCCTTTATATTTCTTTACTTATTACCTTCTATACACCACATTTAGACTAATTGGTTTTCTTCCTTCCCTACCTTTCGGCACCTGCCTTTAGTTTGGAAGAAGACTGTCCAATAAGCATAATAGGTGTACTCTCCTAACACTAGGAGCCCTCGCAACCTGAGAGATGGTAAAGAGAAAAGACAACAGAATAATCCTATTCAATTTCTCGAGAACCGGAAACCATTCTCAAACTGAAACAAGTTTCTTCGAGTTCGTATGTAACTATATGATGAAATACCCAAGAAATATGGATCTTCGTAGTGATATGGAGTGTTCTGGAGAAATGAAAAGGGAAAGTAGGAGCAGCAGGGATATATGCAACTTAATAAAAATCCAAAAGCCAAAGTGTTTTAAGAAGGTTTGGTTAACTTGGTTCATGAGTTTTAGTTTAGGGTCAGGTCATGGTCGCAGACAAAGAGAGAGAGAGAAAAACACTGAGTATGCACTCTAACCAAAATTAGATTGGTTAATTACTTTATCTAATCAGGATGGCTCCCAGTGTTTCCTCGAATTCTCCTTCAAACCCTAAAAGGAGAATTAGTCGGGATCATCTAAAAATCACCCGAAGAGTAACACCTACTCATCAGTAGGAATCAGGACACAACTATCATCGCATGATAACTTGAAGGAAGCCACTCAAATCATCACACTCCAGAAGGTATGCGCATGCCTGGCAAGTTTCCTGTATATTTGAAACTCCCGATGTGGACTTTGCCCCAAGCGCTTATAACCTTGACTTTGGCCAACAAATCATAACACGCAAGTCAAGTTTTACCCGTCATTATCCAGATTAATTTAGACCCACCCATACACACCTTTGACTTTAGCCAACAAAGTGGTATGTGATGGGTTCCATAGCACCCTAACTAGGATTTTTGGGGTATCAAGTATACAATTTTAAAAAAACCTAGAGAGCTATGCAACCCATGCTAAGGATCTAACTAGAAAATTAGGAGTTACACTAGCATGTAATCAAACATTATACTAAGTGAATGAGGAATACAACCTTTGTAGACCGGTCCTTCACTTCTAAATCTCTGTGTAGTAGTCCCTTCACTCCAAGTAGTGATCACCTGAACTCTAGAAAGGATCCACATGAAGAAATGAACGAGCTTGCTCAATGTCTTCGAGGCCGAAGATGATCTACGTTGAGGAGACTCAAGCCCATGCTACCTCTTCACTAATTATGAAATTAGTGAAGCAAACACCCTAAACTAAATGGAAAGTAGTAGAGGATGATAAAGTAAGAAATGGGATCACTTTTGTTTTAATTTTCTCACATTATTTTCTCACTTAGAAAAAAACTAGCAAGCTTTTTCGATGAAGAAGAAGATGAAAGAAATGAAGAAGAGATAATGAACTCATGAGGTGAGAATAGCAACCATGGGTGAGTTAGTGTCATACACTAATCCATGTAGACATTTAACTATGACTAACAATAATGGTTAGGTTAATAAATATCTTCAAGTAAAACAAAATTAGTGGACTTGGTCAATGGTTCCACAAGCTTCAACCATGTGACTAATTACCATTAATTTTGATTAACTTTAGATAAATAAAACCATATCATTGTTATAAGAAGGGTATGAGTCTCATACACCCATGTAGCATGTGGCATCTAGCATGACACAAAATAATGTACATTAATATATATCACATATATACTAAGTGTATACAAGTGAGAAAAAGAAATACTTAGTGAGAAAATATTAGTTAATGTAAGTTAATATATCAAATATATAATTATATATTAAATTATTAAATCAACACTTGATTTAATAATCCGGCTATATCACATACAACCGACTAATATAAAATGTAACAATCTATCGAATCAACACTTGATCCGATAACCCGGTTATATCACATATAACCGACCGAAGTCACAAATCGCGAGAATAGAATGCGATATCACATACGCGCATTAATATCGATCCCGCACATATCACATATGTGCTCCTACTCCATTTCGCATGAACCAGGAAACCTCTGTGTAGGACTCTAAATACTCGTCAATACGCCGGCAGTAGGTGATGATCATATCAAACACTCACAAGCCGCAAGTGGTCTGCTAAACGTAACGGTCACCCGGGTATTGAGCGATCAGAAGATCAACAAGCATGCCTGCTCATACACTTGCGAATCCAATCAGTAACACTACCATACAGTCCGGTCTCTTTGTCAGATATGTCGCATATCTCGTCTGGGGGTGGTAAACGTCAGACCCCAATAACTCGATAAGTCATGCCGACATGTGGCTCATAATAGGTCGAGAAACTACTAGTAACACTTAGCAGTAAATCTCATAACAGCCCTGGCCAAGGACTTCCTGTTATAGCCAGTCGAGCACAGCGCAACATCAACCCCCAATACTGGGAGAGACGAATCTCATCCTCTCGCTCATTGCCTCCATGTGACTCGGAACTGTACCCAAAAACCACCGTTTTGCACGTCCTCTTGAACGTGGTAAGATGAAAATCAAAGCACAGTGGGAATCACACAAGACTCTATAACGATCTCGGGTCGACAGACTAATCTGTACCAGTGTCACCAGAGAACTGCCATCTGACGTGAGGTATAATACCATCTATGAGTTCTCGGCATGTCCGTCCAGTGTACCCAGTCACCACTGAGCACCCGTATATCATCTCTGATGTTAAACACCAATGGATATGGGATCATCCATCGCCCATCTGTATGGGTCAAGAAGCCATACGCAAGTCTACTCTGGTATATCGATGCCCCGTCTCGATACACCCACGACTAGGGACATTAAAGGATGTACTTACCGACTACCTTTGTCCCACTAGTATGATCCGCATCATAATCTATGTAGTCAAGTACACATCCTAAAGGCTTTACCAACATGTAACAGAGAAACAATCAGTGTACATGTTAAGATAAAGAGTAACCAGATAGCCTACTATCATGTCGAGCAAGAAAGTCCTCCCTATATATGTCCAAGTATCCACTACAATATACATCTCATGTACAGTAATGGCCTCTAGGGCATACCTATAACTAACAATCTCCCACTTGCACTAGGGCCATCATATAGCAGTGGTTGTAGTATCTCATACTCAACCATCCCATAAAAGTCTCTCTCTGGGAAAAGGCCTTTGTGAGTGGATCCTCCGTGTTGTCCTCTTAGTCCACTCTCCTAACCTCGATCTCCCTGGAGATCAACCATCTCCATGATCAGGTGATACTGCCTTAGAATATGTCTGGGTCACTAATGGAACGGGGGTTCCATGGCAAATGCCACAACTCCATTGACACACAATGGTAGGAACGAAGTTCATCACATGAAATAATATACACCCAGACTGCCTCTTTGGTAGCATCTTTAGTAGCGATGTATTCAGCCTTTATCGTCTAGTTTGTCACGGTATCTAGCTTGGAACTCTTCCAACATACCGTCCCTCCACTGAGGGTAAAGACAATACCTGTGACTGACATTCAGTCAACCTTACCACCCTGTAAGCTATCCAGTGATTCTCCCCAGGATCTATTGATACCATCTCACTAGACCTAGTGAGAATCCTAACATCCACTTAGATCTATCTCATAGATCCAAAACCTAGGATTTAGGAGGTATCATCTTGATCCTATATAAAGAATCCTTGTGATAAAAGGAGATTGACCGAGCGTAGCATAGGAAACTCCTATCCTATCAAGAGTATGCCATCCACGTACAATACGAGGAAGAGCACCTTACTCTCTACTACCTTTTTTTTATATACAAGATTCATCTACTATTTTGATGAAGTCAAACGCTTTGACTACCACATCAAAATAGATGTTCCAACTCCGCGATGCCTGCTTTAACCTGTAAAGCAACTTGCATACATTTCCGCTGCTCCCACTGTCTACGAAGCCCTCTGGCTGTATAGTTATAGATGCTTTCTTCTAAATCAGTATTTAGAAAAGTTGTCATGACACCCAACCGCCAGATATCGTAGTCATGGTATGTAGCAATGGCAAGTAGGATCGGGATGGACTTAAGCATAGCCACTGGAGAAAAGGTTTTATCATAATCCACACCTGGTCGATGACGAAAAACTTTTACAACAAGTCTAGCTTTGAAAGTCTCAACTTTTCTATCTACACCATGTAATCTTCTCAAGATATACTTGCTACTGATGGGGATTTAACCCTTCAGATAGAGCAACCAAAGTCCATACTTTGTTGGTATACATAGATTCCATCTTAGATCACTTAGCATCCATCCATTCTTACAGAGTCCCCACTCTTGATGGCCTGTTCGAAACTAGTTGGGTCATCATCTCATGATGCAATCCTCGCTCCCACTGTCATAGAGAATACCGAAGTATCTCTCAAGTGGATGAGGAACCCTACCAAATCGGCGGAGAGGCTGAGGTTCGTCCGGAACTATTGAATCCTCCGGTTCTATCAAATCATCAGCTGTAGTTTGTATAGCTGGAACTCCTTCCAGTTCTACCTTATGACCATAAATTTCTTTCCAAAATAAATTCCTTTTCTAAAAAAGGTGGCATGCCGAGAAATAAAACACCTTTTGTTTCTCGGTGTCGTAGAAGATATACCTTCCGAATGCTTGGGATATCCAATAAACTTCCACGGAACTGATCTTGCCTCGAGCTTTTCCGGATTTTGCTTTTCGACATAGGCCGGACAACCCCAAATCTTAACTTACTTAAGACATGGATCTTCTCATACCATATCTCATATGGAGTGGTAGGCACCAGATTTGGTTGGAACCCAATTCAATAGGTATGCAGCTTCTAAAGTGCACAACTCCCAAAAGGAAATAGGCAACTCAGTATTACTCATCATAGAGCGCACCATATCTAATAGGGTGTGATTGCTCCGCCTCGATACACCGACGTGCTGTGGTGTATACGGAGGAGTAATGCTGAGAGAGAATCTCATTCTCCTTTTGAATAGTCCAGGAATTCCGTGCTCAAGTATTCTCCTCCCTGATCACATCAAAGGACATAATATTTATACCCGTTTTGGTTCTCTACTTCGAATTTATATTCTATTGAATTTCTCAAAAGCTTAAGACTTGTGTTTCATCAGGAACACATGTGCGAATCTTAAGAGATCATCAGTGGATGTAATGAAGTATAAAGAACCGGTCCTGGCATGTGTAGACAGGAGACTTACATACATCATCATGTAGCAATCCCAAGAGTTCACTGACTCTTTCTCTGTTTCCAATAAACGGAGCTATGGTCATTTTATCTTTGTGACATGACTGGCAAGTTTCAAAAGATGTAGATTCAAACTGATTTAAATATTCATTTTAATGTAACTTGGCTAGTCGAGTCGCATTGATGTGACCTAGTCTACAATACCTCAAGAAGGATTTGTTCATTTCTGAACTCTTTCTCTTGTGTGTGTTTTGTACGTTAAGAACTGTGGTTTGATTTAGAACGTATATGCTTTTAGATAACGTGCCTGAACCGATCAACTTTTGATATAGGAAATGTTCAAAACATTATCCAACAATACAAAATTATATCCTTCTTTAATAAATAAAGAGACTGATATAATGTTGCATATCAGGTTCGGTATCTAATAACATTCGTTCAGAATCAATGTATTTAGTAATACAGGGTGATAACTGCCAACACTTTGGCTGCAACAATTGCACCGTTTCCAACTCTTAAAATTTTATCACCCATTCTCAGTTCTCTACCTATCTGTATCCCATGTAACAGATTACATATATGGGATCCTGATCCGGTATCTCATACCCAGGATATAGAGGATACTGAGAAACAGTTCTCGGTAATGAACATACCCGAAGAAGATGCATCAACATGCACTTTTTCGTTTGGGCGGCACAGGAATCCTGGTAATCCCTATTTCCTGCTCGATCTTATAACAATTTTAAGTTGGAGCGGGACCAACGTTCCCCAGCTCAGTATAACAAGTGGGTTTGGTCAATACATCCATATTATTATCTTGATTAAGGCGTGACATGGTCGCTATCTGGAGAGAGAGAGAAGAAAACACTCAGCGTATGCTCTTGCAAGATCAGATTGGTTATTATTTTATCTAATCAGGATGGCTCCTACTGTTTTTATCAAATCTTCCTTCAAACCCTAAAAGGAAAGACTAGCCGGGATTAATTACACCCTACAAGTTCGCCAATCTTTCAGCCAGGCCAGTGCTGGTACTTTGAGGGAGGTTCCCCGTGCTTTCGTACGGACCTAATTAAAATAAACCTCGTTTTCCCAGAGGCGTAACCCCGTTGACACCTTTCTAGACACCTACTTGATCGGCTAATTGTAAAGTGCAAAACTCTCCCAGGAGTAACAATTACTCGCAGTGGGTATCGGGATCCAACTATCCCATAGAAGGTATGCAATATCATTGCAAATTTCAACATTTGAAATTCCCAATAATATTTTGCCCCTAACCCCCTATGACCTTGACAAAGGCCAACAAATCATAGGATGCTAGTCAAGTTCAACCCGTCATTTCCTGATTGAATTAAACCCACCCGCACGACCCTTGACAAAGGCCAAAAAGGTTGTACAACTACCATAATCCAATCTGCATCACATGCATAAGCAGATAAGCACCATTCAGCTACCGTACACTACGCCTTGACAAAGGACAACGAACGAAGCATGAATACTAAACAGTCCTTATCTGAAATGACGGAGGGATACAACGGGTTTTTATGAAAACCTTTTGCGTAATGAACTTGATATCGTTGCGGAATTGAGTGATTTTGAAAAGGAGTGTTTTTTAGGCTTTTCCTAGTTTCGCTAAAGAGGTCACTCCCAGTGAAAGGATCTCGTCTCTTTCCTTATCGAATAAGGTGCAGGATATTCACAATACCACTATGCAAAGCAAGAACTAGAAAAGCAATCAAAAGACGAAACCGAGGGTTGTAGCATCTGCCAGTTATTGCTAAAGAGGTCACCCCCGGTGAAGGGATATCGGCTCTTTCCTTATCGAATAAGGTGCAGGATGTTCTACTAGGAACACCGCTATGCAAAGCAACAACTAGAGCTACTTGTTTTTGAAAATTCGATTCCACAACATCTTTGGGTTTATTTTCATTCATTTATCTCATTAATGAATTCCCGTCACTTAAGTTACCTAAGCATCACAGATAAATACAACGTACTCTTATGCCATCCGCATTCGCCTCGATATCCCGTCATGCACCGTTAGGTTAGATAACTAACGGCAGAGCGGGGCAGGGCTAGCGCGGGTGTATAACATAAGCAATGTCTATATAATATATCATATATACTATATAAAGTATCTATCTCAACATATCAATTGACCGCATCACAGATATCTCAGCAGAAATCACATATGAAATATTGGATATACTAGGATTTCCAGGTTTTATATGTTAGTTATATATATATGCTCTAGAGGCCATTGTTGTACATATGATGTATATTATAATGGATGCTTGGATATATATAGAGGACTTTCTTGCTCGTTATGACAATATGCTATTTGGTTTCACTTTATCTTAACATGTTGACTTGTATTAGTTTACTGTCTTGCTCTCACATGTTGATAAAGCCCTTAGGATATGTACTCGACTACTAGGACTATGATGAGATCATACTAGTGGGGCCAGGGTAGTCAACGAGTACATCCTATAACTGTTCCTAGTCGAGGGTGTATCGAGACAGGGCATCGATACACCAGAGTAGATTAGCGTATACGCATCTTGACTCATATGATGGGCGATGGATGATCCCATATCTATTGATGTTTGACATCAAAGATGGTGTACGAGTGCTCAGTGGAGACTGGGTACACTGGACGGGCTCGCCGAGAACTCGCAGATGGTATTATATCTCACGTCAGATGGCAGTTCTTCGGTGATACTGGTACAGGTTAGTCTGTAGACCCGAGATCGTCATAGAGTATTGTGTGATTCCTACTGTGCTTTGATTTCCACCTTACCACGTCTAAGAGGGCGTGCAAAACGGTGGCTTTTGGGTACAGTCCCGAATCACATGGAGGCAATGAGCGATAGGAGGGGATTCGTCTCTCCAGGTATAGGGAGTTGATGCTGTGCTGTGTTCGATTGGCTATAACTGGAAGTCCCTGGCCAGGGCTGATATAGAGTACTACTGGTAAGTGTTATCAGTAGGTTCTCGACCTGTTATAAGCCTCACATCGACATGACTTATCGGTTACTGGGGTCTAACGTATACCACCCTTAGACTAGATATGCAACATATCAGACGAAGAAATCGGACTGTACGGTAGTGTTACTGATTGGATTCACAGGAGAATGTACATGCTTGCTTGTTGATCTTCTGATCGATCAATACCTGGGTGGCTGTTACGTTTAACTGACCGCTTGCAGCTTATGGGTGTTTGATATGATCATCACCTACTACCGGCGTATTGACGATTCTTTAGAGTCCTACACAGAGGTTTCTTGACTCAGGCAAAACGGAGTAGGAGCACATATGTGATATGTGCGGGATCGAGAATATTACGATATGAGATATCGTATTCTATTATCGTAATATTAGATATCGGCCGGGTATATGTGATATAGCCGGATCATCAGATCAAGTGTTGATTCGATGAACTGATACAGATTATATTAGTCGGTTATATGCGATATAGCCGGATTGTCCGATCAAGTGTTGATTCGATAATTAATGTATAATTATATATGTGATATATTACATTACATTATCTAATATTGGCTCGCTTTATTGATTCATTTTCTCACCGGATAATACATTGATATATATGCGATATATGTTAATTGTATTATTTTCTTTTGTTACAAAAATATATTATATATGTGATATATAATATTGTAACAAGTTATGATTACTAATGCAATATGATTAGTGGAGATTAAACATGGTTAAGGTTTGATTTGGGTTACCGCTTTCATGAAGCTTCTAGAAGCTTTTGTTTTGTTTTAAGCTAAGATATTATGTGTTGATATTTGTGGAGATATTTCCTAACCCAACCCAAACCCTTTACCCTAGTTAAATCTCTACAATGGTTAGCCCTTTCATTATTAACCATGGGTTGCATTTGTAATTATGATAACAATTCATTATTCATCACGAAAGACTTCATCTTCTTCTTCCTCCTTGAAAAGATTTCTACCTTTTGGTTTTGTGATGAATTAGTGTGAGAATTTGAAAATAAAAGAGAGCTAAATTCCTACTTCATCATCCTCATCTATTCTAGCCGCTTAGATTAGGGTGTTCACTTCTTTAATACTTGATTAGAGAAGTGAGAGCTTGAGTTAAAGATTCTTCAAGGTAGATCATCTTCGAAAAGGAAGACTTCAAGCAAGCATGGATCATTCGGCATGTCAAGACTCTCTTGAGTCCGGGAGATCATGGATCGCGGCGAAGGGACTACTACTCGGAGCTTATGAAGTGAAGGAGCGGACTACAAACGTTGCAATCCCTCTCTCTTAGATGTAAAGATGTTTACATGCTTTGTTAACCCTAATTATATAGCAAAGATCCTCGCTTTAGGTTGTTCGGCACTTCTAAATTTTAAATCGGGCATGGCTGATGCCTTATAGACCCTTGTGACAGTGCCTAGTAACACAACATTATATTAAGCCTGTATAAAACACGGATTCCACGGTCGTGATGAATAGCCAAACCCATATCCCTAGACCCCTACAAGAGCGGAAAGCAACCCTACCAATTCTAGAGTTAGGAGACCCGGACTCGACGCCTCGAAATGGTCTCCCACTGGACTCTAGAACCCGGTTACTTGTGCTCTCCTCCTTGGGTCTATCCTAATGCGAAAAAGTAAATAATATATATCAACGGTGACATCTTCCTCAACCCGGAAGTGCCCCAATAAAAGAATATTACATACAAGTTTTTACATGAATGAAAATGAAAAACTCTCATCTCACTTAAAACCCCCGGCTATTCAAAACACGACGATCCAATATAACATATTACAACAACACATAACATCTCATCTCATCAACGTAAGTAAATATGCGTATCCCAATTGTCGTTGACATATAGCAACGAAACCGGCGATACCCCACATATTACACTTACGGTCGCAGAAAAGAAAGTAAAAAACTACAACAATTGGAATCCGCAACCACCTTGGACATCATAAACCCATTGTATCACATACTTTGTATTTCATGCCCAACCAAATGAATTCCTTAGACATCTCATGCCTAACAATTATAAACCCCGCATGTTAGTCTCGACATTAAAAACACTTCCAAATATCAAGTCGGGCAATTCAACAAGATTCCCGACATCCATATCGAATGCTCGTCGGAAACTTTAGTAGACGGCCACACCCCCCGATACTGTCGACGAAGCGCACTTAGGGGGAACACCGCGACCGCGAGCACCCGAACGGATACTTTAGGCAACGGGGTTCTCCTACAGTCACTTGGTCAGGGCTATGGGGCGTGGCTATCTAATAATGTTACCCGACGAGTATCCGCGTGCATTACGTAATTGCGACAGACTTTTGATCCACATCAAAATTCCGTGGCAACCGATAAATTAAGACAAAATTGCTAGATTTATAAAATTCAAACTAGTTATCATATAACTAATTATTGTGGATTCCAAATATTGTATCACAATCACAGATAGCTAGACAATGTTAAATTTTCCGATCGAATCAACGAATTCCCAAAATTTCCCAGAGAGCTCAACACTTGAGCAGTGTTAGAAGTACCCAGAACCATACTACAGTGCCCATGGACCAGCAGCTGAAGACCCGTCCTAAGCCTCTCAAGTGGAACCGCGGAACCGCCGCCAAAACCATGTTTTGGCCGTGGTTCAGCTATCACTTAGATGAGTTAGGGACTCGTTCTTCAGGTGGGTCCATAAAATTACCTGCATGATTTTTAGAGTATTTTTAACATGGAAAGATCTAACATTTTGGAAAATTTCCAGAGAGGGGTGCAAACTTGAGTTTTCGGGGTTCGGTGGGACTTTTAATTTCGCCTAGACAACGCCTAATGCTCTAGCTTGGCTCAGATACCAATGAAGGGTTCCATAGCACCCAAACTAGGATTTTTGGGGAATCAAGTATACAATTTTAAAAAAACCTAGAGAGCTATGCAACTCATGCCAAGGATCTAACTAGAAAATTAGGAGTTACACTAGCATGTAATCAAACGTTATACTAAGTGAATGAGGAATACAACTTTTGTAGACCGGTCCTTCACTTTTAAAGGTCCTGTAGTAGTCCTTTCGCTCCAAGTAGTGATCACCCGAACTCTAGAAAGGATCCACATGAATAAATGAACGAGCTTGCTCAATGTCTTCGAGGCCGAAGATGATCTACGTCGAGAAGACTCAAGCTCATGCTACCTCTTCACTAATTGTGAAATTAGTGAAGCAAACACCCTAAACTAAATGGCAAGTAGTAGAGAATGATGAAGTAGGAAATGGGCTCACTTTTGATTTAATTTTCTCACATTATTTTCTCACTTAGAAAAAAGCTAGCAAGCTTTTTCAATGATGAAGAAGATGAAGAAAAAAATGAAGAAGAGAAAATGAACTCATGAGATGAGAATAGCTACCATAGGTGAGTTAGTGTCATACACTAACCCATGTAGAGACTTAAGTATGGCTAACAATAATGATTGGGTTAATAAATAGCTTCAAGTAAAATAAATTTAGTAGACTTAGTCAATGGTTCCACAAGTTTCTACAAGCTTCAACCATGTGACTAATTACCATTAATTTTTATTAACTTTAGATAAATAAAACCTTATCATTATTATAAGCATGGTGTGAGTCTCATACACCCATGTAGCATGTGGCATCTAGCATGACACAAAATAATGTACATTAATATATATCACATATATACTAAGTGTACACAAGTGAGAAAAAAGAAATACTTAGTGAGCAAATATTAGTTAATGTAAGTTAATATATCAAATACATAATTATACATTAAATTATTAAATCAACACTTGATTTAATAATCCGGCTGTATCACATACAACCGACTAATATAAAATGAAACAATCTATCGAATCAACACTTGATCCGATAACCCGGCTATATCACATATAACTGACCGATGTCACAAATCGCGAGAATAGAATACGGTATAAAATACGCGCATTAATCTCGGTCCCGGACATATCACATATGTGCTCCTAATCCGTTTCGCATGAACCAAGAAAGCTCTGTGTAGGACTCTAAAGACTCGTCAATACGCCGGCAGTAGGTGATGATCATATCAAACACCCACAAGCTGCAAGCGGTCTGCTAAACGTAATGGCAACTGGGTATTGAGCGATCAGAAGATCAACAAGCATGTCTGCTCATACTCCTGTGAATCCAATCAGTAACACTACCGTACAGTCCGGTCTCTTCGTCAGATATGTCGCATATCTCGTCTGGGGTTGGTAAACGTCAAACCCCAATAACTCGATAAGTCGTGCTGACATGAGGCTCATAATGGGTCGAGAAACTACTGGTAACACTTACCAATAAATCTCATAACAGCCCTGGCCAGGGACTTCCTGTTATAGCCAATCGAGCACAGCGCAGCATCAACCCCCAATACCGGGAGAGACGAATCCCCTCCTATCGCTCATTGCCTCCATGTGACTTGGGACTGTACCCAAAAACCACCGTTTTGCACGTTCTCTTGAACGTGGTAAGGTGGAAATCAAAGCACAGTGGGAATCATACAAGTCTCTATGATGATCTCGGGTCGACAGACTAACCTGTACCAATGTCACCAGAGAACTGCCATCTGACGTGAGGTATAATAGCATTTAGGAGTTCTCGGCGAGTCCGTCCAGTGTACCCAAGCTCCACTGAGCACCCGTATATCATCTCTGATGTCAAACACTAATGGATATGGGATCATCCATCGCCCATCTGTATGGGTCGAGAAGCCATCCGCAAGTCTACTCGGGTATATCGATGCCTCGTCTCGATACACCCACGACTAGGGACATTAAAGGATGTACTTACTGACTACCTTTGTCCCAGTAGTATGATCCGCATCATAATCCAGGTAGTCAAGTACACATCCTAAGGGCTTTACCAACATGTAACAGAGAGACAATCAGTGTACATGTTAAGATAAAGAGTAACCAGATAGCATACTATCATGTCGAGCTAGAAAGTCTTCCCTATATATGTCCAAGCATCCACTACAATATACATCTCATTTACAGTAATGGCCTCTAGGGCATACATATAACTAACAGTTTGACTGTCCTAAACCAATGCATTTATCTATGCTACGGATAAGCAACACACAACTACCATTCACGATGCCTTGACTTTGGCCAACAAACACCGCATGAATACTTTGTGCTACTTATTCGAAACGACGGAGGGCTACGGCTGGTTTTTAGCAAAAAACCTTTAACGTAATGAACTTGATATCGTTGAAGGAACTCGAGTGATTTTACAAATATATAGTAGCGTAAACTTTTGCTAAAAATGCCACTCTCTATGAAGGGATCTCGACTCTTTCCTCATCGAATGAGGTGCAGGATATTCCTAACTGAATATCTTGATTGAAAGAAAAAGAATTGACTATAATAAAGTCATTACAAAAACGCAAACTTTTGCCCGAGAGGTCACTTCCCATAAAGGGATCTCGGCTCTTGCCTCGTCGAATGAAGTGTTGGATATTCATAACCGAAAACCGCTGTGCAAAGTAAAAAGAAATGTCTGTAATAACAGATTCAAAAAATTGGTTCCAACAACATCATTTAGGTTTGTTTTCCTTTGCATTAATCAAAATTAACGTGGTCCCATCAATTAATCCATATCACACCTAAAAAGAACGAAAATACAATGTACGTATATGCCATCCGCATTCGCCACGGGGCCCCGCCATGCACCGTTAGGTTACTTAACTAACGGCAGAGCGGGGGCTGGACTAGCGTGGATGCAAAATATATACAACATCTAGTAGTATATAAATATATATATATATATATATAACATTCGTCCCTGGCATGATATAAGCAACATCACAGAAAAGCGATAAGCAACACAGAATAACGGAAATGAAACCCGACGTTCTAGGAGCCATATCATTTTTAAGACAATCTAGGAGCCCCGTGTTCCCTTTGAGCCGCAAATGAAACCCAACGTTCCTCGGTCATGTGGATAGCATGTGCAATGTAAAACCAAGACCCCTACGAGTGTGGTAAGTTACCTGCCAATCCCAGAAGTGAGGTAATCCTAATCAACAAAGTGAATGGGTCACCCAGCACTTCACGGAATCCGGTAACTTGAGCACCCCTCCATGAGTCATCCTATACCCCCTACGAGTGCGGTGAATAGCCCGCCAATTCTAGAGCAAGGCCCCCTCCGTCTCAATGCCATGAGATGTGGGCCCGTTTCCCTCTAAAATCCGGCTATTCGAGCACCCCACCGTGGGGTAATCCTAGTACAGAAAAAAAGTATATATACAATGGCGACACGACCTCAACCCGATCGTGCCCCAATAAAAGAATTTACAATCTGGCAGAGACGGCTGTCCACGTATCGGACACTCGCCCCGCAATAATGAATATACAAATGAGTCTGAATTGTACTACTACCATTGCACCATAGGCTATCCAATACGATAATCCAACCACAATATCAGCACAACACAGAACATCAACGTGAATATCATGTTCACAAACCCGTCTAGTTGAACATATAGCAACTAGTCGGGTTGTACCGCTAAATAATATTCACGGTCACGGATATTAACATATGCACTGATAAACACCTATTCAAAATTTCGATTGCCTAAAACTTTTCCACATTGGCCTCAAATACAAACCAGCACTCAAACAAATCTGGGCAAAAAACATACATCCTAAAAATCACATTTCCACATAATAGAGTGCCAGAAGAAATTTGGCGCACAATGGTCACATATCGACCGCGGAACCAGCGCCAATAGGCATGTTATGCGGTCGTTCCACGGCTACATAGTTGGCTCACGTGCCCAAATTTCTTGAGGTGCTCTAAAAAAGCCTGCATGTATTTTTAAGACAATCTGAATAATTTTTTGAACAAGTTTTAAAAACGACAGCAAGCATATCAAAATGGAATTATGATTCAGAAAATTTGGTCGATCGATAGTTCAACCTTGTGTATGTTAGGAATATGCATGCCCTAGAGGCCATTATTGTATGATATAGTTGCAGGGTTCCCTAGGCGGCCGCTGAGTTTCGGGAGGCATCGACCATGCCTTTTTCAAAAAATTGGCGCGCTAAAGAACCCTAACGCTAGAATCTAAACTAGAGAATTAGACGAACAAACATGTAAACATCTTTACATCTAAGTGAATAAGGTAGATCGGTCCTTCACTTCAATAGCTCTGTGTAGTAGTCCATTCGCTCTAAATAGTGATCTCCCGGACTCTAGTGAGGCTCCACAAGGTGAAATGAACAAGCTTGCTTGAAGTCTTCGAGGCCGAAGATGATCTACGTCGAGAAGACACTAACTCAAGCTACCTCTTCACTAAGTGATGAACTAGTGAAGAAACTACCCAATCTAAATGGCTTATAGAGAAGAGGTTGATGAAGTAGGAATTTTGCTCACTTTAGAAATAATTTTCTCACTAATTTTCTTCACCTCTCATGAAGCTCGAAAGCTTGAGGAAGGAGATGAAGAAAGCAACCATGGAAATGAAGCAAGTGAAGAATGAATCAAGTGGTGAGAATAGCAAACATGGGTGATTTTACGTCATATACTAACTCATGTAGAGAATAAACTATGGCTAACAATAATGGTTAAGTTAATAAATATCTACAAGTAAAACAAAACTAGTGGACTAAGTCAAAAATGCTTTAAGCTTCTCCAAGCTTCCAAGCATGACAATTTCCAACTAATATTGAATTACTTTAAATAAATAAAACCTCACATTATTATAAGCATGGTGTGAGTCTTAAACACCCCATGTTGCATGTGACATCTAGCTGTAGGGTTACTAGGCACACTCACAAGGTTCTACAAGGTATCAACCATGCCCGATTTAAAATTTAGACGTGCCGAACAACCTTAACCAAGATCTTTAAACGAGAGATTAGGCGAAACAAAGCATGTTAAACACTTTAACATCTAAGTGTTTGGGATTACAACCTTTGTAGTCCGTTCCTTCACTTCTAAAGCTCCGTGTTGAGGTCCCTTCACTGTGATCATCGAGTATCCGGACTCTAGAGAGGCTCCACAAAAGAAAAATGCAAGCTTACTTCCGACCTTCGATAACTAAGATGATCTACCTTGAAGAAACTTTAACTCAAGCTCTCACTCACTAATAAAGTGAACACTCTAATCTAAATGGCTAGGATAGATTAGGATGATGAAGTAGGATTTTAGCTCTTATTTGTTTTCTTAATCTCACTCATTTTCATCACCTCTTAAAAAGCTAGAAAGCTTTTCAAGCAAGAAGGAAGAAGAAGAAGAAGCTAACTTCTTTTCTGATGAATAATGAATAACTCAAGTGTAAGGTTAGAAATGCAACCATGGTATAAGTGAGAAGAACTAACCCTTGTAGAGATTGAACCATGGTTAAAGGGTTGGGTTGGGTTAAACAAATATCTATGCAAAATATCATAACAAATATCTTTGCTTAAAACAAAAGCAAAGCTTCTAGAAACTTCTAGAAAAGATTAACCCAAATCAAACCCTAACCATGTTTAATCTCCACTAAACATGTTGCATTAATAACCATAACATGTTACAATATTATATATCACATATACAATATTTATTGTAACAAAATAAAATAATACAATTAACATATATCGCATATATATCAATGTATTACCCGAGTGAGAAAAAGAATCTTTTAGTGAGCTTATATTAGTTAATGTAATTTAATATATCAAATATATAATTATACATTAAATTATCGAATCAACACTTGATCCGATAATCCGGCTATTTCATAAATAACTGACTAATATAATTTGTATCAGTTCATCGAATCAACACTTGATCCGATGACCCGGCTATATCACATATACCCGGCCGATATCTCATATCGCGAGAATCTAATACGGTATCACATACATGTATTGTTCTCGGTCCCGCACATATCATATATGTGCTCCTACTCCATTTTTCCTGAGTCAAGAAACCTCTGTGTAGGACTATAAAGAATCGTCAATACGCCGACAGTAGGTGATGATCATATCAAACACCCACAAGCTGCAAGCGGTCAGCTAAACGTAACAGCCACCCAGGTATTGAGCGATCAGAAGATCAACAAGCAAGTATGTACATTCTCCTGCGAATCCAATCTGTAACACTCCCGTACAGTCCGGTCTCTTCGTCTGATATGTCGCATATCTCGCCTAGGGGTGGTAAACGTCAGACCCCAGTAGCTTGATAAGTCGTGTCGATATGAGGTTTATAGCAGTTCGAGAAACTACTGATAACACTTACCAGTAAATCTCAGCAATCCTGTCCAGGGATTTCCAGTTATAGCCAATCGAACACAGCACAACATCAACTCCTTATACCGGGAGAGACGAAACCCCTCCTATCGCTCATTGCCTCCATGTGATTCGGGACTGTACCCAAAAGCCACCATTTTGCACGCCCTCTTAGACGTGGTATGATGGAAATCAAAGCACAGTGGGAATCACACAAGTCTCCATGACGATCTCGGGTCTACAGACTAACATGTACCAGTGTCACCAGAGAACTGCCATCTGACGTGAGGTATAATACCATCTGGGAGTTCTCGGCGAGTCCGTCTAGTGTACCCAGTCTCTACTGAGCACCCGTATACCTTCTCTGATGTCAAACACCAATGGATATAGGATCATCCATCGCCCATCATATGGGTCAAGAAGCGCATACGCGAGTCTACTCTGGAGTATCGATGCCCTGTCTTGGTACTCCCACGACTCGGAACATTTGAAGGATGTACATGGCGACTACACTGTCCTCACTAGTATGATCTGCATCATAGTCCTGATAGTCAAGTACTCATCCTAAGGACTTTATCAACATGTAACATAGAGACAATCAGAGTACATGTTAAGATAAAGAGTAACCAGATAGCATACTATCATGTCGAGCAAGAAAGTCCTCCCTATATATGTCCCAGCATCCACTACAATATACAACGCATGTACAGTAATAGCCTCTAGGGCATACATATAACTAACAATCACCCACTTGCACTAGGGCCATCTGTTGTGGTATCGCATACCCAACAATCAGCTGTAGTTGAAGTATCTCATACTCAACCATCCCATAAAAGTCTCTATTGGGAAATAGGCCTTTATGAGTGGATCCGCGTTGTTGTCCTCTGTGTCTACTCTCCTAACTTTGACCTCCCTAGAGATCAACCATCTCCATGATCAGGTGATACTGCCTAAGAATTATATCTGGATTTCTGATGGGACGGGGGGTTCCTTGGCCAAACCCATAACTCCATTGTCATACAATGGTTGGAACGAAGTTCATCTCATGAACTTATATATATCCAGACTGTCTCTTTGGTAGCATCCTTGGTAACGA
Organism: Agapanthus africanus; assembly: GCA_030015575.1. NCBI lineage: Eukaryota > Viridiplantae > Streptophyta > Magnoliopsida > Asparagales > Amaryllidaceae > Agapanthus > Agapanthus africanus. The sequence continues at coordinate 149,976,730 of CM057346.1, forward strand.
TGTATCTTGCCTTTAATCGTCTAGTATGTCACGGTATCTAGCTTGGAACTCTTCCAACATACCGTCCCCCTACTGAGGGTAAAGACAATGCCTGCGACTGACATTCAGTCATCCTTATCACTCTGGAACCTTTCCAGTGATTCTCCCCATGATCGATTGATACCATCTCACTACAACTAGTGAGAATCCTAATATCCAATTAGATCTATCTCATAGATCCAAAACCCAGGATTTAGGAGGTATCGTTTTGATCCTATATGGAGAATGCTTATGATAAGCGGAGATTGACCGAGCGTAGCATAGGAAACTCCTTCCCTATCAAGAGTATGTCATCCACGTACTCTACGAGGAACACCACCATACTCCCTACTACCTTTTTCTATATACAAGGTTCATCTACCATTTTGATGAAGTCAAACTCTTTGAATACCACATCAAAACAGATGTTCCAACTCTGCGATGCCTGCTTTATCACAGAAAACATATTGCACACGTTTCCGCTGCTCCTACTGTCTACGAAACCCTCTGGCTGTGTACTTATAGACGCTCTCTTCCGAAACATCATTTAGAAAAGCAGTCATGACACCCAACCACCAGATATCATAGTCATGGTATGTAGCCGTGGCAAGTAGGATCTGGATGGACTTAAGCATAGCTTTGAAAGTCTCAACTTTTCCATGTATACCAAGTAATCTTCTCAAGATATACTTGCTTCTGATGGGGATTTAACCCTTCAGATAAAGCAACCAAAGTCCATACTTTGTTGGTGTATAAGGATTCCATCTCAGATCACTAAGCATCCAGCCATTCTTACAGAGTCTCACTCCTGATGGCCAGCTCGAAACTAGTTAGGTCATCATCTCATGATGCAATCCTCGCTCCCACTGTCATAGAGAAAACCGAAGTATCTCTCAGGTGGGTGAGGAACCCTACTAGATCAGCGGAAAGGCTGAGGTTCGTTGGAAACTATTGAATCCTCCGGGTTTACTAAATCATCAGCTGCAGTTTATATACCTGGAACTCCTTCCAGTTCTACCTCATTACCACTAATTTCTTCACAAGAAATTCCCTTTCACAAAGGTGACATGTTGAGAAACAAAACATATTTTGTTCCTCAGTTAGGTAGAAGATATTCCCTTGCGAATGCTTGGGATATCCAACAAACTTCTACAGAACTGACTTTGCCTCGAGCTTGTCCGGATTATGCTTTTAGACATAGGCTGGACAACCCCAAATCTTAACATACTTAAGATATGGGCTCTTCCCATTCCATATCACATATGAAGTGGTAGGCAACTGATTTGATTGGAACCCTATTCAATAGGTATGCAGCTTCTCAAGTGCATAACTCCCAAAAGAAAATAGGAAACTCAGTAGTACTCATCATAGAGCGCACCATATCACATAGGGTGTGATTGCTCCGCCCCGATACACCAACGTGCTATAGTGTATACGGAGGAGTAATGCTGAGAGAGAATCTCATTCTCCTTTAGAATAGTCCAGGAATCTCGTGCTCAAGTATTCTCCTCCCTGATCTCATCAAAGGACATAATACTTATACCCATTTTGGTTCTCTACTTCTAACTCATATTCATTGAATTTCTCAAAAGGTTCAGACTTGTGTTTCAACAGGAACTTATGTCCGAATCTTGAGAGATAAACAGTGAATGTAATGAAGTACAAAGAACCGGTCCTGGCATTTGTAGACAGGGGACTTTCATACATCAGCATGTATCAATCCCAAGAGTTCACTAACTCTTCCTCTGTTTCCAATAAACGGGGCTGTTGTCATCTTATCTCTGTAACATGACCGGCGAGTTTCACAAGATGTAAATTCAAACTAATTTAAATATGCATCTAAATGTAACTTCAGCTAGTCCGGTCGCATTGATATGACCTAGTCTACAATGCCTCAAGAAGGATTCGTTCATTTCCGAAATCTTCCTCTTGTGTGTGTTCTGTACGTTAAGAGATGTGGTTTGATTTAGAACGTCTATGCTTTTAGATAACGTGCCTGAACCGATCAACACTTGATATAGGAAATGTTCAAAACATTATCCAACAATACAAAATTATATCCTTCTTTACTAATAAAGAGACTGATATGATGTTGTAGATCAGGTTCGGTATCTAATAACATTCATTCAGAATCAATGTATCTTGATAATACAGGGTGATAACTACCAACAGACTTAGCTGCAATACTTGCACCGTTTCTATCTCATGAAACTTATCACCCGTTCTCAGTTCTCTACCTATCTGTAGCCCATGTAACAAATTTCATTTGCGGGATCCTGATCCGGTATCTCATACCCAGGACGTAAAGTATACTGAGAAACAGTTCTCAGTAATGAACACACCCGAAGAAGATGCATCAACATGCACTTTCTTCGTTTGGGCGGCACGGGAAATCTGGTATTCCCCAATTTCCTGCTCGGTCTTATAACAGTTATAATTTAGAGCGGGATCAACGTTTCCCTAGCGCAATATAATAAGCGGGTTCGGTCAGTACATCCGTATTATTATCTTGATTAAGGCGTGACATGGTCGCTACCTGGAAAGAGAAAGAAGAAAACCCTCAGCGTGCACTTTTACAAGATTAGATTGGTTATGAATTTATCTAATCAGGATGGCTTCCGCTGTTTTACTCAAATCTTCCTTCAAACCCTAAAAGGAAGACTAGCCAGGATTAATTACACCCTACAAGTTCGCCAATCTTTCAGCCAGGCCAGTGCCGGTACTTTGAGGGAGGTTCCCCGCGCTTTCGCACGGACCTAATTAAAATAAACCTCGTTTTTCCAGGGGCATAACCCCGTTGACACCTTTCTAGTCACCTACTTGATCGGCTAATTTTAATGTGTAAAACTCTCCCAGGAGTAACTCTTACTCGCAGCAGGTATCGGGATCCAACTATCTCATAGAAGGTATGCAATCTCATTGCAAATTTCAACACTTAAAATTCCCAATAATATTTTACCCCTAGCAGCTATATGACCTTAACATGGTCAACAAATCATAAGTGCTAGTCAAGTACAACCCGTCATTTCCCGATTGAATTAAACCCACCCGCACAACTCTTAACATGGTTAACAAAGTCGCACGACTACCCTAATCCAATCGCATCATACGATTATACAGATAAGCACCAATCAGCTACCGCACACTACGCCTTAACATGGTCAACAAACGTAGCACGAATACTAACTAGTACTTATCTAAAATGACGGAGGGCTACGACAAGTTTTTAAGAAAACTCTTTGCGTAATGAACTTGATATCGTTGTAGAATCGAGTGATTTTAAATGGAATGTTTTTTAGGCTTTTCTAGTTTCGCTAAAGAGGTCACTCCCGGTGAAGGGATCTCGGCTCTTTTCTTATCGAATAAGGTGCAGGATATTTCGCAAATACCACTATGTAAAGCAAGAACTATAGAAGCAATCAAAAGACAAACCGTGTTTGTAGTATCTGCTAGTTTCGCTAAAGAGGTCACTCCCGGTAAAGGGATCTCGGCTCTTTCCTTATCGCATAAGGTGCTGGATGTTCTACAAAGAACACCGCTATGCAAAGCAAGAACTAGAGCTACCAGTTTTTTAACAAATTTCTACAACATCTTTAGGTTTCTTTTATTTCATTAATCTCATTAATGAAGTCCCATTTTATTATGCTTCACAAGCATCACATTTGAAACGAAATCTTCAATATAACATATATCTCATATATATAATATAAACATTCGTCTCAGGCAGTAATATGATCTCATCACAGAACATTGCAGCAGAAGAACATATATGAAATATTGGATATACTAAGAGGTCCGTGTTTTAATACGAGCATGTATAAAATATGGATTCCACGGTCGCGATGAATAGCCAAACCCACATCCCTAGACCCCTACGAGAGCGGCAAGCAACACTGTCAATTCTAGGGTTAGGTGATCCGGTCTCGACTACTCGAGATGGTCTCCCACTGGACCCTAGAACCCGGTTACTTGTGCTCCCCTCCTTGGGTCTACCTAATGCGGAAAAGTAAATAATATACAATGGTGACATCAACCTCATCCCGGAAGTGCCCTAATAAAAGAATATTACATACAATGAATTTTACATGAATGAAAAAGAAAAACTCTCATCTCACATAAAAACCCCGGCTATTCCAAAACGCGACGATCCAATATAACATATCACAGCAACACATAATATCACATATCATCAACGTAAGCAAGTATGCGTATCCCGATTGTCGTAGATGTATAGAAACGAAGCCGGCGATACACTACTACTAGGCTTATGGTCGCAGAAAAGAAAGTGTAAAACTATAATAGTTGGAATCCGCAACCTTCTTAGACATCACATGCCTAACCAAATGAATTCCTTAGACATCGCATGCCTAACAATTATAAATCCCGCATTTTAGTCTCATTATCAAAAACTCTTTTCAATATCAAGTCGGGCAATACAACAAGATTCCCGACATCCTGATCGAATGCTCGTCGCAAACTTTAGTAGACGGCCGCACCCCCGGATGCCGTCGACGAAGTGCACTAAGGCGGAACACCGCTGCCGCGAGCACCCGAACGGATGCTTTTGGCGACGGGGTTCTCCTACAGTCACTTGGTCGGGGCTATGGGGCGTGGCTATCTATTAAGTTTACCCGGCGAGTATCCGCGTATGCTACGTGATTGCGACGGACTATTGATCACATCAAAATTCCGTGGCAACCGATCAATTGAGACTAAACTGCTAGATTTATAACATTCAAATTAGTTATCTCATAACTAATTGTAGATTCCAACTATTGTATCACATTCCAGATAAATAGACAATGTTAAACTTTCCGATCGAATAAACAAATACCCAAGATTTCCGAAATAGTTCTCAACACTTGAAATTAGTTTAAAAGCATCCATCACATGCCACAGTACCAATGGTCCAGCCGTAGAAGGGTCAAACCAACGCCTCACATGTGGCAACACCGTACTGCCCCAAACCCTAAGGTTTAGAGGCAGTTCAGACGGTCACATAATCGAGTTAAGGTTTGTGTTCTTCTAGAGGGTCCACCGCGTTACTTGCACGACTAAGGACGTTCTTAAACTACGGAAAAATCCAACACTTGGAAATTTTCCGGCAAGGGAAAAAGTGAGTTATTGATATCCGTTCGAACTTTTTAACACGTTCTAAAATTACCCAGAAAAACTTAAATGAAGTTAAACTTTCCGATCGAATTAACGAGTTCCTAATACATCCCAGAAAACTCAACACTTGAGTAAAATTAAAAATTCCCAGAAATATGAAACAATACCTACGGATGATACTGTATGAAAAACTAACCATAATTCTTCTGTACGGCCGCGGAACCGCCGCGGATGGCATGGTCTTTCCGCGGTTCCGCGGCGCATTAAGTGAATTACGAGGTCGTTTTTCACAGTAATCCATATAAATCCCTGCTTATTTTTCTGAGTATTTTTAATATGAAAAATGTCAACTTTTGAAAAAATTTCCAGAAACTAGGTTTTACCGGGTATTCGGAGTTCGATCGGACTTTAGACTTCGCCTAGACTTCGCCTAAAGCTCTAGCTTGGCTCTAATACCACTGTAGGGTTACTAGGCACACTCACAGGGTTCTACAAGGGATCAACCATGCCCGATTTAAAATTTAGACGTGCCGAACAACCCTAACCAAGATCTTTAAACTAGAGATTATGCGAAACAAAGCATGTTAAACACTTTAACATCTAAGAGTTTAGGATTACAACCTTTGTAGTCCGTTCCTTCACGTCTAAAGCTCCGTGTTGATGTCCCTTCGCTGCGATCATCGAGTATCCGGACTCTAGAGAGGCTCCACAAAAGAAAAATGCAAGCTTGCTTCCGATCTTCGATAACTAAGATGATCTACCTTGAAGAAACTTTAACTCAAGCTCTCATTCACTAATGAAGTGAACACCTGATCGGTCGATAATATTGCATTTTTAACACGTCAATTTCCCTACCATTTGCACACATCTAGAAGTGTTCGGTATTAATTTAGCACATATTAGCAAAACAGCTGTAAAATACCAAATAACTTGTGTTATATATTAAAACCGACATTTCTGAGGGAAATTGAGTGTTTATCATGGTATCGCATCATCTTTGTATAGCGCAACACTTGTCTCGAGAATCTGTGCAGGAAATTACAGGAAAAGAGCCAAAACAGTTAAAAGTGCTGATAAAAATACGCAAGGTCCAAGACTTGAGATCTGGCAGAAATAGAGAAAGCAAAATGAGATTAAACACATCAGGAAAAGGCCAAAATATCAGCCCAATTAAAGCCCTGAAATTCCATGCACTGAAGCCCTCTTTGGACCGCGGATCCGCGGCCAATAGGCGCTTCCCGCCGCGGATCCGCAGCTTGATGACGTCATCAGAGCTTCAAATTTCTACACATGCCTTCACTCTAACAGAAAAGCTTCCAGAAGACTCCAGAAACGCCACGTGGCTTCATCCAGATGGCTCGGCCTAACAACCTAGCTCTAGAATATTCCCTCCAACTAACTTCTTCTATAAGCATCTCTCTAACAAACTTTTGGAGGGAAATTTGAAATTTGAATTCTAGATCTAGGGTTATTATGGCTATAAATGGAAACCTAGACCTAAGGTTCAAAGGTTGTTCTTTATCTCTTCCACAAGTTGAGTGACACAACTTGTGCATTCAAAACCCTAACCCTAATCCATTCAAATCCAAGCCAATTTCAAGATCCCCGAGTACAATTCAAGCAAGAAGCCTTCAACCTTTTAGGAGCGGAGCCGATCTTCATCCGAGCAAGTGGTCCAAGACAATCCGCGACTCACGAAGACGAGCAAAGCCAAATCGACGATCGAGTTCTTTCCTCGTTGTAGATCTTGAGAGAATTGTAACGAAATTGTTGATAAATAAAAGGTGAAATTCTTTTATCTTGCTTTCTTTACATTCTTGCATCATGATTCAATCTCAATTCTTGATTGTGTTTGTTGTTATGATATTTGAGTAAAACTCCGCTCGTGGAGGAATCGAGACGATCAATAGATGATGATGTTACAAATCTTAAAACGATTCTTAAGTCCTATGTGTTTTGTAAACTCTTGTAAATTGAAGAATCGACGACCTAGTTTCGAGCGATACTTTCTTGATTGTGTTCGCTCTTAATTAGGGATCCACGATCGATTCTTGAATTTACTATAGGCTAGAATGTGAATGAAATCAACGAAAGGACAAGGGATAGATGATGAAACCCTAGTTTCCACAAGAAATCCCTAATTCTCGTTGATCGTCATCGATCTAGTATCAAATCATCGTTGGATTAGAATACGTAATCAATAGATTTCATCACGTCTATAGATTCGATCGATTACTATGAGCCTCACTTCGATTCTTGATTATTGGATTGGATATCATCAATTCTTAATTCTTGATTTTTAAATGTTTTCTTGATTTTAGATTTAGATCTAGATAATTCTTGAACTTCAATTTTATAAATCTTGAATTGAATTGTCTTTTCTCTTTTCTTTAATTTTCAATTCATCTAATTCAAATTCGAACGGATCTCACTTTCCCTGTGGACGATCCGCACTCGCTAACGCGCTACATCCGACACCGTTATTGATTGCGGTCAAAAATTCCTTTGGTTGTGATTTCTATACATTTTCTACATACACACCGATAATTCATTCAATCAAATGGCATCGTTGCCGGGGATAGTGCACTAATTTGTTCGTTTTTGAAATTTGAGTTGAAAAAATTTATTCCATCAAAATTTTTAGATCTAAATTCACGCAAACACTAAACGATTCATTGTGATTTGTTGCGAGGAAATCTGCAATCTGTGGAGCTTGGGAAAAATTATTCTGAATATTCCAGAGAGCTAAGGGAGGCAACAGAAGCAGTTGCCTAAAAATTTGTGCAGGGATTCTCTCATTCGACCGCGTTTCCGTGGCATTAGCGCGCATCCGCGGCGGATACGCCGCGTGACTGCTTCGTTTCTGTACGGAAATTCTCTAGTATTTTTCTAACTTTCTTATCTTCTTCCTCATCTGCTCCAATAACAAATTTGCTGCAGGTTTCTTTGCAAAATTCGCAGCACCGCAAAAATAAAAAAATTGTGCATATTTGATCTTGGTTGTTTGCATATTAATACGGAATATAAGGGGCACGGCCAAATTCATATTAGGTGGGGAGTTCATTACCCTTCCTAAGCCCCGAAAATCACAAAACTGCATCCGTATTACCCTCATTAACTAAAAGAAATCTAGATATGACTCTAAGGACCGTCGCGCTCACTTAGGACAGGAGAAGGCCGTGGGTAATCTATTGCTTATCCGCGTTTCTTTTGTGGTGTCTAAGGCAAGTGTGTCTAAGGCAAGTGGTTACTTAATTAGGCCCACTACTTACGTAGTGGAGAACCTCCCACTTACCTGGCACTTACCTGGCCAAAGGAGAGATAAAGAGGTAGTAGAGGATTGATCCTGCGACTTGTCTTTTGGCAGTTAGGAGCAGTCTAGAGCCTTGACCTAGGTAACCACTAGATTTAGGGGTTGCTTGTTGCATTTGTTGTGATTTGCATCATTTTTCCAAAAATCCGTATATTTTTCAAAACAAACACCACTTCATTCATTTCCCCTAATTATTACCAATGCTGCCACTTGTGCTACAACCATTTCGCACATGTTAGGCTGGACACGAGATTCCATTTCCCGTCTTGTCCGCGTTTCTTTTATCGACCTCAGAGTCGGTAATTCTTCGTCTTCTTCCCCACCACCCACCACGACCGTGATGGACCCAAATCCATCAAACTTAAAAACCACTCTGCCACCGCCCGCAGGTGAGCAGAATTTTCCACGCATTTCTCTCCAAGAGAGATGCTATCCTACACGTGTTCCCCTTCCCACCTGTCTTTCTATACCACCTGCCAACGGGGAAAATTTTGAAATCAACCCCCAATTCATCCAACTGTTACCCAAATTTCACGGTCTTGATTCTGAAAACGCATACATGTTTATTTCCAAATTCGAAAACGTATGTGCTTTGATGGGAAATTCACAACTTTCTTTGGATGCTCTGCGTTTACGTCTTCTCCCATTCACTTTGTGCGACTTAGCCAAGAAGTGGCTTTACAACACACCCGCACATTCTATTTCAACATGGGACGAATTCGTTGCAGCATTCCTTAAGAAATTTTATCCCAATCACAAGACCAGCCGTGTTCGGAGCGAAATCTTCAAATTTACCCAAATTCCCAATGAACCATTTTGGAAATGCTTTGAACGGTTCAAGGATCTTCTTATCCAATGTCCTCATCACGGAATCTCCAGATGGGATTTGTGTCGAATTATCTATGAGGGTATTGATCTCACTACTAGACAGATGCTTGAAACCATGTGTCATTGCCAATTCCTATCTAAAGATGATGGTGAAGCTTGGAAATACCTAGAAAATTTAGCTCAAAACACATCACAATGGGAAAGTGTTAGACCACCACCGCCTAGGGAAGATGTCAATCAGCTCGATATTTCCGTCATAATGAAAGCCGAAAAGGCCGCAATACAAAGGAACTCGACGCTATAGAAAACAAAATCTCTTCAGCCTCCCTAAACCATTACACACTTCCCAAAACCGTGTGTGGCTGCTGTTCAAACCCTTCACATTTGACGGAAGAATGTCCTTTGAATTTACCGTTTCAAGGTCACGCTAATTGTTACTCCTGGGAGAGTTTTGCACTTTACAATTAGCCGATCAAGTAGGTGTCTAGAAAGGTGTCAACGAGGTTACGCCTCTGGGAAAACGAGGTTTACAGTAATTAGGTCCGTGCGAAAGCACGGGAAACCTCCCTCAAAGTACCGACACTGGTCTGGCTGAAAGATTGGCGAACTTGTAGAGTGTAATTAATCCCGGCTAGTCTTTCCTTTTAAGGTTTGAAGGAAGATTTGATAAAACCAGTGGGAGCCATCCTGATTAGATAAATAATAACCAATCTATTCTTGAAAGAGCGCACGCTGAGTGTTTTTCTTCTCTCTCTCTCCAGGTAGCGACCATATCACGCCTTAATCAAGATAATAATACGGAATATTGACCGAACCCGCTTGTTATTCTGAGCTGGGGAACGTTGGTCCCGCTCCAACTTATAATTGTTATAAGACAGAGCAGGAAATTGGGGATTACCAGAATTCCCGTGCCGCCCAAACGAAGAGAGTGCATGCTGATGCATCATCTTCGGGTGTGTTCGTTACTAAGAACTGTTTCTCAGTATCCTCCGCATCCTGGGTATTTGATACCGGATCAAGATCCCAGATATGTAATTTGTTACATAGGGCTACAAAAAGGTAGAAAAACTGAGAACGGGTGATAAGTTTCATGAGACAGAGAACGGGGCAAGTGTTGCAGCCAAGTCTGTTGGTCACTGTCACCCTGTATTACCAATACATTGATTCTGAACGAATGTTATTAGATACCGAACCTGATATACAAAATCATATCTATTTCTTTATTAGTAAAGAAATGATAAAATTTTGTATTGATGGATAATGTTTTGAACATTTCCTATATCAAAAGTTGATCGGTTCAGGCACGTTATCTAAAAGCATTGATGTTCTAAATCAAACTACAGTTCTTAGTATACAGAACACACACAAGAGGAAGAGTTCAGAAATGAACGGATCCTTCTTGAGGTATTGTAGACTAGGTCAGATCAATGTGACCCGACTAGCTAGAGTTACATAAAGATGCATATTTAAATTGGTTTGAATTTACATCTTGTGAAACTTGCAAGTCATGTCACAGAGATAAGATGACCATAGCTCCGTTTACTGGAAACGGAGAAAGAGTTAGTGAACTCTTGGGATGATACATGTTGATGTATGTAAGGTCCCCTGTCTACACATGCCAAGACCGGTTCTTTATACTTCATTACATTCTCTGATGATCTTTCGAGATTCAGACCTATGTTCCTATTGAAACACAAGTCAGAACCTTTTGAGATATTCACAGAATATAAGTTAGAAGTAGAGAACCAATACGGGTATAAGTATTATGTCCTTTGATGAGATCAAGGAGAAGAATACTTGAGCACGAAATTCTTGGACTATTCTAAAGGAGAATGAGATTCTCTCTCAGCATTACTCCTCCGAATACACCATAGCACGTTGGTGTATCGGGGCGGAGCAATCACACCCTATGTGATATGGTGTGCTCTATGATAAGTACTACTGAGTTACCTATTTCCTTTTTGGGAGTTATGCACTTGAGAAGCTGCATACCTATTGAATAGGGTTCAAATCAAATCAGTTACCTACCATTTCATATGTGATATGGAAAGGGAAGAGCCCATATCTTAAGTTAGTTAAGATTTGGGGTTGTCCGACCTATGTCAAAATCAAAATCCGGACAAAATCGAGGCAAGGTCAGTTCTGTAGAAATGGAAAAGTTCCAGCTATACAAAACTGCAGCTGATTTGACTGGACCAAAGGATTCTATAGTCCCCGACGAACCTCAGCCTCTCCGCCGAACTAGCAGGGTTCCTCATCCGCTTGAGAGATACTTCGGTTTCTCGATGACAGTGGGAGCGAGGATTGCATCATGAGATGATGACCCAACTAGTTTCGAGCAGGCCATCAAGAGTAGGGACTCTGTAAGAATGGCTGGATGCTTAGCGATCTGAGATGGAATCCATATACACCAACAAAGTATGGACTTTGGTTGCGATATCTGAAGGGTTAAATCCCCATCAGGAGCAAGTATATCTTGAGAAGATTACTTGGTGTAGATGGAAAAGTTGAGACTTTCAAAGCTAGACTTGTTAAAGGTTTTAGTCATCAACCAGGTGTGGATAATGATGAAACCTTTTCTAAGGACTATGCTTAAGTCCATGTAGATCCTACTTGCCATTGCTACATACCATGACTGCGATATCTGGTGGTTGAGTGCCATGACTACTTTTCTAAATATTGATTTAGAAGAGAGAGTCTATAAGAACACAGCCAGAGGGCCTCGTAAACAGTGGGAGCAGCGGAAACGTGTGCAAGTTGCTTTATATAATGAAGCAGGCATCGCGGAGTTGGAACGTCTGTTTTGATGTGATAGTCAAAGTGTTTGACTTCATCAAAATGGTAGATGAACCTTGTATATACAAAACGGTAGTAGAGAGTAAAGTGGTCATCCTCGTATTGTATGTAGACAACATACTCTTGATAGGAAAAGGGTTTCCTATGCTACGCACGATCAATCTCCGCTTATCACAAGGATCCTGCAAAAGGATCAAAGTGATACCTCCTAAATCCTCAGTTTTCATCTATGAGATAGATGCAATTGGATGCTAGGATTCTCACTAGATGTAGTGGGATGGTATCAATCGATCCTAGGGAGAATCACTGGAAGAGTTCCAGGGTGATAAAGACGACTGAATGTCAGTCACAGGCATTGTCTTTACCTTCAGTAAAGGGACGGTATGTTGGAAGAGTTCCAAGCTAGATACCGTGGCAAACTAGACGATAAAGGCTGGTAACATTGCTATTTAACATACTACCAAAGATGCAGTTTGGGTGTATATTGGTTCATAAGATGAACTAGGTTCCTGCCATTGTATGACAATGGAAGTGTGGCTTCGGCCCTGGAACCCTGGTCCGATCAGTGACCCAGACAAATTCTGAGGCAGCATCACCTGATCATGGAGATAGTTGATCTCCAGGTTGATCGAAGTTAAGGAGAGTAGACTCAGAGGACAACACGGCGGATCCACTCACGAAGGCTTTTTCCCAGAGAGAGACTTATATGGGATGGTTGAGTATGTGATACTGCAACCACTGCTACAGATGGCCCTAGTGCAAGTGGGAGATTGTTAGTTATATGTATGCCCTAGAGGCCATTACTGTACATTGGATGTATATTGTAGTGGATGCTGGGACATATGTAGGTAGGACTTTCTTGCTCGACATGATAGTACGCTATCTGGTTGATCTTTATCTTAACATGTATACTTTCTGTCTCTCTGTTATATGTTGATAAAGCCCTTAGGATGTGTACTCGACTTCCAGGATTATGATGCAGATCATACTAGTGGGGCCTGGGTAGTCAATGAGTACATCCTTCAATGTTCCTAGTCGTGGGAATATCGAGACAGGGGCATCGATATTCCAGAGTAGACTAGCGTATATCTTCTCGACCCATGTGCTGGGCGATGGATGATCCCATATCCATTGGTGTTTGACATCAGAGATGGTATACGGGTGCTCAGTGAAGACTGGGTACACTGAACGGACTCGCCGAGAACTCCCAGATGGTATTATACCTCACGTCAGATGGCAGTTCTCTGGTGACACTGGTACAGCTTAGTCTATATACCCGAGATCGTCATAGAGTCTTGTGTGTCTCCCACTGTGCTTTGATTTCCACCCTACCACGGCTCTACTGAGTCGTGCAAACAGGTGGTTTTTGGGTACAGCCCCGATTCACATGGAGGCAATGAGCGATAGGAGGGGATTCGTCTCTCCCGGTATTGGGGGTTGATGTTGCGCTATGCTCGACTGGCCATAACAGGAAATCCCTGGCCAGGGTTGCAGTGACCTACTGGTAAGTGTTATCAGTAGTTTCACACATGTCATGGACTTCACGTCGGCATGACTTATCAAGCTATTGGGGTCTGACGTTTACCACCCCTAGGCGAGATATGCGACATATCAGACGAACAGACCGGACTGTACGGTAAGTGTTACTGGTTGGATTCACAGGAGTGTGAGCGGGCTTGCTCGTCGATCTTCTGATCGCTCAATACCCGGGTGGCCGTTACGTTTAGCAGACCGCTTGCGGCTTGTGGGTGTTTGATATGATCATCATCTGCTGCCGGCGTATTGACGAGTCTTTAGAGTCCTACACAGAGATTTCCTGGCTCAAGCGAAATGAAATAGGAGCGCATATGAGATATGTGCGGGACCGAGAATAATGCGTGTATGTGATACCGTATTTCATTCTCCCGATGAATGTGTCGAATGGTTGTATGCGATATAACCTAGTTATTGAATCAAGGATTGATTCGATAAGCCGATACATTGGATACTAGCCGGTTACATGCGACATGACCGGATCATTGAATCAAGTGTTGATTTGATGATTTAATGTATAATTATATATTTGATATATTACTTTGCATTAACTAGTATTGGTTCACTTTAAAAGGATTTTCTCACTTGATGTACACAAGTTGTATATGTGATATACTTTTGTGCACTTATTTGTATCATGTTTGATGATACATGCTCACTTGGGTTTTTGTAAAGAAATGGACCATGGTTAAGTTAATGATTAGGGTTTTGGTTTATTTAATTACTTATCTATTTATTTATAATTCTTCTTTTAGAAAAGATAAAGAGAAAAGAATGGTTGCTAGTTTTGTTTTTCATTGAAGCTTCTTGAAGCTTTGAACAAGTCCACCATTCTTGTCTTTTCCTTAACCCTAACCATTCAAGTTAACCATAGTCTATTCTCTACACCTAACTAAGGTTGCCAAATGATAAGTATTCATTTGTTTTTCTTTTAAAAATACTTATCATAATCATCTTCTTCTTCATCATCAACATGAAGAAAGCTTGCTCCATCAATGGCAACTTGAGCTAATGAGTGAGAAATCCAATTCTAAAGTGAACCCACCTCCTATTTCTTTATCCTCTACCTCTTGCCAAGTAGTATAGGGTGTTTCCTTCACAAGTTTTCAAGGCTTGGTGAAGTTGGAGCTTGATCTTGTGATGCCTCGACGTAGATCATCTTCGGCATCGAACCGACGACCAAGCCCGCCCATTTCTCCGATGAAGCCGACGCTAGAGTCATGGATTTGATTTGGACAGTGGAGGGACCTCATCACGGAGCCTAGGACGTGGAGGACCGGATCTACAAAGGTTGTAGTCACTTTCCTTTAGCATTTAATTCGTTTACATGCTTGCATCGCCTATATATCTAGTTAACGATCCGTATTAGGGTTTGTAGGCACAAGGAAAAATTTGAATCAGCCATGTTTGATACCTTGTGAGACTTCATTAGTGTGCCTAGGAACCCTACAGTGGTATCAGAGCCTAGCTAGAGCCTTAGGCGATGCATAGACGGAGTTAGAAATCCGATCGGACCGAAACCCTAACCCTAAACATGCTCTCTGGACAATTTTGTAAAATGTGGATTTTTCTATATTAAAAATATGCAGAAAAATCAGCAGGGAATCCTAAGAATTACTGTGCAACACGTGTCCATGATTCAACAAGAGTGCGGCGGAACCGCGGCAGAAGCAAGGCTTCTGCGGCGGTTCCGCGGCCGTATTGTCACAATGCCCAATACTTTTTGCACAGTAATTCCTATTTTCTGGTGCTGGTTTTCCTGGGAATTTTTAATATTTTTTCAAGAGTTGAAATTTCTGGGTTGTATTGGGGCCTCGGTGTATCGATCGGATTGTCTAATTTTGTCAGTGTGTTTTTCAGGGTAATTTTGAATATGTTAAAAAGTTCGACTGGATATAGATACCCACTTTTTCCCCCTGCCGGAAAATTTCCAAGTGTTGGATTTTTCCGTGGTTTAAAGACGTTCTAAGTAGTGCAAGTAACGCGATGGACCCTCTAGAAGACAACAAACCTTAACTCGATCATGTGACCGTCTTGAACTGCCCTTTGAACCTTAGGGTTTGGGGCAGTACGGCGTGCCATATGTGAGGCGTTGGCTTGACCCTTCTACGGCTGGACCGTTGGTACTGAGGCACGAACTGAATGTTTTTAGACTTATTTCATGTGTTGGACTGTATCGGGAAAACTTGGGTGTTCGATTGTTCGATCGGAAAGTTTAACATTTTCTATCTTATCCGGAATGTGACACAATAATTGGAATTCACAAATAGTTATGAGATAACTGAATGAATGTTATAAATCTAGTGGTTTGGTCTCATTTGATCGGTTGCCACGGGATTTTGATATGATCAAAAGTCCGTCGCAATCACATAGTGTACGCGGATACTCGCCGGGTAAACTTAATAGACAGCCTCGCCCCATAGCCCCGACCAAGTGACTGTAGGAGAACCCCGTCGCCGAAAGCATCCGTTCGGGTGCTCGCGGCAGCGGTATTCCGCCTCGGTGCACTTCGTCGACGGCATTGGGGGTGCGGCCGCCTACTAAAGTTTGCGACGAGCATTCGATCAGGATGTCGGGAATCCTGTTGAATTGCCCGACTTGATATTGAAAAGAGTTTTCGATAATGAGACTAAAATGCGGGGTTTATAATTGTAAGGCATGCGATGTCTAAGGAATTCATTTGGTCAGGCATGCGATGTCTGAGGTGGTTGCGGATTCCAACTGTTGTAGTTTTACACTTTCTTTTCTGTGACCGTAAGTGTAATATGTGATATCGCCGGTTTCATTGCTATATGTCAACGACAATTGGGATGCGCATATTTACTTACGTTGATGACATGTGATGTTATGTGTTGCTGGATATGTTATATTGGATCGTCGTGTTCGAATAGCCGGGGGGTTTTTATGTGAGAAGAGTGTTTTTCATTTTCATTCATGTAAAAACTTGTATGTAATATTCTTTTATTGTGGCACTTCCAGGTTGCGGAAGATGTCACCTTTGTATATTATTTACTTTTCTGCACTAGGTTAGACCCAAGGAGGAGGGCACAAGTAACCGGGTTCTAGGGTCCAGTGGGAGACCAACTCGAGGAGTCGAGTCCGGGTCTCCTAACTCTAGAATTGGTAGGGTTACTTGCCGCTCTCGTAGGGGTCTAGGGGTGTGGGATTGGCTATTCATCACGACCGTGGAATCCGTGTTTTATACTGGCTCGTATTGAAAACACGGACGTCCTAGTATATCCAATATTTCATATGATATTTTCTGCTGCGTTATCTGTGATGTGATCATGTGATGTTCTGTGATAGATATAGTATATAGTATATATGATATATTATATAGACGTTGCTTATGTTTTACACCCGCGCTAGCCCTGCCTCGCTCTGGCGTTAGTTACCTAACCTAACGGTGCAGACGGGACATCGAGGCGAATGCGGATGGCATAAGCGTACGTTATATTTATCTGTGATGTTTAGGTGGACCTAAATGATGGGATATTCATTAATGAGATTAATGAAAGAAAATAAACCTAATTGATGTTGTGGAATCGAATTTCAAAATAAAAACAGGTAGCTACAGTTCTTGCTTTGCATCGCGGTGTTCATTACGGAACATCCAGCACCTTATTCGATGAGGAAAGGACCGAGATCCCTTCACCGGGAGTGACTCCTTTAGCAATAACTGGCAGATGCTACAACCCTCGGTTTGTCTTTTGATAGCTTCTATAGTTTATGCTTTGCACAGTGATATATATGATATATCCCGCACCTCATTCGACGAGGAAAGGGCCGACGATCCCTTCACCGGGAGTGACCCCTTTAGCAAAACTAGAAAAGCCTCAAAAACATTCCATTTAAAAACCATTTGATTCCGCAACGAGATCAAGTTCAAAGCGTTAAAGGTTTTCACAAAAACCATTCGCAACCCTCCGTCATTTTAGGAAGTAGAGTACTTAGTATTCGTGCTGTGTTTGTTGACCTTAGTTAAGGCACAGTGTACGGTAGCTAAGTGATGTCTTCCTACACCGCATATGATGCGATTAGTTAGGACAGTCGCGTGACTTTGTTGACCTTAGTTAAGGGTCATGTGGGTGGGTCTAATTAATCACGAAATGACGGGTAGAACTTGACCAGTGCTTATGATTTGTTGACCATAGTTAAGGTCATAAGTGCTAGGGGTAAAAATCTTTATCGGGAGTTTCAAGTGTTGAAATTTGCAATGAGATTGCATACCTTCTATGTGATAGTTGGATCCCGATACCCACTGCGAGTAATTGTTACTCCTGGGAGAGTTTTGCACTTTACAATTAGCCGATCAAGTAGGTGTCTAGAAAGGTGTCAACGAGGTTACGCCTCTGGGAAAACGAGGTTTACTGTAATTAGGTCCGTGCGAAAGCACGGGGAACCTCCCTCAAAGTACCGACACTGGCCTGGCTGAAAGATTGGTGAACTTGTAGAGTGTAATTAATCCCGGCTAGTCTTTCCTTTTAAGGTTTGAAGGAAGATTTGATAAAACCAGTGGGAGCCATCCTAATTAGATAAAATAATAACCAATATATTCTTGAAAGAGCGCACGCTGAGTGTTTTTCTTCTCTCTCTCTCCAGGTAGCGACCATATCACGCCTTAATCAAGATAATAATATGGAATATTGACCGAACCCGCTTGTTATTCTGAGCTGGGGAACGTTGGTCCCGCTCCAACTTATAATTGTTATAAGACAGAGCAGGAAATTGGGGATTACCAGAATTCCCGTGCCGCCCAAACGAAGAGAGTGCATGCTGATGCATCATCTTCGGGTATGTTCGTTACTAAGAACTGTTTCTCAGTATCCTCCGCATCCTGGGTATTTGATACCGGATCAAGATCCCAGATATGTAATTTGTTACATAGGGCTACAAAAAGGTAGAAAAACTGAGAACGGGTGATAAGTTTCATGAGACAGAGAACGGGGCAAGTGTTGCAGCCAAGTCTGTTGGTCACTGTCACCCTGTATTATCAATACATTGATTCTGAACGAATGTTATTAGATACCGAACCTGATATACAAAATCATATCTATTTCTTTATTAGTAAAGAAATGATAAAATTTTGTATTGATGGATAATGTTTTGAACATTTCCTATATCAAAAGTTGATCGGTTCAGGCACGTTATCTAAAAGCATTGATGTTCTAAATCAAACTACAGTTCTTAGTATACAGAACACACACAAGAGGAAGAGTTCAGAAATGAACGGATCCTTCTTGAGGTATTGTAGACTAGGTCGGATCAATGTGACCCGACTAGCTAGAGTTACATAAAGATGCATATTCAAATTGGTTTGAATTTACATCTTGTGAAACTTGCCAGTCATGTCACAGAGATAAGATGACCATAGCTCCGTTTACTGGAAACGGAGAAAGAGTTAGTGAACTCTTGGGATGATACATGTTGATGTATGTAAGGTCCCCTGTCTACACATGCCAAGACCGGTTCTTTATACTTCATTACAATCTCTGATGATCTTTCGAGATTCAGACCTATGTTCCTGTTGAAACACAAGTCAGAACCTTTTGAGATATTCACAGAATATAAGTTAGAAGTAGAGAACCAATACGGGTATAAGTATTATGTCCTTTGATGAGATCAAGGAGAAGAATACTTGAGCACGAAATTCTTGGACTATTCTAAAGGAGAATGAGATTCTCTCTCAGCATTACTCCTCCGAATACACCATAGCACGTTGGTGTATCGGGGCGGAGCAATCACACCCTATGTGATATGGTGTGCTCTATGATAAGTACTACTGAGTTACCTATTTCCTTTTTGGGAGTTATGCACTTGAGAAGCTGCATACCTATTGAATAGGGTTCAAATCAAATCAGTTACCTACCATTTCATATGTGATATGGAAAGGGAAGAGCCCATATCTTAAGTTAGTTAAGATTTGGGGTTGTCCGACCTATGTCAAAAGCAAAATCCGGACAAAATCGAGGCAAGGTCAGTTCTGTAGAAATGGAAAAGTTCTAGCTATACAAAACTGCAGCTGATTTGACTGGACCAAAGGATTCTATAGTCCCCGACGAACCTCAGCCTCTCCGCCGAACTAGCAGGGTTCCTCATCTGCTTGAGAGATACTTCGGTTTCTCGATGACAGTGGGAGCGAGGATTGCATCATGAGATGATGACCCAACTAGTTTCGAGCAGGCCATCAAGAGTAGGGACTCTGTAAGAATGGCTGGATGCTTAGCGATCTGAGATGGAATCCATATACACCAACAAAGTATGGACTTTGGTTGCGATATCTGAAGGGTTAAATCCCCATCAGGAGCAAGTATATCTTGAGAAGATTACTTGGTGTAGATGGAAAAGTTGAGACTTTCAAAGCTAGACTTGTTAAAGGTTTTAGTCATCAACCAGGTGTGGATAATGATGAAACCTTTTCTAAGGACTATGCTTAAGTCCATCTAGATCCTACTTACCATTGCTACATACCATGACTGCGATATCTGGTGGTTGAATGCCATGACTACTTTTCTAAATATTGATTTAGAAGAGAGAGTCTATAAGAACACAGCCAGAGGGCCTCGTAAACAGTGGGAGCAGCGGAAACGTGTGCAAGTTGCTTTATATAATGAAGCAGGCATCGCGGAGTTGGAACGTCTGTTTTGATGTGATAGTCAAAGTGTTTGACTTCATCAAAATGGTAGATGAACCTTGTATATACAAAACGTTAGTAGAGAGTAAAGTGGTCATCCTCGTATTGTACGTAGACAACATACTCTTGATAGGAAAAGGGTTTCCTATGCTACGTACGATCAATCTCCGCTTATCACAAGGATTCTGCAAAAGGATCAAAGTGATAACTCCTAAATCCTGAGTTTTCAACTATGAGATAGATGCAATTGGATGCTAAGATTCTCACTAGATGTAGTGGGATGGTATCAATCGATCCTGGGGAGAATCACTGGAAGAGTTCCAGGGTGATAAAAACGACTGAATGTCAGTCACAGGCATTGTCTTTACCCTCAGTAAAGGGACGGTATGTTGGAAGAGTTCCAAGCTAGATACCGTGGCAAACTAGACGATAAAGGCTGGTAACATTGCTATTTAACATACTACCAAAGAGGCAGTTTGGGTGTATATTGGTTCATAAGATGAACTAGGTTCCTGCCATTGTATGACAATGGAAGTGTGGCTTCGGCCCTGGAACCCTGGTCCCATCAGTGACCCAGACAAATTCTGAGGCAGCATCACCTGATCATGGAGATAGTTGATCTCCAGGTTGATCGAAGTTAAGGAGAGTAGACTCAGAGGACAACACGGCGGATCCACTCACGAAGGCTTTTTCCCAGAGAGAGACTTATATGGAATGGTTGAGTATGTGATACTGCAACCACTGCTACAGATGGCCCTAGTGCAAGTGGGAGATTGTTAGTTATATGTATGCCCTAGAGGCCATTACTGTACATTAGATGTATATTGTAGTGGATGCTGGGACATATGTAGGTAGGACTTTCTTGCTCGACATGATAGTACGCTATCTGGTTGATCTTTATCTTAACATGTATACTTTCTGTCTCTCTGTTACATGTTGATAAAGCCCTCAGGATGTGTACTCGACTTTCAGGATTATGATGCAGATCATACTAGTGGGGCCTGGGTAGTCAATGAGTACATCCTTCAATGTTCCTAGTCGTGGGAATATCGAGACAGGGGCAGCGATATTCCAGAGTAGACTAGCGTATATCTTCTCGACCCATGTGATGGGCGATGGATGATCCCATATCCATTGGTGTTTGACATCAGAGATGGTATACGGGTGCTCAGTGAAGACTGGGTACACTGAACGGACTCGTCGAGAACTCCCAGATGGTATTATACCTCACGTCAGATGGCAGTTCTCTGGTGACACTGGTACAGCTTAGTCTGTATACCCGAGATCGTCATAGAGTCTTGTGTGTCTCCCACTGTGCTTTGATTTCCACCCTACCACGGCTCTACTGAGGCGTGCAAACAGGTGGTTTTTGGGTACAGTCCCGATTCACATGGAGGCAATGAGCGATAGGAGGGGATTCGTCTCTCCCGGTATTGGGGGTTGATGTTGCGCTATGCTCGACTGGCCATAACAGGAAATCCCTGGCCAGGGTTGCAGTGACCTACTGGTAAGTGTTATCAGTAGTTTCACACATGTCATGGACTTCACGTCGGCATGACTTATCAAGCTATTGGGGTCTGACGTTTACCACCCCTAGGCGAGATATGCGACATATCAGACGAACAGACCGGACTGTACGGTAAGTGTTACTGGTTGGATTCACAGGAGTGTGAGCGGGCTTGCTCGTCGATCTTCTGATCGCTCAATACCCGGGTGGCCGTTACGTTTAGCAGACCGCTTGCGGCTTGTGGGTGTTTGATATGATCATCATCTGCTGCCGGCGTATTGACGAGTCTTTAGAGTCCTACACAGAGGTTTCCTGGCTCAAGCGAAATGAAATAGGAGCGCATATGAGATATGTGCAGGACCGAGAATAATGCATGTATGTGATACCGTATTTCATTCTCGCGATGAATGTGTCGAATGGTTGTATGCGATATAACCTAGTTATCGAATCAAGGATTGATTCGATAAGCCGATACATTGGATACTAGCCGGTTACATGCGACATGACCGGATCATTGAATCAAGTGTTGATTTGATGATTTAATGTATAATTATATATTTGATATATTACTTTGCATTAACTAGTATTGGTTCACTTTAAAAGGATTTTCTCACTTGATGTACACAAGTTGTATATGTGATATACTTTTGTGCACTTATTTGTATCATGTTTGATGATACATGCTCACATGGGTTTTTGTAAAGAAATGGACCATGGTTAAGTTAATGATTAGGGTTTTGGTTTATTTAATTACTTATCTATTTATTTATAATTCTTCTTTTAGAAAAGATAAAGAGAAAAGAATGGTTGCTAGTTTTGTTTTTCATTGAAGCTTCTTGAAGCTTTGAACAAGTCCACCATTCTTGTCTTTTCCTTAACCCTAACCATTCAAGTTAACCATAGTCTATTCTCTATACCTAACTAAGGTTTCCAAATGATAAGTATTCATTTGTTTTTCTTTTAAAAATACTTATCATAATCATCTTCTTCTTCATTATCAACATGAAGAAAGCTTGCTCCATCAATGGCAACTTGAGCTAATGAGTGAGAAATCCAATTCTAAAGTGAACCCACCTCCTATTTCTTCATCCTCTACCTCTTGCCAAGTAGTATAGGGTGATTCCTTCACAAGTTTTCAAGGCTTGGTGAAGTTGGAGCTTGATCTTGTGATGCCTCGACGTAGATCATCTTCGGCATCGAACCGACGACCAAGCCCGCCCATTTCTCCGATGAAGCCGACGCTAGAGTCATGGATTTGATTTGGACAGCGGAGGGACCTCATCACGGAGCCTAGGACGTGGAGGACCGGATCTACAAAGGTTGTAGTCACTTTCCTTTAGCATTTAATTTGTTTACATGCTTGCATCGCCTATATATCTAGTTAATGATCCGTATTAGGGTTTGTAGGCACAAGGAAAATTTTGAATTAGCCATGTTTGATGCCTTGTGAGACTTCATTAGTGTGCCTAGGAACCCTACAAAAACTCTTTGAAATTGGCCGGTACTGATAATACCTCTGCACTAGTACAAACCTTGGTTACTTTCATGAAACAATCCATCCAAGGGTTGGCAAGTTTTCAATCTTCCGTCGATAATATGATGAAGATCATTCTCACTCAAAATGAGAATATTAAATCGATGGAAGCACAAATTGAACGAATAATAACCGAAATAAGTTCTAGAGAAAAAGAGAATCTTCCATCTCAACCCCTACCTGATCCTGGACCTTCACATTGCACTAATGTGGATGCTTTTACAACGTTGAGATCTGGAAGAGTGCTAGACAATCATGTGGGTAAACAGATTGATGTTGAGGAATCAAGTGAACCCCAGGCTTCCACTTCCACTTCCACTCCCACTTCTACATCTTACCCTATTTCGTCTAATTTACCGTCTTCTTCCGAGCCTATTCTCCGTTTTCCCAAAGGCTCGAACCCATCACCCACTTCATCCTTCCCACCCCCACAACCTTCTCCAGAAATGTTGGACCCAACACTTATTGATAGAGCTCCATTTCCGAATAGGTTGAGGCCCAACAAACATGATGCACAAAGGGAGAAGCTTCTGGACATGTTTAAGGAAGTTAACATCAACATCCCTTTCCTAGATGCTATCCAACAAGTTCCGTCCTATGCGAAAACTCTTAAGAACTTGTGCACTAGGAAGAGGAAGACTCAAGTACCCAAGAAGATATTCATGGCAAAGACTGTAGACACGGCTTTCCCTCAACAATTACCACGGAAACGTAAGGACCCTGGCTGTCCTACTATTTTTATTTCTATCGGGGGAAAACACATCAACCGTGCTCTACTTGACCTTGGCGCTAGTGTTAACTTGCTTCCTTACTCGGTCTACGAGCAACTAGGTATCGGAGTGTTAAAGCCCTCGAACATAACTATACAGATGGCTGACCGATCAATCACCAAATCTAGGGGTGGACTGGAGGATGTGTTAATAAAAATCGGGGAATTTGTATTCCATATGGACTTTATTGTACTTGATACACAGCCTGTAGCGAACCCACGGAATCAAATTCCGGTGATTTTAAGTCGTCCCTTTTTGGCCACTTCCAATGCTATCATCAACTGTCATAATGGCTCTATGACCCTATCCTTCGGGAATAGGTCAATTGAGCTGAACATTTACAAGTTGGGAAGTGTACCCTCCGAACCTACTGCTCAGGTCTGTTCTGTCGAATTAATGGATGTCGACAGCAGCGAATTTGACGATCCTCATGATACTGATCTTGAATCTTTTCATATGTTGTTGTTTGACCCTACTATGTATCATACACATATGGACTCTTCCACCGAGATATCCGGATCAACAACTAACACTGATTATGAACTGCTTTTAAAGTCTGAAGATCACCCCGCGCTTTGTGATGACATTATTCTCCGGAGTATTGATGGAATCTTCGCTGATGAACTCGCAGTTTTGAATGACACGGGTGTTGAGATGAATCCACATCAAAACAATGAAATTGAACCTCCACCCCTTCTTCTGGACTATAAAAAGAATGCGAGCAATCCATCACATTCACTGCATCGTCTCTCCAAAATGGGACACACACACATTCTATTCCACCACTTACCATTTCCCCACTTCTTCTACCAACCGATGCACTACATTGATAAAATCTTCGAATGGTTGGTGTTAACCTTCGGTCTTTGCAAAGCTTGGCATCGACCAATGATCTTTTGACCCCCACTTGTGATTTTCAAAAGCTTAACATTGTTTAACTCAAGTTTGGGGGAGGGGGATTTTCTGGCTCCTGAAAAGAAAATTTTTACTCAAAAATGATGAGCCAAAAATAATTTTGGGGGGGATCTTCACTTAAATATTTTGCCCCCATTAATAAATTTCCTCCCAAGCTTGCAGGTTTTTGAGATCTAGCAGATGGCAACAGTGAGGACACTGTTGAAAACAAGTTTGGGGGAGGTTTGTGCTTATTTTCGCATCATTTGCATCATACTTTGCATAAGCACAAAACATTTTGAAAAACCTATAAAAATTTAAAAATTTTCAAAAAAATAAAAATATTTTTGTACATAAATAAAATAATAAAAGATTAGATAGTGAAAAATTACATCCAAAAGATTGGAAAAATTTAAGAAAACCAAGAAAAATTAAAAGTTTTCTTATACGAACTAGTAATAAGTAGTTATGAGCCGTTGTCCCAAGGGTTAGTAAGATGAAAGAAGTCACTAATCTGAGGATAAAAATAAGTCTGAAAAATAGTTCCTATTCTGGAAGCCAAATATTTTGAACGTTGATACCCTACTATTCGCACGTACACACGTCTTGAAGCTCGGGATAGTAGAGGATACCTTGAAATGCTCTTGTCTAAAAGCCAATGTATGAAGGAAATAAAAAAAATGAAGAAATATAAAATGGTGAGAAAAATGAACACTGGTTTTGTTATCGCCAAGGCAGCAATAAAAAAATATAGCGAGGGTGCCTCTTCACCTAGTGCCTTAAACCAACTGGTCTGGGAGTCACTGCTAAGCCTTGGGTGGTGCAAGACGAGGAAGTACACCTAATAAGCAAGCACATGATTAATCGGTCGGTTAGTACCTCAAGAAGTATTAACGGTCGCATGAAAGTGTGTGAGCAAATTCATCTAAATATTCATCAAATTAAAAAGTACTGAGGCAAATGGACAAGAGTATGATAGCTTGAATTGAATTCTCCGGGTGTAGGGATGTCTAATACACACACGTAGGGTTATATGATCGATGTTTGGAAGAAAGATAGGAATAAAGAATAAAGAAGATGTTTTATTGAGGGATGATGTGATTTCTAACAACTTTTCATGACTATTAAGATAGGGCTCATGACAACCGAAAAGCTAGTATAGTTGGAAACTCTAATTTTCAAAGTCTTTCTTTTACAATTCTTATCTTTATATGTAATATTCACGGTCTTCCTTTTATTATTGGATTTTGTGGGTGCAATCCGCTGAAAACCCTCAGGAGACAACACTCCTCCTATTAGGGACACCTAAAGGTTTAAAGGCTTGTTGCACGTGCTCAGTGTAATCGTGTTGCCTACGAAAGTGTGCTAGTTAGTTTTTCTCTTTCTTTATTTTGTCCTTCTCTTTTTAATAAAACAGTTCGCTCGAGACGACCGAAAATAAGTTTGGGGGAATTTGATCAGTCGAAAATATTGCATTTTTAATACGTCAATTTCCCTACCATTTGCACTCATCTAGAAGTGTTCGGTATTAATTTAGCACATATTAGCAAAACAGCTGTAAAATACCAAATAACTTGTGTTATATATTAAAACCGACATTTCTGAGGGAAATTGAGTGTTTATCATGGCATCGCATCATCTTTGTATAGCGCAACACTTGTCTCGAGAATCTGTGCAGGAAATTGCAGGAAAAGAGCCAAAACAGTTAAAAGTGCTGATAAAAATACGCCAAGTCCAAGACATAAGATCTGGCAGAAATAGAGAAAGCAAAATGAGATTAAACACATCTGGAAAAGGCCAAAATATCAGCCCAATTAAAGCCCCGAAATTCCATGCACTGAAGCCCTCTTTGGACCGTGGATCCACGGCCAATAGGCGCTTCCCGCCGCGGATCCGTGGCTTGATGACGTCATCAGAGCTTCAAAATTCTACACGTGCCTTCACTCTAATAGAAAAGCTTCCAGAAGACTCCAGAAATGCCACGTGGCTTCATCCAGAAGGCTCGGCCTAACAACCTAGCTCTAGAATATTCCCTCCAACTAACTTCTTCTAGAAGCCTCTCTCTAACAAACTTTTGGAGGGAAATTTGAAATTTGAATTCTAGATCTATGGTTATTATAGCTATAAAAGGAAACCTAGATCTAGGGTTCAAAGGTTGTTCTTCATCTCTTCCACAAGTTGAGTGACACAACTTGTGCATTCAAAACCCTAACCCTAATCCATTCAAATCCAAGCCAATTTCAAGATCCCTGAGTACAATTCAAGCAAGAAGCCTTCAACCTTTTAGGAGCGGAGCCGATCTTCATCCGAGCAAGTGGTTCAAGATGATCCGCGACTCACGAAGACGAGCAAAGCCAAATCGACGATCGAGTTCTTTCCTCATTGTAGATCTTGAGATAATTGTAACGAAATTGTTGATAAATAAAAGGTGAAATTCTTTTATCTTGCTTTCTTTACATTCTTGCATCATGATTCAATCTCAATTCTTGATTGTGTTTATTATTATGATGTTTGAGTAAAACTCCGCTCGTGGAGGAATCGAGACGATCAATAGATGATGATGTTACAAATCTTGAAACAATTCTTAAGTCCTATAAGTTTTGTAAACTCTTGTAAATTGAAGAATCGACGACCTAGTTTCGAGCGATACTTTTTTGATTGTGTTCGCTCTTAATTAGGGATCCACGATCGATTCTTGAATTTACTAGAGGCTAGAATGTGAATGAAATCAACGAAAGGACAAGGGATAGATGATGAAACCCTAGTTTCCGCAAGAAATCCCTAATTCTCGTTGATCTTCATCGATCTAGTATCAAATCATCGTTGGATAAGAATACGTAATCAATAGATTTCATCACGTCTATAGATTCGATCGATTCCTACGAGCCTCACTTCGATTCTTGATTATTGGATTGGATATCATCAATTCTTAATTCTTGATTTTTAAATGTTTTCTTGATTTTAGATTTAGATCTAGATAATTCTTGAACATCAATTTTATAAATTTTGAATTGAATTGTCTTTTCTCTTTTCTTTAAATTTTAATTCATCTAATTCAAATTCGAATGGATCTCACTTTCCCTGTGGACGATCCGCACTCGCTAACGCGCTACATCTGACACCGTTATAGATTGCGGTCAAAAAATTTTTTGGTTGTGATTTCTATACATTTTCTACATACACACCGAGAATTCATTCAATCAACACCCTAATCTAAATAGCTAGGATAGATTAGGATGATGAAGTAGGATTTTAGCTCTCATTTGTTTTCTTAATCTCACTCATTTTCATCACCTCTTAAAAAGCTAGAAAGCTTTTCAAGCAAGAAGGAAGAAGAAGAAAAAGCTAACTCCTTTTGTGATGACTAATGAATAACTCAAGTGTAAGGTTAGAAATGCAATCATGGTATAAGTGAGAAGAACTAACCCTTGTAGAAATTGAACCATGGTTAAAGGGTTGGGTTGGGTTAAACAAATATCTATGCAAAATATCATAGCAAATATCTTTGCTTAAAACAAATGCAAAGCTTCTAGAAACTTCTAGAAAAGATTAACCCAAATCAAACCCTAACCTTGTTTAATCTCCACTAAACATGTTGCATTAATAACCATAACATGTTACAATATAATATATCACATATACAATATTTATTGTAACAAAATAAAATAATACAATTAATATATATCGCATATATATCAATGTATTACCCGAGTGAGAAAAAGAATCTTTTAGTGAGCTTATATTAGTTAATGTAATTTAATATATCAAATATATAATTATACATCAAATTATCGAATCAACACTTGATCCGATAATCCGGCTATTTCACAAATAACCGACTAATATAATCTGTATCAGTTCATCGAATCAACACTTGATCCGATGACCCGGCTATATCACATATACCCGGCCGATATCTCATATCGCGAGAATCTAATACGGTATCACCTACACGTATTGTTCTCGGTCCCGCACATATCATATATGTGCTCCTACTCCGTTTTGCCTGAGTCAAGAAACCTCTGTGTAGGACTATAAAGAATCGTCAATACGCCGGCAGTAGGTGATGATCATATCAAACACCCACAAGCTGCAAGCGGACAGCTAAATGTAACAGCCACCCAGGTATTGAGCGATCAGAAGATCAACAAGCAAGCCTGTATATTCTCCTGCGAATCTAATCAGTAACACTCCCGTACAGTCCGGTCTCTTCGTCTGATATGTCGCATATCTCGCCTAGGGGTGGTAAACGTCAGACCCCAGTAGCTTGATAAGTCGTATCGATATGAGGTTTATAACAGTTAGAGAAACTACTGATAACACTTACCAGTAAATCTCAGCAACCCTGGCCAGGGATTTCCAGTTATAGCCAATCGAACACAGCACAACATCAACTCCCTATACCGGGAGAGACGAAACCCCTCCTGTCGCTCATTGCCTCCATGTGATTCGGGGCTGTACCCAAAAGCCACATTTTTGCACGCCCTCTTGGACATGGTATGATGGAAATCAAAGCACAGTGGGAATCACACAAGACTCTATGACAATCTCGGGTCAACAGACTACTCTGTACCAGTGTCACCGGAGAACTGCCATCTGACGTGAGGTATAATACCATCTGGGAGTTCTCGGCGAGTCCATCAGTGTACCCAGTCTCTACTGAGCACCCGTATACCTTCTCTGATGTCAAACACCAATGGATATGGGATCATCCATTGCTCATCATATGGGTCAAGAAGCGCATACGCTAGTCTACTCTGGAGTATTGATGCCCTGTCTCAGTACTCCCACGACTAGGAACATTTGAAAGATGTACTTGGCGACTACACTGTCCCTGTAGGGTTCCTAGACATGCTAATGAAGTCTCACAAGGCATCAACCATGCCAATTTCAAATTTTACGAGTGCCGAGAAACCCTAATACGGATCGTTAACTAGAATTTTAGGCGAAACAGGAAACTAGTTAACAACTTAACTAAAAGAACGGAAATACAACCTTTGTAGATCCGGTCCTCCACCTCCATAGCTCCGTGTAGACGTCCCTCCGCTGTACAAATCGGATCTTGGACTCTAGTGTCGGCTTCATCGGAGAAATAGGCGGGCTAGGTCATCGACTACGATGCCGAAGATGATCTACGTCGAGGCATCACAAGATCAAGCTCCCACTTCACCAAGTCATGAAACTTGTGAAGAAAACACCCTATACTACTTGGCAAGAGGTAGAGGATGAAGAAATAGGAGGTGGGTTCACTTTAGAATTGGATTTCTCACTCTTTTCATCAAATCAACATTGATGGTTGCAAGCTTCTTCATCTTGAAGAAGAAGAAGAAGAAGAAAATATTATGATAAGTTAATTAAAAATCAAAAGAAAATGAATACTTATCATAATATGAACTATGGTTAGGTGTAGAGAATTGACTAAGGTTAGATGAATGGTTAGGGTTAAGCATGAAGACAAAATGGTCACTTTGGTCAAAGCTTCATGAAGCTTCAACAAGCTTCATGAAAGAAAGAAAGAAACCATTTTGTTTTTCTTTTATCTATTTCTCAAAAAATGAATAGATAAATAAATAAGTGAATAAATCAAAACCCTAACCATTATCTTAACCATGGTATAAGTCTTTACACAAAGCCAATTTTGCATGTATCATCAAACATGATACAAACAAGTGCACAAAAATATATCACATATACAATGTGCACATCAAGTGAGAAAATCCATTTAAAATGAACCAATACTAGTTAATGCAAAGTAATATATCAAATATATAATTATACATTAAATCATCAAAACAACACTTGATTCAATAATCCGGTCATGTCGCACATAACCGACTAGTATCCAATGTATCGGCTTATCGAATCAATTCTTGATTCGATAACTAGGTTATATCGCATACAACCATTCGACACATTCATCGCGAGAATGAAATACGGTATCACATACACGCATTATTCTCGGTCCCGCACATATCTCATATGCGCTCCTATTTCGTTTCGCTTGAGCCAGGAAACCTCTGTGTAGGACTCTAAAGACTCGTCAATACGCCGGCAGCAGATGATGATCATATCAAACACCCACAAGCCGCAAGCGGTCTGCTAAACGTAACGGCCACCCGGGTATTGAGCGATCAGAAGATCGACGAGCAAGCCCGCTCACACTCCTGTGAATCCAACCAGTAACACTTACCGTACAGTCCGGTCTGTTCGTCTGATATGTCGCATATCTTGCCTAGGGGTGGTAAACGTCAGACCCCAATAGCTCGATAAGTCATGTCGATATGAGGTCTATAACAGTTCGAGAAACTACTGATAACACTTACCAGTAAATCTCAGCAACCCTGGCCAGAGATTTCCGGTTATAGCCAATCGAACACAGCGCAACATCAACCCCCTATACCGGGAGAGACGAATCCCCTCCTATCGCTCAATGCCTCCATGTGACTCGGGACTGTACCCAAAAACCACCGTTTTGCACGCCCTCTTGGACGTGGTAAGGTGGAATCAAAGCACAGTGGGAATCACACAAGACTCTATGACGATCTCGGGTCAACAGACAACTCTGTACCAGTGTCACCAGAGAACTGCCATCTGACGTAAGGTATAATACCATCTGGGAGTTCTCGGTGAGTCCGTCCAGTGTACCCAGTCTTCATTGAGCACCCGTATATCATCTCTGATGTCAAACACCAATGGATATGGGATCATCCATCGCCCATCTGTATGGGTCGAGAAGGTATACGCTAGTCTACTCTGGTATATCGATGCCCTGTCTCGATACACCCACGACTAGGGACCTTGAAGGATGTACTTATGGACTACCATGTCCCCACTAGTATGATCCGCATCATAGTCCAGGTAGTCAAGTACACATCCTAAGGGCTTTACCAACATGTAACAGAGAGACAATCAATATACACGTTAAGGTAAAGAGTAACCAGATAGCATACTATCATGTCGAGCAAGAAAGTCCTCCCTATACATGTCCCAGCATCCACTACAATATACATCCTATGTATAGTAATGGCCTCTAGGGCATACATATAACTAACAATCTCCCACTTGCACTAGGGCCATCTGTAGCAGTGGTTGTAGTATCTCATACTCAACCATCCCATAAAAGTCTCTCTCTGGGAAAAGGCCTTTGTGAGTGGATCCGCCGTGTTGTCCTCAGAGTCTACTCTCCTAACCTCGATCACCCTGGAGATCAACTATCTCCATGATCAGGTGATACTGCCTTAGAATATGTCTGGATCACTGATGGGACGGACGTTCCTTGGCATAAGCCACAACTCCATTGTCACACAATGGGAGGAACTAAGTTCATCTCATGAACAAATATACATCCAGACTGCCTCTTTGGTAGCATTTTAAGTAGCGATGTATCAAGCCTTTATCGTCTAGTATGCCACGGTATCTAGCTTGGAACTCTTCCAACATACCGTCCCTTTACTGAGGGTAAAGACAATGCCTGTGACTGACTTTCAGTCGTCCTTATCACCCTGGAACCCTTCCAGTGATTCTCCACAGGATCGGTTGATACCATCTCACTACAACTAGTGAGAATCCTAACATCCAATTAGATCTATCTCATAGATCCAAAACCCAGGATTTAGGAGGTATCACATTGATCCTGTATGGAGAATCATTTCGATAAGTGGAGATTGACCGAGCGTAGCATAGGAAACTCCTTCCCTATCAAGAGTATGTCATCCACGTACTCTACGAGGATCATCACCATACTCCCTACTACCTTTTTGTATATACAAGATTCATCTACCATTTTGATAATGTCAAATTGTTTGACTACTACATCAAAACAGATGTTCCAACTCCGCGATACCTACTTTATCCTATAAAGCATCTTGTACACGTTTCCGCTGCTCCCACTGTCTACGAAGCCCTCTGGCTGTGTACTTACAAACGCTCTCTTCTAAAACATCATTTTAGAAAAGCAGTCATGACACCCAACCGCCAGATATCGTATTCATGGTATGAAGCCGTGGCAAGTAGGATCTGAATGGACTTAAGCATAGCTCCTTAGAAAAGGTTTCATCATGATCCATACCTGGTTAATGATGCAAGTCTTTAACAAGTCTAGCTTTGAAAGTCTCAACTTTTCCATGTACACCAAGTAATATTCTCAAGATATACTTGCTCCTGATGGGGATTTAACCCTTCAGATAAAGCAACCAAAGTCCATACTTTGTTGGTGTATAAGGATTCCATCTCAGATCGCTAAGCATCCAGCCATTCTTACAGAGTCGCACTCCTGATGGCCTGCTCGAAACTAGTTGGGTCATCATCTCATGATGCAATCCTCGCTCCCACTGTCATCGAGAAACCGAAGTATCTCTCAGGTGGGTGAGGAACCCTACTAGATCGGCGGAGAGGCCGAGGTTCGTTGGTAACTATTGAATTCTTTGGTTCTTTCAAATCATCAGCCGCAGTTTGTATAGCTGGAACATTTCCAGTTCTACATAACAGACCTTGCCTCAAGCTTTTCCGGATTATGCTTTTAGACATAGCCCGGACAACCCCAAATCTTAACCAACTTAAGATATGGGCTCTTCCCTTTCCATATCACATATGAAGCGGTAGGCAACTGATTTGATTTGAACCCTATTCAATAGGTACGCAACTTCTCAAGTGCATAACTCCCAAAAAGGAAATAGGTAACTCAGTAGTACTCATCATAGAGCACACCTTATCATATAGGGTGTGATTGCTCCGCCCCGATATACCATCGTGCTATGGTGTATAAGGAGGAGTAATGCTGAGAGAGAATCTCATTCTCCTTTAGAAAAGTCCAAGAATTCCGTGCTCAAGTATTCTCCTCCTTGATCTCATCAAAGTACATAATACTTATACCCGTATTTTGGTTCTCTACTTCTAATTTATATTCTGTGAATATCTCAAAAGGTTCGGACTTGTGTTTCAACAGGAACATATGTCTGAATCTAAAGAGATCATCAGAGAATGTAATGAAGTACAAAGAACCGGTCCTGGCATATGTAGACAGGGGACCTTACATACATCAACATGTATCATCCCAAGAGTTTACTAACTCTTTCTCTGTTCCAGTAAACAGAGCTATGGTCATCGTATCTTTGTGACATGACTGGAAAGTTTCACAAGATGTAAATTCAAACTGATTTAAATATGCATCTATATGTAACTTCAGCTAGTCTGGTCACATTGATATGACCTAGTCTACAATACCTCAAGAAGGATTCGTTCATTTCTGGACTCTTCCTCTTGTGTGTGTTCTGTATACTAAGAACTGTAGTTTGATTTAGAACATCAATGCTTTTAGATAACGTTCCTGAACCGATCAACTTCTGATATAGGAAATGTTCAAAACATTATCCAACAATACAAAATTTTATCATTTCTTTACTGATAAAGAGACTGATATGATTTTGTATATCAGGTTCGGTATCTAATAACATTCGTTCAGAATCAATGTATTGGTAATACAGGGTGACAGTGACCAACAGACTTGGCAGCAACTCTTGCCCCGTTTTCTGCCTCATGAAACTTATCACCCGTTCTCAGTCCTCTACCTTTCTGTAGCCCTATGTAACATATTACATATCTGGGATCCTGATCTGGTATCACATACCCAGGACGTAAAAGATACTGAGAAACAGTTCTCTGTAATGAACACACCCGAAGATGATGCATCAGCATGCACTCTCTTCGTTTGGGCGGCACGGGAATTCTGGTAATCCCCAATTTCCTGCTCTGTCTTATAACAATTATAAGTTGGAGCGGGACCAACGTTCCCCAGCTCAGTATAACAAGCGGGTTCGGTCAATACATCCGTATTATTATCTTGATTAAGGCGTGATATGGTCGCTACCTGGAGAGAGAGAGAGAAGAAAACACTCAGCGTGCGCTCTTGCAAGATCAGATTGGTTATTATTTTATCTAATCAGGATGGCTCCCACTGCTTTTTATCAAATCTTCCTTCAAACCCAAAAAGGAAAGACTAGCCGGGATTAATTACACACTACAAGTTCGCCAATCTTTCAGCCAGGCCAGTGTCGGTACTTTGAGGGAGGTCCCCCGTGCTTTCGCACGAACCTAATTAATGTAAACCTCGTTTTCCCAGAGGCGTAACCTCGTTGACACCTTTCTAGACACCTACTTGATCGGCTAATTGTAATATGTAAAACTCTCCCAGGAGTAACTCTTACTCGCAGCGGGTATCGGGATCCAACTATCTCATAGAAGGTATGCATTCTCATTGCAAATTTCAACACTTGAAATTCCCGATAATATTTTGCCCCAAACGATCTATGACCTTGACAAGGTCAACAAACCATAGACCGCAAGTCAAGTTCAACCCGTAATTTCTTGATTGAATCAAACCCACCCGCACGACCCTTGACAAGGTCAACAAGGTCGTATGACTACCCTAACCCAATCTGCATCATATGCATAAGCAGATAAATACTGGTTAGCTACCGCACACTGCGCCTTGATAAGGTCAACAAACGCAGCACGAATACTAAACAGGACTTATCTGAAATGACGGAAGGCTACGACAGGTTTTTCTGAAAACCTATTGCGTAATGAACTTGATATCGTTGTAGAATCAAATGATTTTAAAATGGAGTGCTTTTGAGGCTTTTCTAGTTTTGCTAAAGGAGTCACTCCCGGTGAAGGGATCGTCGGTCCTTTCCTCGTCGAATGAGGTGCGGGATATATCACATATATCACTGTGCAAAGCAAAAACTCTTAAAAGCAATCAAAAGACAAACCGAGTGTGTAGCATCTGCCAGTTATTGCTAAAAGAGTCACTCCCGGTGAAGGGATCTCGGTCCTTTCCTCATCGAATAAGGTGCGGGATATATCATATATATCACTGTGCAAAGCAAGAACTGTAGTTACCTGTTTTAATTTTGAAATTCGATTCCACAACATCTTAGGTTTCTTTTATTTCATTAATCTCATTAATGAAGTCCCATCATTTAAGTACCTAAACATCACAGATAAATACGACGTACACTTATGCCATCCGCATTCGCCTCGATGTCCCCTCGTGCACCGTTAGGTTAGGTAACTAACGGCAGAGCGGGGCAGGGCTAGCGCGGGTGTAAAACATAAGTAACGCCTATATAATATATCAAATATACTATATAAAGTATCCATCACAGAACATATCACATGATCACATCACAGATATCGCAGCAGAAGAATCATATGAAATATTGGATATACTAAGACGTCCGTGTTTTCAATACGAGCCAGTATAAAACACGGATTCCACGGTCGCGATGAATAGCCAAACCCACACCCCTAGACCCCTATGAGAGCGGCAAGCAACCCTACCAATTCTAGAGTTAGGATACCCGGACTCGACTCCTCGAGTTGATCTCCCACTGGACTCCAGAACCCGGTTACTTGTGCCCTCCTCCTTGGGTCTATCCTAGTGCGGAAAAGTAAATAATATACAAACGGTGACATCTTCCGCAGCCTGGAAGTGCCCCAATAAAAGAATATTACATACAAGTTTTTACATGAATGAAAATGAAAAACACTCATCTCACATAAAAAAACCCGGCTATTCAAACACGACGATCCAATATAACATATCCAGCAACACATAACATCACATGTCATCAACGTAAGTAAATATGCGCATCCCAATTGTCGTTGACATATAGCAACGAAACCGGCGATATCACATATTACACTTACGGTCACAGAAAAGAAAGTGTAAAACTACAACAGTTGGAATCCGCAACCTCTTTAGACATCGCATGCCTAATCAAATGAATTCCTTAGACATCCCATGCCTAACAATTATAAACCCCGCATTTTAGTCTCAAAATCGAAAACACTTTTCAATATAAAGTCGGGCAATTCAACAAGATTCCCGACATCCTGATCGAATGCTCGTCGCAAACTTCAGTAGGCGGCCGCACCTCCGACGCCGTCGACAAAGTGCACCAAGGCGGAACACCGCTGCCGCGAGCACCCGAATGGATGCTTTCGGCGACGGGGTTCTCCTACAGTCACTTGGTCGGGGCTATGGAGTGAGGATGTCTATTAAGTTTACCCGGCGAGTATCCGCGTACGCTACGTGATTGCGACGGACTTTTGATCACATCAAAATTCCGTGGCAACCGATCAAGTGAGACTAAACTGCTATGTTTATAACATTCATTCAGTTATCTCATAACTTCTTGTGAATTCCAATTGTTGTAACACATTCCAGATAAACAGAAAATGTTAAACTTTCCGATCGAACAGTCGAACACCCAAGTTTTCCCGATATAGCTCAACACATGAAATAAGTCTAAAAACATTCAGTTCATGCCTCAGTACCAACGGTCCAGCCGTAGAAGGGTCAAGCCAACGCCTCACATATGGCACGCCGTACTGCCCCAAACCCTAAGGTTCAAAGGGCAGATCAAGACGGTCACATAATCGAGTTAAGATTTGTTGTCTTCTAGAGGGACCATCGCGTTACTTGCACTACTTAGAACGTCGTTAAACTACGGAAAGATCCAACACTTGGAAATTTCCCGACAGGGGCAAAGGTGGGTATTTATATCCGGTCGAACTTTTTAACATATTCTAAAATTACCCGGAAAACACATAGACAAAGTTTGATAATCCGATCGAATCTTCGAACTCCCAATACAACTCAGAAAATTCAACTCTTGAATAAATATTAAAAATTCCCAGGAAAACCAGTACTGAAAAATAAGAATTACTGTACAAAATTAAATGCAGGAGGAGACTAAAGGGCCGCGGAACTGCCGCATTAGCATGCTAATGCCGCGGTTCCGCCGTGCTTTGATGGAATTATGAGTACGGGCTCCACAGTAATTCTTCAAATTCCCTGCTGATTTTTCTGCATATTTTTAATTTACAAAAATCCAAAATTTTCAAAAATGTACAGAGAGCAAGTTTTGAGGTTGGGTTTCGGTTCGATCGGACTTCTAACTCCGTCTACGCATCGCCTAAGGCTCTAGCTAGTCTCTGATACCACTGTAGGGTTCCTAGGCACGCTAATGAAGTCTCACAAGGCATCAACCATGCCAATTTCAAATTTTACGAGTGCCGAGAGACCCTAATACAGATCGTTAACTAGAATTTTAGGCGAAACAGGAAACTAGTTAACAACTTAACTAAAAGAACGGAAATACAACCTTTGTAGATCCGGTCCTCCACCTCTATAGCTCCGTGTAGACGTTCCTCCGCTGTACAAATCGGATCTTGGACTCTAGTGTCGGCTTCATCGGAGAAATAGGCGGGCTAGGTCATCGACTACGATGCCGAAGATGATCTACGTCGAGGCATCACAAGATCAAGCTCCCACTTCACCAAGTCATGAAACTTGTGAAGAAAACACCCTATACTGCTTGGCAAGAGGTAGAGGATGAAGAAATAGGAGGTGGGTTCACTTTAGAATTGGATTTCTCACTCTTTTCATCAAATCACCATTGATGGTTGCAAGCTTCTTCATCTTGAAGAAGAAGAAGAAGAAGAAGAAAATATTATGATAAGTTAATTAAAAATCAAAAGAAAATGAATACTTATCATAATATGAACTATGGTTAGGTGTAGAGAATTGACTAAGGTTAGATGAATGGTTAGGGTTAAGCATGAAGACAAAATGGTCACTTTGGTCAAAGCTTCATGAAGCTTCAACAAGCTTCATGAAAGAAAGAAAGAAACCATTTTGTTTTTCTTTTATCTATTTCTCAAAAAATGAATAGATAAATAAATAAGTGAATAAATCAAAACCCTAACCATTATCTTAACCATGGTATAAG
Source organism: Agapanthus africanus (assembly GCA_030015575.1). Taxonomy (NCBI): domain Eukaryota; kingdom Viridiplantae; phylum Streptophyta; class Magnoliopsida; order Asparagales; family Amaryllidaceae; genus Agapanthus; species Agapanthus africanus. The sequence goes on from CM057346.1 coordinate 150,015,465, forward strand.
TCTTTACACGCCAATTTTGCATGTATCATCAAACATGATACAAACAAGTGCAAAAAAATATATCACATATACAATGTGCACATCAAGTGAGAAAATCCATTTAAAATGAACCAATACTAGTTAATGCAAAGTAATATATCAAATATATAATTATACATTAAATCATCAAAACAACACTTGATTCAATGATCCGGTCATGTCGCACATAACCGACTAGTATCCAATGTATCGGCTTATCGAATCAATCCTTGATTCGATAACTAGGTTATATCGCATACAACCATTCGACACATTCATCGCGAGAATGAAATAAGGTATCACATACACGCATTATTCTCGGTCCCGCACATATCTCATATGCGCTCCTATTTCGTTTCGCTTGAGCCAGGAAACCTCTGTGTAGGACTCTAAAGACTCGTCAATACGCCGGCAGCAGATGATGATCATATCAAACACCCACAAGCCGCAAGCGGTCTGCTAAACGTAACGGCCACCCGGGTATTGAGCGATCAGAAGATCGACGAGCAAGCCCGCTCACACTCCTGTGAATCCAACCAGTAACACTTACCGTACAGTCCGGTCTGTTCGTCTGATATGTCGCATATCTCGCCTAGGGGTGGTAAACGTCAGACCCAAATAGCTCGATAAGTCGTGTCGATATGAGGTCTATAACAGTTCGAGAAACTACTGATAACACTTACCAGTAAATCTCAGCAACCCTGGCCAGGGATTTCCGGTTATAGCCAATCGAACACAGAGCAACATCAACCCCCTATACCGGGAGAGACGAATCCCCTCCTATCGCTCATTGCCTCCATGTGACTCGGGACTGTACCCAAAAACCACCGTTTTGCACGCCCTCTTGGACGTGGTAAGGTGGAAATCAAAGCACAGTGGGAATCACACAAGACTCTATGACGATCTCGGGTCAACAGACTACTCTGTACCAGTATCACCAGAAAACTGCCATCTGACGTAAGGTATAATACCATCTGGGAGTTCTCGGCGAGTCCGTCCAGTGTACCCAGTCTCCATTGAGCACCCGTATATCATCTCTGATGTCAAACACCAATGGATATGGGATCATCCATCGCCCATCTGTATGGATCGAGAAGGTATACGCTAGTCTACTCTGGTATATCGATACCCTGTCTTGATACACCCACGACTAGGGACCTTGAAGGATGTACTTATGGACTACCATGTCCCCACTAGTATGATCCGCATCATAGTCCAGGTAGTCAAGTACACATCCTAAGGGCTTTACCAACATGTAACAGAGAGACAATCAATGTACACGTTAAGGTAAAGAGTAACCAGATAGCATATTATCATGTCGAGCAAGAAAGTCCTCCCTATACATGTCCCAGCATCCACTACAATATACATCCTATGTATAGTAATGGCCTCTAGGGCATACATATAACTAACAGTCCCCACTAGTATGATCTGCATCATAGTCCTGGTAGTCAAGTACTCATCCTAAGAACTTTATCAACATGTAACATAGAGACAATCAGAGTACATGTTAAGATAAAGAGTAACCAGATAGAATACTATCATGTCGAGCAAGAAAGTCCTCCCTATATATGTCCCAGCATCCACTACAATATACAACGCATGTACAGTAATGGCCTCTAGGGCATACATATAACTAACACTAGCATGACACAAAAGATGTACATTAATATATATCACATATATACTAAGTGTACGCTAGTGAGAAAAAGAAATCTTAAGTGAGTTAATATTAGTTAATGTAAATTAATATATCTAAATTATTAAATCAATACTTAAATTAATAATTCTGCTATATCACATACAACCGACTAATATCAAATGTATCAACTTGTCGAATCAACACTTGATTCGACAGCCCGGCTATATCACATATAACCGGACGATATCACATATCGCGAGAATAGAATACGGTATCACATACTCGTATTAATCTCGGTCCCGCACATATCATATATGTGCTCCTACTTCGTTTCTCTTGAGCCAGGAAACCACTATGTAGGACTCTAAAGGCTCGTCAATACGCCGGCAGTAGGTCATATCAGTCACCCACAAGCCGCAAGCGGTCTGCTAAACGTAACAGCCACCTGAGTATTGAGCGATCAGAAGATCAACAAGCAAGCCTGCTCATACTCCTGCGAATCCAATAACTAACACTACCGTACAGTCTGGTCTCTTCATCAGATATGTCACATATCACAGCCTGGGGGTGGTATAACGTCATACCCCAATAGCCTGATAAGTCATGCCGACGTGAGGCCCATAACGGTTCGAGAAGCTACTGATAACACTTACCAGTAACTCTCAGCAAGCCTGGCCAGGAATTTCCTGTTATAGCCAATCGAGCATAGCGCAACATCAACCCCCGATACCGGGAAAGACGAATCCCCTCCTATCGCTCATTGCCTCCATGTGACTCGGTACTTTACCCAAAAACCACCGTTTTGCATGATCTCTGGAACGTAGTAAGGTGGAAATCAAAGCACAGTGGGAATCACCACACAAGACTCTATGACGATCTTGGGTCGACAGACTAACCTGTACCAGTGTCACCAGAGAACTTCTATCTGACTATAGGTATAATACCATCTAGGAGTTCTCAGCGAGTCCGTCCAGTGTACCCAGTCTCCAGTGAGCACCCGTATACCATCTTTGATGTCAAACACCAATGGATGTGGGATCATCCATCGCCCATCATATGGGTTGAGAAGCGTATACGTTAGTCTACTCTGGAATATCGATGCCCCGTCTCGATACTCCTACGGCTAGGAACATTTGAAGGATGTACTTATCGACTACCTCTTCCCCACTAGTATGATCTGCATCATTATCCTGGTAGTCAAGTACTCATCCTAAGGGCTTTATTAACATGTAATAGAGAGACAATAAGTGTACATGTTAAGATAAAGAGCAACCAGATAGCATACTATCATGTCGAGCAAGAAAGTCCTCTCTCTATATATGTCCAAGCATCCACAACAATATACATTGCATATTGTTATGACCCGAAATAGCACGTGACTGACCCTTGAATCATATGAAGTCTATAGGACCATATCTAATTCAAGTAAGCCAAAAGCCCAGAAATATAAAACCATTTTAAATAATAAATAAAGGAAAACTAGTTTTAAAGAAGTGAAAGAAACAAGGTTTTTAAATAAGTAAGCCGAAAACGCATTTTTAAAACCTCGACTCTTTTCTGAAAATTTCGGAAGAGTTTCCTTTGTAAATACTGGCCCCGAACGGGGTACAACATGAATAATATGTACATCAATGATAAAAGGCATCCCCAAGCGGGAGCTAGCTCTTCGTCAATCGACGGTCACAACCACGCAAGCAATATAATATACAACGCCGAAGGGCGAGGATCAAAACTCAAAAGAAACTCAAAATATCAAGAAAATCATAATACTACATCGCGCGAGTCTAAGGTCGAAATAATACACAACAGGTTTTCTAAGTCTGAAATAAATATACAAGTTTGGTTGATGGAATTTTACTAGATAGAACTGAAAATAAAAAGTACAGTGGTGGTCACGATGCGAGTGAACCCACCTACCAAAGCAATCACCCAGAAAGGAAGCAGTGTGCCAGAAAAGCCGCAATGAAACCTGTACGGCAAAACCTGCAAGAACTGTGGCACAACGGGGGTGAGTTGCCAACTCGTGAGTAGAAAACATCACAGAGCAGAAATCGTATGTATGACTCATCCTAGGTCAATACGATCAAATATATATATAAATCTCAAATGAATAAGTCTGAAGCATGACAAGGTGGCAAGGGTAAACATCTATACATCAGTGTAATACCATGTGCTCGTGTCAGTGCCTGAGGTAGCAACATATCATAAATATGAGGTATGATCAATATAATCAATGTCAACTATATCAGGAAGTATATGAGTATGTGGATATCATCCAACTATGTGATCAATGTCTGTATGTATGTGGATTTCGTCCATGTGTCACCCAATGACACAAAACATCATGCATGTAAATATCATAAAGCATATGCATGGAAGTATGAGGATATAAACCAACGTGTGTCCCTCGCGACACATCAAAATCATGGAACCGGAGTGTCCAGCATCGACACTCGAAAAGATCATGAAACATGTGCCCAGCATCGGCACGTAAATCCTCATATATCGGGCTCTATCAGTCCGGATCGTCCTACGGGCTCCGTCAGTTCGGATCGGCCCATGGGCTCCGTCAGTCCGGATCGGCCCGTATCATCTCTCGACTCCGGTCGGTATCCTCCGGATATCCGCCGAGCCCAAATAATATCACCGGTAGGTAGTAGTCCCTCTGCCAGGCTCACTGTCTGTATACACAGCATCCATTTCTTGCCCCGGGATACCATACCGGGCCCCACCATATAACCGCACACGGCTCACGACTCCTCCTCGCATGGGGTATATGCATACATCAGAACCGATAAAACTCATGGTGGGCGCACTGAAATATCATATCAAGGGTAACCGGGTTTTTAAAACAATACATACTCTCTTTTGAAATACCCACGGTTCCCAAATCCAGAAATATCATGGAAACAACATATCTCAATGCGTAAAATCATAAAGCATGATGTATGCGACATATAAAAGAAATGTAAGCATATCAGCATATCATGCAACATAAAACAGTAATATGCAAATATCGAGGGAAGACCGCTCCTTTAAAATGAATCGGTTTAAAATGTATCTTGCGGTTCCCAAATCTCCAAATCAAGCCAGAATCATCTATGTATGTGCAAATACATATGTATGCAAGTATGGGTGTGCAATATGTGTGTACGCAAGTATGTCATGCAAGGGTCATATCCTGATACAACAATCCTACGGTGTAGTGACATGGCAATTATCGATGATGAAGTGTGTGAGCCGGCAAGCAGGTGTACGTGGAATATACGCATTATCGATAATGGTGTTGGTGTCCTAACAGCATGGGTTTAATATAACAATAACACATTTACACCTGCAATGCAATGCAAATAGCAAGAATATGCAGAAATTGAATAATAAACGCAACAGTGAAGAATCTACATCAATATATAAATGTCATACAGTTTTGCCATTTGAAATAAGACGAATCGGGGTTTTTAGAAAAATAAGGGCTACGGTGTTTTTAAGAAAAGATGCGTCTTTTGAAAAGATCCGTAGAATCCATTTGCCTATCTTTAAAATACTCGCGATTCGTTAGTTTTTGAAATAGGTATGACTCGGGTCTAGTCTAACATCTACTAAGTAAACTACAGATCAAAAAACAAGCTAATCGAAGGGTATGGAAACCACCTAAATCTGAGTCGATATTTATATACATATATAATAGTCGGTGATCCCGCCTCAATAGTATCACATACGATACAATATACAATATGACGTCCTCGAGTCAAGAGTGCGGATCTATCATCAATATAAAGCTCGTACGGTAAATCCATCGTACGGCATCCCAAATCTGAGTACGGGTCAAATATCACGTTCATCTCATCAATTATCTGGTATCCTTATCATCATATCTCATGATCCGGGGTACTGATCTAAGTCTAGTACAAACTGATGCCATCTATAATTATAAATTCGTGTGTAAAACATACGTCCAAAGGCCCGCTAAAATCTCATGTCGTATCCCAAATACGAACCACATCATATCACCGATCTCACGGCACTATGCCCAATCTCATCGACTCATCTCCAAATATCATCCACTATCCTCATCATCCAGGTATAAATATAACAAGTAAGCATGTGTGTGCGTGTGGGTGTAAACCTATTCTAGGGTTCGCAACTAGGAAACTATACTAGTTTACTTCTAAACCCTAATCTAACCATAGTACACCTAATCACATCTTGAATATCCATGTCACACATAACGCTATCATATATATATATATATATATATATATATATATATATATATAGTATACTAAATATCGAACTGCGAGGGTGCTATACGCCATCCACCCGACTTCCCTCGTGGATATAATCTACTCACCTTGAATCTTGCGTGTCGGTGTCGATGTCACCTTCATCTTATTCATCATATGAAACCCATGTGAAGGTACCTACATAGATAACACAATCGGAAATGCGTATTAAAATCATATCGGAAAACCAAAACGACACGCTAAGGCCTATAGGTTAGAACCTATGGACCACGCCTTCAAAACCATCAAATAACCCTCGATATCGTCGTACAAACGTCAAGTAATCGAGGTAAAACACAAATACGCAAATCCAGAATTTAAAATACGAGAAACAAAACCCCGAATCAAAACAGCAACTATTGAAAATGGTCCCAGATTTTACCCTAGGTCAAATTGGTCAATTTTGCATCGGGGTCTAGTTTACAGATGAAGGAACCCCAGAAAAAACACGAACCCATTTGGATCAGGTCTGGCCGCAATTTGCAGCCAGAAAGATTAAATTTGCGGCCGTAGTATGGAGTCAGGGGATGGGGTCTTGGGGTTAGCCTCCTGGGTGCCTGCTTGTATCTTTGTGTATGTAAAATAATTTTCAGAGGCTCCGGGTGATAGCAGATTTCATAATACACTTACAGAATCCACAATTCTTCCGATATCGGGTTTCTAAATCCGTATTCTGGGGTTCTAGTCTCTAATTTAGGTCTGAATTCTAGCACTAGGGGGTTTGTGTGGCCTCTACTGAGCTCAATTACACATCACAACTCAACAATTCCCTAAACCCTAACTAGAATTTTCAAAGTTCACCCAAACCACACAATATCGGTTCTAATCTAGCATGGATATAAAAGCAATGGAAATAATAAGCTAAAGGTTCAGAAAATACCTCATTTGGCAACTCAAGAATTTTCTTGAGTTGCCCCAAGTGTCCAAAATGCAAGCTTTCTTGGTCCATGGTGTAGCTTGTGAGCTCATGCATCTTTTTAATGAAATGGGTGATGGGTTTTGAGGTGCTTTTCATGGAGTTTGAGAGGGTTGAAGAAGGGGAGGGTGTAGGGCAGCAGCAGCAGCAGCAAAGGAGCTGAGGGGAGAGATGATGAGGGTGAAGGAATGAAGGAGGAATGTCCAAAGTCAAGGGTAACCCCTCTCACTTTCTCTCTCATGCCCATCCCTCATTCTTTATTCTTTTTCTTTTCTACTTTCTTTTCTTTTCTCTTCTCATTCTATTAAAATTTGAATAGGAAACCCAAATGAAACCATGGTAGAAAAATGCACAAGTGTGTAAAAGACTTTGTGCATGCTACGTGCACAAAACACGCTTAATCCGCGATTAGCGATTTTTAATCGCAATTAGCACTAAAATAGTATCAAATAAATCATAAAAACTTAAAATTTTCATAACTCACATGAAACACCCTCTTTTTGTAATTTCTAAAATTTTCAAAAATTTTCCCCAATTTATCGGTATTTAATTACACCGCCTTATTAAAATATTCAATATAATATTATTTAATTATAAAAATTCCCAAAAATAATATTTTATTTTTTTGAAATGTTACACATATACAGTAATGGCCTCTATGGCATACATATAATTAACAATAGTGGATGCTTGGACATATATATAGAGGACATTCTTGCTCGACATGATAGTATACAATCTGGTTTCTCTTTATCTTAATATGTACAATTGTATTATTATACTATCTCTCTGATACATGTTAATAAAGCCCTTAGGATGTTTGCTTGACTACCAGGACTATGATGCGGATCATACTACTGGGACTTGTGTAGTCCACAAGCACATCCTTTAACTGTTCCTAATCGAAGGAGTATCGATGCAGGGCATCGATATTGCAGAGTAGACTAGTGTATACATTTCTTGACCCTGTAGAGGGCGATGGTTGATCCCATAACCATTGGTGATTGACATCAAAGATTGTACACAGGTGCTCATTAGAGAATGTGTACACCGAACAGGACTCGTCGAGAACTCCTAGATGGTACCATACCTATCATCAGATAGTAGTTCTTTGGTGACACTGGTACAGGTTAGTCTGTAGACCCGAGATCGTCATAGTGTCTTGTGTGGTTCCCACTGTGCTTTGATTTCCTCGTACCACGGCTCAAAGGAGTCGTGCAAACAGGTGGATTTTGGGTACAGTCCCGAGTCATATGGAGGCAGTGAGCGATATGAGGGGTTTCGTCTCTCCCGGTATATGGAGTTGATATTGCGCTATGCTCGATTGGCTATAACAGTAAGTCCCTGGCCAGGGCTGATGAGATTTACTGGTAAGTGTTATCAGTAGTTTCTCGAACTGTTATGAGCCACACATCGGCATGACTTATCAAGTTCTTGGGGTCTGACGATTCCACCGCTAGACTCGATATGCAACATATCAGACGAAGGGACTGGACTGTACGGTAAGTGTTACTTATAGGCTTCATGGGAGTTTGGATAAGCTTGCTTGTTGATCTTCTAAGCGCTCAATACCTGGGTAGCCGTTACGTCCAGCTAATACCGCTGATAGCTTGTGGGTAACTGATGTGATCATTACCTACTGCTGGCATATTGACGAGTCTTTAGAATCCCACACAGAGGTTTCCTAGTTCAAGCGAAATGATGTAGGATATATATGCTGATATGTGCGGGAGCTTGATTAAATACGAGTATGTGATACCGTATTCTAATTTGGCAATATTTGATATCGGTTAAGTTATATGTGATATAACCGGATTATTGAATCAAGTGTTGATTTGATAATGTGATATACAGATAAATTATATTAGTCGGTTATATATGATATAACCGGATTATTAAATCAAGTGTTGATTTAATAATTTGAAATATATTTATATTTGATATAATTATATATTAACTAATATTAAGCTCGCATAAAGTTTATATTCTCTTAATATATATTTATATATGTGTGTGTGTGAGATATATATATATATATTTGGATTTTTTATTTTTAGAAAATAGAAACATGAGGTGGGAAATGGGGAGATATTTGTAGTATGGGTGAAGCATGGCTTTAACATTTGTTTATTCATTTGCCATCACTATTGAAGCATGGTTGTGTATTTTATTAAAAAGATATTCATGCTTCAATAAGTGAGGATAAGTGTAAGCCATTCTTCACTTGTTCTTAGCCTTAGCTTTTTTCTTTCAAGCTCTCCTCATTTCTATTCTTCATCTTCCTCCAAGCCCTAACCCTCACATGAGTTGTAAACCCTAGGGCTTGAGAAAATTCCAAGTGAGCTAAAATACCTAATCAACCTACACTCATTTAGCCCATAAGTATAGCTTATTTCCTTCACTAATACTTGATTAGTGAAGAGGTAGCTTGAGTTAGAGAAGCTTCAAGGTGGATCATCTTCGACACGAAGATCGCGAAGTAAGCTCGATCCCTTCTTCAAGTGGAGCCAAGATGAGTCATAAGGACTACTACCCGGAGCTATAGAAGTAAAGGACTTGGTCTACAAAGGTTGTAGTTTCTTTCACTTAGTATAGAACTTGCTTGCTTATCATATAAACCCTAATACTTTAGTTAAGATTCTAGGTTAGTGTAGCTTAGCACCCCAAAAAAATTTAAATTGCATGCTTGATGCCTGTATAAACCTTGTGGTGGTGCTAAGAAACACTTTCATGGTATCAGAGCCAAGCTAGAACATTAAGGGAAGTCTTTACGACGTTAAAGTGTTCGATCGAGTTTTGAAACCCACATTTTTACCAAGTTTCTGTCCATTTTTCAAAAGTTGAAATTTTCGAGATTAAAAATATGCAGAAAATTGTGCAGGGTATTTTGTGGTGCCCCAAGAAGTACGAGACTCCAATTCCTTCAAAGCGCCGTGAAACCGCGGCCTAACCCCTAGTTTGGTCGCGGTTCCACCGCATGTTTGTGGACTTGTGGGATCGTGCTTCTTGTGCTGCTCTATTGTGATATTTGGCACTTTTGGGGTGTTTTTAGTGATGCTCAAGTTGTTGAGATCTCTATAATTTGTGGGTGTTTGATAAATCAATCGAAATGTTTAACGTCGTCTAGATTATGATGATATGTGATATAATATTTGGAATCCATAATAATTAGTTTTGTGAAAACTAGTTAGTGTTTTGTAAATCTAGCGGTGTAGTCTCGTTTGATCGATTGCCACGGAGTTTTGATTCGGATCAAAACTCCGTCACAATCTCGTATTATATGCAAACACTCGCCGAGAAACACTACTAGATAGCCATGCCCCATAACCCCTACAAAGTGGCTGTAGGAGAATCTCATTGCCAAAAGCATCCACTAGGGTGCTCGTGGCCACGGTGTTCCACCTAAGTGCAATTCGTCGTTGGCATCGGAGGTGCGGCCATCTACTAAAGTTCCCGATGAGCATTCGATCAGATAGTCGAGAATCTTGTTGAATTATCCGACTAAGTCATTGAAAAGTGTTTTTGATTTGAGACTAAAATGCAAGGTTTATAGGTTAGGCATGAAATTCGGAATATATGATATTCCGGATTTATGATGTCTAAGGAATATGCGGATTCTAAATATTGTAGTTTTTCATTTCTTTTTTGCGACCATAAGTGTAATATGTGGGGTATCCCCGATCTCATTGCTATATGTTAATGACATTCGGGATACGCATATTTACTTACGTTGATGACATGTGATGTTATGTGTTGCTGTGATATGTTATATTAGATCGTCGTGATTGAATAGCCGGGAGTTCTTTTGCGTGAGATGAGAGTTTTTCAATTTTCATTAATGTAATAAATTGTATATAATATTCTTTTATTGGGACACTTCCGGGTTGAGGATGATGTCACCATTGATATATATTATTTACTTTTCCGCATTAGGATAGACCCAAGACAGGGAGCACAAGTAACCGGGTTCTAGAGTCTAGTGGGAGACCATCTCGAGGAGTCGAGACCGGGTCTCCTAACTCTAGAATTGGCAGGGTTGCTTGCCGCTCTCGTAGGGGTCTAGGGATGTGGGTTTGGCTATTCATCACGACCGTGGAATCCATTTTTTTCTTTACTGGCTGAATTTAAAACACAGACCTCCTAGTATATCCAATATTTCATATGTTGACTTCTGCTGCTTAAGTTCTGTGATGTGATCATATAACTGCGTGAGACGAATGCTATATATATATATATGATATATATAATAAATGTTGCTTATGTTTTGCACCCGCACTAGTCCAACCCCCGCTCTGTTGTTAGTTAAGTAACCTAACGATGCATGACGGGCCCCGTGGTGAATGCGGATGGTATAAGCGTACGTTCTATTTTCGTTTCTTCTGTGATGTTTAGGAAACATAAATGATGGGACATGATTAATGAGATTAATGAAAAGATAAGAAACCTAAAGATGTTGTAGAATCAAATGTTTCAAAAAGGTAGCTCTAGTTCTTGCTTTGCATAGTGGTATTCCTTGATGAATATCCAGCACCTCATTCGATGAGGAAAGAGCCGAGATCCCTTCACCGGGAGTGAACTCTTTAGCAAAACTAGCAAATGCTACAACCCACATGGTTTGTTTTGAAAACTAATCGATTTTAAAAGCGGAGCTTAAACCACTTCTTTTCAAATCACAAAATTCTACAATAATATCGAGTTCATTACGTTAAAAGGTTTTCTTCAAAACCAAACGTAGCCCTCCGTCATTTCAGATAAGGACTATTCAGTATTCGTGCTACATTTGTTGATCTTGTCGAGGCGTAGTATGCGGTAGCTGATTAGTGCTTATATACAGCATGTGATGCGATTGGATTAGGGTAGTCATACAGCTTTGTTGACCTTGTTAAGGGTCGTACGGGTAGATTTAATTCAATTATGAAATGATAAATTGAACTTGACAAGCGCTTATGATTTGTTGACCTTATTAAGGTCATAAGTTGCTATGGGTAAAAACAGATATTGGGAATTTCAAGTGTTGAAATTTGCAATGAGATTGCATACCTTCTATGAGATAGTTGGATCCCGATACCCACTGCGGTAAGTGTTACTCCTGAGAGAGTTTTCCACTTTACAATTAGCTTATCCAGTAGGTGTCTAAGAAAAGGGTTAATGGGGTCATGCCCCTGTGGAAACGAGATTATTTAATTAGTTCCATGCGAAAGTATAGGGAGACTCCCTCAGAATACCAATACCTGCCTGGCTGACCGATTGGCGAACTTGTAGGGTATAATTAATCCCGACTAATCTTACCTTTTAGAGTTTGAAGGAAGATTTGATAAAAACAGTGGGAGCCAACGTGATTAGATAAGATAATAACCAATCTAATCTTGCAAAGAGCGCACACTAAAACGTTTCCTTCTCTTTCTCTCTCCAGGTAGCGACCATAACACGCCTTAATCAAGATAATAATATGGATGTATTGACTAAACCCGCTTATTATACTGAGCTGGAGAACGTTGGTTCCGCTTTTTCTTATGATTGTCATAATTCTGAGCAAGGAATAGGGGAATATCAGGATTCTCACGCAACCCGAATGAAGAAAGAGCATGATGATGTATATTCTTCGGGTGTGTTCGTTACCGAGAACTGTTTCTCAGTATGCTCTACGTCCTGGGTATTGGATACCGGATCAGGATCCCACGTATGTAATTTGTTACATGGGTTAAGGAAAGGTAGATAACTAGGAAAGGGTGATATGTCTCTCAAAATAGGGAATAGAGCAATTGTTGCAGCCAAAGCAGTTGGCGAATATCACCTAGTATTACCAAATGGTAATACATTGATTCTGAACGACTGTTATTACGTACCAAATATGATGTGCAATATTATATCAGTTTCTTTGTTGCATAAAGAATGATATAACTTTGCATTAGAGGATAATGTTATGAACATTTTCCTAAATCAAGTGTTGATTGGGTTTGGTACGTTATGTAATGGTATATACGCTCTAAATCAAATTACAGTTCTAAACATACAGAACACACACAAGAAGAAAAGTTCAGAAATGAACGAAGCCTTCTTGTAGCATTGTAAACTAGGTCATATCAATGCGACAAGACTAGCTAAGTTGCAGAAAGATGGATATTTAAATCTGTTTGAATTTATATCTTATGAAACTTGCTAGTCATGTCTCAAAAGCAAGATGACCAAAACTCCGTTTACGGGACACAGAGAAAGAGGTACTGAACTCTTGGGACTGATACATAGTGATGTATGCGGTCCTATGTCTACACATGCTAGGAATGGTTCCTCCTACTTCATTACATTCACCGATGATCTCTCAAGATACGAATATGTGTTCCTGATGAAACACAAATCTGAATCTTTTGAGAAATTCAAGGAATATAAGTGCGAAGTAGAGAACCAGACGGGTAAAAATATTAAAATCCTACGATCTGATCGAGGAGGAGAATACTTGAGCACGGAATTCCGAGACTACTTAAAAGAGAATGGTATTCTCTCTCAACTTACTCCTCTGTATACACCACAGCACAACGAAGTATTGGAACGGAGGAATCGCACCCTATTAGATATGGTGCGCTCTATGATGAGTACTGCTGAGTTACCTATTTCCTTTGGGGGTTATGCACTTGAGACAGCTGTATACCTATTGAATCATGTTCCATCAAAATTAGTGCCTAAAACACCATATGAGATATGGAGTGGAAAGTGACAATATCTTAAACGAGTTAAGATATGAGGTTGTCTGTTCTATGTTAAAAAACAGAATCCGTACAAACTCGAGACACAATCAGTTCTTTGCAAGTTTGTGGGGTATCCTAAAAATTCACATGGATATATCTTCTACCACACTGAGGAACAAATGTTTGTTTCTCAATATGCCACCTTTTAGAAAAGGAATTTCTTGTGAGAAATTAGTGGTAAAGAGGTAAAACTGGAAGAAGTTCCAGCTACACAAACTACAACTGATGATTTGATAGAACTGGAGGATCCAATAGTCTTCGACGAACCTCAGCCACTCCGTAGATCTAGTAGGGTTTCTCATCCACCTGAAAAATACTACGGTTTTTTCACAGACGGTGGGAGCGAGAATTGCATCATGGAAGATGATGACCCAACTAGTTTCGAGCTGGCCATTACAAGTGGAGACTCTATGAAATGGCTGGATGTTATGCGATCTGAGATGGAATCCATGTACACCAACAAAGTATGGACTTTGGAAATTGCTCCTGAAGGGGTAAAACCTATTGGGAGCTCATAACCAGAAGTCGTAAACGACACTCAAGAGAAAGCTCAAAGGCCCCAACGGTCACTTTTGTTAAACTATCTTAGATAGCTAAAATCTTAACGAGAAAGTGGACCTTTAAAAAGAAAATTGGTGTAGATGAAAAGGTTGAGATCTTCAAAGCTAGACTTGCAGCAAAAGGTTTTCGTTAATGACCAGGTGTCGATTATGAAGAAACCTTTTCTCCAGTCGCTATGCTTAAGTCCATCAGGATCCTACTTACCATTGCTGCATACCATGACTACGAAATCTGGAAAATTGACGTAAAGATCGCTTTTCTAAATGGTGATTTAGAAGAGAACGTGTACATGACATAGCCAGAAAGCTTCGTAGACAGTGGGAGCAACGGAATGGTGTGCAAGCTGCTTAAATCAATATACGGATTAAAGCAGGCATCGTAGGGTTGGAACATCTGTTTTGATGTAGCGGTCAAAGAGTTTGACTTCATCAAAAACATAGATGAACCTTGTATATACAAAAAGGTTGTAGATAGTAAGGCTGTCTTCCTCATATTGTACGTGGAAGACATACTCTTGATAGGAAATGATGTTCCTATGCTACACTCGGTCAAGATCTTTTTATCAGAAAATTTCTCCATGAAAGATCTAGGAGATGCCTCCTACATCTTGGGGATAAAGATCTATAGAGATAGATCTAAACGGATGTTGGGATTGTCCCAATCCAGGTACATAGACACCATACTAAAGAGGTTTAGTATGGAAGATTCTAAGTGTGGTAATTTACCCGCTTGTTTAGGAATCACTCTCTCCAAAGAGATGTCTCCCAAGACTTATTTGGAGAGGGCTCGCATCGCAGTGATACCCTATGCTTCTGCAGTTGGGTTATCATGTATGCGATGTTATATACCAGACCGGATGTAGCTTACGCACTAGGTGTAGTAAGTAGGTATCAATCAGATCCTGGGGAGAAGCACTAGACAACTGTGAAGAACATTCTTAAGTACTTGAGAAGGACTAAAGAGATGTTCTTGGTGTATGGTAACGGTGAACTCCAGGTGGAGTCCTTTACCTATTCGAGCTTCCAAAGTGATGAGGATGACAGCAAGTCGGTCTCGGGTTTTGTCTTCACCCTCAATGGAGGGGCGGTATGTTGGAAGAGTTCTAAGCAAGATACCGTAGCAGGCTCGACGATGGAGGCTAAATACATCGCTGCCAACGATGCTTCCAAAGAGGCTTTCTGGATAAAGAAGTTTATTGCTGAACTTGGTGTGGTTCCATCCATTGAGCATCCAATACCTTTGTATTGTGATAACAATGGAGCAGTGGCTTTGGCCAAGGAACCCCGGTCCCATCAGAGATCCAGACATATTCTTAGGCGGTATCACCTAATCCGGAAGATAGTAGATCGCCGGAAGATCGAGGTCAAGAGAGTTGACACGAAGGACAACACGGCGGATCCACTCACGAAGGCCTTCCCCAGACGCAGTTTGAGAGACTATTTGGGATGTTTGGTATGAGATACTACAACAACTGGCCTTAATACAAGTGGGAGATTGTTAGGAATATGTAAGCCCTAGAGGCCATTATTGTATGATATAGTGGATGCTTGGACATATAAATAGAGGACTTTCTTGCTCGACATGATAGAATGCTATCTGGTTGCTCTTTATCTTAACATGTACACTTGTATTATTATACTGTCTCTCTGATACATGTTGATAAAGCTCTTAGGATGTTTGCTTGACTACCAGGACTATGATGCGGATCATACTACTTGAACTTGTGTAGTCCACAAGCACATCCTTTAACTGTTCCTAGTCGAGGGAGTATCAAGACAGGCATCGATGTTCCAGAGTAGACTAGTGTGTACGTTTCTTGACCCTGTATGGGGCGATGGTTGATCCCATAACCATTAGTGTTTGACATCAAAGATTGTACACAGGTGCTCATTAAAGAATGGGTACACCGAACAGGACTCGCCGAGAACTCCAAGATGGTACTATTCCTATCGTCAGATAGCCGTTCTCTGGTGACACTGGTACAGGTTAGTCTATAGACTCGAGATCGTCATAGTGACTTGTGTGGTTCCCACTGTGCTTTGATTTCCTCCCTACCACGGATCAAAGGAGTCGTGCAAATAGGTGGATTTTGGGTACAGTCCCGAGTCACATGGAGGTAGTAAGCGATAGGAGGGGTTTCATCTCTCCCGGTATAGGGAGTTGTTGTTGCGCTATACTCGATTGGCTATAATACTAAGTCCCTGGGCAGGGCTGATGAGATTTACTGGTAAGTGTTATCAGTAGTTTCTCGAATCATTATGACCCACACATCGGCATGGCTTATCAAGTTACTGGGGTCAGACGATTCCACCCCTAGATTCGATATGCAACATATCAGACGAAAAGACCGTACTGTACGGTAAGTGTTACTTATAGGCTTCATGAGAGTTTGGACAAGCTTGCTTGTTGATCTTCTAATTGCTCACTACCTGGATAGCCGTTATGTCCAGCTAGTACCGCGACGGCTTGTGGGTAACTGATGTGATCATTATCTACTGCTGGCGTATTGACGAGTCTTTAGAGTCCTACATAGAGGTATCCTAGTTCAAGCAAAACGAAGTAGGGCACATATGCTGATATGTACGGGAGCCTGATTAAATACGAGTATGTGATACCGTATTCTAATCTGGTAATATTTGATATAGGTTAGGTTATATATTATATAACCAGATTATTGAATCAAGTGCTGATTTGATAATGTGATATACAGATAAATGATATTAGTCGGTTATATATGATATAACTGGATTATTAAATCAAGTGTTGATTTAATAATTTGATATATATTTATATTTGATATAATTATATATTAACTAATATTAAGCTCACTTAAAGTTTATATTCTCTTAATATATATGTGTGTGTGTGTGTGTGATATATATATATATATATATATATATAATTGGATTTTCTATTTTTAGAAAATAGAAACATGACGTGGAAAATGGGGAGATATTTGTAGTATGGGTGAAGCATGGTTTTAACATTTGTTTATTCATTTGCCATCACTATTGAAGCATGGTTGTGTATTTTATTAAAAGCTATTCATGCTTCAATAAGTGACAATAAGTGTAAGCCATTCTTCACTTGTTCATAGCCTTAGCTTTTTTCCTTCAAGCTCTCCTCATTTCTCTTCTTCATCTTCCTCCAAGCCCTAACCCTCATATGAGTTGTGAACCCTAAGGCTTGAGAAAATTCCAAGTGAGCTAAAACACCTACTTTATCAACCTACACTCATTTAGCCCATAAGTATAGGTTGTTTCCTTCACTTATAATTGATTAGTGAAGAGGTAGCTTGAGTTAGAGAAGCTTCAAAGTGGATCATCTTCGATACGAAGATCGCAAAGCAAGCTCGATCCCTTCTTCAAATGGAGCCAAGAGGAGTCGTAGGGACTACTATCCGGAGCTATAGAAGTGAAGGATTTGGTCTACAAAGATTATAGTTTCTTTCATTTAGCATAGAACTTGCTAGCTTATCATATAAACCTAAATACTCTAGTTAAGATTCTAGGTTAGTCTAGTTTAGCACCCCAAAAAGTTTAAAATTGCATGCTTGATGCCGGTATAAACCTTGTGGTGGTGCTAAGAAACAATTTTATAAAACTAGCTAGTAAAGGTTTATGGGGTGGCTCTGATACCATGTTGGGGTTCGCTAGCACCCTGGCCATCTACTGTGGCTGATGCGGAACAATAAATGTTGTTTAGAAAAAACTTGGCGCTATAAAACCCATCCTAGAATCGAAACCATAAACCTATAACTAGCAACAAAGGATATCTTAACTACAAGGTTAGAAGTGGTATACCAAATGAACTGTGTCCTTCGGTCTTCTACCAACTTCCTTACCTCCTAAAGGTTTCCTCGATCGAGCTTGGCCGCCGGTCTTCCTCCGTCGAAGATGATCCACCCGATGGATGTAGCTCATGGCTCTAGCTCCACACTAAGAATCTTGTGAAACAACTAGGGACTCTAGGTTGCTAATCTAGAGTGCCTAGGGATGTAGTGAGTGGCTCTAAGTGTTTATCTATCTCTCTTCTACCCTTGTTTCTAAACACATGAGATGGTAGGGTAGAAGATGAAGAAGATGGAGGAGGTCAAGAAAGGTAAGTGAAGAGAGCAAGCAAAAATGGTGAGAGTGTTTTCAAAAATGATCATCCATCAAGTAAGAGAAATTATGAAGCAAGGTTTTGTAAAAACCATCTTCCAAATATAATATGCAACCATGCTTGAATAGTTAGCACAAATGAATTAACAATTCATTTGTCAACACTATTCAAGCACGGTTCTCACCATTCTCTCTTCTTCACCTTTACACCTCATTTCCATTTAAATAAATAAATGGATAATCTAAAATGAGGTGTTCACTTTCTAGAATGTTTTTTTATAAATACGGATTACACTCACCTGTATATACATACCCGTATTCGTACCAAAATACGAATACCCAAAGAGATAGAATAACACAAAAAAAACATAATACTAGAATATACATATCGAAATACATATACACAAATTATTAAATCAATACCTGATTTAATAATCCGGCTCAAACCCGAGCCGGCTAGTATTATCAACCGTCCGATTGAAAGTCCGGGTAACAAGTACAATCATTTGATCGGAACCCTGCACGTATCAAAATACAGCTACTATATCATTTCGCCTGAACCAAGGAAACCCTTTGTGTGGGACTCTAAAGACTCGTCAATACGCTGGCAGTGGGTTTAACTACAAGCACGTCAGCGGCACTAGCTGTACGTAATAGCTACCCAGGTATTGAGCGAAAAGAAGGCAGACGAGCAAACTCATCTGAACCCCTACTGAGCCTGTCTGTGACAATCTCCATACATTCCGGTCTGTTCGTCTGTGAGTATCGCATATCGGGTCTAGGGGGTGGATAAAGTCAGACCCCTAATAACGCGATATTTCGTATCGGTGTGAAGCCCATCACCCACTGAGAAACTACTGATCCAAATCAGTAATTCTCGTCTACCTTGGCCAAGGATTTCTGGCGATGGCCACCTGTGCACAGCGCGATATCAACCCCTAATACCGGAAGAGACGAATCCCCGACGATCCGCTTACTGCCTCTATGTGGCTCAGGACTGTACCCAACTAAAAGCTGTTTGCACGACTCCTTTAAGCCGTGGTAGGGTAGTAATCAAAGCATTGTGGGAACTCACATGAGAAAAATGACGATCTCAGGTCGATAGACTAACCTGTACTCATATCACCTGAGAACTGCTATCTAATAATAGGTATAATACTATCTAGAATGTTCCCGGCGAGTCCATCCAGTATAACTCATAACCCAATGAGCACCTGTATACTATCTTAGGTGAGTAACCGACACCAATGGCTTGTGAGATCGACCACCGCCCCTCATTGGGGTCTCGAAAAGTATACACCGGTCTACTCCGGAGTATCGATGCCCAGTCTCAATACTCCCTCGACTAGGGACAGTTAAGGATGTACTTATAGACCACCCAGCTCCTACGTATATGATCGCCATCATAATGCTGGTAGTCAAGAAAGAATCCTATGGGCTCTATCAACATGTAATAGTGATCTGTAATACCATATAAAGTATGTACATGATGATAGAAACAAACCATATACCATACTAGTATCTCGAGTAAGACTGTTCTACCCGTATAAGTACTCCCTCAATCATCACAATCGCGTGCCTGCGATTACAATAATTGACTTGAGGGCACTATATCCAACAATATCTCCGCTAAAAAACTATTATAATCGAAACTCGTCAGAGCCAAGATTATTCTCCCATAAGGAATCGTGAGGATTTTTAACTCGGGGAGAGCACTTGCTTGACTTATTTTATTTAGCGATTAGAGACATAGCGAGTTTTGGGTCAATATCTCCCAAATCAGATGGTTTTAGGGCATTAGGTGTAGAGACACCCCTAGGAATTAATTGCCCAAGTCACCAAAGCAACAAAACAAAAGACTCATTTTTATGCGTTTAAAATATTCAGAAAGGAGTGTGAACGAAGATATTGCCAGTTTTTCTTTTCTTCCCAAAAATGTGTTTGTGTGGATAAAATGTGTAATCACTCCAATCAAGTTCCAGATGGGTTATTTTTCAGACTTTAGCCTCCATTAAAACTTTCAATAATATCCTTTCATACCCACTTCACTTTATGAACTATTCTTGATATTACTTATTTCAGAACAACCCTTTTTGATTCTTAAGGAGTTTATCAATTTTTCAAAAGCTTTTAAGACATTTCAAACTTGTCATCTAATTCTCAAAACTCACAACACGTGTAGTGTGATGCAAAGACGTATATTGGCTACGTTCAAACTCAAAGGAGGGTTATCTTTCGGGTTTTCAATTTCTAAAAATAGGATTTAGTTGTTTATATTTTATTAAACTAAACCGTTGGACTTTGAGTCTAAGTTTTTCCATTAGCTAACTTGACGACAAAGTTTTTATGTTTTTGAAATTTTTTGAAATTTTTATGGGTTTTTCTCATATATATGCATGCAAAATTTACACATGATGCAACAAAGCAAACAGAGTACTTACCCCCAAATCTGAGATTTATGATGTCCTTATTGTTGCCCTCGTCTCCGGTTGCTCGACTTAGACATACAAGGTGAGTTTTTATTCATAAAAAGGGGAAATCTAAGAGCTAATTACTGTATGTACAAGTTAAGGGATTGCGTAGTACCAACCATTCAAAAATTTTGTCAATATAAGACCAGGGCCGGTAAAAGAAAAAGTATATGAAAAAGAAAAGGAGAATATTAGTGGTATGGTTAAATATTAGTGTTGGGCATGGATGTGTGAAAGTAGGGATCAGAAAACGTTGAAAATGAAGACAATATTTTGAAGGAGTCAAAGAATTGTTGCCCGGATGAATTTTATTTTCAAGAAACATGTGTTGAGTTTCGAGGTCAAGTTCGTTTAAAAACTAGAGTTCATCCTCAAAAAGTTCAGTAAAAAAGAGGTCTCTAGAATACTCCCAAAGTGATTGTGACTCAAACTAACCAAGAAAATCAATCTCATCCGCATATCTCTCCTCAAAACTCGGCATGAAAGAATATTTGTCAAAGTTATCTTCCTCCTTATACTCCTCCATAATCATATTCTCATCAATGCGGATTACATCTCCCAATTCAAGTTCTCCCCGAAGATACTGACCTATGGGTAGGTTGATATCATCCAAAAATATAGGTTCCCACTCTAAAGTTTCGTCAAAGGCTATATCAATCGATAACACTAAAGTCGCAGGTTCCTAATTGTGAATTTCGTCGAGCACAATATCGAAACCATACCCATCAAATTCACAAGTCTCAAGGATCTCATCTTCAAGAAAATCATTAGTGATTGAAAGCCAGGTTGGTTCCTGAGGGTTGGTGTCAGGCAGACTCGGAGGGTTTTCTTGCTTGTCCTTATAACACTGTGTCAAATCAATTATATCATCATCATCTATGAAATCATCGAAATTTGTTTGATCATTTATCTCACTCAACCGACATCCTAGATGACAGATATTGGCATTATTGGTTTCAAATTGACTGTGTTCACTCCCTAGAATCTGTACAGCTAAATGTTTTATTTGTTGATCGATTCTAGCCAATGATTGAGAATGAGCGTGAAACAATTGATCAGATTGTTTTATGAACATGGCTAGCGTTGAAGTTGTTTGATTCTCAATTGCAAATATCACTCCCAAAACATTCTCTAAAGCGGTCAACCTAGCATCCATCTCACTATCATATCCTGTTGATGTGTCAATTGTTTCAGGAAAGGAGGGTTGTGATGGTAGCGATGCTAAAGTAGTCATCTTGTCGACCTCTTTCTTTAAGTTTTCAATCAATTGCTCTATATTTGAAGGGGGATTGAGTTCAAGAGTGTTAGGTGGGTGATCGATATCAAAATTTTGGCATGGTTGGTCACCCCCTAAGAAAGGACGGTTGTCGAAAATATAGGAAGAATCTTGACAGTTTGAACAAACAAATTGGGTATGTGTATAAACAAAAGAATATAGATTGCAAAGAATCGAATGGAACTATGTATCACCCATATCAACAAGCACACACAAAATCACAAAAACAAAAAATATAACACCCCCAGCAGTCTATATTTTGCTGTGTCAATTACACCTGCTCAAGAACATGATTGTCTAAGTAAAACTGTGTCGAGAAACGGGCTCAAGATATACTGATCACGAAGTCAGGTAAGTGCAGAGATAAGTGTAACATTTCAGAAAATAGGAAATATTATTTTTCGAAGTTAAATAATAAAATAATAAATTTCACGGATATTATAAAAATATTGAATTGAGTTTTTGTAGAATGGTATAATTATATACCTATATTTTTTGGAAAATAATTGGAATTTAAGATAAATTATCATTAATGAAAACATTTATTTGATTTTGGCTTTTATAAATTATTATATAATTATTTACATATAAATTTATGTTAAACTGATTAGTATTTCATTAATTGTGCATTAAACCAAGTTATTTTGTTAAAACCATGTTTAATGTGTCATGACATGTAACATTAAGATTTTGATTTGTAGCATAGTTTTGTTTTTAAAAAGAAAAGGAAAAGAAAATAATAAATGAGAGAGGGGACATGGAAGTGACTTTGAGTTATAAGAAAAGAGAGTGAGAGAGAGAGAGAGAGATACGGTTGCTACAACCATAGAAAATTCTCCATTTGCTTTCTTCACCTCCATATTCTTCATCTCCTCCTCCTTCTTCAACTCCTCCATCCTCACTGCACCATGAAACCACTCTCAAAACCATCTCAAAAGCTCACACAACCTTCACAAAAATTGTTCCTCATCTCATCTTACACATCATGGTGGGATCAAGTTCTAGTTTTGAGCAAGTTTGGCCATCTAGGAATTTTCTTGAGTTGCTATTTGAGGTAAAACTTTCACCTTTTTTCAAGTTTTTAGGTTTCCTAACATCATGCTTTAGTTTAGAGTTAAAAATTTTATGTTTAGTGAACTTGGAAAATTCTAGGATGAGAATTAGGGAGTGATGCTTGTAATGGAGGTATAGTAGAGGGTGTAATGAGTGTGAGTGTCTACTGGCTTAGTAGTAGTAGTAGCCTTGATTAAAATGAGCTTAGAAGGTTCAAAGGCGAACTTAGAAATTTCTGATGTCGGTTTTGTGGAGATATTTATGATCAATTGGAATCCGGTATTACTCAAAGACTCTGAAAATTAAATAGCAGATACAGTAAGATGTGCAGACCACATAGAAAGCTACCCTTGAAACCCGAGCACAATCTAACTTAGCTTGGCCTCCAATTAAATCATTTTGGCTGCAATTTGCGGCCGAATTTTCAACCCAATTTTGGAGATACGGTCTGAGTTTTTGTCTGCAGCTCACTTTTTAGATAACTAGACCTACCATATATGCAAAAAAGTTTAATTTCACCTTAGATAGAATCTGGGAGAATTTTACTAAGATTCTGCTTATGTATTCCGACTTTTGAAACTTGGTTTTTGATATTTGAGTTTTGACTCGGTCGTTTGACGTTCGTACGCCAACGTCTGGTTTTTTTTGTTGTTCTAGCACGAGCATACCATAAGTTCTAACCTATGTGCCCTTCGCTTGTCGTATCGGTTTTCGATTTGGATTTTTATGCGATACTATATACTTTGTGTTAATATTTCATGCATTTGGCTAGAGCAAAAACACGATGCGAAATGGTAAAATCAAAATTTTCTAGCAAGCATGGCATACCACCCTAGTGATCATCCTAAAACTACAACATGCAAGAACTAAAAAGGACTAAGAGCTAAGATAGAAAAATCATACTACCTATGATGCTTCTTTCAGGCTCCAAGATGGGTAGTAAGGTGGCTCCTTTGATTTGAACTCCTAACTTGGTCTCCAAGAGTTCACTGGCTTGAGTCTCATTGTCGACCCTTTCCATCGAAGACGATTCACGGCGATGAATGGCAACTCAAACTACTCCTTCTTCTTTACTAGTTGCTAGGTAGTAAAGAGAAGTATGGGTAGTTTTTAATGGTGAAGGGTTTCTCACTTTTCACTCTATTCTTTTTCTTTTCTATCATTTTCTTTCTCTCATGAATTATTTAAGTATGAAGGAGAGAGAGTGAGAGTTAGATTATAGTCACACTCACCATGCTCTCATGACCTAAGCCATGCCACCTCTCTTTTATCATCCTTACACATGTCTTAGGGTGTGTGAAAAGATTACACATCACCCTTGGGCATGCACAAATGAGATAAAGAAAAAAGGATAAAAAAAAGGATTTATCATGGTTGAAAACATATTAGCCATAATAAAAAGAAAATGTTCACATCACATGAACAATAAAATAAAGAGAGAGAGAGTAATTTATGATATTAGGTTAATTACATGTATTATCACATTATTACATATAATTAAACTTGCCATTGAATTAACAATTAATACAATGACCCGGTTTATCTCAATAAACCAGCTAATATCATAACTCGTCCGGCTAAAGACGAATGTCTAATCAGACCCTGCATGCATCCCATGCAGGCATTACATTATTTCGCTCGAGTGGACAAAACATCTGTATGGGACTCTAAAGACCCGTCAACACGCTGGCAGTAAGTTGTTGGATCACATCCTTAACTTACGAGCACGTCAGCGGTACTAGCTGTACGTAACGGC
The DNA here is from genome assembly GCA_030015575.1 of Agapanthus africanus. Classification (NCBI taxonomy): domain Eukaryota; kingdom Viridiplantae; phylum Streptophyta; class Magnoliopsida; order Asparagales; family Amaryllidaceae; genus Agapanthus; species Agapanthus africanus. Next base: position 150,040,287 of record CM057346.1, read on the forward strand.
CAACCAGGCATTGAACAAATGAAAGGTCGACAAGAAAACTTTCCCGTACCCTACATAGCCTATCAATGACACTTACCGTACAGTCCGGTCTCTTCTTCTGAGAATGTCGTATATCAGGTCTGGGATGTGGTATTCGTCAGACTCCTACTAAACCGATGAATCATGCAAGCATAAAGCTCATAACCATATGAGAAACTACTGACAACGCTTATCAGTAAATCTCACTTTCCCTGACCAGGGACTTATGGTTATAGCTAGCCTTACACAGCGCAACATCAACTCCTCATACCGGGAGAGACGGATCCCTTCCGATCGCTCATTGCCTCCACATGATCCGGGACTGTACCCAACCACTACCTGTTTGCACAGCCCTTTAAGGCCGTGGTAGGGCAGTAATCTAATTATAGTGGGGACTATATGAGATACTATGACAATCTCAGGTCTACAGACTAACCTGTACATGTGTCACCTGAGAACTAATATCTGACGATAGGTATAGTACCATCTAGGAATTCTCGGCGAGTCCGTTCGGTGTACTCAGTCTCTAATGAGCACCTGCATACAATGTTTAGTGTCAAACACCAATGGTTGTGGGATCAACCATCGCCCTATACTGGGTCGAGAAACGTATGCACTAGTCTACTCTGGAATATCGATGCCCTGTCTCGATACACCTACAACTAGGAACTTTTAAGGATGTGCTTATCGACTACCCAGGGCCCACTAGTATGATCGACATCATAGTCCTGGTAGTTAAGCAAAGATCCTAAGGGCTCTATCAACATGTATAACTAAGAGCAAGATATAAGTGTATACACGTTAAGATAAAGTCAAAACCAGATAGTACGCAATCATTTTGAGCAAGATTATTCTATGCATACATATTTCCCTGATGTCCAATATAATGTACAATAATGGCCTCTAGGGCATGCATATCCAACACTTTGATTGTAGGTACAAGCGCGTGGACTCTCAGGACAACGAAGGAGGGCAAGGCATCCGTCGAGATCAACTAGGGCGAAGCGTTGCAGGTGAGTAGATGTATATCTACAGGGAAAGTAGGGTGGATGGCGTATATCACCACCGCAATCGTAGTATTAGGATATATATGAATATATATATACACACACACACACACACTTAGGATACAAATACTTAGCTAATAGTGTTTCTAGAATATTATAGGTGATAGTAGTATATTAGTAGAATAATATATCCTTTGTACTATTTCTTAGCCTATGATCTATATCTACTCATGAAAGTGTATAACTACATATATTTACAATATGATACGATATGATTAGGATATGATCCGATATGATGAAACGAGTCGATATGATATGAAAAGATGATATGAGGCGATGTATATACATGATGTGATACCAGATAATATGCCACGTGATGATATATGACTAGATGAGATGATATGATGTACATGACGATAGATCCGTACTACTTGATTGATGATATCGTACGATAGATTATACCGTACGTGATATGATGTATGTGACGATAGATCCGTACTATTTGATTTGATGATATTGTACGATGGATTATACCGTATATGATATGATGAGGATGGATCGCCGATTTATATATATATCGACTCGAGAAATACTATTTTTAAATCACTAAAGTAGATATTAGGATATATTTTGAGCCATACCTATTTTCAAAACTAAACGAACCGTTATTCACTTTTAAATGATAACTTCAAAAGTTATTACGGATTTTCAAATGGTATCTTTTTCAAAAATATCGTAGCTCATATTTTCAAAAACAACGATTCTTACTATTTTAAACTATAACTGTATGGCTCATACGTAGTTACATATTTTATACTGTTCGCATTTACGTTTTCTTTATTTCTGCATATGCTCGTGTTATTTTCATTACGAAATATATACTACGTTTCGGGTACTTATCTTTATATGATTTCGTCTGCTAGGACACACGCATCATTACCGATGATGCGTATGTTGCACATACATACTCGTCGGCTCACACACATATCATCGGTAATTGCCATGCGACGTACACCTTAGAAATCGCTATGTCACTGTATCGCCTGTAGAATTTTAGTTATTATTTAGTACCCAGTACCACACATACTAGTTCAGATATTACATTTCCATACCTAGCTACACAACACGCTCACATGAAAACACTTGCTATACTTTACAGTACTGTTCTGTGCCTGTACATATTTTTTCATCATTGTTACATGTTTATGAGATTCTGTTTTCATGAGGTTTCTGGATTTGAGGAACCGCGGTTATGTTTTAAAAACTTGTGATTGTTTTAAAAACATGGTTTCGCTTGATATGATATTTTGACATCCACCATGAGTTTTCTCGATGCTGACCTATGATGATTACCTGATTCGAGGTGTGAGGAGTCACCATCTGCGGGTACATGGTGGACCCTGTTGGTTATAGTGCCTTCAAGTCAATTATTGAATCGCAGGCACGCGATTGCGATGATTGAGGGAGGACCTATACGGGTATAACAGTCTTACTCAAGATGATAATATGCTATCTGGTTTGTCTTTATCATCATATACATGCTTTATATGGTATTACAGATCACTATTACATATTGATAGAGCCCATAGGATTCTTTTTTGACTACCAGCATTATAATGGCGATCATATACGTGAGAGCTGGGTGATCTATAAGCACATCCTTAAATGTCCCTAGTCGTGGGAGTATCGAGACTGGGCATTAATACTCCAGAGTATACTAGTGTATACTGATCGAGACCCCGATGAGGGGCGGTGGCCAGGTCTCACAAGCCATTGGTGTTAGTTTGTTCACCTAAGATAGTATACAGGTGCTCATTAGATTATGAGTACATTGGACGGACTCGCCGGGAACTTGCTAGTTGGTAGTATACCTATTGTTAGATAGCAGTTCCCAGGTGACATGTGTGCAGATTAGTCTGTCGACCTGAGATCGTCATTTTTCTCGTGTGAGTTCCCACTGTGCTTTGATTACTACCCAACCACGGCTCAAAGGAGTCGTGCAAACAGGTTTTAGTTGGGTACAGTCCCGAGCCACATGGAGGTAGTGAGCGGATCGTCGGGGATTCGTCTTTCTCGGTATTGGGGGTTGATGTCGCGTTGTGCATGGGTGGCCATCACCAGAAATCCTTGGCCAAGGTAGTCGAGAATTACTGATTTGGATCAATAGTTTCTCAGTTGGTGATAGGCTTCATACCGACACGAAATGTCACGTTATTAGGGGTCTGACTTTATCCACCCCTCTAGACTCGATATGCGATACTCTTAGACGAACAGACCGGACTGTACGGATATTGCCACTGACAGGCTCAGTAGGGGTTCAGGATGAGTTTGCTCGTCGGCTTCCTTTCGCTCAATACCTAGGTAGCCATTACGTACAGCTAGTGTTGCTGACGTGCTTGTGGTTAAACCCACTGCCAGCGTATTGATGAGTCTTTAGAGTCCCACACAGAGGGTTTCCCTGCTTTGGGCAAAATGATGTAGAGGCCGTATGGTTTTACGGCAGGGTTTGATCATATACGTGCACTTGTGCACTTATCAGGATTCGGACGGATAATACTGGTGGGCTTTGGTTTAAGCCGGATTCTAGTATTATATTGTTGGATTATTTTCGTCTCATTGTATTCGTATTTTTCGGAATACGGATACGGGTATGTATATACGGATAAGGGGTATTCTTGTAATTTATTACAAGGTGCTTCTAGAAGATACCACATCATTAAGTTTTAACCATTTAGGATTAAATGGTTAATCAGGTGGATAGGATGAGGTGTTTATTACATTTATTGTGGCATGGCTTTGTAATGACTTATGGTCACTATTCAAGCATGCTTGATTTTTGTTTGTTGGGAGATATTTTGAAGACTTAAGATATTTTGTGTTGACTTAAGATATTTTTGGAGACTTGAGATATTTAATGGATGGCTTCAATTATTGCTCACACAACACAACAACATAAACACTTAGCCATTTTTCTTGAGTTGCCTCTCACACTCTCATCCTCAAGCTTCTTCTTTTACTTCCACCCTTCAAGTCTCATATGTTGAGAAACCTAGAGTGTTTGTAGACAAATTAATCCATCACTACACTCTACACCTCTAGGCTATCTAGATTAGCGAACTAGGTACCCTAGTTACCTCGGCTATTGAGGTAGGATCTCGAAATAGAAATCCTCAGGTGGATCATCTTCGATGGAGGGAGACCGGAGATCAAGCTAGATCAAGGTGGCCTCTAGGAGCTTGAAAAGGTGGTTGAAGACCGAAGGACACGGATCAATTCGGTATAACCATTCTTAACTCCTATATATTTAGTTTGCTAATTTAGGGTTCATGGTAGATCCAGGTAGCGGGTTATGTTACCGCCAGTTTTGAAAATTTTTGTTCCGCAATCGGCCACGGTTTGATGGCCAGGGCGCTGCCATAACCCAATATGGTATCAGAGCCAACCCGTAAACCCTTACTAGCTAGTTTGCACAAGGTTAAAATCTCGATCGACCAATTTTTTCGAATCACGATTTCATTTTTTGTGTTTGCTGTCGATTTTAAACTGTGTTCAAAAAATTTTCAGAGGGTCTTAAAAATCTGTGCAGGCATATTTAGAAGCACAGGAAAAATATGGGCTCATGATCCTTTGAAACCGCCGCGGAACCGCCGCATTTGGTGCGTATTTGCGGCAGTTCCACGATCGTTTAGTGGCAACTGAGCACAAAATTTTTCCTGGTATTCTATTAAATGGAATTGTGATTTTTGGAATATTTAGTTTTGGCCCAGATTTGTTTGAGTGCTGGTTTTGCATTTGGGGCCAATTTGGAAAAGTTTAGTCGACCGAAATTTTATGTGTGTGTTTTCAGTACATACATTACTATCTACGACCGTGAATGTCATTAGAGCGGTATAACTCGTCTAACTGCTATATGTTCTTTTAGACGGATTTGCGAACATGACATTCACGTTGATTTTTTGTGTTGTGCTGTGGTTGTGGTTGGATCGTCGTGGTGGATAGCCAGTGATGCAATGGTAGTACAATTCAGATTCATTTGTACATTTGATATTACGGGGCAAGCATCCGACATGTGGACTAACGTCTCTGCTAGTTTGTATATTATTTGTCTGGGGCATGACCGAGTTGAGGTCGATGTCACCCTTGTACATATTTCTTTTCTTTTCTATACTAGGATTACCTCAAGGCGGAGTGCATGAATAGCTGGGTTCTAGAGGACAACGGGCCTGCATCTCATGGTGTTGAGACGGAGGGGGCCTTACTCTAGAATTGACGGGATATTCGCCGCACTCGTAGGGGGTATAGGTTGACTCACGGAGGGGTGCCCAAGTTACCGGATACCATGAAGTGCTGGGTGGCCCATTCACGTTGTTGATTGGGGTTGCCTCGCTTATGGGACTGGAGAGTAACTTGCTGCACTCATAGGGGTCTAGGTTTTCATTGCACAGGCTATCCACACGATAGGTAACGTTGGGTCTCATTTGTGGCTCAAGTGAAACCCGAGGCTCCAAGATTATCTGTCACTCTGTGTTGTTGACTGAAATTCTGTGATGTTGTTTTATATCATGCCTGGGACGAATGTTATATATATTTATATATACTAGTAGATGTTGTATATGTTTTGCACCCGTGCTAGTCCAAACCCCGCTCTGTCGTTTGTTAAGTAACCTAACGGGTGATGACGGGGCCCAATGGCGAATGCGGATGGCATAGACGTACATTAAATTTTTCATTCCTTTATTTGGTGTGATATGCTTAATTGATGGGACTGCATTAATTCCGATTAATGCAAGGAAAACAAATCTATATGATGTTGTTGGAACAAAGATTTTAAAAACTGACATTACAGACGTTCTCTTTTGCTTTGCACAGTGATATTCGGTTATGAATATCCTGCACCTCATTCGACGAGGCAAGGGTCGAGATCCCTTCATCGGGAGTGACCCCTTGGGCAGAAGTTTCCGTCAACGTAATAACTTCACTATAGTCGATTCTTTTGCTTTGCATCGTGGTATTCGATTTGGAGTATCCTGCACCTCATTCGACGAGGAAAGAGCCGAGATCCCTTCACAGGGAGTGACCTCTTTAGCAAAAGTTTACGCCACTATATATCTGTAAAAACCACTTGGATTCCTTCAATGATATCAAGTTCATTACATTAAAGGTTTTTCGCCAAAAACCAGCCATAGCCCTCCGTCATTTTCTACGAGTAGTACTTAGTATTCATGCTGCGTTTATTGACTCCGTCAAGACGTAGTGTACGGTAGCTGAGTGGTGCTTGTTTGTAGCATGGATATGCGATTGGTTAGAACAGTTGTACGGCCTTGTTGACTCCGTCAAGGTACGGGTGGGTTTAATATAATCAAGATAATGACGAGTTGAACTTGACTAGGACTCTTTGATTTGTTGACTCTGTCAAGGTCACTTAGATCCTAAGGGTAAAAACCACATCGGAAGTTTCAAACATACAGGAAACTTGCCAGGCATGCGCATACCTTCTGGAGTGTGGTGACTTGAGTGGCTTCCATCAAGTTATCATGCGATGATAGTTGGATCCCGATTGCCACTGATGAATAGGTGTTACTCCCCGGGTGATTTTAGATGATCCCGACTAATTATCCTTTTAGGGTTTAAAGGAGAATTCGAAGAAACAGTAGGATACATCCTGATTAGATAAAGTGATTAATCATTCTGATCTAGGTTAGAGTGCACGCTGAGTGTTTCTTTTTTCTCTCTCTTTGGTAGCGACCATGGCCCGACCCTAGACTAAAACTCATGAACCAAGTTAACCGAACCTTCTTAAAACACTTTGTCTTTTGGATTGTCATGGAGTCACATATATCATTGCCATTTCTACATCACCTTTGCGTTTCTCCAGAACACCCCATATCACTACGAAGATCCATATTTATTGGATAATCCATCGTATAGTTACATACGAAATCTAAGAAACTTGTTCCAATTCGAGGATGGATTCTGGTTCAGGAGAAATTGAATAGGATTATTCGGTTGTCTTTTCCCTTTACCTTCTCTCAAGTTGCGAGGGGTCCTAGGATTAGGAAAGTACACCTATTGCGCTTATTGGATAGTCTTCTTCCAAACCATAGGTAGGTTCCGAAAGGTGGGGAAGGAAGAAAACCAATTAGAATAACTGTGGTGTACATAAGGTAATAAGTAAATACATATAAAGAAATTGGAATGATGGCAAGGAAGTATACGGTTACTATCATGAATCAGGATAGTGGAAGAGGTATTACTAGGAATACCCGGTTACCCCTTCGAAACATTTTTCATGTTTCAGATTTACTGTGCGATGTCAAGTGAAAACTGTTTTCCCAATTAGATTCTAACTCTAGGGTATGTATTTACCAGATTTGATTCTCACATATGTATGGCGTTACGGATGGTGAGTTGGAGTAAGATATTGGGAATTGGGTGATAAGATCCTCAATACATATCCAAATTCTTTGTAATTGGTGATATTTGAGGAAATCACCTGGGTTTTACTTACGGAAAACATTTGGTTTAGAATATCCGTCGTTATGCACCAATTTCAAACTGATATATCTGTATATTTATTTTATAAAGTGAGATATAACTTTTTGAAATTATGTCTATGACATTTACCTATATCAGTTGGTGATTAGGTAAGGTGCATTCAACAACGGTGTAATTCTTCTTAACCATAATACAGTTTTTCAACCTAAGACGCACAGGGTTTGAGTTATTGAACTCAGAGGACTTATACAAAGTATTGTATGTTGTCCGGTGTCCGTTAGGACAAAGGGGTTGGTACTCATACAATATTCTGTTTACTCATAACTTCTCTAGTTCTAGACAAGTATTTCGTTGAACTACAAAGTCTAGATTTTGAGAAGTTATAGGTATAAGATTGAAGTAGAGAACCATATGTTGCAAGAAAAAGGGTTGGTAATCGTACTATATTTTCTTTACTTTTGACTTTTCTAGTTTTCGACAAGTATTTCGTTGAAATACAGGGTCCATGTTTTGAGAAGTTATAGGTATAAGAATAAAGTAGAGAACCATTTGTTGGAAGTATCAGGATTTTTCAAGGTAGTCGAATATGTAGATACTTGTGCTAGGTATTCCGTTGTAAGTAATGGTTTAGAGAACTTGCTTCGCTTTCAGGTTACTCATACGAGGATGTATTCCTGGATGAATAATGTTGTATGGCCTCCTTCTATTTTGTTGATATGCACTGAAAACGGCTGCATGATTTTGAATCTGGTTCCAATTAAATTAGTGCATTTGTTTCTATATGGTATATAGAATCAATTCATATCTTAATGATGTTAAGGTATATGGAGTTGTACGACTGATGCTTAAAACCAGAATCCGGATAAAATCTAGGCACGTTTCAGTAATGGCAGTTTGTGGGTTATCCCGGGCTTCGACGAGGGTTAACTTTCTACCATCAGGAAGATCAATAGTTATATTGTTCTTGACTCGCCACCGGTTTTAGTAAAATGGATTCTTTTTCAGAAAACATTAGTAGGAGTATGGTAGAACTGGAAGTTATTCCAGAACCACAAACGATTACTGAAAATTTAATAGAACATAGAGATTCAACTGGATTCGACATTCTATTAGCCACTCTGCTGATTTGGTGGATAACCTCAGGCACCCGAGAGGTACTTCGGTCTTCTTAGAGACGGTGACAGAGAGGTTCCTGTTTACCCAGACTTGCCATTACTATTGTTTTAGACTATGAGACCTGGCAGGAGGATGAGTATAACGTCGTTCTAAACTAGCTTTAAAAGTGCACGTGTATATGACTCTGCCAGAGGGTTGTTATAGTCAGTGGAAGCAGCGAGAGCATAGTAGGGCAAGTAGCTTATGTCTATTTATAGACTAAAGCAGGTATAGCAGAGATAGATCATCTATTTTTGATATGACGGTCATAGAGTTTGACTTCATCAGAATATGAGATGGATCTGGTAAGAAGGTAGTAGAGAGTGATGTCCAGGTATTTGGATGACATGCACTTGATAGGGAGAGATCTACTTATACTACGATCGGTTATATACTATGGTTATCGCAAAGGGTTTCTCCACATAGGATCTGGATAAAATATCAGGAATTATGGTCACTAGATCTATGGTTTTAGATCTAGATTTGGGAAGTGTCCCAATTTTAGTACTTTGACATTATTCTAAAAGTGTTTTAGAATGGACGACTCCTGGCGTGGTGGCATACCCGCAGATGATGAAGTCACCCTCTCTAAAGAGATGTCTTACAGACTGATGGGGAGAGAGAGTTGCATAATAGCCATATCGCTTGCTTAGGCAATTGAGTCAATCATGAGATGTCAAGTACCACACCAGATATTGCTTTTGCACTGGCTGTAATAAGCATATGTGTGTGTGTGTGTGTGTGTGTGTGTGTGTGTGTATTTATTAATCCAATCCTGGAGAAACGTTGGGAAGCAGTTATGAACATAAGTGGATGTTCTTAGGATATGGTAAAGGCAGCCTCCTTCAGGAGATGGTTATCATTTCAGGCCTCCGAGGTGACTTGGATGACAGAGTGGCTGTCAGAGCTATAGTTTTCCCTCTTTTGAGGGACAGTGTGTTGGACAGGTGGTCCAAGCGGATACTGTGGAAGGCATGGCGTAGGATACTGATTAAATTCAGTGGATGATACAGTCTAAGAAGTTTTTTGGATTTGGAGTTCATTTATGAATTGGGTCCCATCAGAAATCCAGACAAATTCTAAGACAGGTATTGCTCATTTCGGGAGATAGTCTTTCTCCGCAAAGTTGAGATATAGAGAGATATAGAAAGAAACATTGGGGTGGATCCACTCACTGAGGCTATTTCTCGAACATAGTAGTTTCACAACCGAGCTTTGCGAAACTGATTAGTAGAGAAGTTGGGTGTTCAGTATCACACAAGCTGTGAGTATGCGACACCGCAATAATTAGCCTTAAGTGCAAATAGAAGATTGTTGGCTATAATGCCCTCAAGTCAATTATTGAATCACAGGCATGCGATTGCGATGATTGAGAGAGGACCTATACGGATAGAACAGTCTTACTCAAGATGATAGTATGCTATCTGGTTTGTCTTTATCATCATTTACATGCTTTATGTGGTATTACAGATCACTATTACATGTTGATAGAGCCCATAGGATTATTGTTTGACTACCAGCATTATGATGGTGATCATATACATAGGAGCTGGGTGGTCTATAAGCACATCCTTAAATGTCCCTAGTCGTGGGAGTATCGAGACTGGGCATTGATACTCCAGAGTAGACTGGTGTATACTGATTGAGACCCCGACGAGAGGCGGTGGCCAAGTCTCACAAGCTATTGGTGTTAGTTTGTTCACCTAAGATAGTATACAGGTGCTCATTAGGTTATGAGTACACTAGACGGACTCGCCGGGAACCTGCTAGTTGGTAGTATACCTATTGTCAGATAGCAGTTCCCAGGTGACATGTGTGCAGGTTAGTCTGTCGGCCTGAGATCGTCATTTATCTTGTGTGAGTTCCCACTGTGCTTTGATTACTATCCTACTACGGCTCAAAGGAGTCGCGCAAACAGGTTTTAGTTGGGTACATTCCCGAGCCACATGGAGGCAGTGAGCAGATCGTCGGGGATTCGTCTATCCCGGTATTGGGGGTTGATGTCGTATTGTGCATGGGTGGCCATCACCAGAAATCCTTGGCCAAGATAGTCAAGAATTACTGATTTGGATCAGTAGTTTCTCAGTTGGTGATGGGCTTCATATCGACACGAAATGTCACGTTATTAGGGGTCTAACTTTATCCACCCCCGTAGACTCGATATGCGATACTCTTAGACGAACAGACCAGACTGTACGGATATTGTCACTGACAGGCTCAGTAGGGGTTCAGGATGAGTTTGCTCGTCGGCCTCCCTTTCGCTCAATACCTGGGTATCTGTTACGTACAGCTAGTGTCGCTGGCGTGCTTGTGGTTAAACCCATTGCCAACGTATTGACGAGTCTTTAGAGTCCCACATAGAGGGTTTCCCTGCTTCGGGCAAAATGATGTAGAGGCCGTATGGTTTTACGGCAGGGTTCGATCATATACGTGCACTTGTGCACGTATCAGAATTCGGATGGATAATACTAGTGGGCTTTGGTTTAAGCCGGATTATAATATTATATTGTTGGATTATTTTCGTCTTATTGTATTCGTATTTTTCGGAATACGGATACAGGTATGTATATACGGATGAGGGGTATTCTTGTAATTTATTATAAGGTGCTTCTAGAAGATGCTATCTCATTTAGTTTTAACCATTTAGGATTAAATGGTTAATGAGGTGGAGAGGATGAGGTGTTTATTGCATTTATTGTGGCATGACTTTGTAGTGACTTATGGTCACTATTCAAGCATGCTTGATTTTTGTTTGTTGGGAGATATTTTAAAGACTTAAGATATTTTGTGTTGACTTAAGATATTTTTGGAGACTTGAGATATTTATTGGATGGCTTCAATTATTGCTCACACAACACAACAACTCAAACACTTAGCCATTTTTCTTGAGTTTCCTCTCACACTCTCATCCTCAAGCTTCTTCTTCTACCTCCACCCTTCAAGTCTCATGTGTTGAGAAACCTATGATATTTAGAGACAAATTAATCCATCACTACACTCTACATCCTATAGGCTATCTAGTTTAGCAAACTAGGTATCCTAGTTACCTTGGCTATTGAGGTAGGAGCTCGGAAAACAAATCCTCAGGTGGATCATCTTCAATGGAGGGAGACCGGAGATTAAGCTTAATCATGGTGGCCTTTAGGAGCTTGGGAAAGTGGTTGAAGATCGAAAAATATGGATCAATTTGGTATAACCATTCTTAACTCCTATATATTTAGTTTTCTAGTTTAGGGTTCATGGTAGATCCGGGTAGTGGGTTTTGTTAGCGCCAGTTTTGAAAATTTTTGTTCCGCAATCGGCCACGGTTTGATGGACAGGACGCTGCCATAATCCCACAGACCCGGTATGGTACCCCGGGGCAAGAAGATCGTATAGAAAGGCGTTGAGCCCGGCAGGGGAACACTACCTACCGGTGACAGTATTGGACTTGACGGATATCCGAAGGATACCGACTGAAGTGATATGAGACAGATAGATATAAGGATCGATATGATGAGACGGTACCTGAGATATGAGGATTTACCTGTCGAAACTGGATACGGGTTTTATAATGACTTCGAGTGTTGATGCTGGGCACTCAGGTTTTATGATGATTTGATGTGTCGTTGATGGGCATGCGTTTGATGATACATATATATACATACATATGACACAGGTAACATGGTACCATATATTACCACAAGCATGATATTATTATATTATTATACTTATGTATACACGATCACCCTAGATACCACATGGTATGATATTATTATATTACAGTATGACCTGGGAGATTGTTATACATTCGATTTCTACCTGTTGATGTCTTCTACTCACGAGTTGGCAATTCACCCCCATTGTGCCATAGTTTTCTTACAGGATCGACTGCTTGGATCAGTAGCGGCTTGCTGACACATTGTTTCTTCTGGGTGATTTGCATTGGAAGGTGGGTTACTCCTCGGATCGTAACCGCTATTGTATACATTTATTATTCATTTGTATCTAGTTAAAAGCTCCATCAACCAGTCTATGTATATGTAGGGTTAGCTTAGCACCTTAGCAAGGTTTTGGCAAGCATCAAACATGCTATATTAATATTTTTTGGGGTGCTAAACAAACCAACCAAGTAATCGAACTAGAGAATTAGGGTTAACTTTGCATGTAAACAACTTTACATCTAAGAGAGAGGGATTACAACCTTTGTAGTCCGTTCCTTCTCTTCATAAGCTCCGAGTAGTAGTCTCTTCGCCGCGATCCATGAACTCCTGGACTCTAGAGAGGCTCCACAAGTCGAACGATCCATGCTTGCTTGAAGACTTCGAAATCCAAGATGATCTATTTCGAGGAAACACGAACTCAAGCTATAACTTCACTAATTATGAATTAGTGAAGCTAACACACTAATCTATATGGCTAGTATAGAAGAGGATGATGAAGTAGGATTTTTTCTCACTTTATTATTTAATTTCTCAATATTTTCTTCTTGATCTCAAAAGCTAGAAAGCAAAATGAGAATGAGGAAGAAGAAGAAGAATGAATGAGATTGAGGTTAGAAATGCAACCATGGGTCAAGTATATCATCCTTAACCATTGTAAAGAGTTAACCATGGCTATGTGTCATGGTTGGGTTAGAAATATCTAGGGCAAAACAAAAAGGGTGGACTTGGTCAATGGTAATCTACAAGCTTCATGAAGCTTCATCCATGACTCATTTCCACAATATGAATTACTTAGATATTTAAACCCAAACATTACATATAGCATGGTATAATTCTCATATATCCATGTTGCATGTATAACCTAGCATGCTACAATATTATATATCACATATATAATATTTATGTAACAAAAGAAAACAATACAATAAACATATATCACATATATGTTAAATGTATCATAAGTGAGAATAATAAATACTTAAGTGAGCATATAATATATATAAATATATATATATATATATCATTTTAACGAATCAACACTTGATCCAATAACCCGGTTATATCACATATAACCGACCGATATCATATATCGCGAGAATAGAATACAGAATCACATATCGTATTAATCTCGATCCCCGCACATACCACATATGTGCTCCTACTCCGTTTCGCCTGAGCCAGGAAATCTCTATGTAGGACTCTAAAGACTTGTCAATACGCCGACAGTAGGTGATGATCATATCAGCACCTACAAGCTGCAAGCGGTCAGCTAAACGTAACAGCCACCCGGGTATTGAGCGACCAGAAGATCAACAAGCAAGCATGTACATACTCCTACGAATCCAGTCACAAACACTACCGTACAGTCCAGTCTCTTCGTCTGATATGTCGCATATCCAGTCTAGGGATGGTAAACGTCAGACCCCAGTAACCGATAAGTCGTGTCGATGTGAGGCTCATAACGGGTCAAGAAACTACTGATAACTCTTACCAGTAAATCTCCATATCAGCCCTGGCCAGGGACTTCCAGTTATAGCCAATCGAACACAGCGCAACATCAACTCTCAATACCGGGAGAGACGAAACCCCTCCTATCGCTCATTGCCTCCATGTGATTCGGGACTGTACCCAAAAGTCACCGTTTTGCACGCCCTCTTGGGCGTGGTAAGGTGGAAATCAAAGCACAGTGGGAATCACACAAGACTCTATGACAATCTCGGGTCTACAGACTAACCTGTACCAGTGTCACCAGAGAACTGCTATCTGACGATAGGTATAATACCATCTAGGAGTTCTCGGCGAGTCCATTCAGTGTACCCAGTCTCCACTGAGCACCCGTACACCATCTTTGATGTCAAACACCGATGGATATGGGATCATCCATTGCCCATCATATGGGTCAAGATGCGTATACGCTAGTCTACTCTGGTGTATCGATGCCCTGTCTCGATACACCCTCGACTAGGAACATTTATAGGATATACTTGTTGACTACCCTGGACCCACTAGTATGATCTCATCATAATCCCAGTAGTCAAGTACATATCCTAAGGGCTTTATCAACATGTGAGAGCAAGTCAGTAAGCCAATACAAGTCAACATGTTAAGACAAAGTGAAACCAGATAGCATACTATCATATCGAGTAAGAAAGTCCTCACTATATATATCCAAGCATCCACTATAATATACAACATATGTACAACAATGACCTCTAGGGCATATATACAACTAACAGTATATTTGGTAGATTTAGAAACCAGTGACTTGTATATTCTTTCAGACTTAGAGCGAGATGTGTGTATTATTCTTATTTTAGGTTTGATGATACTTTGGTTTTCTTTACTTTCTTTTCTGTGTTGATCTTCGTCTTAGGCGTCGTATATTCATATTGCGTGGTTGTGATTCCGCCAATTGGTGAAGAGCTAGCTCTCGCTTGGGGATGCCATATTATTATTGATTATGTACTTATTTTTATCAAAATTTACAAAGGAGATACTGCCCAAATTTCAAATGAAGAAAACGTTTTTAAATTATAGTGTATAATTCACTTGCATTTCAAACAAACTTTATATATACTTTAAAAAGAAAGAACTTGATTTCATTATACTTTTATTTCAAAACTTCACCTCTATTATTTTTCTAAAAAGGTTTAGATTTCTGGGCATTCGGCTTATATGGGTTTCGGTAGGGTCCTATAGACTTCACTTGAAGTGCCGGCCATGTGCCAATTCCGTGTCGTGACAATAAGGGAAGGTTTTCCAATGCTTTCATAAAATTTCTTAATTAGAATAACCCTTTCTCTATTGTCGGTTGCACAATGAACACTTTCCTAGACACCTCGTAAACAATATAATATTAAGCGGTGTTCTAAACACAATTAACTTGTCCTGTTGAGCACGAATCCTTAAAGTCAAAGTTCAAATTGATTTTAAAATTACTGTGGGTATCCAAGAATGCAGTTTTGTGATTTGTGGGCTACGGAAAAAGATGATGAAATCCTTTACCGTATCTTGTTTAGGTCCTTTACCCTTAAAGCCCGTATTAATATGCAAATGGGAAAATCAATAAAAAGTTGTTCAAAATATCAAACAATCCTTTTTTAGTTAAGCTTTTGCGCTGCAACAAATATGGGTTAGTTCTCTTTTGGCTATTGGCGGTGAATTTGCAAAGAATTCTGCAAAAGATAGAATATTGGAATGCGTCAGGATTCGAGAGAGTAGGAGTTTAGAAAATACACACCGAATGATTTGGGTTTTAAAACCCCCGTTGAGCCGATTCATGAGTACTTGAATGTTCGCTTGCGTGTGTCAAGCTATCTAGATCTTTAGCGCTATACTTCATTAAAGCTTTGTTCTTGAAAGTTCAATTGGCTCGACACGTTCGCTGGTCGCAAGTCCGTCTAAAACTGAATGTCGGAAATATCGGAAAATTTAGCGAAAAAGCGATATATATGGCCAATATGCTGCATACACAATTATGAAATTTAAAGAATAAAAATAGAGTAACAATAGGACAAAGAAGAAAACACAAAAAAATTGAAGCAAACAGATCAAGTTGGGTCGCAATTTGTGGCAAAAACAAATAAGTTGGCCGCCAAGTTTTTGAGTTGGGGTTCCAACTTTGTACAGTATGCTTCTTGTCTTTTCAGTGTCATATTTTTATACTCCAAATCTTCCAATTAAACTCAGAGTGACAACGGATCAAAAAGATAGAGAACAAATGTCCAAAAAGTTAGTTTTTTGTTTCTTTTTGGAAAAAAAACTTTGTTAGTTTGTTGGTTTTGTATATACAATTGAACCTAAAATAAAACCCTTAATGACTACCGCATCCCCGGCAATGGCGCCAAAAACTTGTTGGGACTTTACGCGTGCATGTTCACCGCAGAAAACTGCATTATAATACCACTCATTCATTATCTGCTTTGTTATATATCGGTGCTATTAACCAGTGTCTGCTCAGTAATTATGGATTACAGGTGTTCGTGATAAAATAATGGAAACACATTCAAAATCACGGATATAACGTTTAGGAGTCGACACTGTAAACAGAACTGAGAACCGACCGATATCCAAAGAGCTTTTGCAAAATAAAGGTGTGCATACAAGTGTGCACATGACTCTTTGGTGACATGGACCATGACATAGTGGGGTTGCCCATGGCACACAAGAAATGATGGATTGTGCAAGTGGTGGGCACATATGGTGTGATGGGCAATAAATGCATAAAGTTTTGTTGTGATACTTTGCATCAAGTTTCCCTCCAAATCTCTGAGTGCATCCAAGGCCTCTACATACAAAACTAGCAGCACCAGAGTGATATTGGGATGCACACAAAACCACACAACAAGCACTAGCCCAGGATCTCGGATTTTGGCCGGCCGTATACCTACCAAAACCGAGCTCACCGGCCCCCCTAGCTCATAACGTTCCCATCTTTTTCATGTCCCTTCCTTACTGCCACGTCACCAAATTTTTATTACTTGTTTACTTTTCTTTGGTGCCTATAAAAGCAGACCGGTGAGCAAGGGAAGGTCTCTCTCTCATTCATGTATATTCTATAGTTTTAGTTTAGTTTGTTTTTGGTTTAGGCTTGAGTGATGAGTGGGATATCACTTGGTTTCTTCTTCTTCTTCCCTCTTGAAGCTTTCTCTTGAGAGCTTGATTAAGGAGGTTGAACAAGTAACCAAAATCTTGTATCTCTTTTCTCAAGTGTTAATAATATTATTGTTATTTTGAATGCAACTGCGGGTACATGTGAAGAAATGATTTGCTTCCTTTTCTTTACTTACTTTTCTTTTTATCATGCTTAACTAATTTCTTTGGTTGTAGTATTGGTGAGGAAGTGAGATGAAAGGCTTTGCCTCCTCCACCTCTTGTGATTGTTTAACATGCTTTAATGTGATTATAAACTTAGTATTGTAACTTGGAAGGGTTGATATGGTATGTTGATTTCATGGTTACTTTGTAACCTCATCACATACCATATTCTCCCCACAAACCCCATCTTGCAAGCCTAAGGTTAGAATCAATTCGGTGTTAAGTTTGCTAAGTTTGGATATGATATTTTGTGATTAAGTGACTTGACAAATCTCTTAGATTCATATATCATATACCATCACGATCACTTAGCACACTTAACACCAAAATTATTTGCTCGCATTCACTACTTTGTGTTTAAATTGTTGTGGTATGCTTGCTAACCCTTATGTTTAGTGTTGATACCCCAAGCTCGGACATACAAACGGTAAGTGATCAAAACGGACTCGTTTCGTACTTTACGGAGAATATCGGAATTTGACGACTTGTGCCTCACAACCGCTTTGACAAGTCGTGCTTCATGCCGGGATCAAGGGAAAGGTGGACAACTCATGATCAAGGGAGCGTCGAGAGAATCGTCGCAATTCGACCTTCCAAGCCAAAACCACAACCATTTCGTACTTGCTTGTTTTCTTGCTTTTCTTTGTTTTCGTATTCTATTCATTTTTTGTGACAACCAAACAATTCGTTAATTTGTTGAACCTTAAATCACAATACCCAATATACAATTCCCTGCGGATCAACCCGTACTTGCCGGCTTGCTACAACGCGCCGTGCACTTGCGGTTTATAAATATTTAAAACGAGAACGATCTCACGTGCGCATTCCATTTCCTTAAAAGTCATATCCGTTTCAAAACATAGCGTTTGCGCGCGCGGGTGAATTCCCAACAAGTTTTTGGCGCCGTTGCCGGGGACTTGGTAGTATTAGGAATTGTTATTTCTGGTTCTTACTAACTCACTAATTTCTAATTCAAATTTTTTTTCAAAACTAACAAAAACACACTTCTAACAATTTTCTCTCTGTTGTTGCAACCTGCAATCACCCTGAACTTAGATTAAAAAATCAAGTTATACCATTAGAATACTAATATGGCCTAGAGAACCCACACAAAATTTCATCCCCTCTCCTCGGATTTTGACCGGCGACATTGCCTCGTAATCCGAGCTCGCCGGCCCTTTGGGGTTGTTTTGGATTTTTTGTTTTTGTGTGATCTCCATAGCAGTGTTGGCATTCAAGTAGTATTGTTTGATTTTTCTAATTTTATGTGTGCAGGAATTGGGGCATATATATCGCTTTTTGACACTAAATATCGTATTTTCCGACATTTCAGGTTTTTCACGGAATTACGACCAGCGATCGTGCGGAAAGAGACTCAAATTCAATTTCAAGACGTTAGTGAAGTACAGTGCCAAAGATCCGGATAGTTTGACCCGCGCAAGCGAACAATCAAAGACTCGGGATCACTTCAAAGGGGTTTCCTAACCCAATACACATCGGTACGTATTTTCCTAACACATTCCCCTTGAATCTGACGCATTCCAATATTCCTATCTTCTGCAGGATTCTTCGCATAAGCTTGCCGCCAATTGCACAGAGAACTAACCGTATTTGTTGCAGTGCTTAAACTTAAATAGAAAAAGAATTGCTTAAATTGCTTGATTTTTTGAATTCTTTTATTGATTGCGCATTTGTATCTTAATACGTATTTAAGGGGGAAAAGACCAAACAAGATACGGTAAAGGATTTCATCACCTTTTTCCGTAGCCCACAAATCACAAAACTGCATTCTTGCATACCCACAGTAATTTAAAATCAACTAGAACTTTGACTTTAAGGACTTCGCGCTTATTAGGAGAAGTTAACTGTGTTTAGAACACTGCTTAACGGTATATCGTTCACGGGGTGTCTAAGCAAGTGTTCAAGAGAAAGGGTTATCTAATTAAGAAACTTCGCGAAAGCGTTGGAAAACCTCCCCTTCTCTCTTGCACTTACCTAGCTTCGTGATCCGTATATCTTGAGCCCGTTTCTCGACACAGTTTTATTTCGACAATCAGGTTCTTGAGCAAGTCTAGTTGACTAGCATACCATAGACTGCTAGGGGTATGATATTTTTTGTTTTTGTGATATTTGTGAATTCTTGTTAATATGGGTGATACACGTTTTAATTCAATTTTTCACGATTCTTATTCTTTTGTTTATACTCAGTCCCAATTCATTTGTTCAAATTGCCACGATTCTTCCCACATTCATCACAACTGTCCTTCCTTAGAAGGTGACCAACCGTCCCAGATTTTTGATAATGGTCATCCACCTAACACTTTTGAACCCAGTCCCACTTCAATTAGAGACCTAATGATTGAAGATTTAGAGAAAGAGGTCGAAAGATTGACTGCTCTAGCATCACCAATCATAACCCTCCTTACCTGTGTTAGTTATATATATGCCCTAGAGGCCATTGTTGTACATATGATGTATATTATAGTGGATGCTTGGATATATATAGAGAGGACTTTCTTACTCGACATGATAGTATACTATTTGGTTTCACTTTGTCTTAACATGTTGACTTGTATTAGTTTACTGTCTTGCTCTCACATGTTGATAAAGCCCTTAGGATAAGTACTCGACTACTGGGACTATGATGAGATCATACTAGTGGGGCCAGGGTAGTCAACGAGTACATCCTATAATTGTTCCTAGTCGAGGGTGTGCCGAGACAAGGCATCGATACACCAGAGTAGACTAGCGTATACGCATCTTGACCCATATGATGGGCGATGGATGATCCCATATCCATCGGTGTTTGACATCAAAGATGGTGTACGGGTGCTCAGTGGAGACTGGGTACACTGGACGGACTCGCCGAGAACTCCCAGATGGTATTATATCTCACGTCAGTTAGCAGTTCTCCGGTGACACTGGTACAGGTTAGTCTGTAGACCCGAGATCATCATAGAGTCTTGTGTGATTCCCACTGTGCTTTGATTTCCACCTTACCACGTCCAAGAGGGCATGCAAAACGGTGGCTTTTGGGTACAGTCCCGAATCACATGGAGGCAATGAGCGATAGAGGGGATTCGTCTCTCCCGGTATAGGGAGTTGATGTTGTGCAGTGATCGATTGGCTATAACTGGAAGTCCCTGGCCAGGGCTGATATAGAGTACTACTGGTAAGTGTTATCAGTAGGTTCTCGGCCTGTTATAAGCCTCACATCGACACGACTTATCGGTTACTGGGGTTTGATGTATACCACCCCTAGACTAGATATGCAACATATCAGACGAAGAGACCGGACTGTACGGTAGTGTTACTGATTGGATTCACAGGAGAATGTACAGGCTTGCTTGTTGATCTTCTGATCGATCAATATCTGGGTGGCTGTTACGTTTAGCTGACTGCTTGCAGCTTGTGGGTGTTTGATATGATCATCACCTACTGCCGGCGTATTGACGATTCTTTAGAGTCCTACACAGAGGTTTCTTGACTCAGGCAAAACGGAGTAGGAGCACATATGTGATATGTGCAGGACCGAGAATAATACGATATGAGATATTGTATTCTATTCTCGCGATATTAGATATCGGCCAGGTATATGTGATATAGCCGGGTCATCGGATCAAATGTTGATTCGATGAACTGATACAGATTATATTAGTCGGTTATATGCGATATAGCCGGATTGTCGAATCAAGTGTTGGTTCGATAATTTAATGTATAATTATATATGTGATATATTACATTACATTATCTAATATTGGCTCGCTTTATTGATTCATTTTCTCACCGGATAATACATTGATATATATGCGATATATGTTAATTGTATTATTTTCTTTTGTTACAAAAATATATTATATGTGTGATATATAATATTGTAACAAGTTATGATTACTAATGCAACATGATTAGTGGAGATTAAATATGGTTAGGGTTTGATTTGGGTTAGCTCTTTCATGAAGCTTCTAGAACCTTTTGTTTTGTTTTAAGCTAAGATATTATGTGTTGATATTTGTGGAGATATTTCCTAACCCAACCCAAACCCTTTATCCTAGTTAAATCTCTACAATGGTTAGCCCTTTCATTATTAACCATGGGTTGCATTTGTAATTATGATAACAATTCATTATTCATCACAAATAACTTCATCTTCTTCTTCCTCCTTGGAAAAGCTTACTAGCTTTTGGTTTGTGATGATGGTGTGTGAGAAATTGATAATAAAAGAGAGCCAAAATTCATACTTCATCATCCTCATCTAATCTAGCCACTTAGATTAGGGTGTTCACTTCTCTAATACTTGATTAGAGAAGTGAGAGCTTGAGTTAAAGATTCTTCAAGGTAGATCATCTTCGAAAAGGAAGACTTCAAGCAAGCATGGATCGTTCGGCTTGTGGAGCCTCTCTTGAGTCCGGGAGATCATGGATCGCGGTGAAAGGACTACTACTCGGAGCTTATGAAGCGAAGGAGCGGACTACAAAGGTTTTAATCCCTCTCTCTTAGATGTAAAGATATTTACATGTTTTGTTAACCCTAATTATCTAGCAAAGATCCTCGCTTTAGGTTGTTCGGCACTTCTAAATTTTAAATCGGGCATGGTTGATACCTTATAGACCCTTGTGACAGTGCCTGGTAACCCTACAGTGGTATCAGAGCCAGGCTGGAGCATTAGGCGACGTGTATACGAAATTAAAAGTCCGATCGAACCCCGAAACGTCGAAATTGACCCCCTTTTTGGAAATTTTCTAAAAAGTTGGTTTTTTCCGTATTAAAAATACTCAGAAAATTAAGCAAGGAATTCTAAGGATTACTGTAAAATACGAACCCATAATACCCTCAAGTCGACGCGGAACCGCGGCAGGAACATGCTTTGCGCGGCGGTTCCGCGGCCGAACTTGGGTATTAGGGACTCGTATTTGTAGGGTTAATCCGTAGGTATTACTACATGCTTCTGGGAATTTTTAATTTTACTCAAGTGTTGAGTTTTCTGGAGATCTTTTGTATTCGTTGATTCGATCGGAAAGTTTAACTTCGTTTAGTTTTCCGGATAATTTAGAACGTATTAAAATGTTCGAACGGATATCAATAACTCACTTTTTCCCGACACGAAAAACTTTCAAGTGTTGAATTTTTCTTGAGTTTGAATCTTTCGGAAAAACATGCAAGCATATCTGTGGACCCTCTAGAAGAACGTAACCTTAACCCGATTATGTGACCGTCAAAACTGCCACTGAACCCTAGGGTTTGTGGTAGTTTAGCGTTGCCACATGTGAGGCGTTGGTTTGACCCTTCTACGGCTGGTTCATTGGGGCTGTGACATGTTCTTGGATTTTTTGCACTCCGCTCAAGTGTTGAGCTTTTTGGGAAATATTGGGTATTTGATTATTCGATCGGAAAGTTTAACTTTGTCTATTTATCTGGAATGTGATACAATATGTGGAATTCATATAGTTAGGCATGAAATGCGAAGTATGTGATATTTCGGATTTATGATGTCTAAAGTGATTGTGGATTCCAAATGTTGTAGTTTTACACTTTCTTTACTGTGACCATAAGCGTAGTATATGGTGTATCGCCGGCTTCGTTGCTATACATCAACGACAATCGGGATACGCATACTTGCTTACGTTGATGATATGAGATATTATGTGTTGCTGTGATATGTTATATTGGATCGTCGTGTTCTGAATAGCCGGGGGTTTTATGTGAGATGAGGGTTTTTATTTTCATTCATGTAAAATTCATTGTATGTAATATTATTTTATTGCGGCACTTCCGGGTTGAGGTTGATGTCACCATTGTATATTATTTACTTTTCCGCATTAGGTAGACCCGAGGAGGGGAGCACAAGTAACCGGGTTCTAGGGTACAGTGGGAGGCCATCTCGAGGAGTCGAGACCGGGTCTCCTAACCCTAGAATTGGCAATGTTACTTGCCTCTCTCGTAGGGGTCTAGCGATGTGGGTTTGGCTATTCATCGCGACCGTGGAATCCGTGTTTTATACAGGCTCGAAATAAAACACGGACGTCCTAGTATATCCAATGTTTCATATGTTATCTTCTGCTGCAATGTTCTGTGATGAGATCATATTGCTGCCTGAGACAAATGCTTATATTATATATATATATATATATATATATATATATATATGTTGATATATAAATATTACTGCTTTCGTTTCTTCTGTGATACTTAGGAAGCATAACTGATGGGATTTATTAATGAGATTAATAAAAGAAAAGAAACCTAAAAGATATTGTAGAATCAAAACTTTATAAAAAGGGTAGCTATAGTTTTGCTTTGCATAGCGGTATATATGATATACCATGCACCTTATTCGATGAGGAAAGAGCCGAGATCCCTTCACCGGGAGTGACCTCTTTAGCGAAACTGGAAGATGCTACAAACTCGCGGTTTAGTTTTTGACAGCTTCTATAGTTCTTGCTTTGCACAGCGGTATATGTGATATACCCTGCACCTTATTCGATGAGGAAAGAGCCGAGATTCCTTCACCGGGAGTGACCTCTTTAGCGAAACTACAAAAGCCTCAGAAACACTCCTTTTCAAAATCACTTGTTTCTACAACGATATCAAATTCATTACGCTCATGGTTTTCTGAAAAACCTGCGTAGCCCTCCGACATTTCAGATAGATATTACTTAGTATTCGTACTACGTTTGTTGGCCTGCGTCAAGGCGTAGTGTGTGGTTGCTAACTAGTACTTATCTGCAACATGAGATGTGATTGGATTAGGGTAGTCGTACGACTTTGTTGGCCTGTGTCAAGGGTCGTGCGGGTGGGTTTAATTCAATCAAGAAATGTACGGGTTGAACTTGACTAGCGGACTATGGTTTGTTGGCCTGCGTCAAGGTCATAGGACGCTAGGGGTAAAAACATTATCGGGAATTTCAAGTGTTGAAATTTGCAATGAGATTGCATACTGTTGGATATATGTATGCCCTAGAGACCATTATGTGATAGTGGATGTATTTATACATGTATATATATATATATATATATATATATATATATATATTCAGTGTACATTCTTGCTCGACATGATAGTATGCTATCTGGTTCTTCTTTATCTGACATGTTGATTTGATCATATTTTTATTCATTCATACATGTTGATAAAGCCCTGAGGATATAGGCTTGACTACTGTGATTATGATGGAGATCATACTAGTAGGACATCTGTAGTTTATAAGCATATCCTGAAATGTCCCTAGTCGTAGGTATATCGAGACGGGGCATCGATATACCAGAGTAGACTAGCGTATATGATACTAGACCCATATGATGGGCGATGGATGTTCCCACATTCATCGATGTTTGACATCGAGATCGTATACGAGTGCTCAGTGGTGACTGGATACACTGGACGGACTCGCCGAGAACTCCTATATGGAATTATATCTATCGTCGGATAGCAGTTCTCTGGTGACACTGGTACAGGTTAGTCTGTAGACCCGAGATCGTCATAGAGTCTTGTGTGTTCTCCCACTGTACTTTGATTACCACCCTACCACGGCTCTACTGAGTCGTGCAAATAGGTGGCCGTTGGGTACAGTCCCGAGACACACGAAGGCGATGAGCGATAGGAGGGGTTTCGTCTCTCCCGGTATTGGGAGTTGATGCTGTGCTGTGCTCGACTGGTTATATCAGTAAGTCCCTGGCCAGGGCTGCTGAGATTTACTGATAAGTGTTATCAGTAGTTTCTCGATCTGTTATAGACCATTCACCGGCACGACTTATTGAGTTATTGGAGTCGACGTGACCATCCCTAGGCTCGATATGCAGCATATCTAACGAAGAGACCGGACTGTACGGTAGTGTTGCCGGTTGGCTCGACGGAAGTTGTAGTAAGTTCGCTTGTTTTCTTCTGATCGCTCAATACCCGAGTGGCCGTTACGTTTAGCTGACCACTTGCGGCTTGGGGATGCTTGATATGATCATCACCCACTGCCGGCGTATTGACGAGTCTTAGAGTCCCACAAAGGAGTTACCTAGTCCAGGAAAAACGTTGTGGTGCGCGTATGCGATATGCGCATGGACCCGGTCAATATACGGTATCTTATACGCGCATTTTAACTGGGTCCATGCGCATATCGTATACGCGCATCACAATGTTTCGCCTGGACTAGGTAACTCCTTTGTGGGACTCTAAGACTCGTCAATACGCCGGCAGTGGGTGATGATCATATCAAGCACCCCCAAGCCGCAAGCGGTCAGCTAAACATAACGGCCACCCGGGTATTGAGCGATCAGAAGAAAACAAGCGAACCTGCTACAACTCCCGTCGAGCCAACCGGCAACACTACCGTACAGTCCGGTCTCTTCGTCAGATATGCTGCAATCGAGCCTAGGGATGGTCACGTCGACCCCAATAACTCAATAAGTCGTGCCGGTGAATGGTCTATAACAGATCGAGAAACTACTGATAACACTTATCAGCAAATCTCAGCAGCCCTGGTCAGGGACTTACTGATATAAACCAATCGAACACAGCACAGCTTCAACTCCCAATACCGGGAGAGATGAAACCCCTCCTATCGCTCATCGCCTTCGTGTGTCTCGAGACTGTACCCAACGGCCACCTGTTTGCACGACTCAGTAGAGCCGTGGTAGGGTGGTAATCAAAGTACAGTGGGAGAACACACAAGACTCTATGACGATCTCGGGTCTACAGACTAACCTGTACCAGTGTCACCAGAGAACTGCTATCCGACGATAGATATAATTCCATATAGGAGTTCTCGGCGAGTCCGTCCAGTGTACCCAGTCACCACTGAGCACCCGTATACGATCTCGATGTCAAACATCGATGAATGTGGGAACATCCATCACCCATCATATGGGTCTAGTATCATATACGCTAGTCTACTCTGGTATATCGATGCCCCGTCTCGATATACCTACGACTAGGGACATTTCAGGATATGCTTATAAACTACAGATGTCCCACTAGTATGATCTCCATCATAATCACAGTAGTCAAGCCTATATCCTCAGGGCTTTATCAACATGTATGAATGAATAAAAGCATGATCAAATCAACATGTCAGATAAAGAAGAACCAGATAGCATACTATCATGTCGAGCAAGAATGTACACTGAATATATATATATATATACATGTATAAATACATCCACTATCACATAATGGCCTCTAGGGCATACATATATCCAACAATCTCCCACTTGCACTAAGGCCGGTTATTGGCGTATCTCATACCCAACATCTCAAAAAGTCGCTCATGCTGCGGTTGAGGGAGTGCCTTGGTGAGTGGATCCGCGGCGTTATTCGTTGTGTCTACTCCCTTAATCTCGATCTCACGGCGATCTACAATCTCCCGGATCAAATGAAAGTGCCTCAGGATGTGTCTGGATCGCTGATGGGACCTGGGCTCCTTGGCTAACGCCATAGCCCCATTATTATCACAATACAATGGTATTGGATCAATAATGGTTGGAACTACTCCTAGCTCCGAGACGAACTTCCTCATCCAGATGGCTTCCTTAGCGGCATCATTCGCAGCAATGTACTCAGCCTCCATCGTAGAGTCTGCAACGGTAACCTGTTTGGAACTTTTCCAACTTACCGCCCCTCCATTGAGGGTAAATACAAACCCAGAGATAGATTTGCTGTGGTCCTTATCGCTCTGGAAGCTCGAATCGGTAAAGGCCTCCATTTGGAGATCTCCATTACCATACACCAAGAACAATTCTTTAGTCCTTCGCAAGTACTTAAGAATGTTCTTTACAGCTATCCAGTGATTCTCCCCTGGGTTGGATTGATACCTGCTTATAACACTAAGTGCATAAGCTACATCTGGGCGTGTACACAACATCGCATACATTATAGATCCTACTGCCGAAGCATAGGGTATAATGCTCATGCGAGCTCTCTCTTCATCGGTCTTTGGGCAAGAATCCTTGGAGAGAGTCACCTCATAGCAAGCGGGTAAGGCACCCCGCTTGGAGTCTTCCATACTAAACATTTTTAGGATGGTGTTAATGTACCTGGTTTGGGACAATCCCAACAACCTCTTGGATCTATCCCTATAGATCCTAATGCCCAGAATGTATGTGGCATCGCCCAGGTCCTTCATGGAGAACCTTAGTGATAAGAAAGATTTGACCGACTGTAGCATAGGAATGTCATTTCCTATCAGAAGAATGTCATCCACGTATAATACGAGAAATGTGACAGCTCTCCCTACAGCCTTTTTATAAACACAAGGTTCATCTGGATTTTTGATGAAATCAAACTCTTTGATAACATCATCGAAACAGATGTTCCAACTCCGTGATGCCTGCTTTAACCCATATATGGATTTAAGCAATCTACATGCTTTCCCGCTGCTCCCACTGTCAATGAAGCCCTCTGGCTGATCCATATAAACGCATTCTTCTAAATCTCCATTTAGAAATGCCGTTTTAACGTCCATCTGCCAGATTTCATAGTCGTAGTGAGTAGCAATAGCAAGTAGGATCCAAATGGATTTAAGCATGGCTACGGGCGAAAAAGTCTCGTCATAGTCCAAACCTGGTCTTTGACGAAAACCTTTCGCCACAAGTCTTGCCTTATAGGTCTCTACCTGCCCATCTACACCAATCTTTCTTTTAAAGATCCATTTGCACCCCACAGGTTTTACCCCAGGGGGTGCAACGTCCAAAGTCCAAATTTTGTTGGTCTACATAGACTCCATTTCGGATCTCATGGCATCCAGCCACTTCACAGAGTCACCACTCGTGATAGCTTGCTGAAAACTGGTAGGATCATCATCCTCCATGATGCAGTCTTCTCTGTCACCATCAATGAGGAAACCGTAGTACCTCTCCGGTGGGCGAGAAGTCCTACCAGACCTACGGGGTGGCCGAGGTTCCTCAGATTCTATTGCAACAGCCAGTTCAACCAAGTCGTCATTTGTAGTTTGTGTCTCTAGAACCTCTTTTAGATCCACCATATTGCCATCATCTTTATCTGTGAAAAACTCTTTTTCCAAGAATGTGGCATGCTGAGAAACAAACACCTTTTGTTCCTCCTTGTGGTAGAATAGATATCCATAAGAGTTCTTTGGATATCCCACAAAGTTACACATGACCGACCGTGTCTCGAGTTTGTCCGGATTCTGCTTTTTAACATAGGCCGGGCAACCCCAAATCTTAATTCTCTTAAGAGATGGTCTCTTCCCATGCCATATCTCATATGGCGTGGTAGACACGGTTTTGATTGGAACCCTGTTCAAAAGAAACGCTGCAGTCTCCAATGCATGCCCCCAAAATGAGACAGGTAACTCAGCATCACTCATCATGGAACGGACCATATCTAATAGGGTCCGATTCCGTCGTTCTGACACACCGTTGTGCTGTGGTGTGTAAGGAGGAGTGAGCTGAGAGTGAATCCCATTCTCTTTTAGGAAGTTTGCAAATTCTGTACTGAGATACTCACCACCTCGATCTGATCGAAGCATCTTGATACTCAAGCCGGTTTGTTTTTCTACTTCTTGTTTATATTCAGTGAATTTCTCGAAAGCTTCGGATTTGTGCTTTAATAAAAATACATGACCGAATCTCGAGAAATCGTCAGTGAAAGTAATGAAGTAAGAAAAACCGCCTCTAGCCTGTGTAGACATTGGACCACATACATCACTATGTATGAGTCCTAGGAGCTCGGTAGCTCTTTCTCCGTATCCGGTAAACGGAGTTTTGGTCATTTTACCCTTGATACAAGACTGGCAAGTCGCATAAGATTTATATTCAAAAGAGTTTAAATATCCATCTTTGTGTAACTTGTTTAGTCTTGTTTCATTAATATGACCAAGTCTACAGTGCCAAAGAAAAGTTTCATTTATTTCTGAAAGTTTTCTTTTATTAGTGTGTTGTATGCTGAAAACTGTGTGTTGATTTAGGACGTATATCCCGTTATTAAGTGTACCACACCCAACCAACATTTGATTCAGGTGAATGTTCATAACATTGTTCTGCAATACAAAATTATATCCTTCATTGTCTAACAAAGAAACAGATATTATATTACAAAGCATACTTGGTACAAAATAACATGGGTTCAAAACCAATATACACCCAGATGGCAACCCCAAGTGATACTCTCCCACTGCGACTGTTTGTACATTGGAACCATTTCCAACGCGGAGAGTATGGTCACCCGTCTTCAAAACCTTGCTATTTCTCAGCCCCTGCATAGAATTGCAAATGTGAGAACCTGAACCGGTATCTAATACCCAGGAAGCAGAGTTTATTGAAAAACAGTTTTCTGTCACAAACACACCTGAAGCGGAAGCATCCCCATGCTTCTTCTTGAGATTCAAGTACTCCGTACAGTTGCGCTTCCAATGTCCTGTCTTGTGGCAATGAAAAAATTCACCTTTCCCCGATTCTCCAGCTTTGGACTTTTCCTTCCCCTTAACCTTTTTAACTCCACCCTTAGGATTGGTGGGCTTCTTCTTTTTCTTTCCCTTGGCCTTGGCCTTTGGGCGAGAAGAGGAAGATTGTCCAACAGTCATAACGGGAGTTTTCACTGATTTCAGTATGCTCTCTGCACTCCTTAACATATTAAGGAGTTCAGGTAGTTCCCTCTCCATGTTGTGCATGTTGAAGTTAACTATGAATTGAGCAAAGGTGGAAGGGAGGGATTGCAGAATAATATCCATATATTATTCGTTGTCCATCGTCCATCCAAGGTCCTCAAGCTCTTCTATAAGAGCTATCATCTTCAGAACATGGTCTCCTACTGATGTGCCAGGGGCCATTCGCATCTGAAACAATTTCTTTGATACTTCGTATCGTAATACGCGGGATTGCTCTCCATACAACTCCTTTGTATGGAGGAATATGTCATGAATGTCCATATTCTCGTGCTGCTTTTGATGTGTGTTGTCCATCGATGCAAGCGCGAGGTATTTGGCCGTGGCACAGTCAGCTTCCCATGTCTTGCGGACTTCTTTGTCCGCAACTGAGAATTTTGGACCTGGGACGGGCAGAGCTGAAGCCGTGAGGACATATGATACTTTATCATAAGTCAAGGCTATTTTCAGATTCCTCAGCCAGTCTTTATAATTGGTCCCATTCAGTTTGTTTTTATCTGGTAAAAGCTTGAGTCCGGTCATTGGTATCAGAGCCGACCTAGAACTTAGGCGACACTTTAACGAAGTTAAAACTCCGATCGAACCGAAAAATACGGATTTTTAGCACTCTCTGGACATTTTTCCAAAACTGTTATTTTTCAGAATTAAAAATATGTAAAAAATTCAGCAGGGAATTATAAGAGTTGTTGTAAAAAACGAAGCCCTAATCTTTATACCCCACCGCGGAACCGCGGCCAAAGCTTGCTTGGGCCGCGGATCCGCGGCCGTACAGACCCATTAAGGCCTCGTTTTTATACACTGTTCTTCCTACCTGCTTATATATATTTTTGGGTATTTTTAATCTGAATCTAGTGTTGTATGTTCTGGAGATTGTTTTGGATTCTATGATTCGATCGGAATATCAATTTCGTGCTTTTTTCCGGGTAACTTAGAAAGTATTATACCGTATATTGATCGGGCGGCTTGCTTTTGGTCAGGTCGTATGTGATATGACCGGATTGCTAAATCAAGTGTTGATTTATCATTTAACCATTAGTTTCTCACTAGAAATCCTTTCTTGTATTTTGGATGTATGCATGCATGTATGCATTCATTCTTGTTCATGCACATATGGATGTGCATGCACACATACATACATACATCATCCTTCATGGTTGTATATACATAGAAAATGGTGGCAATATAAGACTCACACCTTGGTTTTATATATGGATTATTATTTCTATTTGGGTTAAAACAAAAAGAAAAGGATAATTCATGGTTTAGATTCTACACTCTTCTTCAACTAACCATGCTCACCTACCTTTTAACTATGGGTTAATCTTTCTTTTATGTTTTAACTCAAGTGAAATAATATCCATATAATATAACCATGGTTTGAGATGAAAAGTGGAAAATATATATATATATATTTTCCATTTTTTCATGTGTGATTATCTTGTTCTCTTGTTCTAAAAAGGCCATCATCTTCTTCCTCCTTCTTCTTTTGCTCTCTAGATTTCTCTAGTGAGCAAAACACTCACCAAGTTAGGATTTTGAAGTGAGAAAAGCCACCACAACACTATTCTACACAAGTCTTGCCCACTTGTGAAGAGTGTTAGCTTCATTTCCTTCTCTAGATAAAGTGAAGTTGCAAGCTTGGACAAAGGAGCTTCGGGTGGATCGTCGTGGACATTAGAAGACCTCAAGCGAACCCTTTTCCAACCCTTAAGTGGCCAAGGAGTCTAGCGTAGGGAGCTACAAAGGTTGTACTCTCAAAACCCTAGCCTTTGTTACTTGTGATGATGTTTAAGTTATGAAACCCTAATTTTCTAGGAATGATTCTTTGTGTGTTAACTTAGCACCCTAAAAATTTAATCTTTGGTACATGTGATGCTTCCAAACCCTTCATGAGATGCTAGGTTAACCTAACACATACCTCCTATGAGATAGTTGGATCCCGATACCCACTGCGAGTAAGAGTTACTCCTGGGAGAGTTTTACACAGGACAATTAGCCGATCAAGTAGGTGACTAGAAAGGTGTTAACGGGGTTATGCCTCTGGGAAAACGAGGTTTACTTTAATTAGGTCCGTGTGAAAGCACGGGAAACCTCCCTCAAAGTACCAACACTGATCTGACTGAAAGATTGACGAAATTGTAGGGTGTAATTAATCCCAGCTAATCTTACCTTTTAGGGTTTGAAGGAAGATTTGATAAAAACAGTGGGAGACATCCTGATTAGATAAGATAATAACCAATCTAATCTTGCAAGAGCATACGCTAAAGTGTTTTTTCTCTCTCTCTCCAAGTAGCGACCATGTCAGGCCATAATCAAGATAATAATATGGATGTATTGACTGAACCCGCTTATTATACTGAGCAGGGAAACGTTGGTCCCGTTCTTTCTTATAAGTGTTATAAGACTGAACAGGGAATAGGAGAATATCTGGATTCTCACGCTGCCCAAATGAAGAACAAGCATGATGATGCATCTTTTTCGGGTGTATTAGTTATTGAGAACTGTTTCTCAGTTCACCCTACGTCCTGGGTATTAGATACCGGATCGGGATCCCACATATGTAATTTGTTACGTGGGCTACGTAAAGGTATAGAACTGGGAAAGGGTGATCATTCCGTATAAGTAGGGAATGGTGCAAATATTGCAGCCAAAACTGTTGGCGAATATCACTTTGTATTACCAAGTAGTAATACATTGATTCTTAACGAGTGCTATTATGTACCGAACATGATGTGCAACATTATATCAGTTTTTTTATTAAGTAAAGAAGGATATAATTTTGTAATACAAGATAATGTTATGAACATCTTCATAAATCAAAAGTTGATTGGATCAGGCTCGTTACATAATGGCATATACGTTCTCAATCAAACTACAGTCCTTAATATACAAAACACACACAAGAGGAAGAGTTCAGAAATGAACGAATCCTTCTTATGGCATTGTAGACTAGGTCATATCAATGCGACACGACTAGCTAAGTTACATAAGGATGGATATTTGAATCCGTTCGAATTATCATCTTATGAAACTTGCCATTCATGTCTCAAAGGTAAAATGACCAAAACTCCGTTTAGTGGACACGGAGAAAGAGTTGAGGAACTCTTAGGGCTGATACATAGTGATGTATGTGGTACCATGTCTACACATGCCAGGAACGGTTCTTCTTACTTCATTACATTCACTGACGATCTCTCAAGATTCGGACATATGTTCCTGATGAAACACAAGTCTGAAGCTTTTGAGAAATTCAGAGAATATAAGCATGAAGTAGAGAACCAAAATGGCAAAAGTATTAAGATCCTTCGATCTGATCGAGGAGGAGAATACTTAAGCAATGAGTTCCTAGATTATCTAAAGGAGAATGGGATTCTCTCTCAGCTTACTCCTCCTTATACACCACAGCACAACGGTATATCGGAGCGAAGGAATCGCACCCTATTAGATATGGTGCGCTCTATGATGAGTATAGCTGAGTTACCTATTTCCTTCTGGGGATATGCACTGGAGACAGCTGCAGACCTATTGAATATGGTTCCCACCAAATCTGTGCCAACCACTCCATATGAGATATGGAAAGGAAAGAGACTATATCTTAATTATGTTAGGATATTGGGTTGTCTGGCATATGTGAAAACACAAAATCCGGACATGCTCGGGGCAAGGTCTATTCTGTGTAAGTTTATTGGATATCCCAAACATTCGCGAGGGTATATCTTCTACCACACCGAGGAACAAAAGGTGTTTGTTTCTCGGCATGCCATCTTTTTAGAAAAGGAATTTCTTGCAAAAGAGATTAGTGACTCTGAGGTAGAACTGGAAGAAGTTCCA
The DNA here is from genome assembly GCA_030015575.1 of Agapanthus africanus. Lineage (NCBI taxonomy): Eukaryota > Viridiplantae > Streptophyta > Magnoliopsida > Asparagales > Amaryllidaceae > Agapanthus > Agapanthus africanus. The sequence goes on from CM057346.1 coordinate 150,074,145, forward strand.
GCAACACAAACTACGACAGAAGATTTAGTGGAACCAGAGGATTCAGTAGTACCCAACGAACCTCAGCCTCTCCGCTGATCTAGTAGGGTTTCTTATCCACTTGAGAGATACTACGGTTTTCTCCTTGATGGTGGGAGCGAGGATTGTATCATGGAAAATGATGACCCGACTAGTTTCGAGCAGGCCATCACGAGTGGTGACTCTATGAAATGGCTGGATGCAATGCGATCTGAGATGGAATCCATGTACACCAACAAAGTATGGACTTTGGAAGTTGCTCCTGAAGGGGTAAAACCCATTGGGAGCAAATGGATCTTTAAGAAGAAACTTGTTGTAGATGGAAAAGTTGAGACTTTCAAAGCTAGATTTGTTGCAAAGGGTTTTCGTCAACGACCAGGTGTGGATTATGACAAAACCTTTTCTCCAGTGGCTATGCTTAAGTCCATCCGGATCTTACTTGCCATTGCTGCATACCATGACTACGAAATCTGGCAAATGGATGTTAAGACCGCCTTTATAAATGGTGATTTAGAAGAGTGCGTATACATGACTCAGCCAGAGGGCTTTGTAGATAGTGGGAGCAGCGGAAAGGTGTGCAAACTGCTTAAATCCATCTATGGGTTAAAGCAAGTATCGCGGAGTTGGAACATCTGCTTTGATGTTGTAGTCAAAGAGTTTGACTTCATCAAAAACGTAGATGAACCTTGTATCTATAAGAAGGTTGCAGAGAGTAAGGTTGTCTTCCTCGTATTGTACATCGATGACATACTCTTGATAGGAAATGATGTTCCTATGCTGCACTCGGTCAAGCTCTTCTTATCACAAAGATTCTCATTGAAACATCTAGGTGATGCCTCCTGCATACTGGGAATTATGATCTATAGAGATAGATCTAAAAGGATACTGGGATTGTCCCAATCCAGGTACATCGACACCATACTAAAGAGGTTTGGTATGGAAGAATCCAAGCGTGGTAACCAACCCACGATCTCTGGACTCACTCTCTCCAAAGAGATGTCTCCCAAGACTGATTTGGAGAGAGCTCTCATACAAGAGATACCCTATGCTTTGGCAGTACGCTCTATCATGTATGCGATGCTATGTACCAGACCCGATGTAGCATACTCACTAAGTGTAGTGAGTCGGTATCAAGCAGATCCTGAAGAGAATCACTGGACAGCTGTGAAGAACATTCTCAAGTACTTGCGAAGGACTAAAGAGATGTTCTTAGTGTATGGTAACGGAGAACTCCAGGTGGATTCCTTTACCGATTCGAGCTTCCAAAGTGATAAGGACGACTCTAAGTCGCACTCGGGATTTGTCTTTACCCTCAATGGAGGGGCGGTGTGTTAGAAGAATTCCAAACAGGAAACCGTTGCAGACTCGACAATGGAGGATGAATACATCGCTGCCAACGATGCTGCCAAAGAGGCTGTCTGGATAAAGAAGTTCATTACTGAACTTGGTGTGGTTCCGTCTATTGAGCATCCAATACCTTTGTATTGCAATAACAATGGAGCTGTGGCTTTGGCCAAGGAACCCAGGTCCCATCAGAAGTCCAGACATATTCTGAGGCGGTATCACCTGATCCGAGAGATAGTTGATCGCCAGGAGATCGAGGTCAGGAGAGTTGATACGAAGGACAACACTGCGGATCCACTCACGAAGGCCATTCCCGAGACACAGTTTGAAAGACTCTTCGGGATGTTGGGTATGAGATACTACAACAGCTGGCCTTAGTGCAAGTGGGAGATTGTTAGTTATATATATGCCTTAGAGGCCATTGTTGTACATATGATGTATATTATAGTGGATGCTTGGATATATATAGAGAGGACTTTCTTGCTCGACATGATAGTATGCTATTTGGTTTCACTTTGTCTTAACATGTTGACTTATATTAGTTTACTGTCTTGCTCTCACATGTTGATAAAGCCCTTAGGATAAGTACTCGACTACTGGGACTATGATGAGATCATACTAGTGGGGCCAGGGTAGTCAACGAGTACATCCTATAACTGTTCCTAGTCGAGGGTGTGTCGAGACAGGGCATCGATACACCAGAGTAGACTAGCGTATACGTATCTTGATCCATATGATGGGCGATGGATGATCCCATATCCATTGGTGTTTGACATCAAAGATGGTGTACGGGTGCTCAGTGGAGACTGGGTACACTGGACGGACTCGCCGAGAACTCCCAGATGGTATTATACCTCACGTCAGATGGCAGTTCTCCGGTGACACTGGTACAGGTTAGTCTGTAGACCCGAGATCGTCATAGAGTCTTGTGTGATTCCCACTGTGCTTTGATTTCTACCTTACCACGTCCAAGAGGGCGTGCAAAACGGTGGTTTTTGGGTACAGGCCCGAATCACATGGAGGCAATGAGCGATAGGAGGGGATTCGTCTCTCCCGGTATAGGGAGTTGATGTTGTGCAGTAATCGATTGGCTATAACTGGAAGTCCCTGGACAGGGCTAATATAGAGTACTACTGGTAAGTGTTATCAGTAGGTGTTCCCCTCCGAATGGAGCCCAAGACATGGACTGTCTTACCTGAGATTCGGGGCAGATGCTATTTGGTTTTATCCGTCCACCTCTCCGAAGATGCCAAGTTGATTTATGGCACCGTGTATCGGAGGTTTAGACGGATGCGGCCGATGTAGCAGACTTCGTCAGATTCCCTCTCGCTTGAGGGGTTTTTGATTGTGGGGACGCTCTTCCCTGCAGGCGCAAGCCCCTACAGTTAATTACGCTACCGCATCGCGGTAACAACTTTCTCCTTCTCCAGAATTTCACTTCGTGTCGTGGATGTTTGTTTTGTTTGTGGTTGCCCGTGAATTGTATACGGAGACTAATTTATGTCGTCGCCCGTAGGACGTGGATTAGTCCAAATCCGTATTTTCTTAGATTTAGATTTGGGGTTTTGGTTTAAGGATACGTTAGCCGTATTTGAGGCTAAGATCAATTTAAACGTTTGTTAAGGATACGTTAGTCCAGTTTGAGACTAAGATCAACTTAACGGGATCGTTTAGATCCGACAAAAGAGCGTTTGGGCTCTATTGTTCCAGTTTAGGGACATAGTGGTCCATTGAACATATGGCCGTCGGGACCCATCACCTCTCTGACGACGTTGAAGGATTACAACGACAAATATCAGAGGAGTTCAGAGATGTACCCTTGAACCAATGAGTTGGTTAAAAGAGCAGATGTGCTCAGATCAAGATGATTTGAGGACTTATGGCCAGTTTGGGCTAAGTCCAATTATGTTTGAAATATTGGCCCTTTGGACCATTAGACATTTATCTGGGTTCAGCCCCTCATCATTCAGCAGTGCTAAATAGAGGTTTGGGGGCTCTGACAACATTTTGCCTTTGATTTCCTCAATTTTGAGATTCATTTGGAGGAGGGACTTTTGTCTCTGGAAAATTAGCCAATTTGGCTGAAAGTAGTGTTAAACACTAGAGAACAACAGTGTTAAACACTGGAGATAGAACTCTTAAATTAGTGATAAACACTAAAAGACAATCAGTGTTAAACACTGGAAATATAATCTTCAATTTAGTGTTAAACACTAGAAATAATCAGTGTTAAACACTGGAAATATAATCCCCAAATTAGTGTTAAACACTAAAGAAAGAGGGTTCACGTGTGGACACATGAGAGCGCCCAAAAGTGGGACCAGATCCCTTTTCTTCGTTCTGCAATTAAGTGTTAAACACTTTTTTATCTTTATTTTAGAGCATCACGTGTTGGCACGTGATGGGGATTTATGCATCGATAATTACAGCGCTTGCTGAGGGGTCACGTGGGGACACATGAGAGCGCCCAAAGTTTCTTTTCTTTTGTTTTTTCTTTCTGCGTTTTGGGAGTCACGTGGGAGCACGTGAGGCATTGCATCAATGCTTCTTTTCTTCAGGGATCTTTTCAAGGGTCACGTGGGGGCACGTGACCCTGGTTCTTTTCATGAACAGAGATCTTTTAAGAATTGAATTCTCTGTAGGGTTAAACCCTAATTATGATTTTGGAGGAATTAAATTCCTATTGTGAAAGAATTAAATTCTTATTGAGGATAAAACCCTGATTTCTTTTTAAAGGAATTAAATTCCAAGATATGTAAAAGAATTAAATTCTTGATTAGGGTTAAACCCTAGTTTTGTTTTAGGAGAATTAAATTCTCAAAACTCAATTCCCCTTCTAAGTTTAGGATCTGCATGGCAGGATCTCGACCCGATGAGAATTAAATTCTCAACTTATGGGGATATGTGCTCTGTGCAGATCTTCAACCAGAAGAAGAACTAAGTTCTTTTTTGTATAAGAGTTAAACTCTTGGATTTTGAGAATTAAATTCTCTGTTTGAAGTTTTGATTCTCTTTCTTTTTCTCACCTAGGGTTTTCTTTGTTGAGAATTAAATTCTCCTTTCTTTTCTTCACTCTTGAGAATTAAATTCTCCTCTCTCTGTTTTTCTCTCCAAAAGGTAGATCCTTCTCTTCTCTTCTTGGCTCCTATTTATAGGAGATAGAAAAGAATCAATTTGTTTAGCAAATCTCTCATTGAAAGATTTGATTTGTTTTCATCATTAATCTGAGCCTTTAGATTATTAAGTGAATTTTATTCACTGTTGGATTTTAAATTCAAAGATATTCTGTTTGTTATTTTCGGTGAGATTTAGAGGAAATCTTTCCTTGTCTAAGATTTTTTCCATAAATTGGTGATTTTTAACCACCCTTGGATCTTTAATTCAACGGTCCCCATAATCCTTTTCTATTTGGAAAGATTTAGAGAAATTTAGAATTTTAATCCTATTTGGAAAGATTTAGAGAAATTTAGAATTTTAATTCTATTAAACTGTAAGGCTTTTAAAGCCTGTCGCGTGCTGGCACGTGACCCTTGGTCACGTGTGAGCACGTGACCCCCAATTGTTTCCTTTAACAGCCGCTTGTTTATGTTGTTGTTTTAACCATCACGCGTCAACACGTGACCATTGGTCACGTGTAAGCACGTGATACCTCGTTGAGGTATTTTCTGACTTTTAGAATTAAATTCTTTTAAACTGTGGGGCTTTCAAAGCTAGTCACGTGCTGGCACGTGACCTTTGGTCACGTGTGAGCACGTGACCCCCAATTGGGTCCTTCTTCAGCCGTTTGTTTTTATTTCTGTTTTAACCATCACGTGTCAACACGTGACCATTGATCACGTGTGAGCACGTGATACCTCATTGAAGTAATTCCTGATTTTTAATCAGGGAGCAGTGCATAGCATATTCGCTCATAACTTTTGATCCCGGATGAATTATGAAGCCTATAATATATCAAATCGAAGGGTTTTTCGAGACCCTTTCGATACCATCAGAATTTATCTGTTTCTCATTCGGGAGTTTCTCAAAAAATAGCCCGGAAGATACTGGTTCGCATTTTCTTAAGCGTATCACTGCCATTTGATACCTTGGGCTCTTTTGCGCAGAAATTTTTTGTGGGAACAGTAGGTTCTTGACCTGTTATAAGCCTCGCATCAACATGACTTATCGGTTACTAGGGTCTGACGTATACCACCCCTAGACTAGATATGCAATATATCAGACGAAGAGACCGGACTGTACGGTAGTGTTACTGATTGGATTCACAGGAGAATGTACAGGCTTGCTTGTTGATCTTCTGATCGATCAATACCTAGGTGGCTGTTACGTTTAGCTGACCGCTTGCAGCTTGTGGGTGTTTGATATGATCATCACCTACTGCCGGCGTATTGACGATTCTTTAGAGTCCTACACAGAGGTTTCTTGACTCAGGCAAAACGGAGTAGGAGCACATATGTGATATGTGCGGGACCGAGAACAATACGATATGAGATACCGTATTCTATTCTCGCGATATTAGATATCGGCCGGGTATATGTGATATAGCCGGGTCATAGGATCAAATGTTGATTCGATGAACTGATACAGATTATATTAGTCAATTATATGCGATATAGCCGGATTGTCGGATCAAGTGTTGATTCGATAATTTAATGTATAATTATATATGCGATATATTACATTACATTATCTAATATTGGCTCGCTTTATTGATTCATTTTCTCACCGGATAATACATTGATATATATGCGATATATGTTAATTGTATTATTTTCTTTTGTTACAAAAATATATTATATATGTGATATATAATATTGTAATAAGTTATGATTACTAATGAAACATGGTTAGTGGAGATTAAACATGGTTAGGGTTTGATTTGGGTTAGCTCTTTCATGAAGCTTCTAGAACCTTTTGTTTTGTTTTAAGCTAAGATATTATGTGTTGATATTTGTGGAGATATTTCCTAACCCAACCCAAACCTTTTACCCTAGTTAAATCTCTATAATGGTTAGCCCTTTCATTATTAACCATGGGTTGCATTTGTAATTATGATAACAATTCATTATTCATCACAAAAGACTTCATCTTCTTCTTCCTCCTTGGAAAAGCTTACTAGCTTTTGGTTTGTGATGATGGTGTGTGAGAAATTGATAATAAAAGAGAGCCAAAATTCCTCCTTCATCATCCTCATCTAATCTAGCCACTTAGATTAGGGTGTTCACTTCTCTAATACTTGATTAGAGAAGTGAGAGCTTGAGTTAAAGATTCTTCAAGGTAGATCATCTTCGAAAAGGAAGATTTCAAGCAAACATGGATCGTTCGGCTTGTGGAGCCTTTCTTGAGTCCGGGAGATCATGGATCACGGCGAAGGGACTACTACTCGGAGCTTATGAAGCGAAGGAGCGGACTACAAAGGTTGTAATCCCTCTCTCTTAGATGTAAAGATGTTTACATGTTTTGTTAACCCTAATTATCTAGCAAAGATCCTCGCTTTAGGTTGTTCGGCACTTCTAAATTTTAAATCGCGCATGGTTGATGCCTTATAGACCCTTGTGACAGTACCTAGTAACCCTACAACCTGAATCAACTGACACATCATTAGGGTATGATAGTAAGATGGATGCTAGGTTGACCACTTTAGAGAAAGGTATTGAAGTAATGACTGTGGTCGAGAATCAATCAGTTTCTACGCTAGCCCTGTGCATACAGCAGTCTGAGCAATTGTTTCTTGCTCAAGCTTAATCATTGGCTAGAATAGAGGAACACGCGAAACATTTAGCTGTGAGGATTCTAGGGAGTGAACACAGTCAATCAGAACCCAATAATGTTAGTATCAGTCATCTAGGAAGTCACCCGAGTGGCATAAATGATCAAACAAATTTTGATGATTTCATAGATGATGATACGATTGAATTGACTGAGTGTTACCAGTACGCACAAGAAAATCCTCCGAGGCAGACTAATGATTTTTGTAATCCAATTTTAAATGAGGGGCCTTATGAATTTGTCGGGTATGGTTTGGATTGTTTGTCAGAAGAGATCAATGATCAGGAACCCACAATTTTTGTATCACCAGTGATATTGTTTCGGAAGAAATGTTAGTATGGGAACCTACTTTTTTGGATGATATGAACCTACCCATTTGTGAATGTGATGAGGGAGAAATGGTATTGGGAGAGTTAGAAAACCATAGTGATAAGAATAGAATTGTGAAAAATCATAGGGAGGAAGACAGTATTGAAAAATATTCTTTCATGTCGACTTTTGAGGAAATTTTTGCGGATAAACTTGATATTCTGGGTGAGTTTGAGTCAGGATCAATTTGGGAACATCCTGGAAACCTTTCTTTTGCCAAACTTTTTGCGGATGAACTCCAGTTTTTAAACGAACCTGACTTCGGAACTCAACATGTGATTCTTGAACATTCAATTCATTCAGAAAACAATTTTTTGACCTATTCAAAACTTCATCTTCAACGTCTTCTGATCCCTACTTTTACACGCTCATGCCCTTCACTAACATCTAACTTATACCTTTTCTTTTTCTTTTTCTTTTGTATATACATATTCTTTTACCAGCCATTGCACTATATAGATAAAATCTTTAAATGGCTGGTATTAATTTCTGGACTAACCCAATCTTTTAACATGTAAATGTTGTAATTAGTTTTCGATTTTTTCTTTTTCTTTGAATAAAATTCTCACCCTGATATCTAAATCTAGCTACCGGAGACGGGAGCAACGATGAGGACATCGTAAAACTCAGGTTTAGGGGTGAGCACTGCATTTATTTTGCTGCATCATGTATATATTCTGCATTGCATACATATTAAAAAACCAAAAAAAATTGAAAAAAAATTCCCTAAAATATAAAAACTTTTTCATGTTAGCTTGTGGGGAAACTTAGATTCAAAGTCGAACGGTTCGGTTGATAAGATAGAAATGACTAAATCCTTTTCGAGAGATTCACGACCGAAAGATAACCCTCCTTTATGTTTAACCATAGCTAATATACGTCTTTTATAACACTTTACACGTGTCATATGTTTTTAAGAATTTGATGAATATCTGATATGTCTGAAAAACTTCTAAAATTGATAAACAACGTTAAGATCAAGCATGTTTGTTCTAAGTTAAGAAAAATATCAAGAATAGTTCATACAGTGAAGTAGATATGAAGAATTTTATAGAGGTTTTAATAGAAGCTATAAATCTGAAAAATAACCCATCTGAAATCTTGTTGGAGTAATTACACACCTTATCACATGTAACGTCTTTGGATTTAAAAGAAAATGCTGGCTATATCTCCGTTTTCACTAAGTTCAGAATATTTTAAAATAAAATAAGTCTTTTGTTTTGTGGCCTAGGTAACTTGGGTAATTAAGTTCTTGGGGTGTCTCCACACCTAATGCCCTAAAACCATCTGCTTTGGGAGTCATTGGTCCAAAGCTCGCTAAGTTTCCAACCTCCAGATAAAAAAGGCTAAGCAAGTGTTTTCTCTGAGTTAAAAGTCCTAACGGTTCTTTGTGGGAGAATAATCTTGGCGGAGACGGATTTTCTATTAAAACAGTTTTTTTGCGGAGATATGAAGGTTTGTATTTATTAAGACGTTTTGCACGATAACTTTGGTATGTATATACAAAAACAGGTGAAAGGGTGGAGTGAAGTATATGACTTAGGTTCTCTGTTAAAAATAATTTAATATTCTGACTTGAAATCTAACTGGAGAATAAAACTTGAGAAAATCTTAGCTCCTTTCAAACTTGTGTGATCCTTTAGAAGTCTATCATGGTCTGTAATGATGACATGATGACCATAATCAAAGTTCTTAAAACCTTACGGACACTATCCACACAATCACGTAAAAACACGTATGAGCTTATGTTGAACAAAATGTGAGGAGTGAAAAATAGGGTCTAACGTTTCTAACTTGGGTGATAGAACTTCTAACTTTGATCTCTAACCTTAAGATTAGAATCAACAGTTTTTGCGCGACGCTAACTTGACTGGATTTTGTGGGTGTAATCCACTGAAAACCCTCAGGAGACAACACTCCTCCTATTAGGGACACCTAATGGTTTAACGGCTTGTTGCACATGCTCGGTGAAATCGCGTTCCTTGCGAAAGTGAGGCTGGGATTTTTTGTTTTGCTCGGGACAAGCAAAAGATAAGTTTGGGGGTATTTGTTCACCACAGAAAACTGCATTTTAATATCACTCATTCATTATCTGTTTTGATATATATAGGTGCTATTAACCAGTGTCTGCTCAATAATTATAGATTACAGGTGTTCGTGATAAAATACTGGAAACACATTCAAAATCACGGATATAACGTTTGGGAGCCGACACTGTAAACAGAACTGAGAACCGACCGATATCCAAAGAGCTTTTGCAAAATAAAGGTGTGCACACAATTTTGCATACAAGTGTGCACATGACTCTTTGGTGACATGGATCGTGACATGGTGGGGCTGCCCATGGCACACAAGAAATGATGGATTGTGCAACTGGTGAGCACATATAGTGTGATGGGCAATAAATGCATAAAGTTTTGATGTGATACTTTGCATCAAGTTTTCCTCTAAATCTCTGAGTGCATCCAAGGCCTCTACATACAAAACTAGCTGCACCAGAGTGATATTGGGATACACACAAAACCACATAGCAAGAATGAGCCCAGGATCTCGGATTTTGGCCGACTACATGCCTACCAAAACCGAGCTCGCCGGCCCCCCTAGCTCAAAACGTCCCCATCTTTTCCCTGTCCCTTCCTTGCTGCCACGTCACCTTAATTTTATTACTTGTTTATTTTTCTTTAGTGCTTATAAAAGAAGACTGGTGAGTAAGGGAAGGGCTCTCTCTCATTCATGTATATTCCATAGTTTTAGTTTAGTTTGTTTTTGGTTTAGGCTTGAGTGATGAGTGGGCTATCACTTGGTTTCTTCTTCTTCTTCCTTCTTGAAGCTTTCTCTTGAGAGCTTCATTAAGGAGGTTGAATAAGTAACCAAAATTTTGTATCTCTTTTCTCAAGTGTTAATAATATTATTGTTCTTTTATACTTGCTTCCTTTTCTTTACTTGCTTTTCTTTTTATCATGCTTAACTAATTTCTATAGTTGTGGTATTGGTGAGGAAGTGAGATAAAAGGCTTTGCCTCCTCCACCTCTTGTGATTGTTTAACATGCTTTAATGTGATTATAAACTTAGTATTGTAACTGGAAGGATTGATATGGTATGTTGATTCCATGGTTATTTTGTAACCTCATCACATACCATATTCTCCCCACAAACCTCCTCTTGCAAGCCTAAGGTTAGAATCAATTCGGTGTTAAGTTTGCTATGTTTGGATATGATATTTTGTTATTAAATGACTTGACAAATCTCTTAGTTTCATATATCATATACCATCACAATCACTTAGCACACTTAACACCAAAATCATTTGCTCTCACTCACTACTTTGTGTTTTTATTGTTGTGGTATGCTTGCTAACCCTTGTGTTTAGTGTTGATACCCCAAGCTCGGACATACAAACGGTATGTGATCAAAACGGACTCGTTTCGTGCTTTGCGGAGAATATTGGAATTTGACGACTTGTGCCTCGCAACCGCTTTGACAAGTCGTGCTTCATGACGGGATCAAGGGAAGAGCGGACAACTCATGATCAACAGAGCATCGAGGGAATCTTCGCAATTCGACCTTCCAAGCTAAAACCATAACCATTTTGTACTTGCTTTTTTTCTTGCTTTTCTTTGTTTTCGTATTCTATTCATTTTTTGTGACAACCAAACAATTCGTTAATTTGTTGAACCTTAAATCACAAGACCCAATACACAATTCCCTGCGGATCGACCCGTACTTGCCGACTTGCTACAACGCGCCGTGCACTTGCGGTTTATAAATATTTAAAACGAAAACGATCTCGCGTGCGCATTCTGTTTCCTTAAAAGTCATATCCGTTTCAAAACATACGCATTTGCGCGCGCGGGTGAATTCCAAACAGCGCACGCCAATTCATTTTAAAAGAAAGATTTTTAGAAATACAGTGCATGCGAGCTCGGTCTCGTTTTAAAATATTAACCGCAAGTGCAGGACTCTTTGTAGCTAGCTGGCAAGTATGGGTCGATCAAAAGGGAATTGGTGATTGATGGTTTTTACATCAAGTTCAAAGAGAAAAGAATGGGTTTTGAATTGATTTGTCACAAAAGAAAGAAAACGAAGTGTAAGAAAAGAAAATGGCCGTGGCTCCGGATCGGATGGTTGAATCGTGGAGAATTCTTCGACGATCCCTTGATCATGAGTTGTTCCCTCCTCTCGTTAGAACCGAAATGAAGCATAGCTTGTCAAGGCGTTTGCGAAGCACAAACCATCAAGATGACAAACTCATATGCGAGGAATGAAACGATTGTTGGATATAGTGCCCTCAAAACAATTATTGTAATTGCAAGTAGGCGGTTATGATAATTGAAAGAGGACCTATATGGTTAGAACAGTCTTACTCGAGATGATAGTATGCTATCAGGTTTATCTTTATCATTGTATGTATATGTTTTACTCGCTATTACATTTCGGTAATACATAATGATAAATCCCGTAGGATCATTGCTTGACTACCAAAATTATGATGGTGGTAATATATGTAGGAGCTGTGTAGTTCATAAGCACATCCTTAAATGTCCTTAGTCGAGAGAGTATCGAGACTGGGCATCAATACTCCAGAGTAGGCTAGTGTATACGTTTCGAGACCCCGACGAGGGACGGTGGAAAGGTCTCACAATCCATTAGTGTTGAGTCACCTAAGATAGTATACAGGTGCTCACTAGAGGTGAATACACCGGATGGACTCGCTGAGAACTTCTAGATAGTATTATACCTATCGTTGGATGGAAGTTTTCTTGTGGCATGAGTACATGTTAGTCCTTTGACCTGAGATTTTCATTTGTCTCATGTAAGTTCCTACTGTACTTAAATTACTATCCTACCATAACTCAAAGGAGTCATACGAACAGGTTTTAGTTGGGTACAGTCCTGAGCCACATGGAGGCCGTGAACAATCGTCAGGGATTCATCTCTCCCGGTATTAGGAGTCGATATCGCGCTGTGTTGGGTCAGCTGTCACCATAAAATCCTTGGCCAAGGTGCATGAGATTTACTAATGTGATATCAGTAGTTTCTCAGTGGGTGATGAGCTTCAGACCAGCACGACTTATCAGGTTAGTAGGGATCCGACGTTATCCACCCCCTAAACCCGGTGTGCGATACTCTTAGACAAAGAGACCGGACTGTATGGAGATTGTCATAGACAGGCTCAGTAGTAGTACGGATGAGTTTGCTCGTCGGCCTTTCTTTCGCTTAATATCTGGGTAGCTGTTACGTACAGTTAGTGTCGCTGACGTGCATGTGGTTAAACCTACTGCCAGCGTATTGGCGAGTCTTTAAAGTCCCACACAGAGGGGTTTTCCGGTTCAGGAGAAATGATGTACTGGCCGTATATTGATATGTGCAGGGATCCGATTAAATAAGTGTATTGGCTATACAGACTTTAATCGGGCGGATGATAATACTAGCCGGCTTAGGATTAAGCCAGATTATTAAATCAAGTACTGATTTAATAATTTACATATATATTTTTTGATATGTATATTCTAGTATTATGTTCATTGTACTTTTCTATCTCTTAGGTATTTGTATTTTGAAACGAATATGTGCATGTATTTGTGGGGACGTATTTTTGTATGCATACAAAAATACTTCTTGAAGGAAAACACCTCATATTGTTTTTTCCATTTATTTTTAAATAGAAATGAGATGGCATGCAAGGTGGCAAGAAGTATGGTGAAAGAGTGGCAAATGAATTACTTAATTCATTTGTCATCACTATTCAAGTATGGTTGGATTTTTTATTTGAAAAAAATCTTTTATCAAAACAAAAATTCTATGCTTGAATTTGAATGAGCTCTTATTTTTCTCACCCATGGCATTTTTCTTCTCTTGCTGTTGCTCTTGAGCTCTTCCTTCATCCTTTTCTTCTATCATCTCATGAGTTGGGAATCAAGAACAAAAATGAGATAGAAAAATACTAGAACACTCACACTACATCCTTAAACTTCACTTCTTAGCAAGTTGTGAATCTTAGTTGCTTCACTAAGTTATTTTGATGTGAAGCTAGAGCTTGGACATGGTTCCCTCGGGTGGATTATCTTCGGTGATGGAGGACCGTCTTGCAAGCGCGATCCGGAGCTCTTGAGAGCTTGCTAGAGTCCAATCCAATTGGAGAAAATGAAGATGCTATAACGGTTGTAATTTCAACCTTGTTTGGTTTTTTAGTATTCTAGTTTGATATTCTAGCCATGTCATTTGTTATTTGACTTTGAGCTCTCTTGGTTTTTGAAAATGTCATGCATGCTTACTTTTAAAATACGGTAGAGAGCCCTAGGTCTAACAACGACTCCATATTGTTCTCACTTACCGTTTATATGTCCGCACATGTAGTAGCACAAGGGTTAGTAAGCATACATCATCAACAAATACATAAATTAACACAGGAGAGTAAAGTGGTTTAGTATTAAACTTTCTAAGTGATTGGGTGATAGTATAGGATATATGATTTAGGAAGTTTTTCAATCCAGCCATCAATCTATATACCCTATCTAAACACTTGGCAAACATAACACTAATTTGGTTCTAATTTTAATATTGCAAAATGGACATTGAGAGAATATGGTATGTGCTAAAGGTTATAAGTAACCATCAAAAGCAACATACCACATCACAAATACCAAGTTAATAATCTTAAACTTACAATCTTAAGTTTTGAGTACTTAAAACATTCATAAGAGAAGGAGGAAGGCAAAGTCATTGATCACATCCTCACCATCACCACAACCAAAGAAACTAATCAAGCATCACAAAAGAGAAAACGAAAACACAAAAGAAGAACATGAATGAGCAAGTAAAGAAAATAGCAAAGAAATTAAACAAAAGAGTGCAATTATTTATTCACAAAATGGAGGCTTTGAACTACAAGATAGATAGCAACTCCAACCTGTTATAGTTCCTAGCACCCTTGCTGCTACAACCGTGGCCTTTGCGGAACGAAAAATTTTGATTTTAAAAAATTGGCGCTAGAAACAAAATTCTAGAATCTATCCAACACTAAATTAGTAAATTACCAAGAGTTTAATTACTCGGATAGAATGTTATACTTAAAGATTCATATCCTTTAGCCTTCTATTCTCTTCCTTGGCTCTTCGAGGCTCCAGGATCAAGCTGGGAAGCTGGCCCTCCTTTATCGAAGATGATCAATCCGAGAGATATGGTTCAAGACTCTAACTTCACACACACAAACAAGTAAAGCAACTAAAGACCCTAGGTTGCTAATCTAGAGTGCTTAGAGAAGTAGTGAAGTGTTTTAGTATGTTTCTATCTCTTTCAACCCTTGATTCTCAACTCATGAGAGTGTAGGGAAGAAAATGAAGGAGGAGCTCAAGAATTAAAGCTAGTGAGGATAGGAAAGAAAATGGTGAAATGAATCGTCTCTCTTCAAATGAAAATGGCTACCATGGAGTATTTTCCAAATATAAAATAACAACCATGCTTGAATAGCGCACACAAATGCAATAAACAAATACAAAACTATTTCCATAACCATTCTTTCTCCATGCCTCACCTTTACACCTCATTTCTATTTTTAACAAAAAAAGAAAATCCATGATGAAGTATCCACCTTCTAGAATGTGTTTTGTATAAATACAAAATACATTCATTCTATATATATACTCATATTCGTATCAAAATACGAATACCCAAAGAAATGGAATAATACAATGAACATAATACTAGAATATACATATCGAAATATATATGTAAATTATTAAATCAATACTTGATTTAATAATCCGGCTTAATTCTAAGCCGGCTAGTATTATCATCCGCCCGATTAAAGTCCGTATAACTAGTACATATATTTAATCGGAACCCTGCACGCATCAAAATATGGCCACTACATCATTTCGCCTGAACCAGGGAAACGCTCTGTGTGGGACTCTAAAGACTCGACGGTACACCGGCAGTGAGTTACTGGATAAATCCATAACCACAAACACGTCAGCGGTACTAGTTATACGTAACGGCTACTCGGGAATCTGTCAAAAAGAAAGCCGATGAATAAGTTCATCCGAACCCCTACTAAGCCTATCTGTGACAATCTCCGTACAGTCCGGTCTCTTCGTCTAAGAGTATAGCATACCGGGTCTGGGGGTGGTAAATGTCAGACCCTAATAACCCGATAATTCGTGCAGATGTGGCTCGGGAACAATCTGAGAAACTACTGATCTAACTATCAGTAAATCTCAACTGCCTTCGCCAAGCTCTTATGGTGCTGGCCAACCGAACACAGTGAGATATCGACTCCCTATACCGGGAGAGAAGAATCCCTAACAATCGCTCACTACCTCCATGTGGCTCGGGTCTGTACCTAACTAAAACATGTTTGTACGACTCAGTAGAGCCATGGTAGGGTAGTAATCTAAGTACAGTGGGAACTCATACGAAACAAATGACGATCTTAGGTTTAAAAACTAACATGTACTCATATCACCTGAGAACTGCTATTTGACGATAGGTATAATACCATCTAGAAGTTCTCGGCGAGTCCGTCCAGTATACTCAGCCCCAGTGAGCACCTGCATACGATCTTAGGTGCCAAAGACCAATGGTTGTGGGACCAACCATCGCCCCTCGTCAAGATCTAGAAACGTATACACCAGTCTAGTCCGGAATATCGATACCCAGTCTCGATACTCTCACGACTAAGGACATTTAAGGATGTGCTTATGGACTACCCAGCCTCCACATGTATGATCTCCATCATAATGCTGGTGGTCAAGTAATAATCATATGGGCTTTATCAACATATATTAGCGATACGTAATTGTTAGTTATATGTATGCCCTAGAGGCCATTACTATACATAGGATGTATATTGTAGTGGATGCTTGGACATATGTAAGGAGGACTTTCTTACTCGACATGATAGTATGCTATCTGGTTGCTCTTTATCTTAACGTGTACACTGATTGTCTCTCTGTTACATGTTGGTAAAGCCCTTAGGATGTGTACTTGACTACCTGGACTATGATGTGGATCATACTAGTGGGGACATGGTAGTCCATAAGTACATCCTTCAAGGTCCCTAGTCGTGGGTGTATCGAGACGGGGCATCGATATACCAGAGTAGACTGGCGTATACCTTCTCGACCCATACAGATGGACGATGGATGATCCCATATCCATTGGTGTTTGACATCAGAGATGATATACGGGTGCTCAGTGGAGATTGGGTATACTGGACGGACTTGCCGAGAACTCCCAGATGGTATTATACCTTATGTCAGATGGCAGTTCTCTGGTGACACTGGTACAGGTTAGTCTGTAGACCCGAGATCGTCATGGAGTCTTGTGTGATTCCCACTGTGCTTTGATTTCCACCTTACCACGTCCAAGAGGGCGTGCAAAACGGTGCCTTTTGGGTACAGTCCCGAATCACATGGAGGCAATGAGCGATATGAGGGGATTCGTCTCTCCCGGTATAGGGAGATGATGTTGTGCTGTGTTCGATTGGCTATAACCTGAAATCCCTGGCCAGGGTTGCTGAGATTTACTGGTAAGTATTATCAGTAGTATCTCGAACTGTTATAGACCTCATATCGACACGACTTATCAAGCTACTGGGGTCTGACGTTTACCACCCCTAGGCGAGATATGCGACATATCAGACGAACAGACCGGACTGTACAGTAAGTGTTACTGGTTGGATTCACAGGAGTGTGAGCGGGCTTGCTCGTTGATCTTCTGATCGCTCAATACCCGGGTGGCCGTTACGTTTAGCAGACCGCTTGCGGCTTGTGGGTGTTTGATATGATCATCACCTGCTACCGGCGTATTGACGAGTCTTTAGAGTCCTACACAGAGGTTTCCTGGCTCAAGCGAAACGAAATAGGAGCGCATATGAGATATGTACGAGACCGAGAATAATACCAGTATGTGATACTGTATTCTATTCTCGCGATTTGTATCATCGGTCGGTTATATGTGATATAGCCGGGTTACCGAATCAAGTGTTGATTCGATACATTGATACACTTGATATTAGTCGGTTATATGCAGTATGACCGGATCATTAAATCAAGTGTTAATTTAATGATTTAATGTATAATTATATATTTGATATATTACTTTACATTAATTAGTATTTGTTCACTTAAGATTGATTATCTCACTTGATTGTGCACATTGTATATATGATATATGTTTGTGCACTAGTTTGTATCATGTTTGATGATACATGCAAACGTGGGTGTATGTTTACTTTAAACCATGTTTAGGTAAATGGTTAGGGTTTTAATTTATTTATTCATTTATTTATTTATTCTTTTGGGCAAGAAATAAAATGGTGGCTTCTTTTGTTTTCACTTGAAGCTTCATGAAGCTTTGACCATTTTGTTTCTTTCCTTAACCTAACCATTCACCTAAACCCTAGTTTAGTCTCTACACTAGTTACACTCACCCATGGTTGCTAAAATGATAACCATCACTTGATTTTATTTTTGAAAATAATTCACTTGCTTTTCTTTCTTCTTCTTCTTCTTCATGAAGAGAAGAAACCATTGCTAGAAATTTCCAAGTGATGATTCCAAGTGAGAAATCCAAATCCAAAGTGAACCCACTTTCTATTTCTTCATTCTCTACCACTTGCCATGTAGTAGAGTGTGTTATCTTCACAAGTTTCATGACTTAGTGAAGGTGGAGCTTAAGTTTGAGTCGCCTCGACGTAGACGGTATCGAAGTCAACGACCTAGCCCGCCCATTTCTCCGATGAAACCGACGCTAGAGTCCGGGATTCCGATGATCGCAGCGGAGGGACGTCAACACGGAGCTAGTGAAGTAGTAGACCGGATCTACAAAGGTTATATATCCATTCACTTAGTAGTTAAGTTGTTAACTTGCTTGTAGTTTCGCCTATCCTCTAGTTAACGATCGCATTAGGGTTTCTCGGCACATAGAAAATTTTGAATTGGCCATATTTGATCAGTTGTAGAACCTCATGGGTGTGCCTAGAAACCCTACAGTGGTATCAGAGCCTAGCTAGAGCTTTAGGCGAAGTGTAGACGAAGTTAGATATCCGAACGAACCCCGAAACCCCGATCAAAACCCTTCTCTGTACATTTTTTCAAAATGTGGATTTTTCTGAATTAAAAATTCTCAGAAACTTAAGCAGGAAAATATAAGAATTACTGTGAAGTACGGACCTCTAACTCAAAAATTTGACCGCGGAACCGCGGCCAAAACAAGGGTTTGGTGGCGGTTCCGCGGCCAAAATTGTGAATTAGTCCCTCAAACTTCACTTATTTATTCTTAGGTCCTTTATTGTCATTTTTTTCTGGGAATATTTTAATTCCACTCAAGTGTTGAGTTTTCTAGGGTTTTATTAGGGACTCGTTAATTCGATCGGATAATTTAACTTCGTTTATGTTATTCCGGATATTTTAGAAACTGTGAAAAAGTTCGACTGGATATAAATACCCATTTTTTCCCCTGCCGGAAAATTTCCATGTGTTGGATTTTTTTCCCATAGTTTAAGAACGTCTAAGTAGTGCAAGTAACGCGATGGACCCTCTAGAAGACAACAAACCTTAACTCGATTATGTGACCGTCTTGAACTGCCCTTTGAACCTTAGGGTTTGGGGCAGTACGGCGTGCCACATGTGAGGCGTTGGCTTGACCCTTCTACGGCTGGACCGTTGGTACTGTGGCATGAAGTGGATGTTTTTTAAACTTATTTCATGTGTTGAGCTTTTCGGGAAAACTTGGGTGTTTGATTGTTCGATCGGAAAGTTTAACATTTTCTATTTATCTAGAATGTGAAACAATAATTGGAATCAACAACATTTGAATGTTATAGACATAGCAGTTTAGTCTCACTTGATCGGTTGCCACGGGATTTTGATGTGATCAAAAGTCCGTCGCAATCACGTAGCGTACGCGGATACTCGCCGGATAAACTTAATAGACAGCTACACCCCTTAGCCCCGACCAAGTGACTGTAGGAGAACCCCGTCGCCGAAAACATCCGTTCGGGTGCTCGCGGTAGCGGTGTTCCGCCTTGGTGCACTTCGTCGACGGTATCGGGGGTACGGCCGCCTACTAAAGTTTGCGACGAGCATTCGATCAGGATGTCGGGAATCTTGTTGAATTGCCCGACTTGATATTGAAAAGAGTTTTCGATAATGAGACTAAAATGCGGTATTGTTAGGCATGCGATGTCTAAGAAATTCATTTGGTTAGGCATGCGATGTCTAAAGAGATTGCGGATTCCAACTGTTGTAGTTTTACACTTTCTTTTCTGTGACCGTAAGTGTAATATGTGATATCGCCGGTTTCGTTGCTATATGTCAACGACAATTGGGATGGGCATATTTACTTACGTTGATGACATGTGATGTTATGTATTGCTGGATATGTTATATTGGATCGTCGCGTTTTGAATAGCCGGGGGTTTTATGTGAGATGAGAGTTTTTATTTTCATTCATGTAAAATTAATTGTATGTAATATTCTTTTATTGGGTCACTTCCAGGTTGCGGAAGATGTCATCTTTTGTATATTATTTACTTTTCCGCACTAGGATAGACCTAAGGAGGGGAGCACAAGTAACCGGTTCTAGAGTCCAGTGGGAGACCAACTCGAGGAGTCGAGTCCGGGTCTCCTAACTCTAGAATTGGTAGGGTTGCGTGTCGCTCTCGTAGGGGTTTAGGGGTGTGGGTTTGGCTATTCATCGCGACCATGGAATCCGTGTTTTATACTGGCTCGTATTGAAAACACGGACGTCCTAGTATATCCAATGTTTCATATGTTTCTTCTGCTGCGATATCTGTGATGTGATCATTTGATATGCTGTGATGGATACTGTATATAGTATATATGATATATTATATAGACGTTACTTATGTTTTATACCCGCGCTAGCCCTGCCCCGCTCTGCCGTTAGTCACCTAACCTAACGGTGCACGAGGGGACATCGAGGCGAACACGGATGGCATAAGTGTACGTCGTATTTATCTGTGATGTTTAGGTACTTAAATGATCGGACTTCATTAATGTGATTAATGAAAGAAAAGAAACCTAAAAGATATTGTGGAATCGAATTTTCAAAAACAGGTAGCTACAGTTCTTGCTTTGCATCGCGGTGTTCCTTGTAGAACATCCTGCACCTTATTCGATAAGGAAAGGGCCGAGATCCCTTCACCGGGAGTGACCCCTTTAGCAATAACTGGCAGATGCTACAACCCTCGGTTTGTCTTTTGATTGCTTCTATAGTTTTTGCTTTGCACAGCGGTATATATGATATATCCTGCACCTTATTCTATGAGGAAAGGGCCGACGATCCCTTCACCGGGAGTGACCCCTTTAGCAAAACTAGAAAAGCCTCAAAAACACTCCATTTCAAAATTCATTTGATCCTACAACGATATCAAGTTCATTACGCAATAGGTTTTCAGAAAAACCTGTCGTAGCCCTCCGTCATTTCAGATAAGTCCTGTTTAATATCCGTGTTGCGTTTGTTGACCTTGTCAAGGCGCAGTGTGCGGTAGCTAACCAGTATTTATCTGCTTATGCATATGATGTAGATTGTTTTAGGGTAGTCGTACGGCCTTGTTGACCTTGTCAAAGGTCGTGCGGGTGGGTTTAATTCAATCAAGAAATGACGGGTTGAACTTGACTTACGGTCTATGGTTTGTTGACATTGTCAAGGTCATAGATCGTTTGGGGCAAAATATTATCGGGAATTTCAAGTGTTGAAATTTGCAATGAGATTGCATACCTTCTATGAGATAGTTGGATCCCGATACCCACTGCGAGTAATTGTTACTCCTGGGAGAATTTTACACATTACAATTAGCCGATCAAGTAGGTGTCTAGAAAGGTGTCAAAGGGGTTACGCCTCTGGGAAAACGAGGTTTACTTTAATTAGGTCCGTGCGAAAGCACGGGGAACCTCCCTCAAAGTACCGACACTGGCCTGGCTGAAAGATTGGCGAACTTGTAGCATGTAATTAATCCCGGCTAGTCTTTCCTTTTAGGGTTTGAAGGAAGATTTGATAAAAACAGTGGGAGCCATCCTGATTAGATAAAATAATAACCAATCTGATCTTGCAAGAGCGCACGCAGAGTATTTTCTTCTCTCTCTCTCTCCAGGTAGCGACCATGTCACGCCTTAATCAAGATAATAATACGGATGTATTGACCGAACCCGCTTGTTACACTGAGCTGGGGAACGTTGGTCCCGCTCCAACTTATAATTGTTATAAGACAGAGCAGGAATTTGGGGATTACCAGAATTCCCGTGCCACCCAAACGAAGAAAGTGCATGCTGATGCATCATCTTCAGGTGTATTCATTACAGAGAACTGTTTCTCAGTATCCTTTACGTCCTGGGTATATGATACCGGATCAGGATCCCGCATATGTTATATATTACATGGGCTACAGAAAGGTAGAGAACTGAGAACGGGTGATAAGTTTCATGAGGCAGAAAACGGTGCGAGTGTTGCAGCCAAGTCTGTTGGTCACTGTCACCCTGTATTATCGAAATACATTGATTCAGAACAAATGTTATTAGATACCGAACCTGATATACAAAATCATATCAGTCTCTTTATTAGTAAAGAAATGATAAAATTTTGTATTGTTGGATAATGTTTTGAACATTTCCTATATCAAAAGTTGATCGGTTCAAGCACGTTATCTAAAAGCATTGATGTTCTAAATCAAACTGCAGTTCTTAGTATACAGAACACACACAAGAGGAAGAGTTCAGAAATGAACGATTCCTTCTTGAGGTATTGTAGACTAGGTCATATCAATGTGACCTGACTAGCTTAAGTTACATTGTAGATGCATATTTAAATCAGTTTGAATTTACATCTTGTGAAACTTGTCAGTCATGTCACAGAGATAAGATGACCATAGCTTTGTTTACTGGAAACAGAAAAAGAGTTAGTGGACTCTTGGGATGATACATGTTGATGTATGTAGTGTAGGGTTCCTAGGCACTCTCAAGAGGTCTCACAAGGCATCAACCATGCCAATTTCAAAAAATTATGGTGCCGAGAAACCCTAGTGTACGGATCGTTGGCTAGAAATCTAGGCGAAAAGTAAACTAGTTAACACTTAACTAAGAGATACGGAAATACAACCTTTGTAGATCCGGTTCTCCACCACCATAGCTCCGCAATGAAGTCTCCTCGCTGTCCATAACAAGTCCCGGGCTCTAGCGTCGGCTTCATCGGAGAATGGACGGGCTAGGTCATCGATGTCCATGCCGAAGATGATCTACGTCGAGGCATCGCTAAATCAAGCTCCGACTTCACCAAGTCAAGAAACTTGTGAAGAAAACACACTCTACTACTTGGCAAGAGGTAGAGAATGAAGAAATAGGAAATGGGTAGACTTTAGATTTGGATTTCACACTCTTTTTCATCACTTGCCATTGATGGAGGCAAGCTTTCTTCACTTGAAGAAATGAAGAAGAAGAAGGTAAATGTTATGATAAGTTAATTTCAAATAAAAATGAAAATCAAAACTTATCATAATCCAACCATGGTTATGTGTAGAGACTAAACTAGGGTTAGTGGGAATGGTTAGGGTTAAGGATAAGATAAGAATGGTTACAAAGTCAAAGCTTCATGAAGCTTCAACTAAACTCCAAAACTAGCAACCATTCTTTTCTCATCTCTTCAAAATAAATAAATAAATAAGTAAGAAAAGAAAACCCTAACCACTCTCACAACCATGGTTTAATCTTCACACAAATCCAAGTTAACATATATCATCAAACATGATACAATCAAGTGCACAAAAATATATCGCATATATAATGCGCACATCCGAGTGAGAAAATCCATATAAAGTGAACCAATACTAGTTAATGCAAAGTAATATATCAAATATATAATTATACATTAAATCATTAAATCAACACTTGATTTAACGATCCGGTCATATCGTATATAACCGACTAGTATCCTATGTATCGGTTTATCGAATCAACCTTTGATTCGATAACTAGAGTATATCGCATATAACCTAATCGATACATTCATCGCGAGAATGGAATACGGTATCACATACACGCATTATTCTCGGTCCCGCACATATCTCATATGCGCTCCTATTTCGTTTCGCTTGAGCCAGGAAACCTCTGTGTAGGACTCTAAAGACTCGTCAATACGCCGGCAGTAGATGATGATCATATCAAGCACCCACAAGCCGCAAGCGGTCTGCTAAACGTAACGGCCACCCGGGTATTGAGCGATCTGAAGATCGACGAGCAAGCCTGCTCACACTCCAGTGAATCCAACCAGTAACACTACCGTACAGTCCGGTCTGATCGTCTGATATGTCGCATATCTCGCCTAGGGGTGGTAAACGTCAGACCCCAATAGCTCGATAAGTCGTGTCGATATGAGGTCTATAACAATTCGAGAAACTACTGGTAACACTTACCAGTAAATCTCAGCAACCCTGGCCAGGGATTTCCTGTTATAGCCAATCGAACACAGCGCAACATCAACTCCCTATACCGGGAGAGACGAATCCCCTCCTATCGCTCATTGTCTCCATGTGACTCGGGACTGTACCCAAAAACCACCATTTTGCATGCCCTCTTGGACGTGGTAAGATGGAAATCAAAGCACAGTGGGAACCACACAAGACTCTATGACGATCTCGGGTCAACAGACTACTCTGTACTTGTGTCACCAGAGAACTGCCATCTGACGTGAGGTATAATACCATCTGGGAGTTCTCGGCGAGTCCGTCCAGTGTACCCAGTCTCTACTGAGCACCCGTATATCATCTCTGATGTCAAACACCAATGGATATGGGATCATCCATCGCCCATCTGTATGGGTCGAGAAGGTATACGCTAGTCTACTCTGGTATATCGATGCCCCATCTCGATACACCCACGACTAGGGACTTTGAAGGATGTACTTATGGACTACCATGTCCCCACTAGTATGATCCGCATCATAGTCCAGGTAGTCAAGTACACATCCTAAGGGCTTTACCAACATGTAACAGGGAGACAATCAGTGTACACGTTAAGGTAAAGATCAACCAGATAGCATACTATCATGTCGAGCAAGAAAGTCCTCCCTATATATGTCCCAGCATCCACTACAATATACATCCTATGTATAGTAATGGCCTCTAGGGCATACATATAACTAACAATCTCCCA
Source organism: Agapanthus africanus (assembly GCA_030015575.1). Classification (NCBI taxonomy): domain Eukaryota; kingdom Viridiplantae; phylum Streptophyta; class Magnoliopsida; order Asparagales; family Amaryllidaceae; genus Agapanthus; species Agapanthus africanus. The sequence continues at coordinate 150,098,810 of CM057346.1, forward strand.
CTTGCACTAGGGCCATCTGATAGCAGTGGTTGTAGTATCTCATATTCAACCATCCCATAAAAGTCTCTCTCCGGGAACAGGCCTTTGTGAGTGGATCCGCTGTGTTGTCCTCTGAGTCTACTCTCCAAACCTCGATCTCCTTGGAGATCAACCATCTCCATGATCAGGTGACACTGCCTTAGAATATGTCTGGATCACAGATGGGACGGATGTTCCTTGGCATAAGCCACAACTCCATTGTCACACAATGGTAGGAACGAAGTTCATCTCATGAACTAATATACATCCAGACTGCCTCTATGGTAGCATCTTAAGTAGCGATGTATCGAGCCTTTATCGTCTAGTATGTCACGGTATCTAGCTTGGAACTCTTCCAACATACCGTCCCTTTACTGAGGGTATAGACAATGCCTGTGACTGACATTCAGTCGTCTTTATCACCCTGGAACCATTCCAGTGATTCTCCCCAGGATCAATTGATACCATCTCACTACAACTAGTGAGAATCCTAACATCCATTTTGTTAGTTGTATGTATGCCCTAGAGGCCAGTATTGTACAGATTATGTATATTATATTGGATGCTTGGACATATATAGAGATGACTTTCTTGCTCGACATGATAGTATGCTATCTGGTTGATATTTATCTTAACATGTACACTAGTCTCTTTATACTGTCTTATAGTTACATGTTGGTAAAGCCCTTAGGATTTGTACTTGACTACCTAGACTATGATGCAGATCATACTAGTGGGGACATGGTAGTCCATAAGTATATCCTTCAAGGTCCCTAGTCGTAGGTGTATCGAGACGGGGCATCGATATACCAGAGTAGACTAGCGTATACGCTTCTCGACCCATGTGATGGGCGATGGATGATCCCATATCCATTGGTGTTTGACATCAGAGATGGTATACGGGTGCTCAGTGGAGACTGGATACACTGGACGGACTCGCCGAGAACTCCCAGATGGTATTATACCTCACGTCAGATGGCAGTTCTCAGGTGACATTGTACAGGTTAGTCTGTAGACCCGAGATCGTCATAGAGTCTTGTGTGATTCCCACTGTGCTTTGATCTCCACCTTACCACGTCCATGAGGGCGTGCAAAACGGTGGTCTTTGGGTACAGTCCCGAGTCACATGGAGACAATGAGCGATAGGAGGGGTTTCGTCTCTCCCGGTATTGGGAGTTGATGTTGTGCTGTGCTCGATTGGCCGTAGCAGGGAAGTCCCTGGCCAGGGCTGATCAGAGATTTACTGGTAAGTGTTACCAGTAGTTTCTCGACCCGTTACGAGCCTCACATCGGCACAACTTATCGGGTTATTGGGGTCTGACGTATACCACCCCTAGACTTGATATGCGACGTATCAGACGAAGAGACTGGACTGTATGGTAAGTGTTACTGGTCGGATTCGCAGGAGTGTGAGCGGGTTAGCTCGTCGATCTTCTGATCGCTCAATACCTGGGTGGCCGTTACGTTTAGCAGACCGCTTGCGGCTTGTGGGTGCTTGATATGATCATCATCTGCTACCGGCGTATTGACGAGTCTTTAGAGTCCTACACAGAGGTTTCCTGGCTCAAGCGAAACGAAATAGGAGAGCATATGAGATATGTGCAGGACCGAGAATAATGCGTGTATGTGATACCGCATTTCATTCTCGCGATATATGTTTCGAATGGTTATATTCGATATGACCTAGTTATCGAATCATTGATTCGATAAATCGATACATTAGATTCTAGTCGGTTATGTGCGACATGACCGGATCATTGAATCAAATGTTGATTTAATGATTTAATGCATAATTATATATTTGATATATTGCATTGCATTAACTAGTATTGGTTCACTTTAAACGGATTTTTCTCACTTGATGCACATTGTATATGTGATATGCTTTAGTGCACTACTTTGTATCATGTTTGATGATACTTGATCATTTAGTTAAGTGTATAGAATTAATCCATGGTTAATTTGATAATTAGGGTTTTGTATATTCATTTATTTATTTATTTGTTTATTTATTTATTTGAAATGGATTATGATGAGAATGGTGGCTCTTTTTGTTTTAAGTTGAAGCTTCATGAAGCTTTGACTTTGCTAACCATCCTTATCTTCATGCTTAACCCTAACCCATCCAAGTGACCATGGTTAATTCTCTACACTTAACCCTAGTTCAAGTTATGATAAGTATTTGATATAAAATTTATTTTATTATAAGACTTATCATAATCTTTTCTTGAGCTCATCTTCTTCTTCTTCTTCAAGCTTGCTACAAAAATGGCAACTTGAGATCTAGTGAGATAAATCCAATTCTAAAGTGAACCCACCTCCTATTTCTTCACCCTCTACCTCTTGCCAAGTTGTTTTGGGTGTTTACTTCACAAGTTTCACAAGTTTGTGAAGTCGGAGCTTGAGTTTGTGCAACCTCGACGTAGATCGTCTTTGACACGAAGCCGACGACCTATTCCGCACGTTTCTCCGATGAAGCCGACACGAGAGTCCAAGCTTCAAGATGGACAGCGAGAAGACTTCGTTGCGGAGCCGTGGAGGTGGATATCCGGATCTACAAAGGTTGTAATTTCCGTATCCTAGTAGTTAACTGTTAACTAGTTAGTTTTTCGCCTAAACATCTAGCAAACGATCCGTAGTCGGGTCTCTCGGCACCGTTAAAATTTTAATATGGCATGTTCGATGCCTTGTGTGACCTCATTAGGGTGCCTAGGAACCCTACAGTGGTATCAGAGCCTAGCTAGAGCCTTAGGCGAAGTCTAGACGCAGTTTGAAGTCCGAACGAACACGAAACCCAAATACTTTAGAGCTCTCTGGACATTTTCATAAATCTGGGAATTTTTGATATTAAAAATGTCTAAAAAATTCAGCATTGAATTCTAAGCATTACTGTGTAAAAAGTTTCCCTGAACTGTTCATTGTGCCGCGGAAGCGCGGCAGAAGCATGCCTTCTGCCGCTCTTCCGCGGCCACATGGTGACATCATCCCACTATTTTTGCACAGTAATACCTGATAAATTCTGGTGAGTTTTCTGGGTATTTTTAAATTTATTTAAGGGTTGAGTGCTCTGGAGTTATATTGGGAATCGATGAATTCGATCGGAATATCAAACTTTGTCTAAGTGTTTTTCCAGATAACTGTAGAATATGTTAAAGAGTTCGACCGGATACAAATACCCAGGTTTTCCCCTGCCGGAATAATTCCAAGTGTTGGGTTTTTCTGTGGTTAAAAGACGTTCTGAGTAGTGCAAGTAACGCGATGGTCCCTCTAGAAGACACAAACCTTAACTCGATTATGTGACCGTCTTGAACTGCCCTTTGAACCTTCGGGTTTGGGGCAGTACGGCGTGCCACATGTGAGGCGTTGGCTTGACCATTCTACGGCTGGACCGTTGGTACTGAGGCATGAAGTGAATGTCTTTGAACCTATTTCATGTGTTGATCGGTGTCGGGAAAACTTGGGTGTTCGAATGTTCGATCGGAAAGTTTAATATATTCTATTTATCCGGAATTGGATACAATAATTGGAATTCACAAACAGTTATGAGATAACTGGATAAATGTTATAGATCTAGCAGTTTAGTTTCACAAGATATCGAAAAGAGTTTTCGATGATGGGACTAAAATGCGGGGTTTATAACTGTTAGGCATGTGATGTCTAAAGAGGTTGCGGATTCCAATTGTTGTAGTTTTACACTTTCTTTTCTGTGACCGTAAGTGTAGTATGTTCATATCGCCGGTTTCGTTGCTATACGTCAACGACAATTGGGGTATGCATACTTACTTACGTTGATGACATGTGATGTTATGTGTTGCTGGATATGTTATATTGGATCGTCGTGTTTGAATAGCCGGGGGTTTTTATGTGAGATGAGTGTTTTTCATTTTCATTCATGTATAAAAACTTGTATGTAATATTCTTTTATTCGGGGCACTTCCAGGATGCGGGAGTTGTCACCCTTTGTATATTATTTACTTTTCTGCACTAGGATAGACCCAAGGAGGGGAGCACAAGTAACCGGGTTCTGGGGTCCAGTGGGAGACCAACTCGAGGAGTCGAGTCCGGGTCTCCTAACCCTAGAATTGGCAGGGTTGCTTGCCGCTCTCGTAGGGGTCTAGGGGTGTGGGATTGGCTATTCATCACGACCGTGGAATCCGTGTTTTATACTGGCTCGTATTGAAAACACGGACGTCCTAGTATATCCAATATTTCATATGTTTATTCTGCTGCGATATCTGTGATGTGATTCTGTGATGGATATAGTATATAGTATATATGATATATTATATAGACGTTACTTATGTTTTACACCCGCGCTAGCCCTGCCCTGCTCTGTCGTTAGTTACCTAACCTAACGGTGCACGAGGGGACATCGAGGCGAATGCGGATGGCATAAGTGTACGTCATATCTATCTGTGATGTTTAGGTATTAAATGATAGGACTTCATTAATGTGATTAATGAAAGATAAGAAACCTAAGATGTTGTGGAATCGAATTTTAAAATAAAACAGGTAGCTACAGTTCTTGCTTTGCACAGCGGTATATATGATATACCCCGCACCTTATTCGATGAGGAAAGGACCGAGATCCCTTCACCGGGAGTGACTCCTTTAGCAATAACTGGCAGATGCTACACACTCGGTTTGCTTTTTGACTGCTTTTGGGTTTTTGCTTTGCACAGCGATATATATGATATATCCCGCACCTCATTCGACGAGGAAAGGACTGAGATCCCTTCGCCGGGAGTGACTCCTTTAGCAAAACTAGAAAAGCCTCAAAATCACTCCATTTCAAAACTTCATTTGATTCTACAACGATATCAAGTTCATTACGCTCATGGTTTTATGAAAACCTGCGTAGCCCTCCGTCATTTCAGATAAGTACTAATTAGTATTCGTGCTACGGTAGTTTGGCATTCGTCAAGGCGTAGTGTACGGTAGCTAACTAGTATTTATCTGCTTATGCATATGATGCAGATTGGATTAGGGTATTCGTACGGCGTTGTTTGGCATTCGTCAAGGGTCGTGCGGGTGGGTTTAATTCAATCAAGAAATGTACGGGTTGAACTTGACTAGTGGACTATGGGTTGTTTGGCATTCGTCAAGGTCATAGAACACTAGGGGCAAAATATTATCGGGAATTTCAAGTGTTGAAATTTGCAATGAGATTGCATACCTTCTATGAGATAGTTGGATCCCGATACCCGCTGCGAGTAAGAGTTACTCCTGGGAGAGTTTTACACATTGCAATTAGCCGATCAAGTAGGTGTCTAGAAAGGTGTTAACGAGGTTACGCCTCTGGGAAAATGAGGTTTACATTAATTAGGTTCGTGCGAAAGCACGGGGGACCTCCCTCAAAGTACCGACACTGGCCTGGCTGAAAGATTGGCGAACTTGTAGTGTGTAATTAATCCCGGCTAGTCTTTCCTTTTAGGGTTTGGAGGAAGATTTGATAAAAAGCAGTGGGAGCCATCCTGATTAGATAAGATAATAACCAATCTGATCTTGCACGAGCTTACGCTAAAGTGTTTTCTTCTCTCTCTCTCCAGGTAGCGACCATTTCATGCCTTAATAAAGATAATAAAATGGATGTATTGACCGAACCCGCATGTTATACTGTGCAGGGGAACGTTGAACCCGTTCTATCTTATAAGTGTTATAAGAATGAACAGGAAACTGGAGAATATCTGGATTCTCACACCGCCCAAACGGAGAACATGCATGTTGATGCATCATCTTCGGGTGTGTTTGTCATTGAGAACTGTTTCTCAGTTCACCCTACATCCTGGGTATTAGATACCGGATCAGGATCCCACATATGTAAGATGTTACATGGGCTGCGAAAAGGTAGAGAACTGGGAAAAGGTGATCATTCCGTTCAAGTAGGGAACGGTGCAAGTGTTGCAGCCAAAGCAGTTGGCGAATATCACCTAGTATTACCAAGTGGTGATACAATAATTCTGAATGAGTGCTATTATATACCGAACATGATGTGCAACATTATATCAGTTTCTTTATTAAGTAAAGAAGGATATAATTTTGTAGTAAAGGATAATGTTATGAACATATTCCTAGATCAAAAGTTGATTGCATCAGGCTCGCTACATAATGGCATGTTCATTCTAAATCAAAATACAGTCCTCAATATACAAAACACACACAAGAGGAAAAATTCAGAAATGAACGAATCCTTCTTGTGGCATTGTAGACTTGGTCATATCAATGCGACACGACTGGCTAAGTTACATAAGGTTGGTTATTTGAATCCGTTCGAATTGTCATCTTATGATACTTGCCATTCATGTCTCAAAGGAAAAATGACCAAAGCTCCGTTTAGTGGACACGGAGAAAGAGTTACTGAACTCTTAGGACTGATACATAGTGATGTATGCGGTCCTATGTCTACACATGCCAGGGATGGTTCTTCCTACTTCATTACATTCACTGACGATCTCTCTAGATACGGGCATGTGTTCCTGTTGAAACACAAGTCTGAAGCTTTTGAGAAATTCAGAGAATATAAGCACGAAGTAGAGAACCAAACGGGCAAAAGTATTAAGATCCTTCGATCTGATCGAGGAGGAGAATACTTGAGCAATGAGTTCCAAGATTATCTAAAAGAGAATGGGATTCTCTCTCAGCTTACTCCACCTTATACACCACAGCACAACGGTGTATCGGAACGAAGGAATCGCACCCTATTAGATATGGTCTATTCAATGATGAGCACAGCTGAGTTACCTATTTCCTTCTGGGGGTATGCGCTTGAGACAGCCATACACCTATTGAATATGGTTCCTACCAAATCAGTGCCTACCACTCCATATGAGATATGGAGAGGGAAGAGACCATCTCTTAAGTATGTTAAGATATGGGGTTGTCCAGCCTATTTCAAAAGACAAAATCCGGACAAACTCGAGGCAAGATCTGTCTTATGTAAGTTTGTAGGATATCCCAAAAATTCACAAGGGTATATCTTCTACCACCCCGAGGAACAAAAGGTGTTTGTTTCTCGACATGCCACTTTCTTAGAAAAAGGTTTTCTTATGAAACAGAGTAGTGGCATTGAGGTAGAACTGGAAGAAGTTCCAGCAACACAAACTGTAACAGAAGACTTGGTGGAACCAGAGGATTCAGTAGAACTCAACGAACCCCAGCCTCTCCGCCGATCTAGTAGGGTATCTCGTCCACCTGAGAGATACTAAGGTTTTCTCATTGACGGTGGAAGCGAGGATTGCATCATGGAGGATGATGACCCAACTAGCTTCGAGCAGGCCATCACGAGTAGGGACTCAGTGAAATGGCTGGATGCTATGCGGTCCGAGATGGATTCCATGTACACCAACAAAGTATGGACTTTGGAAGTTGCTCCTGAAGGGGTAAAACCCATTGGGAGCAAGTGGATCTTTAAGAAGAAACTTGGTGTAGATGGGAAAGTGGAGACTTTCAAAGCTAGACTTGTAGCAAAGGGTTTTCGTCAAAGACCAGGTGTGGACTATGACGAGACCTTTTCTCCAGTGGCTATGCTTAAATCCATCCGAATCATGCTTGCCATTGCTGCCTTTCATGACTACGAAATCTGGCAAATGGATGTTAAGACCGCCTTTCTAAATGGTGATTTAGAAGAGTGCGTGTATATGACTCAGCCAGAGGGCTTCGTAGACAGTGGGAGCAGCGGGAAGGTGTGCAAGCTGCTTAAATCCATTTATGGATTAAAGCAAGCATCGCGGAGTTGGAACATCTGCTTTGACGTCGTTATCAAAGAGTTTGATTTCGTCAAAAATCCAGATGAACCTTGTATCTACAAGAAGGTGGCAGAGAGTAAGGTTGTCTTCCTCGTATTGTACGTGGACGACATACTCTTGATAGGAAATGATGTTCCTATGCTGCAATCGGTCAAGCTCTTCTTATCACAAAGATTCTCAATGAAAGATCTTGGTGATGCCTCCTGCATATTGGGAATCAGGATCTATAGAGATAGATCCAAACGGATTTTGGGATTGTCCCAATCCAGGTACATTGACACCATACTAAAGAGGTTTAGTATGGAAGAATCCAAGCGTGGGAACATGCCCACGATCTCTGGAGTCACTCTCTCCAAAGAGATGTCTCCCAAGACTGATTTGGAGAGAGCTCGCATGCAAGGGATACCCTATGCTTCGGCAGTAGGCTCTATCATGTATGCGATGCTATGTACCAGACCCGATGTAGCATACTCACTAAGTGTAGTGAGAAGGTATCAAGCTGATCCTGGAGAGAATCACTGGACAGCTGTGAAGAGCATTCTCAAGTACTTGCGAAGGACTAGAGATATGTTCTTGGTGTATGGTAACGGAGAACTCCAAGTGGAGTCCTTTACCGATTCGAGCTTCCAGAGTGATAAGGACGACTCTAAGTCGCAGTCGGGTTTTGTCTTTACCCTTTACGGAGGGGCGGTTAGCTGGAAGAGTTCCAAGCAGGAAACCGTGGCAGACTCGACGATGGAGGCTGAATACATCGCTGCCAACGATGCTGCTAAAGAAGCTGTCTGGGTCAAGAAGTTCATTACTGAACTTGGAGTGGTTCCATCCATTGAGCATCCAATACCTTTGTATTGCGATAACAATGGAGCGGTGGCTTTGGCCAAGGAACCCAGGTCCCATCAGCGATCCAGGCATATTCTGAGGCGGTATCACCTGATCCGGGAGATAGTTGATCGCCGGGAGATCGAGGTCAGGAGGGTTGACACGAAGAACAACACGGCGGATCCACTCACGAAGGCCATTCCCCAGATACAGTTTGAGAGACTCTTCGGGATGCTCGGTATGAGATACTACAGCAGCTGGCCCTAGTGCAAGTGGGAGATTGTTAGTTGTATGTATGCCCTAGAGGCCAGTATTGTACAGATTATGTATATTATATTGGATGCTTGGACATATATAGAGATGACTTTCTTGCTCGACATGATAGTATGCTATCTGGTTGATATTTATCTTAACATGTACACTAGTCTCTTTATACTGTCTTATAGTTACATGTTGGTAAAGCCCTTAGGATTTGTACTTGACTACCTAGACTATGATGCAGATCATACTAGTGGGGACATGGTAGTCCATAAGTACATCCTTCAAGGTCCCTAGTCGTAGGTGTATCGAGACGGGGCATCGATATACCAGAGTAGACTAGCGTATACGCTTCTCGACCCATGTGATGGGCGATGGATGATCCCATATCCATTGGTGTTTGACATCAGAGATGGTATACGGGTGCTCAGTGAAGACTGGGTACACTGGACGGACTCACCGAGAACTCCCAGATGGTATTATACCTCACGTCAGATGGCAGTTCTCAGGTGACACTTGTACAGGTTAGTCTGTAGACCCGAGATCGTCATAGAGTCTTGTGTGATTCCCACTGTGCTTTGATCTCCACCTTACCACGTCCATGAGGGCGTGCAAAACGGTGGTCTTTGGGTACAGTCCCGAGTCACATGGAGACAATGAGCGATAGGAGGGGTTTCGTCTCTCCCGGTATTGGGAGTTGATGTTGTGCTGTGCTCGATTGGCCGTAGCAGGGAAGTCCCTGGCCAGGGCTGATCAGAGATTTACTGGTAAGTGTTACCAGTAGTTTCTCGACCCGTTACGAGCCTCACATCGGCACGACTTATCGGGTTATTGGGGTCTGACGTATACCACCCCTAGACTTGATATGCGACGTATCAGACGAAGAGACTGGACTGTATGGTAAGTGTTACTGGTCGGATTCGCAGGAGTGTGAGCGGGCTAGCTCGTCGATCTTCTGATCGCTCAATACCCGGGTGGCCGTTACGTTTAGCAGACCGCTTGCGGCTTGTGGGTGCTTGATATGATCATCATCTGCTACCGGCGTATTGACGAGTCTGTAGAGTCCTACACAGAGGTTTCCTGGCTCAAGCGAAACGAAATAGGAGAGCATATGAGATATGTGCAGGACCGAGAATAATGCGTGTATGTGATACCGCATTTCATTCTCGCGATATATGTTTCGAATGGTTATATTCGATATGACCTAGTTATCGAATCATTGATTCGATAAATCGATACATTAGATTCTAGTCGGTTATGTGCGACATGACCGGATCATTGAATCAAATGTTGATTTAATGATTTAATGCATAATTATATATTTGATATATTGCATTGCATTAACTAGTATTGGTTCACTTTAAACGGATTTTTCTCACTTGATGCACATTGTATATGTGATATGCTTTAGTGCACTACTTTGTATCATGTTTGATGATACTTGATCATTTAGTTAAGTGTATAGAATTAATCCATGGTTAATTTGATAATTAGGGTTTTGTATATTCATTTATTTATTTGTTTGTTTATTTATTTATTTGAAATGGATTATGATGAGAATGGTGGCTCTTTTTGTTTTAAGTTGAAGCTTCATGAAGCTTTGACTTTGCTAACCATCCTTATCTTCATGCTTAACCCTAACCCATCCAAGTGACCATGGTTAATTCTCTACACTTAACCCTAGTTCAAGTTATGATAAGTATTTGATTTAAAATTTATTTTATTATAAGACTTATCATAATCTTTTCTTGAGCTCATCTTCTTCTTCTTCTTCAAGCTTGCTACAAAAATGGCAACTTGAGATCTAGTGAGATAAATCCAATTCTAAAGTGAACCCACCTCCTATTTCTTCACCCTCTACCTCTTGCCAAGTTGTTTTGGGTGTTTACTTCACAAGTTTCACAAGTTTGTGAAGTCGGAGCTTGAGTTTGTGCAACCTCGACGTAGATCGTCTTTGACACGAAGCCGACGACCTATTCCGCACGTTTCTCCGATGAAGCCGACACGAGAGTCCAAGCTTCAAGATGGACAGCGAGAAGACTTCGTTTCGGAGCCGTGGAGGTGGATATCCGGATCTACAAAGGTTGTAATTTCCGTATCCTAGTAGTTAACTGTTAACTAGTTAGTTTTTCGCCTAAACATCTAGCAAACGATCCGTAGTCGGGTCTCTCGGCACCGTTAAAATTTTAATATGGCATGTTCGATGCCTTGTGTGACCTCATTAGGGTGCCTAGGAACCCTACACATTTAGATCTATCTCATAGATCCAAAACTCAGGATTAAGGAGGTATCATCTTGATCCTATGTGGAGAATCATTGTGATGAGCGGAGATTGATCGAGCGTAGCATAGGAAACTCCTTCCCTATCAAGAGTATGTCATCCACGTACTCTACGAGGATCATCACCATACTCCCTACTACCTTTTTGTATATACAAGGTTCATCTACCATTTTGATGATGTCAAACTGTTTGACTTATCTATCAAAACAGATGTTCCAACTCCGCGATGCCTGCTTTATCCTATAAAGCATCTTGCACACGTTTCCGCTGCTCCCACTGTCTTCGAAGCCCTCTGGCTGTGTACTTATAGACGCTCTCTTCTAAATCATCATTTAGAAAAGCAGTCAAGACACCCAACCACCAGATATCGCAGTCATGGAATGTAGCCGTGGCAAGTAGGATCTGGATGGACTTAAGCATAGATCCTTAGAAAAAGTTTCATCATGATCCACACCTGGTCAATGATGCAAACCTTTAACAAGTCTAGCTTTGAAAGTCTCAACTTTTCCATTTACCCCAAGTAATCTTCTCAAGATATACTTGCTCCTGATGGGGATTTAACCCTTCAGATATCGCAACCAAAGTCCATACTTTGTTGGTGTACATGGATTCCATCTCAGATCGCTAAACATCCAGCCATTCTTACAGAGTCTTACTCTCGATGGCCAGCTCGAAGCTAGTTGGGTCATCATCTCATGATGCAATCCTCGCTCCCACTGTCATAGAGAAACCGAAGTATCTCTCAGGTGGGTGAGGAACCCTACTAGATCGGCGGAGAGGCTGAGGTTCGTTGGTATCTACTGAATCCTCTGGTTCTACCAAATCATCTGATGTAGTTTGTATAGCTGGAACATTTCCAGTTCTTACATAACAGACCTTGCCTCGAGCTTGTCCGGATTTTGCTTTTAGACATAGGCCGGACAACCCCAAATCTTAACTAACTTAAGATATGGGCTCTTCCCTTTCCATATCACATATGAAGTGGTAGGCAATTGATTTGATTGGAACCCTATTCAATAGGCATGCAACTTCTCAAGTGCATAACTCCCTAAAGGAATTAGGTAACTCAGTAGTACTCATCATAGAGCACACCTTATCATATAGGGTGTGATTGCTCCGCCCTGATATACCATCGTGCTATGGTGTATACAGAGGAGTAATGCTGAGAGAGAATCTCATTCTCCTTTAGAATAATCCAGGAATTCCGTGCTCAAGTATTCTCCTCCTTGATCTCATCAAAGGACATAACACTTTTACCCGTATTGGTTCTTTACTTCTAACTTATATTCTGTGAATATCTCAAAAGGCTCGGACTCATGTTTCAACAGGAACATATGTCTGAATCTTGAGAGATTATCAGAGAATGTAATGAAGTACAAAGAACCAGTCCTGGCATGTGTAGACAGGGGACCTTACATACATCAACATGTATCATCCCAAGAGTTCACTAACTCTTTCTCTGTTTCCAATAAACGGAGCTATGGTCATCTTATCTCTGTGACATGACTGGCGAGTTTCACAAGATGTAAATTCAAACTGATTTAAATATGCATCTATATGTAACTTCAGCTAGTCGGGTCGCATTGATATAACCTAGTCTACAATACCTCAAGAAGGATTCGTTCATTTCTGAACTCTTCCTCTTGTGTGTGTTCCGTATACTAAGAACTGTAGTTTGATTTAGAACATCAATGCTTTTAGATAACGTGCCTGAACCGATCAACCTTTGATATAGGAAATGTTCAAAACATTATCCAACAATACAAAATTTTATCATTTCTTTACTAATAAAGAGACTGATATGATTTTGTATATCAGGTTCGGTATCTAATAACATTCGTTTAGAATCAATGTATTTGGAATACAGGGTGACAGTGACCGACAGACTTGGCTGCAATTCTTGCCCCGTTTTCTGCCTCATGAAACTTATCACCCGTTCTCAGTTCTCTACCTATCAGTAGCCCTATGTAACAGATTACATATCTGGGATCCTGATCTGGTATCACATACCCAGGACGTAAAGGATACTGAGAAACAGTTCTGTATAATGAACATACCCGAAGATGATGCATCATCATGCACTCTCCTCGTTTGGGCGGCAAGGGAATTCTGGTAATCCCCAATTTCCTGCTCTGTCTTATAACAATTATAAGTTGGAGCGGGACCAACGTTCCTCAGCTCAGTATAACAAGCGGGTTCGGTCAATATTCCGTATTATTATCTTGATTAAGGCGTGATATGGTCGCTACCTGGAGAGAGAGAGAAGAAAACACTCAGCGTGCGCTCTTGCAAGAATAGATTGGTTATAATTTTATCTAATCAGGATGGCTCCCACTGCTTTTTATCAAATCTTCCTTCAAACCCTAAAAGGAAAGACTAGCCGGGATTAATTACACACTACAAGTTCGCCAATCTTTCAGCCAGGCCAGTGTCGGTACTTTGAGGGAGGTCCCCCGTGCTTTCGCACGAACCTAATTAATGTAAACCTCGTTTTCCCATAGGCGTAACCTCGTTAACACCTTTCTAGACACCTACTTGATCGGCTAATTGTAATGTATAAAACTCTCCCAGGAGTAACTCTTACTCGCAGAGGGTATCGGGATCCAACTATCTCATAGAAGGTATGCAATCTCATTGCAAATTTCAACACTTGAAATTCCCGATAATATTTTGCCCCTAGTGTTCTATGACCTTGACGAATGCCAAACAACCCATAGTCCACTAGTCAAGTTCAACCCGTACATTTCTTGATCGAATTAAACCCACCCGCACGACCCTTGACGAATGCCAAACAACGCCGTACGAATACCCTAATCCAATCGCATCATATGCTCAAGCAGATAAATACTAGTTAGCTACCGTACACTACGCCTTGACGAATGCCAAACTACCGCAGCACGAATACTAACTAGTACATATCTGAAATGACGGAGGGCTACGACAGGTTTTTCTGAAAACCTATTGCGTAATGAACTTGATATCGTTGTAGAATCAAATAATTTTAAAATGGAGTGTTTTTGAGACTTTTCTAGTTTTGCTAAAGGAGTCACTCCCGGTGAAGGGATCGTCGGTCCTTTCCTCGTCGAATGAGGTGCGGGATATATCATATATATCACTGTGCAAAGCAAAAACACTTAAAAGCAATCAAAAGACAAACCGAGTGTGTAGCATCTGCCAGTTATCGCTAAAGGAGTCACTCCCGGTGAAGGGATCTCGGTCCTTTCCTCATCGAATAAGATGCAGGATATATCATATATACCGCTGTGCAAAGCAAGAACTGTAGCTACCTGTTTTATTTTGAAATTCGATTCTACAACATCTTTAGGTTTCTTTTACTTTCATTAATCACATTAATGAAGTCCCATCATTTAAATACCTAAACATCACAGATAAATACGACGTACACTTATGCCATCCGCATTCGCCTCGATGTCCCCTCGTGCACCGTTAGGTTAGGTAACTAACGGCAGAGCGGGGCAGGGCTAGCGCGGGTGTAAAACATAAGTAACGTCTATATAATATATCATATATACTATATACTGTATCTATCACAGAACATCACATGATCACATCACAGATATCGCAGCAGAAGAAACATATATGAAATATTGGATATACTAGGACGTCCGTGTTTTCAATACGAGCCAGTATAAAACACGGATTCTACGGTCGCGATGAATAGCCAAACCCACACCCCTAGACCCCTACGAGAGCGGCAAGCAACCCTACCATTTCTAGAGTTAGGAGACCCGGACTCGACTCCTCGAGTTGGTCTCCCACTGGACTCCAGAACCCGGTTACTTGTGCCCTCCTCCTTGGGTTTATCCTTGTGCGGAAAAGTAAATAATGTACAAACGGTGACAACTTCCGCAACCTGGAAGCGCCCCAATAAAAGAATATTACATACAAGTTTTTACATGAATGAAAATGAAAAACACTCATCTCACATAAAAACCCCCGGCTATTCAAACACGACGATCCAATATAACATATCCAGCAACACATAACATCACATGTCATCAACGTAAGTAAATATGCGCATCCCAATTGTCGTTGACATATAGCAACGAAACCGGCGATATCACTATTACACTTACGGTCACAGAAAAGAAAGTGTAAAACTACAACAGTTGGAATCCGCAACCACCTCAGACATCGCATGCCTGACCAAATGAATTACTTAGACATCACATGCCTAATAATTATAAACCCCGCATTTTAGTCTCAAAATCGAAAACACTTTTCAATATCAAGTCGGGTAATTCAACAAGATTCCCGACATCCTGATCGAATGCTCGTCGCAAACTTTAGTAGGCGGCCGCACCCCTGATACCGTCGACGAAGTGCACCAAGGCGGAACACCGCTACCACGAGCACCCGGACGGATGCTTTCGGCGACGAGGTTCTCCTACAGTCACTTGGTCGGGGCTATGGAGTGAGGCTGTCTATTAAGTTTACCCGGCGAGTATCCACGTACGCTACGTGATTGCGACGGACTTTTGATCGCATCAAAATTCCGTGGCAACCGATCAAGTGAGACTAAAGTGCTATGTTTATAACATTCATTCAGTTATCTCATAACTATTTGTGAATTCCAATTATTGTATCACATTCCAGATAAACAGAAAATGTTAAACTTTTCGATCGAACAATTGAACACCCAAGTTTTCCCGATACAATCAACACATGAAATAAGTCTAACAACATTCAGTTCGTGCCTCAGTACCAACGGTCCAGCCGTAGAAGGGTCAAGCCAACGCCTCACATGTGGCACGCCGTACTGCCCCAAACCCGAAGGTTCAAAGGGTAGTTCAAGACGGTCACATAATCGAGTTAAGGTTTGTTGTCTTCTAGAGGGTCCATCGAGTTACTTGCACTACTTAGAACGTCGTTAAACTACGGAAAAATCCAACACTTGGAAATTTCCCGACAGGGGAAAAATTGGGTATTTATATCCGGTCGAACTTTTTAACATATTCTAAAAATTATCCGGAAAGCCACACAGACAAAATTTGATAATCCGATCAAAACACCGAATCCCCAAAACAACTCCAGAAAATTCAACTCTTGAATAAATTTTAAAAATACCCAGAGAACTCAGAACCAGAAACAATGAATTACTGTGTAACATGTTAGGGCTGACGTCATACATCCGCCGCGGAACCGCCGCATAAGCAAGGCTTATGCCGCGGTTCCGCCGCCAAAATCACTGTTCATGAAAAAAAAATTCCGCCGTAATTCTTAGAATTCCCTGCTGAGTTTTCTGCATATTTTTAATTTGGAAAAATCCACGATTTTAGAAAAAGTACAGAGAGCAATTTTAGGGTTTTGGTTTTGATTCGATCGGAGTTCAAATTCCGTCTAGACTTCGCCTAAGGCTCTAGCTAGGCTCTGATACCACTGTAGGGTTCCTAGGCACTCTCAAGAGGTCTCACAAGGCATCAACCATGCCAATTTCAAAAAATTATGGTGCCGAGAAACCCTAGTGTACGGATCGTTGGCTAGAAATCTAGGCGAAAAGTAAACTAGTTAACACTTAACTAAGAGATACGGAAATACAACCTTTGTAGATCCGGTTCTCCACCTCCATAGCTCCGTAATGAAGTCTCCTCGCTGTCCATAACAAGTCCTGGGCTCTAGCGTCGGCTTCATCGGAGAATGGACGGGCTAGGTCATCGATGTCCATGCCGAAGATGATCTACGTCGAGGCATCGCTAAATCAAGCTCCGACTTCACCAAGTCAAGAAACTTGTGAAGAAAACACACTCTACTACTTGGCAAGAGGTAGAGGATGAAGAAATAGGAAGTGGGTAGACTTTAGATTTGGATTTCACACTCTTTTTCATCACTTGCCATTGATGGAGGCAAGCTTTCTTCACTTGAAGAAATGAAGAAGAAGAAGGTAAATGTTATGATAAGTTAATTTCAAATAAAAATGAAAATCAAAACTTATCATAATCCAACCATGGTTATGTGTAGAGACTAAACTAGGGTTAGTGGGAATGGTTAGGGTTAAGGATAAGATAAGAATGGTTACAAAGTCAAAGCTTCATGAAGCTTCAACTAAACTCCAAAACTAGCAACCATTCTTTTCTCATCTCTTCAAAATAAATAAATAAATAAATAAGTAAGAAAAGAAAACCCTAACCACTCTCACAACCATGGTTTAATCTTCACACAAATCCAAGTTAACATATATCATCAAACATGATACAATCAAGTGCACAAAAATATATCGCATATATAATGCGCACATCCGAGTGAGAAAATCCATATAAAGTGAACCAATACTAGTTAATGCAAAGTAATATATCAAATATATAATTATACATTAAATCATTAAATCAACACTTGATTTAACGATCCGGTCATATCGCATATAACCGACTAGTATCCTATGTATCGGTTTATCGAATCAACCTTTGATTCGATAACTAGAGTATATCGCATATAACCTAATCGATACATTCATCGCGAGAATGGAATACGGTATCACATACACGCATTATTCTCGATCCCGCACATATCTCATATGCGCTCCTATTTCGTTTCGCTTGAGCCAGGAAACCTCTGTGTAGGACTCTAAAGACTCGTCAATACGCCGGCAGTAGATGATGATCATATCAAGCACCCACAAGCCGCAAGCGGTCTGCTAAACGTAACGGCCACCCGGGTATTGAGCGATCTGAAGATCGACGAGCAAGCCCGCTCACACTCCAGTGAATCCAACCAGTAACACTACCGTACAGTCCGGTCTGATCGTCTGATATGTCGCATATCTCGCCTAGGGGTGGTAAACGTCAGACCCCAATAGCTCAATAAGTCGTGTCGATATGAGGTCTATAACAATTCGAGAAACTACTGGTAACACTTACCAGTAAATCTCAGCAACCCTGGCCAGGGATTTCCTGTTATAGCCAATCGAACACAGCGTAACATCAACTCCCTATACCGGGAGAGACGAATCCCCTCCTATCGCTCATTGTCTCCATGTGACTCGAGACTGTACCCAAAAACCACCGTTTTGCATGCCCTCTTGGACGTGGTAAGATGGAAATCAAAGCACAGTGGGAACCACACAAGACTCTATGACGATCTCGGGTCAACAGACTACTCTGTACTTGTGTCACCAGAGAACTGCCATCTGACGTGAGGTATAATACCATCTGGGAGTTCTCGGCGAGTCCGTCCAGTGTACCCAGTCTCTACTGAGCACCCGTATATCATCTCTGATGTCAAACACCAATGGATATGGGATCATCCATCGTCCATCTGTATGGGTCGAGAAGGTATACGCTAGTCTACTCTGGTATATCGATGCCCCATCTCGATACACCCACGACTAGGGACTTTGAAGGATGTACTTATGGACTACCATGTCCCCACTAGTATGATCCGCATCATAGTCCAGGTAGTCAAGTACAGATCCTAAGGGCTTTACCAACATGTAACAGGGAGACAATCAGTGTACACGTTAAGGTAAAGATCAACCAGATAGCATACTATCATGTCGAGCAAGAAAGTCCTCCCTATATATGTCCCAGCATCCACTACAATATACATCCTATGTATAGTATTGGCCTCTAGGGCATACATATAACTAACATGTAGGTCCCCTGTCTACATATGCCAAGACTGGTTCTTTGTATTTCATTACATTCTCTGATAATCTCTCAAGATTCAGACATATGTTCCTATTGAAACATAAGTCCAAACCTTTTGAGATATTCACAGAATATAAGTTAGAAGTAGAGAACCAAAATACGGGTATAAGTATTATATCCTATGATGAGATCAGGGAGGAGAATACTTGTGCATGGAATTCCTGGACTATTCTAAAGGAGAATGAGATTCTCTCTCAGCATTACTCCTCCGTATACACCATAGCACGATGATATATCGGGGCGAAGCGATTGCACCCTATGTGATATGGTGTGCTCAATGATGAGTACTACTGAGTTTCCAATTTCCTTTTGAGAGTTATGCGCTTGAGAAGCTGCATACCTATTGAATAGGGTTCCAATCAAATCAGTTGCCTACCACTTCATATGTGATATGGAAAGAGAAGAATCCATATCTTAAGTTTGTTAAGATTTAGGGTTGTCCGGCCTATGTCTAAAAGCAAAATCCGGACAAGCTCGAGGCAAGGTCAGTTATGTAGAACTGGAAAGGTTCCAGCTATACAAACTTGTTAGTGTATATGCCCTAGAGGCCATTACTGTATCATACTAGTATGTATATTACTTAATGGAAGCTTGGGATATTCACCTTGTATTGACAATCTTGCTCAAAATAGTAGTATGCTACTTGGTTTATTTCTACTTCAATGTGTACATGTGTTTATTTTTGTATATCGCCTATACACATTAGTAGAGCCCTTAGGATCTTTGCTTGATTACCAGCGATGTGATGGCCGTCACACTAGTGGGGCTGGGTAATCTATAAGCACATCCTTATGCAGGTCCCTGGTCGCAGGACTATCGAGACAGGGCATCGATACTCCGGAGTAGACCAGCGCATGCGCTTCTCATCCCAGTGTGGGAGACGGTCTGTCCCACAGCCGTCAGTACGTCGTACTTGAGATAGTATGCGGGTGCTCGTTAGGTTACGGGTACACTGGACAGGACTCGTCGGGAACTGACTAGTTGGTATTATACCTATCGTCAGTTATCAGTTCCCAGGTGACATGAGTACAGCTTAGTCCGCTGACTTGACACTGTCACTTCGCCTCGAGTGTGTTCCCACTGTACTTTGATCACTACCCTACCACGGCTCAAAGGAGTCGTGCAAACAGGTAGTGGTTGGGTGCAGTTCCGAAGCACTTGGAGGCAGTGACGGTTAGACAGGATTCGTCTCTCCCGGTATTGGGGGTTGACATCGCGCTGTGTCTAGGAGAGCCATTACACGAGTAGTCCCTGGCCAGGGCAAACGAGATATACTGGTAGGTTTCCAGTGTTATCTCAGGGTGTTTTGGGCTTCGCTCCGGCACGACTTGTACCGCTATTGGGGGACTGACGTTTACCGCCCCCTAGGCCCGCCATGCGATGTATCAGACGAACAGACCGGACTGTACGGAGAATGTCACACTCAGGCTCAGTAGGAGTTCAGATGGGTTTCGCCTCGTCAGTCTTCTTGTCGGCATTGCCTGGGGACCGTTACGCACAGCTAGTGCCGCTTGCGGTCTGTGGTTAAACCCACTGCCAGCGTAGTGTCGAGTCTTTAGAGTCCCACACAGAAAGCTTTTCGCCTTTAGGCAAATGAGTAGAGGTCGCATGGTATTGCGACAGGTCGCATGGTTTTGCGACAGGGTTCGGTCACATCCGTGCACTTGTGCACGTACAGTGTCCGGACAGTTTACACTAGCGGGCTTTGGTTTAAGCCAGATCCTAGTGTACCTTATGGGATTGGATTTATCCAGTTTGCATTCGTGTTCCTCGGAACGCGGATGCGGGTGTGTATGCACAGTTGACAGGGAGGCAGAGGCAGTGGATTCTCATTAGGGTTGTTGACAGTTGACCGTTGACTATTTGACTTTATGCTCAACCCTGATGAGAATATGATATGTGATTAACTATTATATTAATTAAGTATTATAGTGATATGGTTGTTGACTTGTTGACTTTTGTTGACTTGTTGACTTTGTTGACTTGTTGACTTTTGTTGACTTGTTGACCGGTTGACTAGGCTTGACTAGTTGACCATCATGATAACCATAGCCATCATTTCATGGCAAAGACTTTTGTTTACTTGCTCATTTGTGTAAAATGAGTGCATGAAATGATATGGTTGTGGTTGCTTCAAACCATCACATAAGACTTTTTTGATATGATGAGTTATGATCACTTTGGATTATGAGAGGGTGAAAGACAAAAGAGAGCCTCATTCTTTCTTTCTCATTCTCTCTCTTGTTCTTGAGCTCTCCTCTTGCTCTCACCCTCAACCTCTTGCTCCCTCTCTTGATCTATGGTTCTCTTGTCTCATGAGTTGAGAATCAAGAACCATAGATAAAATCCCATTCTATTTCTTCTCTACTCATTCTAGTTCACTAGGTTTAGCAAACCAAGTGAACTAGTTTCTTCAAAGAACGAAGAAGGAGCTAAAGGTTGGAGCTTTCAGGTGGATCTATCTTCGGCGTACGGAGACGACGAGAAGAAGCCATCGGACCACCATCGGAGCTTTGAAGACGAAGGAGTTCAAGACAAGTAAGGTATAACCCCCTAACCGAGTAGCTAAAACTCATAGTTAGGATGTTAGATAGATGTTTAACCAAGATCCGGGTTTTAGGTCCATGTTACCATCTTTAAGAAAATCGTTTTTTACCAAATTCCGCATTCCCGAAAGTACCGGGAGAGGTAGCATGGACTTACAGTGGTATCAGAGCCTAGTTAAACTCTATCTAATATGTTAGCAAGTATCTAGAAGATCGATCAACGCAAAAGTCCCGAAACGAACCCCGGAATTTTAAAGTTTCTGTCGATTTTTTTACTGTTCAAAAATTGATTATTTTAACACCTAAAATCGGCTCAGGGTTTTTAGAAGCCACTGTAGAAAAATCACCAAATGAATCAACTAAACGACCGCGGAAACGCGGCAATAGCTTGCTATTGCCGCGGTTCCGCGGCCTCCTTGGCGCCTCTCTGGTGATTCTTTGCTACAGTGTTCTTCTGGGGGTATTTTGGGAATTTTGGTACCTATATTTTCAACCCAGATTTTCCAGAACGAAAATTTTATTTTAGGGTCCCGAAAATCCGTATTTTTTTTATCGAACTTCTAAAAGACTTAAGCTAACGGGTTTTCTGTAATGTGATATTTGTATTGAACGTCTACTAATCGCTATATGTCGATTAGTGGGGGTTATACAAATCTGTGATCTGTAATGTTGCTGGAATGTGGATATGAAAATGTTGGATTGTCGCGGGTGAATAGCCGGGGGTTGTGAGACGAGAGTTTTCTTTTCTTTCAATTCATGTAAATTTGTAAATTGATGTAATAATTATTTGTATGGCCGCACAACCGGGTCGGGGTTGTAGCCGTCATTGTATAATTTCTTTTTACTGTTTTTGCTCCTAGGATAGACCCATGGAGGGGGTGCACAAACTACCGGGTATGCCGAAGTGTCGAGTGGCCTACTCATGGAGATGAGGGAGGTTACTACGCTTCGGGTACTTGGCGGGTAGTTTGCCGCACCCGTAGGGGTCTTGGGTGGGGTATTTGGCTATTCACCGCGACCGTGTAATCTGTTTTTGTTACAGGCTCGTGCAAATTACAGATTCCTAGTATATCCAATGTATTCATCTGTGATCTGAAATGTTTATCATTGCAGTATATCTATATATGATATTATTTAGGCGTTGCTTATGTTTTACAGACGCGCTAGCCCAGCCCCCGCTCTGTCGTTAGTTAAGTAACCTAACGGGTAATGACGGGGCCCCGTGGCGAATGCGAATGGCATAAGCGTACGTCATATTTTGGTTGTTTTCTGCAATGGTAGGATTAAATGATGGGACGCATTAAAAGAACTAATGCAAGAATATCACGCATTAAAAGAACTAATGCAAGCAAAACATGCATTAAAAGAACTAATGCAAGAAAATAAACCAAGTATAAGTCGTTGGAACACTTTCGAAAAACCACTCGGTTCTTTTCAAAAACAAACTTTTAAAATGCGGAGTTTGAGCCACTCCATTTAAAAGCTATCTCGTTCCATCGACTAAATCAAGTTCACTACGTTCACGGTTTCGCCAAAACCATTCGTAGCCCTCCGTCGTTTCATATGAATATTCAACAGTATTCAAGCTGTGTTTGTTGGCCTTAGTCAAGGCACAGTGATTGGTAGCTGGCGGACATTCATATGTTGCATAGATAGATGCGTTGGTTTGGGACAGTCGTATTACCTTGTTGGCCTTAGTCAAGGGTATATACGGATGGGTTCAAATTAACCTGGACAACGACGGGTAGAACTTGACATGTGACTTATGATTTGTTGGCCTTAGTCAAGGTCATAAGAGCATGGGGCAAAAACCCACATCGGGAGTTTCATAAGTACTGAAACTTGCTAGATTTGCATACCATTTGGAGTGTGATGATTCTGGTAGGATTCCTTCAGTTTCATCACGCGATGATATTTGGATCCCGATCCTACTATGAGTATATGCTACTCCTCGGGAAATTTCTCACTAAACGATCAATGCTATAAACCTAGTAGGTGCCTAGAAAGGTGTTAGCGGGGCTACGCCCCCAGGGAAAAGAGGTTCTTTAATTAAGGAACTTCGCGAAAGCGTTGGAAAACCTCCCTCGAAGTACCGACACCGGCCTGGATGAACGGTTAAGCAAGTATTGTGCGGTGGGATTGATCCCGACTAATTCTTCTTTTATGGTTTGAGGAGGGATTCGAGAAACAGTGGGAGCCATCCTGTTTAGACAAACTAAAAACCACTCTAAACTTGCTAGAGCATCATGCTGAGTGTTTCTTCTTCTCTCTCTTAATTGCAGCGACCCTGTGACTACGCCTAGGTTACATCTAGATAAAAACATGACTGAACCTGACTGTTATGACTGGCAAAGGTCTGTCCAGATGTCCATTGCCCATGACAAGCTGGGACACCTCTTAACTAATCAAAACCCTGCTGTCTCAGGTCCAGTTTCCCCTGTCACGGATGTTCACATCCGCAGGACATCGGAAAAGGATTGTGCGAAAGCCAAGTGCCTCGTGTTAGCCTCAGTTGATGGTACAAACCAGAGGCAGCACGAGAAGATGGACTCAGTTTCTATCTTCCTCCATAACAAAGTTTTATATGGAGAGCAATCTCGTATCGCAAGATATGAGACCTCGAACGAATTGCTTCAAGCGAGGTTGGCAGTCGGGTCATCTGTAAGGGGCAACGTCCTTACAGAGACCAGCTATATTGAGCTCACGGACCTGGAGACCACGTTGAAGAATGGGTCAAGTACTGACCTAATTCTACAGTCCCTGCCCTCTGCTTATACCCTGAAAGAAACCAGGGAAGAAAAAGGAAAAACAAGGGCAAAAGTTTCAGGACTGGATATAGTAAAAGAGGGACGTTCCTATTGTAACGGGAATGAACTATGGCAGAAAGATTGCAGGGCTTGTAAAGCCAGTAGCCAGAATTCGAAGCATGTTGTGGCTTCGGCTTCGAGTGTGTTTGTAATTGAGAACTGTTTTTCAGTTAACCCTACTTCCTGGGTATTGGATACCGGATCAGGATCTCATATCTGTAATTCGTTACAGGGTCTGAGAAACCGTAGGGTTATCAGGAAAGGTGATATGACTCTCAGGGTTGCTAACGGAATGAGCATGGATGCTGTATCCGTAGGGGAATATCACCTAGGACTGACAACTGGGCAGATATTGATTCTGCGTGACTGTTTGTATGTACCAGGTGCGACTTGCAATATCATATCTGTATCCTTACTTTCTAAGGAAGGATATGATTTTGCTTTTGTAAGCGATGTAGTAAACATCCACCTAAATCAAGCACTGATTGGGTCAGGTACATTAAATAACGGTATATACGTATTGAATCAAGCTCAGATATTCAGTGTCCAGAACACACTTAAAAGAAAGTCTCCAGAATTAAATCAGGCTTTCTTATGGCATTGTAGACTGGGTCACATCAATGAGACACGGTTGACTAAGTTACATAAAGAAGGATACTTGGATCCGTTCGAGTACCAGTCTTATGCCACTTGTGAATCTTGTCTCATGGGAAAGATGACAAAGACTCCGTTCACTGGACACGGAGTAAGAGCGAGCGAGCTCTTGGGACTTATACACAGTGACGTGTGTGGTCCAATGTCTACACATGCGCGAAGCGGTTATTCATACTTCATTACTTTCACAGATGATTTCTCTAGGTATGGACATGTCTTCTTAATGAAGCACAAATCCGAGGCCTTTGAGAAATTTCGGGAATATAAGAATGAAGTAGAAAAACAAACAGGCAAAAGTATCAAGATCCTAAGATCGGATCGAGGTGGTGAATACTTGAGTGCCGAGTTTCTGGACTACTTAAAAGAGAATGGAATTCTCTCTCAGCGTACTCCTCCATACACACCACAACACAACGGTGTATCGGAAAGAAGGAATCGAACCCTATTAGATATGGTTCGTTCCATGATGAGTAAGGATGAGTTGCCGCGATCTTTCTGGGGTTATGCACTGGAAACAGCTGCACATCTCTTGAACCAAGTTCCTACTAAGACAGTGCCTACCACACCATATCAGATGTGGAGTGGGAAGAAACCCTGTCTTAAATCCTTTAAGACATGGGGATGTCCGGCTTTTGTAAAAAAGCAGCATGCGGACAAGCTCGAGGCACGCTCAGTACAGTGCAAGTTTGTGGGATACCCAAAGAACTCCAAGGGGTATCTTTTCTATTACGCAGAGGAGCAAAAAGTCCTTGTTTCTCGTCATGCCCGCTTCTTGGAAACTGAGTTTTTAGAAAATCAGATAAGTGGGAGCGCAATAGAACTGGAAGAAATTCCAGAACCGCAAGCTATTACTGAAACCTTAGTAGAACCAGAAGGTTCAGGGGAACCGGACATTCCTACGCCGCTCCGCAGGAGTAGTAGGCAGTCTCATCCGCCCGAGAGATACTACGGTTTTCTCATAGACGGGGATAGAGAGGATTGCATCATAGATTATGATGAGCCTACTAGCTTCCAGCAAGCCATTCAGAACGGTGACTCGGTAAAATGGCTGGATGCAATGCGGACCGAGATGGAGTCCATGTACACCAACAAAGTTTGGACTTTGGACTTTGCTCCAGAAGGGGTAAAACCCGTAGGCTGCAAATGGATCTTCAGAAAGAAGATTGGTGTAGATGGGCAGGTTGAAACCTATAAAGCTAGGCTCGTTGCAAAGGGTTTTCGTCAAAGACCTGGTTTGGACTATGACGAGACTTTTTCTCCGGTAGCCATGCTTAAATCCATTCGGATCCTTCTTGCCATTGCTGCCTTCCACGATTATGAGATCTGGCAGATGGACGTTAAGACGGCTTTCCTAAATGGAAATTTGGAAGAGTGCGTCTATATGGATCAGCCAGAGGGATTCAATCAGAGTGGGAGCAGCGGTAAAGTGTGCAAGTTGCTCAAGTCCATCTATGGACTTAAGCAGGCATCGCGGAGTTGGAACATCTGCTTTGATGATACTGTCAAAGAATTCGACTTTGTCAAAAACCCAGATGAACCATGCATTTACAGTAAGATTGTAGGGAGAAATGTGGTATTCCTCGTCTTGTACGTCGATGACATTCTCCTAATAGGAAATGATATTCCTATGCTACAGTCAGTCAAAGGATTCTCGTCACAGAGGTTCTCCATGAAGGACCTGGGCGATGCCAACTACATTCTGGGGATCCAGATCTATCGTGATAGATCTAAAAGGATGTTGGGACTTTCACAGTCAAGGTACATCGACACCATACTGAAACGATTCAGTATGGAAGATTCCAAGCGCGGTAATCTACCGGCTTGTCACGGAATCACCCTCTCCAAAGAGATGTCTCCCAAGACTGATTTGGAGAGGGCTCGCATGTCATCAATACCCTACGCATCTGTGGTAGGCTCTATTATGTATGCGATGTTATGTACCAGACCAGATGTAGCATACGCATTGAGCGTTGTAAGCCTGTATCAGTCGGACCCAGGGGAGAAACACTGGATAGCAGTAAAGAACATTCTCAAGTACCTGAGAAGGACTAAGGAGATGTTCTTGGTGTATGGCGGAAAAGACCTCCAGATTGAGGCCTTTGCTGACTCCAGCTTCCAGAGTGACAAGGATGACTCCAAGTCCATGTCGGGTTATGTCTTTACCCTCAATGGAGGGGCGGTTTGCTGGAAGAGTTCCAAGCAGGAAACCGTTGCTGACTCAACCATGGAAGCGGAGTACATAGCTGCTTGCGATGCCGCAAAGGAAGCTGTCTGGATGAAGAAGTTCCTCACGGAACTTCAGGTGGTTCCTACCAGTGTTGATCCAATACCGCTGTATTGTGACAACAACGGCGCTATAGCTTTAGCGAAGGAACCCAGGTCCCATCAGAAGTCCAGGCACATTTTGAGGCGGTTCCACCTGATCAGGGAGATCATTGATCGCCAGGAGATCAAGGTAAAGAGAGTAAAATCAGAAGATAACACTGCAGATCCATTCACCAAGGCCTTGCCCCAGACTCAGTTCGAGCGGCTGATCGAGATGATAGGTCTTCGATACGCCAGTACATGGCCTTAGTGCAAGTGGGAGATTGTTAGTGTATATGCCCTAGAGGCCATTACTGTATCATACTAGTATGTATATTACTTAATGGAAGCTTGGGATATTCACCTTGTATTGACAATCTTGCTCAAAATAGTAGTATGCTACTTGGTTTGTTTCTACTTCAATGTGTACATGTGTTTATTTTTGTATATCGCCTATACACATTAGTAGAGCCCTTAGGATCTTTGCTTGATTACCAGCGATGTGATGGCCGTCACACTAGTGGGGCTGGGTAATCTATAAGCACATCCTTATGCAGGTCCCTGGTCGCAGGACTATCGAGACAGGGCATCGATACTCCGGAGTAGACCAGCGCATGCGCTTCTCATCCCAGTATGGGAGACGGTCTGTCCTACAGCCGTCAGTACGTCGTACTTGAGATAGTATGCGGGTGCTCGTTAGGTTACGGGTACACTGGACAGGACTCGTCGGGAACTGACTAGTTGGTATTATACCTATCGTCAGTTATCAGTTCCCAGGTGACATGAGTACAGCTTAGTCCGCTGACTTGACACTGTCACTTCGCCTCGAGTGTGTTCCCACTGTACTTTGATCACTACCCTACCACGGCTCAAAGGAGTCGTGCAAACAGGTAGTGGTTGGGTGCAGTCCCGAAGCACTTGGAGGCAGTGACGGTTAGACAGGATTCGTCTCTCCCGGTATTGGGGGTTGACATCGCGCTGTGTCTAGGAGAGCCATTACACGAGTAGTCCCTGGCCAGGGCAAACGAGATATACTGGTAGGTTTCCAGTGTTATCTCAGGGTGTTTTGGGCTTCGCTCCGGCACGACTTGTACCGCTATTGGGGGACTGACGTTTACCGCCCCCTAGGCCCGCCATGCGATGTATCAGACGAACAGACCGGACTGTACGGAGAATGTCACACTCAGGCTCAGTAGGAGTTCAGATGGGTTTCGCCTCGTCAGTCTTCTTGTCGGCATTGCCTGGGGACCGTTACGCACAGCTAGTGCCGCTTGCGGTCTGTGGTTAAACCCACTGCCAGCGTAGTGTCGAGTCTTTAGAGTCCCACACAGAAAGCTTTTCGCCTTTAGGCAAATGAGTAGAGGTCGCATGGTATTGCGACAGGTCGCATGGTTTTGCGACAGGTCGCATGGTTTTGCGACAGGGTTCGGTCACATCCGTGCACTTGTGCACGTACAGTGTCCGGACAGTTTACACTAGCGGGCTTTGGTTTAAGCCAGATCCTAGTATACCTTATGGGATTGGATTTATCCAGTTTGCATTCGTGTTCCTCGGAACGCGGATGCGGGTGTGTATGCACAGTTGACAGGGAGGCAGAGGCAGTGGATTCTCATTAGGGTTGTTGACAGTTGACCGTTGACTATTTGACTTTATGCTCAACCCTGATGAGAATATGATATGTGATTAACTATTATATTAATTAAGTATTATGGTGATATGGTTGTTGACTTGTTGACTTTTGTTGACTTGTTGACTTTGTTGACTTGTTGACTTGTTGACCGGTTGACTAGGCTTGACTAGTTGACCATCATGATAACCATAGCCATCATTTCATGGCAAAGACTTTTGTTTACTTGCTCATTTGTGTAAAATGAGTGCATGAAATGATATGGTTGTGGTTGCTTCAAACCATCACATAAGACTTTTTTGATATGATGAGTTATGATCACTTTGGATTATGAGAGGGTGAAAGACAAAAGAGAGCCTCATTCTTTCTTGCTCATTCTCTCTCTTGTTCTTGAGCTCTCCTCTTGCTCTCACCCTCAACCTCTTGCTCCCTCTCTTGATCTATGGTTCTCTTGTCTCATGAGTTGAGAATCAAGAACCATAGATAAAATCCCATTCTATTTCTTCTCTACTCATTCTAGTTCACTAGGTTTAGCAAACCAAGTGAACTAGTTTCTTCAAAGAACGAAGAAGGAGCTAAAGGTTGGAGCTTTCAGGTGGATCTATCTTCGGCGTACGGAGACGACGAGAAGAAGCCATCGGACCACCATCGGAGCTTTGAAGACGAAGGAGTTCAAGACAAGCAAGGTATAACCCCCTAACCGAGTAGCTAAAACTCATAGTTAGGATGTTAGATAGATGTTTAACCAAGATCCGGGTTTTAGGTCCATGTTACCATCTTTAAGAAAATCGTTTTTTACCAAATTCCGCATTCCCGAAAGTACCGGGAGAGGTAGCATGGACTTACAAAACTGCAGCTGATGATTTGGTAGAACCAAAGGATTCAATAGATTCTAACGAACCTCGGCCTCTCCGCCGATCTAGTAGGGTTCCTCACCCACCTGAGAGATACTTTGGTTTCTCTATGACAGTGGGAGCGAGGATTGCATCATGAGATGATGACCCAACTAGTTTCGAGCTGGCCATCAGGAGTGGGACTCTGTAAAAATGGCTGGATGCTTATCGATCTGAGATGGAATCCTTATACACCAACAAAGTATGGACTTTGGTTGCTTTATGTGAAGGGTTAAATCCCCATCAGGAGCAAGTATATCTTGAGAAGATTACTTGGTGTAGATGGAAAAGTTGAGACTTTCAAAGCTAGACTTGTTAAAGGTTTTCGTCATCGACCAGGCGTGGATAATGATGAAACCTTTTTCCAGTGGCTATGCTTAAGTCCATCCAGATCCTACTTGCTATGGCTACATACCATGACTACGATATCTGGTGGTTGGGTGTCATGACTACTTTTCTAAATATTGATTTAGAAGAGAATGTCTATAAGTACACAG
The DNA here is from genome assembly GCA_030015575.1 of Agapanthus africanus. Taxonomy (NCBI): domain Eukaryota; kingdom Viridiplantae; phylum Streptophyta; class Magnoliopsida; order Asparagales; family Amaryllidaceae; genus Agapanthus; species Agapanthus africanus. The sequence continues at coordinate 150,128,923 of CM057346.1, forward strand.
CCAGAGGGCTTCGTAGACAGTGGGAGCAGCGGAAACATGAGCAAGATGTTTTATGTGATAAAGCAGGCATCGCGGAGTTGGAACATCTGTTTTGATGTGGTAGTCAAATAGTTTGACTTCATCAAAATGGTAGATGAACCTAGTATATACAAAAAGGTAGTAGAGAGTATGGTGGTGATCCTCGTAGAGTACGTGGATGACATACTCTTGATAGGGAAGGAGTTTCCTATGCTACGCTCGGTCAATCTCCGCTTATCACAAGGATTCTTCATATAGGATCAAGATGATACCTCCTAAATCCTGGGTTTTGGATCTATGAGATAGATCTAAATGGATGTTAGGATTCTCACTAGATGTAGTGAGATGGTTGTAGGGTGTTTTTCGTCACCCCATGGAGATGGGAATACGTGCGCGCTTGTCAGGCGTACTACAGATTCCCCCTGCTTGGGGTAGGCGGGGGTTTATTGATTGTGGGGATCCGAATCTCCGGCAGCCGCGGACTAAGCTGCCGTTAATTACCCCTCGCCTTTGGGGCGAGGGAACCTTCGATTGACGGGTTAAACTGGTCATGCGAACTCAATGTGTGGTGTGCGTGTGATGTGTTTTGAAAAGGGGTTTTGGATATATCGGGAGCCACGCAGAGTTTTTTACGGGGGTCCTGCTATCCGGATAGCGGGCTGGGGGTCAAGGGGGCTAGCATCCCCCTTGCGGGGTGCGGGACAGCGCCCCGTTAGAATTTTTTTTCTAACAGGGACAGTGTCGTGGAGTATGTGTGTGTGTAAATATGTATACATATGTATATATATGTATGTACATAAAAAGGGGAAAAGACATCCAAAGGATGCGTGGGGCAGCACCTTGGGCGCTGTGCGCCTAGGTGCTGTGCGCTCAGACGCTAGAGTACCACGTGTCGGCACGTGGGCGCTCTGCGCTTGAGCGCAAGCGCGCCACGTGTCGGCACGGAGGCGACTTGCGCTCGAGCGCTTGCTCTTGAGCGCAAGCGCGCCACGTGTCGGCACGGGGCGACTTGCGCTCGAGCGCTTACGCTGGAGTGCAAGCGCGCCACGTGTCGGCACCGGGGCGACTTGCGCTCGAGCGCTTACGCTTGAGCGCAAGCGCGCCACGTGTCGGCACTGGGGCGACTTGCGCTCGAGCGCTTGCGCTGGAGCGCAAGCGCGCCACGTGTCGCCACCGGGGCGACTTACGCTCGAGCGCTTGAGCTTGAGCGCATGCGCGCCACGTGTCGGCACGTGGGCGCTTTGCGCTCGAGCGCTTGAGCGCAAGCGCACCACGTGTCAGCACGCGGGCGCTCTGCGCTAGAGCGCCGGCGAGAAAAGGAGGATTTTAGCCTAAGAAACAGAAGCTATGTTTCAGAAAGGAAATATTTATTATGTATATATGTATGGAGTTAAACTCCTAGGATGTTTTGAAGCTGATGAAGGGGGTTCTTCTTCTTCCTCCTGTTGTTTGGCCGGATCTTGAAGATCAAGAAGTAGGAGATTTTAAAAATCACTCCTTTTTGAGATCTGATGGGAGATCTGAGTTCCCCTTTGCGGGTTTTGTGGTGGAAAATTACTTAGTTTTGGAAAAGAAAGAGTAAAACTCTTGATTTAATTCAAAAGAAATGAGAAGGTTTGGAACCTTGGAGAAGGAGCAGGAGGCACAAAGAACCCTAGTTTTGGGGGGAATGAAAAGTTGTTTTTTAATCATCATCATGTTGCCTTTTATAGGCTTACATATTTACATATAGCCCCTTGGGCTTTACAAAATGGCATTTTAGCCATCCCATGGCTCATGTGCCATTTCATTTTTGCACATAAGCCATGGGCTTACAAAATATTGACTTTATGCCCATTTTGTTTACATTCATGCATAAACAATTATATAAAAATTATTTATTACATGATTTTGTTGTTGGCATGGGGAGGCTGGCCGCGGGCTCGATTTGGGCATGGACCCGCCTGACCTGGGCTTGGGCCCACCTGGCTTGGGGTTGACCTTGACTTTGACTCGGTCAACCAGGGTGTAAATTTTTACCCCAACAAATTGCCCCCCATCAATAAATGCACACCCCACTTGTGGGTCGTGTGCATGAAATTGATGGATCTTCTTTCACGTGGAAGCGACTTATTTTGGTCCCCACTTTTGGGATGTTCTGCCCTTTTTATGACATGGACGGCCGACGCTTGATGCGTCTCCGAGACAGAGTGTCCGTGGTAGACGTTTCCCTTGCCCGGAGCGATCCGGTTTCTGCTTTGTAGGAAGCCTGCACTGCCCTTTTTACGACATGGACGGTCGACGCTCTGATCCGGAGCGATTTAGTTCCCGATTTGTGGGAAGCCTGCACTGCCCTTTTTACGACGTGGACGGTCGACGCTCTGATCCGGAGCGATTTGGTAGACGTGTCCCCGGCACGGAGTGTCGCTGGTCGACGTTTCCCCGAGGCGGAGTGCCGCTGGTTGACGTGTCCCCGGCACGGAGTGTCTGCTTGACGTTTCCCCGACACGGAGTGTCGCTGTCGGACGTTTCCCTGATGCGAAGTGTCTGTGTTGGACGTTTCCCCGATGCAGAGTGTCGCTGGTTGACGTGTCCCCGGCACGGAGTGTCTGCTTGACGTTTCCCCGACGCGGAGTGTCGCTGGTTGACTTTTCCCCGGCACGGAGTGTCGCTGATCGACTTTTCCCCGGCACGGAGTGTCGCTGGTTGACTTTTCCCCGGCACGGAGTGTCGCTGATCGACTTTTCCCCGGCGCGGAGTGTCGGGTTGACTTTTCCTCGACACGGAGTGTCGCTGAACGACTTTTCCCCGGCGCGGAGTGTCGGGTTGACTTTTCCCCGGCACGGAGTGTCGCTGATCAACTTTTCCCCGGCGCGGAGTGTCGGGTTGACTTTTCCCCGGCACGGAGTGTCGGGTTGACTTTTTCCCGGCACAGAGTGTCGCTGATCGACTTTTCCCCGGCACGAAGTGTCGCTGGTTGACTTTTCCCCGGCACGGAGTGTCGCTGATCGACTTTTCCCCGGCGCGGAGTGTCGCGGGTTGACTTTTCCCCGGCACGGAGTGTCGCTGATCGACTTTTCCCCGGCGCGGAGTGTCGCTGGTCGACTTTTCCCCGGCGCGGAGTGTCGCTGGTTGACTTTTCCCCGGCACGGAGTGTCGCTGGTCGACTTTTCCCCGGCGTGGAGTGTCGCTGGTCGACTTTTCCCCGGCGCGGAGTGTCGCTGGTTGACTTTTCCCCGGCACGGAGTGTCGGGTTGACTTTTCCACGGCACGGAGTGTCGCTGATCGACTTTTCCCCGGCGCGGAGTGTCGGGTTGACTTTTCCCTGGCACGGAGTGTCGCTGATCGACTTTTCCCCGGCGCGGAGTGTCGCGGGATGACTTTTCCCCGGCACGGAGTGTCGCTGGTTGACTTTTCCCCGGCACGGAGTGTCGCTGATCGATTTTTCCCCGGCGCGGAGTGTCGGGTTGACTTTTCCCCGGCGCGGAGTGTCGCTGATCGACTTTTCCCCGTCGCGGAGTGTCGCTGGTTGACTTTTCCCCGGCTGACTTTTCCCCGGCACGGAGTGTCTGCTTGACGTTTCCCCGGCGCGGAGTGTCGCTAGTTGACTTTTCCCCAGCACGGAGTGTCTGCTTGACGTTTCCCCGGCGCGGAGTGTCGGGTTGACGTGTCCCCGAGACGGAGTGTCTGCTTGACGTTTTCCCGTTACGGAGTGTCGTTGTTGGACGTTTCCCTGATGCGGAGTGTCTATGTTGGACGTTTCCCCGATGCAGAGTGTCGCTTGTTGACGCAGAGGTCGATGTTGGAATTGGTTGGTTTGATTTGTTGGATTTGAGTTGACATCAGCATCGCTATACTGGAATATGGTACCAGGAGCGAATCATCATCTGTCTTTGAGAGGATTTTGGAATTGGTTTTCTGTCGGCATCTGCATTGCTGCACTGGAATAATGCCAGGAGCAACTCATCATGTGCCCCGGGGAGGATTTGGATTTGGTTTTTGTTTGGCATATGCATTACTGCACTGGAATAATGCCAGGAGCAACTCATCATGTGCCCCGGAAGGATTTGGATTTGGTTTTTGTTTGGCATCTGCGTTGCTGCACTGGAATAATGCCAGGAGCAACTCATCATGTGCCCCGGGAGGATTTGGATTTGGTTGTTTGGCATCTGCATTGCTGCACTGGAATAATGCCAGGAGCAACTCATCATGTGCCCCGAGAGGATTTGGGAATTGGTGGCTTAGGAGACAGGTTTAGATCCCTATCACCTAAGGCTTTTCAATTTTGTGAGCCGTAAGGGTCTCACAAAGCATTCTCCCTACGGGTCGTAAGGATCCCGTAGGTGTGTTTTCTTCTTAGGAGTCGTGAGGACCCCCAAGTGTGTTGCTCCTTTGTGAGTCGTAAGGATCTCACGCGGGAATTTTCTCCTCACAAAGTCGAGAGGACTTTGCGAGTGCATTTCATCTCCCCCCTTTTTTTTACGAGTTTGCGCCCTTTCGGGCTTTCACAAACTCGCCGGCAGTCCTGCTGTTTTTACTCACGGCGCCCTTTCGGGTTTTCATCCGTGCCCATTTTGCTTGTGGACATACCATTTTTTTTTTGGAGAGACTTTGAATGTGGTCTCACCGGTAGGACTTGGGAGGGACTGGGATTGTTTTACGCCCGTGGATTGTATACGGTTTTGCAGGATGTATGATCCAGACCGTAGGGCCAAAAACATTTCGGGACTTTGTTGGCATCTGCATCGCTGCACTGGAATATGGTACCAAGAGTGACTCATCATTCGCCATTGGGGTATGGGATATGGAATTTGGTTGGCGTCTGTATCGCTACACTGGAATATGGTACCAGGAGCGACTCATCATTCGCCACTTGGGGACTAGGGAGCGATGCCTTAGGAGACAGGTTTAGATCCCTATCGCCTAAGGCTTTTCAATTTTATGGGCCGTGAGTGTCCCATAAAGGTATTTTCTCCCTGCGAGTCGTAAGGATCCCGCAGGTGTATGTTCTCCTTAGGAGTCGTGAGGACTCCTAAGTGTGTTTTTCCTTTATGGGTCGTAAGGATCCCACAAAGGTTTGTTCTCCTCATGTATCGTGAGGACGCATGAGTGGATTTCCCTTCGTCCCTAGTTTAATGACTTAGGGGTCATCTGTTTCCAGTTTAACGACTTAGAGGTCATCTGTTTCCAGTTTAAAGACGTAGTGGTCGTCTGTATCCAGTTTAACGACGTGGAGGTCATCTGTCTCCAGTTTAACGACTTAGAGGTCTACTGTTTCCAGTTTAACGACTTGGAGGTCTGTTGTTTCCAGTTTAACGACTTAGAGGTCGACCTTTTCCAGTTTAATGACTCGGAGGTCATCTGTTTCCAGTTTAACGACGTGGTGGTCATCTGTCTCCAGTTTAACGACTTAGAGGTCTACTGTTTCCAGTTTAACGACTTAGAGGTCTGTTGTTTCCAGTTTAATGACTTAGAGGTCGACCTTTTCCAGTTTAATGACTTAGAGGTCATCTGTTTCCAGTTTAACGACGTGGTGGTCATCTGTTTCCAGTTTAGCGACTTAGAGGTCTACTGTTCCCAGTTTAACGACTTAGAGGTCATCTGTTTCCAGTTTAAAGACTTAGGGGTCTACGGATGGCGAGCTCGGAATTTTGGGGTAGTGGTCGGCATCAGCGTTGCTAACACTGAAGCAGAGGTGCCAGGAGCAATTCATCATTTGCCTTTTCCTGTTAGGGAGCGATGGCTTAGGAGACAGGTTTAGGTCCCTATCACCTAAGGCTTTTCAATTTTATGGGCCGTGAGGGTCCCATAAAGGCATTTTCTCCCTGCGAGTCGTAAGAATCCTGCAGGTGTATTTTCTCCTTAGGAGTCGTGAGGACTCCTAAGTGTAGTTTTCCTTTGTGAGTCGTAAGGATCCCACAAAGGTTTGTTCTCCTCATGTATCGTGAGGACACATGAGTGGGTCTTCTCAATGGAGCATAATTCCGAAGGCGGAGACCTGCCGCGTAACTGGTGGTTGCGGAGGGGCATGGGTATGCTGAGAATTATTTGAGCCGGTGGATTGTATACGGCAGTCAATTTGGGGACCGGCCGTAGGGCCGAAAGAATTTTGGGAAATTGGATTTTTGTTTGGCGTCTGCATTGCTGCACTGGAATAATGCCAGGAGCAACTCATCATCCGCCCTTGTTTTTTTTTGTTTTTTTTTTTGTTTTTTTTTGTTTTACCGCGATCGCTCTATCATTTCAGCTTTTCTTATCGCGAAGGTCGCGATTGCCCTATCCTTTCGGCTTTTATTCGCGGTTGCCCAACCATTTCGGCTTTATTTTCATCTTTATTTTACTCGCTGATTTTTATTGCGGGTTGCCCCATCATTTCGGCTTTATTTTCATCTTTATTTACACTTTTTTTATTTACATTTACATTTTTTTACATTTCCAGTTTAACGACTTAGAGGTCGATTATTCCCAGTTTAATGACGTGGTGGTCGATTGTTCCCAGTTTAATGACGTGGTGGTCAACGGGTGTTCCCAGTTTAACGACGTGGTGGTCCTCTTTACTTATCCCAGCTCCTTGAACTTTGATCTTGGCGGAGCTGTGTTGATGACCTAGCTCTGTGGCTTGCCGATACATCCGAGGATTGTGAGGTTTTTCCAAGCTTATATTGGGCCTCTGCCCAATCTTTGAAAATATAGCAGTCTTCGATGGTATGACCCACCACTCTATAAAATGGGCAGTATACGGGATTGCCGGTCATGTTCATTTCCTGTGGCCTCTTTGGAACAGGCAGTTGCAGACCGCTGTTCAGGGCGTCCATGAATATTTTGCGGACTTCATCCCTCCTGAAGGAGTATACCTTCTTCTTTCTCTCCATTGGGGTAGGTGCCTTTACTGATGCTGGTCCTCTAGGCACATGTCTGGGAGGATTAGGTTCCCGAAAGGTTTCGGTCTCCATTTGCATGAAATCGGCGATCGTAGCTTGAGTGTCGGGTTGACTTTTCCCCGGTACGGAGTGTCGCTGAACGACTTTTCCCCGGCGCGGAGTGTCGCTGGTTGACTTTTTCCCGGCACGGAGTATCGCTGATCGACTTTTCCCCGGCGCGGAGTGTCGCTGGTTGACTTTTCCCCGGCACGGAGTGTCGCTGATCGACTTTTCCCCGGCGCGGAGTGTCACGGGCTGAGTTTTCCCCGGCACGGAGTGTCGCTGGTTGACTTTTCCCCGGCACGGAGTGTCGCTGATCGATTTTTCCCCGGCGCGGAGTGTCGGGTTGACTTTTCCCCGGCGCGGAGTGTCGTTGATCGACTTTTCCCCGTCGCGGAGTGTCGCTGGTTGACTTTTCCCCGGCTGACTTTTTCCCGGCACGGAGTGTCTGCTTGACGTTTCCCCGGCGCGGAGTATCGCTAGTTGACTTTTCCCCAACACGGAGTGTCTGCTTGACGTTTCCCCGGCGCGGAGTGTCGGGTTGACGTGTCCTCGAGACGGAGTGTCTGCTTGACGTTTTCCCGTTACGGAGTGTCGTTGTTGGACGTTTCCCCGATGCAGAGTGTCGCTTGTTGACGCAAAGGTCGATGTTGGAATTGGTTGGTTTGATTTGTTGGATTTGAGTTGACATCAGCATCGCTATACTGGAATATGGTACCAGGAGCGAATCATCATCTGTCTTTGAGAGGATTTTGGAATTGGTTTTCTGTCGGCATCTGCATTGCTGCACTGGAATAATGCCAGGAGCAACTCATCATGTGCCCCGGGGAGGATTTGGATTTGGTTTTTGTTTGGCATCTGCATTGCTGCACTGGAATAATGCCAGGAGCAACTCATCATGTGCCCCGGGAGGATTTGGATTTGGTTTTTGTTTGGCATCTGCGTTGCTGCACTGGAATAATGCCAGGAGCAACTCATCATGTGCCCCGGGAGGATTTGGATTTGGTTGTTTGGCATCTGCATTGCTGCACTGGAATAATGCCAGGAGCAACTCATCATATGCCCCGAGAGGATTTGGGAATTGGTGGCTTAGGAGACAGGTTTAGATCCCTATCACCTAAGGCTTTTCAATTTTGTGAGCCGTAAGGGTCTCACAAAGCATTTTCTCCCTACGGGTCGTAAGGATCCCGTAGGTGTGTTTTCTCCTTAGGAGTCGTGAGGACCCCCAAGTGTGTTGCTCCTTTGTGAGTCGTAAGGATCTCACGCGGGAATTTTCTCCTCACTAAGTCGAGAGGACTTTGCGAGTGCATTTCATCTCCCCCCTTTTTTTTACGAGTTTGCACCCTTTCGGGCTTTCACAAACTCGCCGGCAGTCCTGCTGTTTTTACTCACGGCGCCCTTTCGGGTTTTCGTCCGTGCCCATTTTGCTTGTGGACATACCATTTTTTTTTTTGGAGAGACTTTGAATGTTGTCTCACCGGTAGGACTTAGGAGGGACTGGGATTGTTTTACGCCCGTGGATTGTATACGGTTTTGCAGGATGTATGATCCAGACCGTAGGGCCAAAAACATTTCGGGACTTTGTTGGCGTCTGCATCGTTGCACTGGAATATGGTACCAGGAGTGACTCATCATTCGCCATTTGGGTATGGGATATGGAATTTGGTTGGCGTCTGTATCGCTACACTGGAATATGGTACCAGGAGCGACTCATCATTCGCCACTTGGGGACTAGGGAGCGATGCCTTAGGAGACAGGTTTAGATCCCTATCGCCTAAGGCTTTTCAATTTTATGGGCCGTGAGTGTCCCATAAAGGTATTTTCTCCCTGCGAGTCGTAAGGATCCCGCAGGTGTATGTTCTCCTTAGGAGTCGTGAGGACTCCTAAGTGTGTTTTTCCTTTATGGGTCGTAAGGATCCCACAAAGGTTTGTTCTCCTCATGTATCGTGAGGACGCATGAGTGGATTTCCCTTCGTCCCTAGTTTAATGACTTAGGGGTCATCTGTTTCCAATTTAACGACTTAGAGGTCATCTGTTTCTAGTTTAAAGACGTAGTGGTCGTCTGTATCCAGTTTAACGACGTGGAGGTCATCTGTCTCCAGTTTAACGACTTAGAGGTCTACTGTTTCCAGTTTAACGACTTAGAGGTCTGTTGTTTCCAGTTTAACGACTTAGAGGTCGACCTTTTCCAGTTTAATGACTCGGAGGTCATCTGTTTCCAGTTTAACGACGTGGTGGTCATCTGTCTCCAGTTTAACGACTTAGAGGTCTACTGTTTCCAGTTTAACGACTTAGAGGTCTGTTGTTTCCAGTTTAATGACTTAGAGGTCGACCTTTTCCAGTTTAATGACTTAGAGGTCATCTGTTTCCAGTTTAACGACGTGGTGGTCATCTGTTTCCAGTTTAGCGACTTAGAGGTCTACTGTTCCCAGTTTAACGACTTAGAGGTCATCTGTTTCCAGTTTAAAGACTTAGGGGTCTACGGATGGCGAGCTCGGAATTTTGGGGTAGTGGTCGGCATCAGCGTTGCTAACACTGAAGCAGAGGTGCCAGGAGCAATTCATCATTTGCCTTTTCCTGTTAGGGAGCGATGGCTTAGGAGACAGGTTTAGGTCCCTATCACCTAAGGCTTTTCAATTTTATGGGCCGTGAGGGTCCCATAAAGGCATTTTCTCCCTGTGAGTCGTAAGAATCCCGCAGGTGTATTTTCTCCTTAGGAGTCGTGAGGACTCCTAAGTGTGGTTTTCCTTTGTGAGTCGTAAGGATCCCACAAAGGTTTGTTCTCCTCATGTATCGTGAGGACACATGAGTGGGTCTTCTCAATGGAGCATAATTCCGAAGGCGGAGACCTGCCGCGTAACTGGTGGTTGCGGAGGGGCATGGGTATGCTGAGAATTATTTGAGCCGGTGGATTGTATACGGCAGTCAATTTGGGGACCGGCCGTAGGGCCGAAAGAATTTTGGGAAATTGGATTTTTGTTTGGCGTCTGCATTGCTGCACTGGAATAATGCCAGGAGCAACTCATCATCCGCCCTTGTTTTTTTTTTTTTTTTTTTGTTTTTTTTTGTTTTACCACGATCGCTCTATCATTTCAGCTTTTCTTATCGCGAAGGTCGCGATTGCCCTATCCTTTCGGCTTTTATTCGCGGTTGCCCAACCATTTCGGCTTTATTTTCATCTTTATTTTACTCGCTGATTTTTATTGCGGGTTGCCCCATCATTTCGGCTTTATTTTCATCTTTATTTACACTTTTTTTATTTACATTTACATTTTTTTACATTTCCAGTTTAACGACTTAGAGGTCGATTATTCCCAGTTTAATGACGTGGTGGTCGATTGTTCCCAGTTTAATGACGTGGTGGTCAACGGGTGTTCCCAGTTTAACGACGTGGTGGTCCTCTTTACTTATCCCAGCTCCTTGAACTTTGATCTTGGCGGAGCTGTGTTGATGACCTAGCTCTGTGGCTTGCCGATACATCCGAGGATTGTGAGGTTTTTCCAAGCTTATATTGGGCCTCTGCCCAATCTTTGAAAATATAGCAGTCTTCGATGGTATGACCCACCACTCTATAATATGGGCAGTATACGGGATTGCCGGTCATGTTCATTTCCTGTGGCCTCTTTGGAACAGGCAGTTGCAGACCGCTGTTCAGGGCGTCCATGAATATTTTGTGGACTTCATCCCTCCTGAAGGAGTATACCTTCTTCTTTCTCTCCATTGGAGTAGGTGCCTTTACTGATGCTGGTCCTCTAGGCACATGTCTGGGAGGATTAGGTTCCCGAAAGGTTTCGGTCTCCATTTGCATGAAATCGGCGATCGTAGCTTGACTGTTTTCTAACACGCCTTTAGACAGTTCTATCTCTCCCATCTTGTATTGCCTTTCGACCCAATCTTTGAAGACGAAGCAGTCCTCAATGACATGACCTATCACCCTGTGATAGGGGCAATATTTTGGGTCGTCGGTCATATTCTCTTCTTGCGGTCTCTTTGATTCTGGCAGTTGTAGACCGTTTCTTAGGGCGTCCCTGAATATCTTGTGGACTTTTTCCCTCTTGAAGGAATAGACCTTTTCCAGCTTCTCTTTCAGAGGCGATTCCCCCCGGTGTATGTATAGGAGGGACTGGAGGCTGATTGCGGCCGTTTTTCGTGAAGGCGCTCCACTTTTAGGTTGAAAGGGATATCAGTTGGCTGCCCCCGGTTATCAATCCCTGGCTCATGAGCCAAAATTTGATTCTGCTGTAATCGCAATCGGGCGACTTGGGTCACGAGATCTGCCACGACGTTTGCCAGCTCGCCGACTTTGGAATTGACCTCGGCAATCTTCTCATCCCTGTCCTGAAATTGCCTTTGAAGCCATTGGAATAATGCTTGTTCTGTAGTTCCGGCTATGACAACCGGGTAATCTTTATTGCCTGAGCTCAATTCCGTAGGAACCACGGGCTCCTCTGGCTTATCGGCCTGAGCGGGCTCTTCATCATTTAGATCGAGCCGATGCTGGGTAGCGTCAACCATATCATCACCATGGCTGTGAAGAAGAGGAGGGTTCGTTTCTTCATGTCCGGCCATGTAGACAGTGTGGATAACACATTCAGCCCTTCTTTCATCACTGGCAGCTGGTTTCGCGGAGCGGCCCGGGCTTTGGAAATTCATAAATTTTAACATGGCCGAGCCCTAGCCCTTTTGTTGGCTCTATATCTGAGCCGCTTCTGCCTCAGCTTCTCTGCCTTAAGCGCTTGGCAGGCTTCTGCTCCCTGGGAAGCCACCATAGGCCGAGTGATGGGGATGCTTGAGAAGACATCTGCCCGTGTGTCTGTCGAAGGTATCGCCTGGGCTTGCCCACGACGTCTGGCAACATCTTTTGTTCCGATGGCTTTGCCCCCGGTTGGGGCCATGGAAAGCCGTCCAGACACCGATTTGTGTTTGGGTTTGGATGCCTTCGAGACCACCACATTTTGCCTCCTGCCTTTCCAGACCGGTCTGTCTGTCACCGGGGCTTGAGGAGCTGGGATGGCGCCAACTGGCATGAACATAATAGAGCCGAATGGTAGCAGCGGCTCCTCCCATTGTCGCTCGAGACTGGCCGGGAGGACCGTCCTAGAGTCTATCCTCATCGTGTAGGAGACGGGAGCCGTGCTGAGAGCTGAGTTCATCATTGGAGACATTGTTGAAAAGTGATTGCTTGAAAACCTGCATGAAAATCATTATTTTAGTATAAATATAGACATGTATATTGATTGAGTTCGCATGAACGTTTAACCCGAAATATGGGAGGAGAGATTTGTCCCACCGGGCGTGCCAGAATCTGTAGGGTGTTTCGTCACCCCATGGAGATGGGAATACGTGCGTGCTTGTCAGGCGTACTACAGATTCCCCCTGCTTGGGGTAGGCGGGGGTTTATTGATTGTGGAGATCCGAATCTCCGGCAGCCGCGGACTAAGCTGCCGTTAATTACCCCTCGCCTTTGGGGCGAGGGAACCTCCGATTGACGGGTTAAACTGGTCATGCGAACTCAATGTGTGGTGTGCGTGTGATGTGTTTTGAAAAGGGGTTTTGGATATATCGGGAGCCACGCAGAGTTTTTTACGGGGGTCCCACTACCCGGATAGCGGGCTGGGGGTCAAAGGGCTAGCAGCCCCCTTGCGGGGTGCGGGGCAGCGCCCCGTTAGAATTTTTTTTCTAACAGGGATAGTGTCGTGGAGTATGTGTGTGTGTAAATATGTATACATATGTATATATATATGTATGTACATAAAAAGGGGAAAAGACATCCAAAGGATGCGTGGGGCAGCACCTTGGGCGCTGTGCGTCTAGGTGCTGTGCGCTCAGGCGCTAGAGTGCCACGTGTCGGCACGTGGGCGCTCTGCGCTTGAGCGCAAGCGCGCCACGTGTCAGCACGGAGGCGACTTGCGCTCGAGCGCTTGCTCTTGAGCGCAAGCGCGCCACGTGTCGGCACGGGGCGACTTGCGCTCGAGCGCAAGCGCGCCACGTGTCGGCACCGAGGCGACTTGCGCTCGAGCGCTTACGCTTGAGCGCAAGCGCGCCACGTGTCGGCACCGGGGCGACTTGCGCTTGAGCTTGAGCGCATGCGCGCCACGTGTCGGCACGTGGGCGCTTTGCACCCGAGCGCTTGAGCGCAAGCGCGCCACGTGTCGGCACGCGGGCGCTCTGCGCTAAAGCGCCGGCGAGAAAAGGAGGCTTTTAGCCTAAGAAACAGAAGCTATGCTTCAGAAAGGAAATATTTATTATGTATATATGTATGGAGTTAAACTCCTAGGATGTTTTGAAGCTGATGAAGGGGGTTCTTCTTCTTCCTCATATTGTTTGGCCGGATCTTGAAGATCAAGAAGTAGGAGATTTTAAAAATCACTCCTTTTTGAGATCTGATGGGAGATCTGAGTTCCCCTTTGCGGGTTTTGTGGTGGAAAACTACTTAGTTTTGGAAAAGAAAGAGTAAAACTCTTTATTTAATTCAAAAGAAATGAGAAGGTTTGGAACCTTGGAGAAGGAGAAGGAGGCACAAAGAACCCTAGTTTTGGGGGGAATGAAAAGTTGTTTTTTAATCATCATCATGTTGCCTTTTATAGGCTTACATATTTACATATAGCCCCTTGGGCTTTACAAAATGGCATTTTAGCCATCACATGGCTCATGTGCCATTTCATTTTTGCACATAAGCCATGGGCTTACAAAATATTGACTTTATGCCCATTTTGTTTACATTCATGCATAAACAATTATATAAAAATTATTTATTACATGATTTTGTTGTTGGCATGAGGAGGCTGGCCGCGGGCTCGATTTGGGCATGGGCCCGCTTGACCTGGGCTTGGGCCCACCTGGCTTGGGGTTGACCTTGACTTTGACTCGGTCAACCGGGGTGTAAATTTTTACCCCAATAATGGTATCAATCGATCCTGGGGAGAATCACTGGAAAGTTTCCACGGTGATAAGGACGATTGAATGTCAGTCACAGGCATTGTTTTTACCCTCAGTAAAGGGACGGTATGTTGGAAGAGTTCCAAGCTAGATACCGTGGCATACTAGACGATAAAGGCTGGATACATCGCTACTTAAAATGCTACCAAAGAGGCAGTCTGGGTATATATTAGTTCATGAGATGAACTTCGTTCCTCCCATTGTGTGACAATGGAGTTGTGGCTTATGCCAAGGAACGCCCGTCCCATCAGTGATCCAGACATATTCTAAGGCAGTATCACCTGATCATGGAGATGGTTAATCTCCAAGGGATCGAGGTTAGGAGAGAAGACTCAGAGGACAACACGGCGGATCCACTCACAAAGGCCTTTTCCCAGAGAGGGACTTTTATGGGATGGTTGAGTATGAGATACTACAACCACTGCTATCAGATGGCCCTAGTGCAAGTGGGAGATTGTTATATGTATGCCCTAGAGGCCATTACTATACATAGGATGTATATTGTTGTCACGACCCGAAAGTACGGAACATGACCGGCACTTAAACTACGAGCGTCTCGAGGCGTACGTAATCTAAGTAAACCGAAAACCCAGAAATCCAAACCAAGAAAAGAAGTAGAGTGCAGGAAAAACCAAATTAAAGCAAGTAGTTTCAATAGCATAAGCCGAATTATGCGGTTTTTAAAAACATCAAAAATTTACTGAAAATTTCGGCAGAGTCTCCTTTGTAAATACTGGCCCCCAAACGGGATACAACATGAATAGTATACGAAATTAAGAAAAAGGCATCCCCAAGCGGGAGCTAGCTCTTCGTCAATCGACGGTCACAACCACACAAGCAATATAATATACAACGCCAGCGGCGAGGATCAAAACTCAAAAGGAAACTCAAAACCACCAGAAATATAACGAGCGACTCTAAGGTCGAAAGAATAAACAACACTGGTCTCTATCTCAAAAATACATGTTTGGTTGATGGAGATTCTAGATACAACAGAATAATGATATACAAGATATTTAATGGGGGTATGATACAAGTAAACCCACCTACTAGCAAATCACCCGAATGAAACTATGCCCGCAAAGCCGTAATGAAACCTGTACGGCAAACCTGCAAGAAACTGGGGCACAACGGGGGTGAGTTGCCAACTCGTGAATAGAAAAACATCTACGCACAGAAATCGCATAAATAACGCAATCCTAGGTCAATGATCATAATATATCCTCAAAAATATGTATAACATGCAGCCTATAACAATGGCTAGGGTAATATCTAACCGAGTGTAATCTCATGTGCCCGTGTCAGTGCCTCAGGTAGCAATATATCATATGAATGAGGTATGAATGCATGAAAATAGAATACATGTAAATGAAGAAACTGTTTTCATAAATTAGTGAGATTTCCTTCTGGTTTTTAAACTGAGGTATCATAATGAAATCAGTATCAACAGTGTCTAGCATCGACACAAAACATAAATCTCACTGTCTCGAAATATCAATGTCTCAATCTCAATATCTAGGGCACCGTCAGTCCAGACCGGCCCCTACCATCCATCTCAAGACCACGACGGTATCCTCCGGATATCCGACGCGTCGGGTAATATCACCGGTAGGTAGTGCTCCCCAGCCAGGCTCAACGTCAACACCACATTCCTCTTGCCCCGGGGTACCATACCGGGCCCACCATGTACCCGTGACGGTTCCTCCACTCCTCGACACGGATCTCGAAAACTACAGCAAAATCATGGTGGACGACACTTACATCACTAGAAAACCGCAATTTACATATTTTAAAAATATAATAAGTTTAGAATTATACCCAAAAACATATGAAGATCCACAAGCATCCATGGCCCTCCAAAATGCTCTCTTTTCACAAGGATACATGCTATACGGGCTAAGCTAAAATGGGTAGGAGTCGGATTTGGATTTAGATTTGAATTTGCATGGATTTTGAAGTGATTTGTGGATTTTTTTGATGAAGAAAGAGTGGGATTTGAGGGGGGGCTGCTGCTGTTGGGAGGCCAGAAATGGGAGTGAGGAGAGAGAGGGAGGTAGAGAAAATGCAAGGGAGGAAAGTCAAGGTCAAGGTAAGGTCAAAAGTCCAACTAATTCACCCATTTTCTTTTCTTTTCTTTCATTTCTTTTCCTTTGAAATCAAGTGGGGAAAAATTATGGTGGGTGCTGAATTCAGCCATGGGGAGGAGTAAGTGGGGGTGTGTGGGTGTGGGTACGGGTGTGGGGTGATGAAAAATGATAAATACAATACCCCAAACATCCATTTACGCTAAAAAAAAGCCTTTTTCCTTCAATAATTTCTAAACCGTTTTGGTAAATGATTTCGTTCCAAAAACCACATGATAAAATTTTATTTAATGTTTTATGATGCACAAAATTTGTTTCAACTCATTCCGATTTGTAATTTTCCCTAATTAAATGTATTAGTGACGGCTTAAAATAATAATAAAATAATATTTTTTTTCAGAAAATTTGAAATTTCACCAGCGGCTCAATAAACACCAAATAATAGCAATTACATAGCTAGAATATGTATATTTAATTTTTATAATAAGATATTTGTATTTTGACTTTTTACAGAAAACCCCCTTATTTTACCGATTTTTCGAAATTTCACCGAAACGATTTTCAAAACGTTACAATCTTCCCCCCTTAAAGAAATTCGGTCCCCGAATTTAAATTCAAACTCCCCCAAATACTAAAACATTTAAGAAAAACTATCAAGTCGTCGGGGCTCCGAAATTGTAAATACATAAGACAAATCGTAGCGCAGCGCATGCACTTGAAAAATGAGTATATAACTCAAATCAAAACTCCGTCAAGCATCCCGCAATCATCGGAGTCATGGAGAAGACATCAATGCCAAATCCAAATCAAAACCAATATGATATAACTCGAAACTATACATGTAAATATCGAATCTATATCTGTAAGTATCTGAAGGAAATGCATGCCAAATCTCTTTAAGTCGCTGTGCAACGCGTATAACACTGCACAGTGGCGGACGTCTATCATAAGAAAATAACTATATACATATATACCTTTGTTTGAAATGTACGTTCCGCCGTTTTGGAAACAATTTAGAAGGGTCTCCTTGTTTTAAACATTTCGTGTCATATCAGACACGTAGGTAAATACTGAGGCTATAGCTCGCTTTTTGGAAATCCCTTCAATAACTATCAATGCATGCAAAATATATTCAGGTACTGTCCTCTGACTAGTCCTGCTCAGTACGAAAACACATAGCAATATCATAAAAACGTACTACTCTATAAGAAATCAATCCCAAAATATGCACATGAATACTACGTGCGTCTGGTGCGCACGGAAATCAAAATCCATGAATGTGCCATACATGCGCACAGAAACAACATCTAAGTGCATCGGGTGTGCACGAAACATCTGTCGTAGGCAACATGTGTGCCTGACAGCAAAATCAGGTGCATCTGACATGCACGAAAAATCTCGATTTAGTGCCTCTGGTGTGCACCAAAATCACCCTTCAAAACATGCGCCCAACATGCGCGAAAATCCAAATCAGGTGCATCCATCGTGTACGAAATCATGAAATCCAATATCAAGCGCCGAACGTGCGCAAAATCAATCAGGTGCACAAGGTGCACAAAACAAATATCGAGTATCATAATCGAAATCGAAGTCCAGTGCATCTAAGTGCACAAAAGGCGTATCACTGCACTGCAAGCATATATAAACTATACCGAGTGCAGGAACGAAATCGTATGCATGCATACGCACAAAACCAACTCAACTGTTTAAAACCGTAATATCACAAACATGTGAAACTAAAGCACGAAAACGATCTCAAGTGCAACACTGTGCAAAGGTCGTAAATCCTCAATCATCAAAATCAAATCATACGAATAAATCACCCAAAACACGTAATCAATAATGGCGGAATAGTACCGCTCAAGTGCATCCTCTAAGAATCTCGGCCAACTGTCACGGTCACTAGTGGGACGTCTCGTCGATGATCATGAACTCTGTCCTGCTGGTGTGCGTAACCATAACCACTCCTGGGTCAAGGTCTTCACTGTGAATTACCAATCTTTCGGTCCATCGGCTCATCGGCCCTGTCAGGTGTGCTAACGGGGACGATTCCGTTCTGGCACTTCTCTGGTCATCTCTTGATCAATCATCGCGACCACTCGTAAGACAGCATATCACTGGCGTCGGCCTCTGGCTCTCTGAATGTACGTGACACATCTGATCCTGGGTGCAAGTATCATTGCAGCAGTGTCCTGGAAGGAATCCTGCTCACGGTCTATTCCATGTCTCGTCTCTGCCAACTGTCCGGAAGTCATCGTCCTTTCCTATATCTGCATCTTGCTCTGGAACGACTGCATACTCATCGCGACTCCTTCTGGAAGGTATATCCAGAACTCTGCCTCGGCATGCGCATCGCATCTCTGATGTCGGCGGAGGGGAACGTCATCATATCTGGATCTTATACGAACCTCTTACTCCATTTTCTCTAATGTCGACCGCTTCGGACTCGTCTCGTCGTGGCTGCATGGACTGAGCTCCAACGGCTATCCTCGTATCTGGAGTCTCCCAAGAATGCATCTCACCACCTAGCATCCGATTGAAGTCGAACCATTCGATCGATTCGTCGAAACCTCATAATCCCCCAAGAGCTCAACATCTTGGGCACAGTTTAATAGTATCGAATATATATACCACAGCATCGGTGGTCCAGCCGTAGAAGGGCAAACCCAAGCCTCACTAATGGCGCCGTGGAACTGCCGCAAACCCGAAGGTTCAAAGGCTTTCACACGGTCATTATGTCGAGTTAGGATTTCATTCTTCTAGAGGGACCATAGAATTGCCTGCATGTCTTTCTGAATACTTTAAACTTGGAATAATAGGTTTTCCGACATTCGATCGTCTCTGTCGACCCTCACGTCTCTGCGTGAAGTCGTCTCTAGCTGGAATCAATCTATCTGATGACCTCGCATCGGGGTAGGCGAACGAACCACCTGTCCTAGTCATTCATCATCGGGTGACTAGCGACCTTCTATCATCTATTCGTACAACTCGCCCCGCAATAGCTCCAACATATGGGGCGATATCTCGTCGCTCGCAGCAACCACTGGCTTGCTCGTCTGCATGCTGAACAGTGCCTCAATCATCAGGATAAGCAACACACCAACGGTCATCAAAATCTGGCTGGCCTCTATCATTGGCTCAATTCCCTAGTGTCGATCAGCGCCTCCGAGTAACCTCATAAAGGCGATCCGCCAAACACTCGTGGCACGGAAACACAGTAAAAAGATACATCTCTGCAATCGTGTGTCTCCGGAATTTCGCCCTGGTCAGTCCTCGTTCGTGACGAGCTTGTGCTGACCGCAACTCTAGCCGTAGCTCTCCCTGCCCGTAACCGTAGTAGCAAAACCAAACTGGTACCGATGAGGCTAGATCAGGAAGGAATATAATACTGAACAAGGAAATGTACATCCTAAGGCTCCTTAAGTGGAGTGGCGTGTCGTAAATATGCCGCGGAACATACCAACGGTACGTCACTCTACTTTAGTCACCTATTCCATCAACCAAGGGTCATCCTACGCTCCGAAGGTAAAACCTAACGCTCTGATACCAACTTTGTCACGACCCGAAAGTACGGAACATGACTGGCAAGTAAGTGTATGTGGTACATACGCATCATCGGTAATGGTGCTGGTGTCCTAACAGCATGATATCAATAATGGAGTATGCAGCAAAATAAGTATGCGGGGCAGAGCGAACAGCAATAATGTGCGGGAGCAGAATACTAGACACAACGATAACTAATCAGTATTAATCTAATATAAGTCCTACAAATGGTGCCTTTTGAAATAACACGAATCATGGGGTTTTTGAAAATAGGGGCTACGGTGTTTTTATGAAAAGATACGTCTTTTGAAATATCCGTAGGATCCCTTGGGCTGTCTTTTAAAATACCCATGATTCGTTAGTTTTTGAAATAGGTAAAAAGTCTAATCTAATCTAACAACTACACTAAACTATACGGCTGAACTACCAAGCTGAACTACAGGTAAGGAAACCGCCTAACATCTGAGTCGATACATATACCTACCTGTATATGTATAGTCGGTGATCCCGCCTCAATAATATCATAGCTGATACCATATCTATAATCAGGCATCCCAAGTCAAGAGTGCGGATCAATCATCAATATAGCTCGTACGTAAATCCGTCGTACGGCCTCCCAAATCTGGGTACGGGTCAATATCACATTCATCATACTATTCACCCAGTATCCTCTTTATCAAATATCAAGATCGGGGTACTGATCTACGTCTAGTACCATATTGATACCTCCTACGTATGCATGGACGTGTGTGAAACACTACGTCAAGGACCCGCTACAACGTCATGTCGTATCTCAAATACGAACCCTGCTATATCACCGATCTCACGGCCTCAAATCAAATCTCATCGACTCGGCTCAATCCCAAGTATCATCCTCAATCCGTATGTGAACACATAGTCCCATACCCATGTGAACACATAACTATAAAGAATCCCATGAGCACATATCAATAGGAATGTATGCAAGTATGTATGTGTGTATGTGTGTGTGTATGTGTAGTGCAACACTACCCTAGGGTTCGCAACGCTAAAATAATCCAACACACCAATATCCATCCTAAGCATCGTTATTAATCCCAAATAACATATAATAATTGTTGGTGTGTATACGCATCCGTATACACCACCACGGACTGCGGGGGTGCTATACGCCATCCACCCGACTTCTCCCCGTAGATATAAATCTACTCACCTGGTCCTCGCTAGCCGGTGCCGACGTCGCCACGCGCCTGCTTGTCGTCTCGAAGTCCATATGGGGGTACCTACATATCATAACGCACCATATCGTATTAAAACTAAATTCGAGATCGAAACGGCATACGAAAATCAAATCGGCACGCGTATCATGCATAGGTCCAAACCTATCGCCTACGCATGCAAGAATAGTCAAACCAACCCTCGATGTCGATGGACAAACGTCAAACCATCGAGAAAAATCCAATCACACTCATTTGCACATTCACGAACACTAATTTTAATATAAACTAGGTTAAAACTCACAAAAACGCCAATTTCACTTAAAAAGTCATTTTTCCGAAAATCTAGCAAGCACAATTCACCGTTTTTGTACAAAACACGATGTTTAAATGAATGTAGCGGCCAATATATTTATTAAATATCTTAAATAAGTCGTATAAACAATTTCCGGAATTTAATCTCATTAAATTCCAAAAATCCTAATATTCTAGTTTACAAAAATACCCTTTTTAACAATTTCAAAGCAAAAATGTACAAACTACAATCTAGCTTAGATTTGCATGATCTAAAGCATTAAACCACACTTAATAAAGTTAATGAAGTCATGAAAACCCTAAACACATTTTTAATCCCAAGAATTTAACAAATTTCAAAAACCTAGTAAGCAATTTAGCAAATTAACACAATTTTAAAACTAACCATTCACACTAGCTACTAACCTTGTATTATCATGACAACAAAGCCTAAATATAACACACAACCATACACCAATTTTATAAAACCCTAACTTGCAATCAAATTCACAACTTGAATTCCAAAACTTGCAATTAAACTCACATAACCAAATTAACACTTAAGTAAATTAGCTTAAGAAATTAGTAACAAATTAAGCAACAAAAAGTTTAGAATTATACCCAAAAACATATGAAGATCCACAAGCATCCATGGCCCTCCAAAATGCTCTCTTTTCACAAGGATACATGCTATACGGGCTAAGCTAAAATGGGTAGGAGTCGGATTTGGATTTAGATTTGAATTTGCATGGATTTTGAAGTGATTTGTGGATTTTTTTGATGAAGAAAGAGTGGGATTTGAGGGGGGGCTGCTGCTGTTGGGAGGCCAGAAATGGGAGTGAGGAGAGAGAGGGAGGTAGAGAAAATGCAAGGGAGGAAAGTCAAGGTCAAGGTAAGGTCAAAAGTCCACCTAATTCACCCATTTTCTTTTCTTTTCTTTCATTTCTTTTCCTTTGAAATCAAGTGGGGAAAAATTATGGTGGGTGCTGAATTCAGCCATGGGGAGGAGTAAGTGGGGGTGTGTGGGTGTGGGTACGGGTGTGGGGTGATGAAAAATGATAAATACAATACCCCAAACATCCATTTACGCTAAAAAAAGCCTTTTTTCTTCAATAATTTCTAAACCGTTTTGGCAAATGATTTCGTTCCAAAAACCACATGATAAAATTTTATTTAATGTTTTATGATGCACAAAATTTGTTTCAACTCATTCCGATTTGTAATTTTCCCTAATTAAATGTATTAGTGACGGCTTAAAATAATAATAAAATAATATTTTTTTTCAGAAAATTTGAAATTTCACCAGCGGCTCAATAAACACCAAATAATAGCAATTACATAGCTAGAATATGTATATTTAATTTTTATAATAAGATATTTGTATTTTGACTTTTTACAGAAAACCCCCTTATTTTACCGATTTTTCGAAATTTCACCGAAACGATTTTCAAAACGTTACAATTGTAGTGGATGCTTGGACATATATAGGGAGGACTTTCTTGCTCGACATGATAGTATGCTATCTGGTTGCTCTTTATCTTAACGTGTACACTGATTGTCTCTCTGTTACATGTTGGTAAAGCCCTTAGGATGTGTACTTGACTACCTGGACTATGATGTGGATCATACTAGTGGAGACATGGTAGTCCATAAGTACATCCTTCAAGGTCCCTAATCATGGGTGTATCGAGACGGGGCATCGATATACCAGAGTAGACTGGCGTATACCTTCTCGACCCATACAGATCGGCGATGGATGATCCCATATCCATTGGTGTTTGACATCAGAGATGATATACGGGTGCTCAGTGGAGACTGGGTACACTGGACGGACTCGCCGAGAACTCCCAGATGGTATTATACCTTACGTCAGATGGCAGTTCTCTGGTGACACTGGTACAGATTAGTCTGTAGACCCGAGATCGTCATGGAGTCTTGTGTGATTCCCACTGTGCTTTGATTTCCACCTTATCACGTCCAAGAGGGCGTGCAAAATGGTGGCTTTTGGGTACAGTCCCGAATCATATGGAGGCAATGAGCGATAGGAGGGGATTCGTCTCTCCCGGTATAGGGAGTTGATGTTGTGCTGTGTTCGATTGGCTATAACCGGAAATCCCTGGCCAGGGTTGCTGAGATTTACTGGTAAGTGTTATCAGTAGTATCTCGAACTGTTATAGACCTCATATTGACACGACTTATCAAGCTACTGGGGTCTGACGTTTACCATCCCTAGGCGAGATATGCGACATATCAGACGAACAGACCGGACTGTACGGTAAGCGTTACTGGTTGGATTCACAGGAGTGTGAGCGAGCTTGCTCGTTGATCTTCTGATCGCTCAATACCCGGGTGGCCATTACGTTTAGCAGACCGCTTATGGCTTGTGGGTGTTTGATATGATCATCACCTGCTGCCGGCGTATTGACGATGCTGCCGGCGTATTGACGAGTCTTTAGAGTCCTACACAGAGGTTTCCTGGCTCAAGCGAAACGAAATAGGAGCGCATATGAGATATGTGCGGGACCGAGAATAATACCAGTATGTGATACTGTATTCTATTCTCCCGATTTGTATCATCGGTCGGTTATATGTGATATAGCCGGGTTACCGAATCAAGTGTTGATTCGATACATTGATACACTTGATATTAGTCGGTTATATGCAGTATGACCGGATCATTAAATCAAGTGTTGATTTAATGATTTAATGTATAATTATATATTTGATATATTACTTTACATTAATTAGTATTTGTTCACTTAAGATTGATTATCTCACTTGATTGTGCACATTGTATATATGATATATGTTTGTGCACTAGTTTGTATCATGTTTGATGATACATGCAAACTTGGGTGTGTGTTTACTTTAAACCATGTTTAGGTAAATGGTTAGGGTTTTAATTTATTTATTCATTTATTTATTTATTCTTTTGGGCAAGAAATAAAATGATGGCTTCTTTTGTTTTCACTTGAAGCTTCATGAAGCTTTGACCATTTTGTTTCTTTCCTTAACCTAACCATTCACCTAAACCCTAGTTTAGTCTCTACACTAGTTACACTCACCCATGGTTGCTAAAATGATAACCATCACTTGATTTTATTTTTGAAAATAATTCACTTTCTTTTCTTTCTTCTTCTTCTTCTTCTTCATGAAGAGAAGAAACCATTGCTAGAAATTTCCAAGTGATGATTCCAAGTGAGAAATCCAAATCCAAAGTGAACCCACTTCCTATTTCTTCATTCTCTACCACTTGCCATGTAGTAGAGTGTGTTATCTTCACAAGTTTCATGACTTAGTGAAGGTGGAGCTTGAGTTTGAGTCGCCTCGACGTAGATCATCTTCGGCATCGAAGTCAACGACCTAGCCCGCTCATTTCTCTGATGAAACCGACGCTAGAGTCCGGGATTCCGATGATAGCAGCGGAGGGACGTCAACACGGAGCTAGTGAAGTGGTGGACCGGATCTACAAAGGTTGTATATCCATTCACTTAGTAGTTAAGTTGTTAACTTGCTTGTAGTTTCGCCTATCCTCTAGTTAACGATCGCATTAGGGTTTCTCGGCACATAGAAAATTTTGAATTGGCCATATCTGATCAGTTGTAGAACCTCATGGGTGTGCCTAGGAACCCTACAGTAATAACAAGTAAAACATATACGCATGTTAAGATAAAGACAAACCAAATAGCATATTGTCATATCGAGCAAGATTGTCCTATACATACATATGTCCAAGTATCCAATACACACACACAACAATTTCTCACTCCAAAAGCCAACCCAGAACTTAATCTGTGATCTGCTATATATAGGCAACTCAACATAAAAAAAACAAACAATAAATATGGACTGACAAGACAACAACGGACCCACCAAAAGAACACGAACCAAAATGGCCAAGGCTAGGCCGCAATTTGCGACCAAATGGATTAAATTTGCGACCAGAAAGTGGAGAATGGATCACATCTTTGTACTGTGGTCTTCTAATCTCAAGAGCATCTCTCTGGTATCTTCTTTTCTTTTAATTCATTCTGATGTGCAATCTGAAGCTAAAGAATAGAGAAAGGGAGGCAAGTGGGTATGTGTTCACACTTCAAATCATTTCTTTTTCAAATACTTAAGATATGCCCACTTGCCCAAGCCACTTGCATGCCTACTTGCATTCTTCGCGATGTTACTTACCCACTTGATTGCATGAGCCATATGCATGACCCAAACTTGTTCATGTTGGACCAAAAATGATTTATATGATGTACACAATCTCATTTGTCGTAAACTCTTTAGAACTTGGTCGTTTTTCCGCCCTGTTTGCAGTTCCGGCTCAAAAATCGTCGTTTCTGCGCATATTATGCAATGTCTTCAGTGTTTTGGCCTGTGTACCTGTAATCTGTACTAAGGAGCAGACATATTAAATAGCACTGTTTATTGACAAAATGATAGAAAATGAGCGGTATTAAAATGTAATTAATTGTGCCGAATAAGATAGTTAATCTCCGTGAGATTGAGATAAAGAGAGATGAAACTAAAGACATTATAACAGATCCATTCACTGAGGTTGTTTCTCAAATACGGTTTGCGAAACTGTTATTTAAGAAGATGGGTATGTGATACCGCAATAATTGGTCTTAAGTGCATGTGGGAGATTGTTGAATATAGGTACTCTAAAGGCAATTATTGGAATTGTACATAGACCTATATGGATAGAACATTCTTGACATGATAATATGTTATATGGTTTGTCTTTATCAATCATATGTATACGTTTTACTTGTTATTACGTATCGCTAATACATGTTGATAAAACCCTTAGGATTTTTGCTGGACTTCCCGGATTATGATGGAGATCATACTAGTTGGGTCTGGATAGTCTATAAGCATATCCTTAAATGTTCCTAGTCATGAGAGTATCGAGACTGGGCATCGGTACTCTAGATTAGACTAGTGTATATATTTCTGTAGGGTTCCTAGGCACGCTAATGAGGTCTCACAAGGCATCAACCATGCCAATTTCAAATTTTACGGTGCCGAGAAACCCTAGACTAGATCGTTAACTAGAATTTTAGGCGAACACATGCAACTAGTTAACAACTTAACTACAAGAACGGAAATACAACCTTTGTAGATCCGGTGCTCCACCTCCATAGCTCCGCGATGAAGTCTCCTCGCTGTCCAAATCAAATCCCGGGCTCTAGCGTCGGCTTCATCGGAGAAATGGGCGGGCTAGGTCATCGACTACGATGCCGAAGATGATCTACGTCGAGGCATCGCTAGATCAAGCTCCCACTTCACCAAGCCATGAAAACTTGTGAAGCAAACACCCTATACTACTTGGCAAGAGGTAGAGGATGAAGAAATAGGAGGTGGGTTCACTTTAGATTTGGATTTCTCACTCTTTTTCATCAATCACCATTGATGGAAACTTGGTTTTCTTCTTCAAGGAGAAGAAGAAGAAGAAGATCAATAATATGATAAGCATTTTAAAAAGAATAATAAAAATCATTCTTATCATAATATTAACCATGGTAATGTGTAGAGAATTGACTAAGGTTAAATGAATGGTTAGGGTTAATGAGATGAAGACAAAAGGGTTACTTTGGTCAAAGCTTCATGAAGCTTCAACAAGCTTCATGAAAGAAAGAAACCTTTTGTTTTTCTTTTCTCTTTTCTTTTAATCCAAATAAAAAGATAAATGAATGAATAAAAGAAAACCCTAACCATTTACTTAACCAAGGTTTAACTCTTTACACATACCCTAGCAATCTTGCATCATCAAACATGATACGATCAAGTGCACAAAAAAATATATCACATATACGATGTGCACATGCGAGTGAGAAAAACCATCTTAAGTGAACCGATACTAGTTAATGCAAAGTAATATATCAAATATATAATTATGCATTAAATCATTAAATCAACACTTGATTCAATGATCCGGTCATGTCGCACACAACCGACTAGTATACAATGTATCGTTTTATCGAATCAATCCTTGATTCGATAACTAGGTTATATCGCATACAACCATTCGACACATTCATCGCGAGAATGAAATACGGTATCACATACACGCATTATTCTCGGTCCCGTACATATCTCATATGCGCTCCTATTTCGTTTCGCTTGAGCCAGGAAACCTCTGTGTAGGACTCTAAAGACTCGTCAATACGCTGGCAGCAGGTGATGATCATATCAAACACCCACAAGCCGCAAGCGGTCTGCTAAACGTAACGGCCACCCGGGTATTGAGCGATCAGAAGATCGACGAGCAAGCCAGCTCACACTCCTGTGATTCCAACCAGTAACACTTACCGTACAGTCCGGTCTGTTCGTCTGATATGTCGCATATCTCGCCTAGGGGTGGTAAACGTCAGACCCCAATAGCTCGATAAGTCGTGTCGATATGAGGTCTATAACAGTTCGAGAAACTACAGGTAACACTTACCAGTAAATCTCAGCAACCCTGGCCAGGGATTTCCGGTTATAGCCAATCGAACACAGCGCAACATCAACTCCCTATACCGGGAGAGACGAATCCCCTCCTATCGCTCATTGCCTCCATGTGACTCGGGACTGTACCCAAAAACCACCGTTTTGCACGCCCTCTTGGACGTGGTAAGATGGAAATCAAAGCACAGTGGGAACCACACAAGACTCTATGACGATCTCGGGTCAACAGACTACTTTGTACCAGTGTCACCAGAGAACTGCCATCTGACGTAAGGTATAATACCATCTGGGAGTTCTCGGCGAGTCCGTCCAGTGTACCCAGTCTCCACTGAGCACCCGTATATCATCTCCGATGTCAAACACCAATGGATATGGGATCATCCATCGCCCATCTGTATGGGTCGAGAAGGTATACGCTAGTCTACTCTGGTATATCGATGCCCCGTCTCGATATACCCACGATTAGGGACCTTGAAGGATGTACTTATGGACTACCATGTCCCCACTAGTATGATCTGCATCATAGTCCAGGTAGTCAAGTACACATCCTAAAGGCTTTACCAACATGTATCAGAGAGACAATCAGTGTACACGTTAAGGTAAAGATCAACCAGATAGCATACTATCATGTCGAGCAAGAAAGTCCTCCCTATATATGTCCAAGCATCCACTACAATATACATCCTATGTATAGTAATGACCTCTAGGGCATACATATAACTAACAATCTCCCACTTGCACTAGGGCCATCTGATAGCAGTGGTTGCAGTATCTCATACTCAACCATCCCATAAAAGTCTCTCTCTGGGAAAAGGCCTTTGTGAGTGGATCCGCCGTGCTGTCCTCAGAGTCTACTCTCCTAACCTCGATCACCCTGGAGATCAACTATCTCCATGATCAGGTGATACTGCCTTAGAATATGTCTGGATCACTGATAGGACGGACGTTCCTTGGCATAAGCCACAACTCCATTGTCACACAATGGGAGGAACTAAGTTCATCTCATGAACAAATATACACCCAGACTTCCTCTTTGGTAGCATCTTAAGTAGCGATGTATCCAGCCTTAATCGTCTAGTATGCCACGGTATCTAGCTTGGAACTCTTCCAACATACCGTCCCTTTACTGAGGGTAAAGATAATGCCTGCGACTGACTTTCAGTCGTCCTTATCACCCTGGAACCCTTCCAATGATTCTCCCCAGGATTGATTGATACCATCTCACTACAACTAGTGAGAATCCTAACATCCAATTAGATCTATCTCATAGATTCAAAACGCAGGATTTAGGAGGTATCAATTTGATCCTATATGGAGAATCCTTGTGATAAGCGGAGATTGACCGAGCGTAGCATAGGAAACTCCTTCCCTATCAAGAGTATGTCATCCACGTTCTCTATGAGGATCGCCACCATACTCCCTACTACCTTTTTGTATATACAAGGTTCATCTACCATTTTGATGATGTCAAACTCTTTGACTATCTCATCAAAACAGACGTTCCAACTCCGCGATGCCTGCTTTATCTTATAAAGCATCTTGTACACGTTTCCGCTGCTCCCACTGTTTACGAAGCCCTCTGGCTGTGTACTTACAGACGTTCTCTTCTAAAATATCATTTAGAAAAGCAGTCATGGCACCCAACCGCCAGATATCGTAGTCATGGTATGTAGCCGTGGCAAGTAGGATCTGGATGGACTTAAGCATAGGCACTGAAATGGTTTCATCATTATCCACGCCTGGTTGATGACATAAACTTTTAACAAGTCTAGCTTTGAAAATCTCAACTTTTCCATCTACACCAAGTAATCTTCTCAAGATTTACTTGCTCCTGATGGGGATTTAACCCTTCAGATATAGCAACCAAAGTCCATACTTTGTTGGTGTATAAGGATTCCATCTCAGATCGCTAAGCATCCAGCCATTCTTACAGAGTCCCACTCCTGATGGCCAGCTTGGGTCATCATCTCATGATGCAATCCTCGCTCCCACTGTCATAGAGAAACAGAAGTATCTCTCAGGTGGGTGAGGAACCCTACTAGATCGGCGGAGAGGCTGAGGTTCGTTGGTAACTATTGAATCCTTTGGTTCTTTCAAATCATCAGCCGTAGTTTGTATAGCTGGAACATTTCCAGTTCTACATCACAGACCTTGCCTCGAGCTTGTCCGGATTTTGCTTTTCAGACATAGGCTGGACAACCCCAAATCTTAACTAACTTAAGAGATGGGCTCTTCCCTTATCATATCAAATATGAAGTGGTAGGCAACTGATTTGATTTGAACCCTATTCAATAGGTATGCAGCTTCTCAAGCGCATAACTCCCAAAAAAGAAACAGGTAACTCAGTATTACCCATCATAGAGCACACCTTATCACATAGGGTGTGATTGCTCCGCCCCGATATACCATCGTGCTATGGTGTATACAGAGGAGTAATACTGAGAGAGAATCCCATTCTCCTTTAGAATAGTCCAGGAATTCCGTGCTCAAGTATTCTCCTCCTTGATCACATCAAAGGACATAATACTTATACCCGCATTTTGGTTCTCTACTTCTAACTTATATTCTGTGAATATCTCAAAAGGTTCTGACTTGTGTTTCAACAGGAACATAGGTCTGAATCTCGAAAGATCATCAGAGAATGTAATGAAGTATAAAGAACCGGTCTTGGCATGTGTAGACAGGGGACCTTACATACATCAACATGTATCATCCCAAGAGTTCACTAACTCTTTCTCTGTTTCCAGTAAACGGAGCTATGGTCATCTTATCTCTGTGACATGACTGGCAAGTTTCACAAGATGTAAATTCAAACTGATTTAAATATGCATCTAAAATGTAACTTCAGCCAGTCGGGTCGCATTGATATGACCTAGTCTACAATGCCTCAAGAATGATTCGTTCATTTCTGAACTCTTCCTCTTGTGTGTGTTCTGTATACAAGGAACTGTAGTTTGATTTAGAACGTCAATGCTTTTAGATAACGTGCCTGAACCGATCAACTTTTGATATAGGAAATGTACAAAACATTATCCATCAATACAAAATTTTATCATTTCTTTACTAATAAAGAGACTGATATGATTTTGTATATCAGGTTCGGTATCTAATAACATTCGTTCAGAATCAATGTATTGGTAATACAGGGTGACAGTGACCAACAGACTTGGCTGCAACACTTGCCCCGTTTTCTGCCTCATGAAACTTATCACCCGTTCTCAGTTTTTCTACCTTTTTGCAGCCCTATGTAACAGATTACATATCTGGGATCCTGATCCGGTATCATATACCCACGATGCGGAGGATACTGAGAAACAGTTCTTTGTAACGAACACACCCAAAGATGATGCATCAGCATGCACTCTCTTCGTTTGGGCGGCACGGGAATTCTGGTAATCCCCAATTTCCTGCTCTGTCTTATAACAATTATAAGTTGGAGCGGGACCAACGTTCCCCAGCTCAGTATAACAAGCGAGTTCGGTCAATTATCCGTATTATTATCTTGATTAAGGCGTGATATAGTCGCTACCTGGAGAGAGAGAGAAGAAAACACTCAGCGTGCGCTCTTGCAAGAATAGATTGGTTATTATTTTATCTAATCAGGATGGCTCCCACTGTTTTTTATCAAATCTTTCTTCAAACCCTAAAAGGAAAGACTAGCCGGGATTAATTACAAACTATAAGTTCGCCAATCTTTCAGCCGGGCCAGTGTCGGTACTTTGAGGGAGGTCCCCCGTGCTTTCGCACGAACCTAATTAATGTAAACCTCGTTTTCCCAGAGGCGTAACCCCGTTAACACCTTTCTAGACACCTACTTGATTGGCTAATTGTAATATGTAAAACTCTCCCAGGAGTAACAATTACTCGCAGTGGGTATCGGGATCCAACTATCTCATAGAAGGTATGCAATCTCATTGCAAATTTCAACACTTGAAATTCCGGATAATATTTTGCCCCTAGCACCCTATGACCTTGACGGAGGTCAACAAACCGTAGGCTACTAGTCAAGTTCAACCCGTCATTTCTTGATCGAATTAAACCCACCCGCACGACCCTTGACGGAGGTCAACAAGGCCGCACGACTACCCTAATCCAATCTGCATCATATGCATAAGCAGATAAATACTAGTTAGCTACCGCACACTACGCCTTGACGGAGGTCAACAAACGTAGCACGAATACTAAATAGGACTTATCTGAAATGACGGAGGGCTACGACAGGTTTTTCTGAAAACCTATTGCGTAATGAACTTGATATCGTTGTAGAATCAAATGATTTTAAAATGGAGTGTTTTTTAGGCTTTTCTAGTTTTGCTAAAGGAGTCACTCCCGGTGAAGGGATCGTCGGTCCTTTCCTTTTCGAATGAGGTGCGGGATATATCATATATATCACTGTGCAAAGCAGAAATCTTAAAACCAATCAAAAGACAAACCGAGTGTGTAGCATCTGCCAGTTATTGCTAAAGGAGTCACTCCCGGTGAAGGGATCTCGGTCCTTTCCTTATCGAATAAGGTGCAGGATATATCACATATACCGCTGTGCAAAGCAAGAACTGTAGCTACCTGTTTTAATTTTGAAATTCGATTCTACAACATCTTTAGGTTTCTTTTTATTTCATTAATCACATTAATGAAGTCCCATCATTTAAATACCTAAACATCACAGATAAATACGACGTACACTTATGCCATCCGCATTCGCCTCGATGTCCCCTCGTGCACCGTTAAGTTAGGTAACTAACGGCAGAGCGGGGCAAGGCTAGCGCGGGTGTAAAACATAAGTAACGCCTATATAATATATCATATATACTATATACAGTATCCATCACAGAACATATCACATGATCACATCACAGATATCGCAGCAGAAGAATCATATGAAATATGTTAGTTATATGTATGCCCTAGAGGCCATTACTGTACATAGGATGTATATTGTAGTGGATGCTGGGACGTATATAGGGAAGACTTTCTTGCTCGACATGATAGTATGCTATCTGGTTGAACTTTACCTTAACGTGTATACTGATTGTCTCTCTGTTACATGTTGGTAAAGCCCTTAGGATGTGTGCTTGACTACCTGGACTATGATGCGGATCATACTAGTGGGGACATGGTAGTCCATAAGTACATCCTTCAAAGTCCCTAGTCGAGGGTATATCGAGACGGGGCATCGATATACCAGAGTAGACTAGCGTATACCTTCTCGACCCATACAGATGGGCGATGGATGATCCCATATCCATTGGTGTTTGACATCAGAGGAGATATACGGGTGCTCAGTAGAGACTGGGTACACTGGACGGACTCGCCGAGAACTCCCAGATGGTATTATACCTCACGTCAGATGGCAGTTCTCTGGTGACACTGGTACAGAGTAGTCTGTTGACCCGAGATCGTCATAGAGTCTTGTGTGGTTCCCACTGTGCTTTGATTTCCATCTTACCACGTCCAAGAGGGCATGCAAAACGGTGGTTTTTGGGTACAGTCCCGAGTCACATGGAGGCAATGAGCGATAGGAGGGGATTCGTCTCTCCCGGTATAGGGGGTTGATGTTGCGCTGTGTTCGATTGGCTATAACAGGAAATCCCTGGCCAGGGTTGCTGAGATTTACTGGTAAGTGTTACCAGTAGTTTCTCGAATTGTTATAGACCTCATATCGACACGACTTATCGAGCTATTGGGGTCTGACGTTTACCACCCCTAGGCGAGATATGCGACAGATCAGACGATCAGACCGGACTGTACGGTAGTGTTACTGGTCGGATTCACTGGAGTGTGAGCGGACTTGCTCGTCGATCTTCAGATCACTCAATACCCGGGTGGCCGTTACGTTTAGCAGACCGCTTGCGGCTTGTGGGTGTTTGATATGATCATCACCTGCTGCCGGCGTATTGACAAGTCTTTAGAGTCCTACACAGAGGTTTCCTGGCTCAAGCGAAACGAAATAGGAGCGCATATGAGATATGTGCGGGACTGAGAATAATGCGTGTATGTGATACCGTATTTCATTCTCGTGATGAATGTATCGAATGGTTGTATGCGATATAACCTAGTTATCGATTCAAGCGTTGATTCGATAAGCCGATACATTGTATACTAGTCGGTTGTGTGCGACATGACCGGATCATTGAATCAAGTGTTGATTTAATGATTTAATGCATATTTATATATTTGATATATTGCTTTGCATCAACTAGTATCGGTTTACTTAAGATGGATTTTCTCGCTCGGGTGTGCGCATTGTATATGCGATATGTTTATGTGCACATGTTTGTATCATGTTTGATGATGCATACCACTTTGGTTAAGTGTAAAGTTTGAACCATGGTTGTGTTTATGTTTAGGGTTTTATTTTCTTAATTATTCATTTATTCTTTTTGATAAATGGATAAAAGAAATTCAAATGAGAAAATGGTGGCTTGGTTTTGTCTTGTTCATGAAGCTTCATGAACATTTTGACTAAGTGACCATTTTGTCTCTAGCTTAACCCTAACCATTGCTTCAACCATGATTAATACTCTACACTTTACCATGGTTTAGTCATGATAAGTTTTGATTATTCTTTTCTTTTTCTAATTAACTTATCATAACTATTTCCTTCTTCTTCTTCATTCTTCAAGTGAAGAAAGCTTGCCCCATCAATGGCAAGTGTTGGAAATGAGTGAGAAATCCAAATCTAAAGTCTACCCACTTCCTATTTCTTCATCCTCTACCTCTTGCCAAGTAGTAGAGTATGTTCTCTTCACAAGTTTTTGGACTTGGTGAAGTCGGAGCTTGATTTAGCGATGCTTCGACGTAGATCATCTTCGGCATGGACATCGACGACCTAGCTTGCCCATTCTCCGACGAAGCCGACGCTTGAGCCCGGATTTGATTTGGACAGCGGAGAGGACCTTGTTGCGGAGCTATGGAGGTGGAGCACCGGATCTACAAAGGTTGTATTTCCGTATCTTGTAGTTAAGTGTTAACTAGTTAGCTTTTTCGCCTAGTTTTCTAGCAAACGATCCGTAGTCGGGTCTCTCGGCACCGTTAAAATTTGAAAATGGCATGTTCGATGCCTTGTGAGACCTCATTAGGGTGCCTAGGAACCCTACAGTGGTATCAGAGCCTAGCTAGAGCCTTAGGCGAAATCCAGACGGAATTTGAAGTCCGATCGAACCAAAACTTAACCCGGAAAATTGCTCTCTGTACTTTTTCTGAAAACGTGGATTTTTGCAAATTAAAAATATGCAGAGAACTCAGCAGGAAAATATAAGAGTTACGGCGCAAAATTGGGGTCATGAACAGTTCAACATGGCGCGGAAACGCGGCAGATTCCTCCCTTAGGCGGCGCATCCGCGGCATATTGATGACGTCAGCCTTTAAAAGTTGCACAGTAATTCATTGTTTTCAGTGCTGAGTTCTCTGGATGTTTTTAAATTTTATTCAAGAGTTGAATTTTCTGCAGTTGTTTTGGGGATTCGGTGTTTCGATCGGAGTATCAAATTTTGTCTGTGTGGCTTTCCGGATAAATCTTAGAATATGTTAAAAAGTTCGACCGGTTATAAATACCCAATTTTTCCCCTGTCGGGAAATTTCCAAGTGTTGGATTTTTCCGTAGTTTAACGACGTTCTAAGTAGTGCAAGTAACGCGATGGTCCCTCTAGAAGACAACAAACCTTAACTCGATTATGTGACCGTCTTGAACTGCCCTTTGAACCTTCGGGTTTGGGGCAGTACGGCGTGCCACATGTGAGGCGTTGGCTTGACCCTTCTACGGCTGGACCGTCGGTACTGAGGCACGAACTGAATGTTGTTAGACTTATTTCATGTGTTGATCTGTATCGGGAAAACTTGGGTGTTCGAATGTTCGATCGGAAAGTTTGATATATTCTATTTATCCGGAATTGGATACAATAATTGGAATTCACAAATTGTTATGAGATAACGGAATGAATATTATAAACTTAGCAGTTTAGTCTCACTTGATCGGTTGCCACGGAATTTTGATGCGATCAAAAGTCCGTCGCAATCACGTAGTGTACGCGGATACTCGCCGGGTAAACTTAATAGACAGCCTCACTCCATAGCCCCAACCAAGTGACTGTAGGAGAACCCCGTCGCCGAAAGCATCCGTTCGGGTGCTCGCGGTAGCGGTGTTCCGCCTTGGTGCACTTCGTCGACGGTATCAGGGGTGCGGCTGCCTACTGAAGTTTGCGACGAGCATTCGATCAGCATCTCGGGAATCTTGTTGAATTGCCCGACTTGATATTGAAAAGTGTTTTCGATAATGAGACTAAAATGCGGGGTTTATAATAGTTAGGCATGTGATGTCTAAGGAATTCATTTGGTCAGGCATGTGATGTCTGAGGAGGTTGCGGATTCCAACTGTTGTAGTTTTACACTTTCTTTTCTGTGACCGTAAGTGTAATATGTGATATCGCCGGTTTCGTTGCTATATGTCAACGACAATTGGGATGCGCATATTTACATACGTTGATGACATGTGATGTTATGTGTTGCTGGATATGTTATATTGGATCGTCGTGTTTGAATAGCCGGGGGTTTTTATGTGAGATGAGTGTTTTTCATTTTCATTCATGTAAAAATCTGTATGTAATATTCTTTTATTTGGGGCGCTTCCAGGTAGCGGAAGTTGTCACCGTTTGTATATTATTTACTTTTCCGCACTAGGATAGACCCAAGGAGGAGGGCACAAGTAACCGGGTTCTGGAGTCCAGTGGGAGACCAACTCGAGGAGTCGGGTCCGGGTCTCCTAACTCCAGAATTGGTAGGGTTGCTTGCCGCTCTCGTAGGGGTCTAGGGGTGTGGGTTTGGCTATTCATCACGACCGTGGAATCCGTGTTTTATACTGGCTCGTATTGAAAACACGGACGTCCTAGTATATCCAATATTTCATATGTTTCTTCTGCTGCGATATCTGTGTTGTGACTCTGTGATAGATACAGTATATAGTATATATGATATATTATATAGGCGTTACTTATGTTTTACACCCGTGCTAGCCCTGCCCCGCTCTGTCGTTAGTTACCTAACCTAACGGTGCACGAGGGGACATCGAGGCGAATGCGGATGGCATAAGTGTACGTCGTATTTATCTGTGATGTTTAGGTACATAAATGATGGGACTTCATTAATGTGATTAATGGAATAAAAAGAAACCTAAGATGTTGTAGAATCGAATTTCAAAATAAAACAGGTAGCTACAGTTCTTGCTTTGCATAGCGGTATATGTGATATATCCTGCACCTTATTCGATGAGGAAAGGACCGAGATCCCTTCACCGGGAGTGACTCCTTTAGCAATAACTGGTCGATGCTACGCCCTCGGTTTGTCTTTTGATTGCTTTTAAGAGTTTTTGCTTTGTACAGTGATATATATGATATATCCCGCACCTCATTCGACGAGGAAAGGACCGACGATCCCTTCACCGGGAGTGACTCCTTTAGCAAAACTGGAAAAGCCTCAAAAGCACTCCATTTTAAAATCATTTGATTCTACAACGATATCAAGTTCATTACGCAATAGGTTTTCAGAAAAACCTGTCGTAGCCCTCCGTCATTTCAAATAAGTACTAGTTAGTATTCGTGCTACGTTTGTTGACCTCTGTCAAGGCGTAGTGTGCGGTAGCTGATTAGTGCTTATCTGCATAAGCATATGATGTGATTGATTTAGGGTAGTCGTGCGACCTTGTTGACCTCTGTCAAGGGTCGTGCGGGTGGGTTTACTTCAATCAGGAAATGACGGGTTGAACTTGACTAGCAGCCTATGGTTTGTTGACCTCTGTCAAGGTCATAGGACGCTAGGGGCAAAATATTATCGGGAATTTCAAGTGTTGAAATTTGCAATGAGATTGCATACCTTCTATGAGATAGTTGGATCCCGATACCCGCTGCGAGTAAGAGTTACTCCTGGGAGAGTTTTATACATTACAATTAGCCGATCAAGTAGGTATCTAGAAAGGTGTCAACGGGGTTACGCCTCTGGGAAAACGAGGTTTACATTAATTAGGTTCGTGCGAAAGCACGGGGGACCTCCCTCAAAGTACCGACACTGGCCTGGCTGAAAGATTGGCGAACTTGTAGTGTGTAATTAATCCCGGCTAGTCTTTCCTTTTAGGGTTTGAAGGAAGATTTGATAAAAAGCAGTGGGAGCCATCCTGATTAGATAAAATAATAACCAATCTATTCTTGACAGAGCGCACGCTGAGTGTTTTCTTCTCTCTCTCTCCAGGTAGCTACCATATCACGCCTTAATCAAGATAATAATACGGATTATTGACTGAACCCGCTTGTTATACTGAGCTGGGGAACGTTGGTCCCGCTCCAACTTATAATTGTTATAAGACAGAGCAGGAAATTCGGGAATACCAGAATTCCCGTGCCGCCCAAACGAAGAGAGTGCATGCTGATGAATCATCTTCGGGTGTGTTCATTATACAGAACTGTTTCTCAGTATCCTTTACATCCTGGGTATGTGATACCAGATCAGGATCCCAGATATGTAATCTGTTACATAGGGCTACAGATAGGTAGAGAACTGAGAACGGGTGATAAGTTTCATGAGGCAGAAAACGGGGCAAGAGTTGCAGCCAAGTCTGTTGGTCACTGTCACCCTGTATTACCAATACATTGATTCTGAACGAATGTTATTAGATACCGAACCTGATATACAAAATCATATCAGTCTCTTTATTAGTAAAGAAAGGATATAATTTTGTATTGATGGATAATGTTTTGAACATTTCCTATATCAAAAGTTGATCGGTTCAGGCACGTTATCTAAAAGCATTGATGTTCTAAATCAAACTACAGTTCTTAGTATACAGAACACACACAAGAGGAAGAGTTCAGAAATGAACGAATCCTTCTTGAGGTATTGTAGACTAGGTCATATCAATGCGACCCGACTGGCTGAGTTACATTTAGATGCATATTTAAATCAGTTTGAATTTACATCTTGTGAAACTCGCCAGTCATGTCACAAAGATAAGATGACCATAGCTCCGTTTACTGGAAACAGAGAAAGAGTTAGTGAACTCTTGGGATGATACATGTTGATGTATGCAGGTTCCCTGTCTACACATGCCAAGACCGGTTCTTAGTACTTCATTACATTCTCTGATAATCTCTCAAGATTCAGACATATGTTCCTGTTGAAACACAAGTCCGAACCTTTTGAGATATTCACAGAATATAAGCGAGAAGTAGAGAACCAGAATACGGGTATAAGTACTATGTCCTTTGATGAGATCAAGGAGGAGAATACTTGTGCACGGAATTCCTGGACTATTCTAAAGGAGAATGAGATTCTCTCTCAGCATTACTCCTCCGTATACACCATAGCACGATGGTATATCGGGGCGGAGCAGATACACCCTATTTGATATGGTGTGCTCTATGATGAGTAATACTGAGTAAACCTTTTTTCCTTTTGGGAGTTATGCACTTACGAAGCTGCATACCTATTGAATAGGGTTCGAATCAAATCAGTTGCCTACCACTCCATATAAGATATGGAAAGGGAAGAGCCCATGTCTTAAGCTAGTTAAGATTTAGGGTTGTCCGGCCTATGTCTGAAAGCAAAATCCGGACAAGCTCGAGGCAAGGTCTGTTATGTAGAACTGGAAGTGTTCCAGCTATACAAACTACAGCATGATTTGGTACAACCAGAGGATTCAGTGGAAACCAACGAACCTCAGCCTCTCCGCCGATCTAGTAGGGTTCCTCACCCACCTGAGAGATACTTCGGTTTCTCTATGACAGTGGGAGCGAGGATTGCATCATGAGATGATGACCCAACTAGATTCGAGCTGGCCATCGAGAGTAAGACTCTGTAAGAATGGCTGGATGCTTAGTGATCTGAGATGGAATCCATATACACCAACAAAGTATGGACTTTGGTTGCTATATCTGAAGGGTTAAATCCCCATCAGGAGCAAGTATATCTTGAGAAGATTACTTGGTGTAGATGGAAAAGTTGAGACTTTCAAAGCTAGACTTGTTAAAGTTTGCATCATTGACCAGGTGTGGATAATGATGAAACCTTTTCAAGTAGCTATGCTTAAGTCCATCCAGATCCTACTTGCCACGGCTACATACCATGACTACGATATCTGGTGGTTGGGTGTCATGACAGCTTTTCTAAATGATGTTTAGAAGAGAGCGTCTATAAGTACACAGCCAGAGGGCCTCGTAGACAGTGGGAGCAGCGGAAACGTGTGCAAGATGCTTTATAGGATAAAGCAGGCATCGCGGAGTTGGAACATCTGTTTTGATGGATTAGTCAAACAGTTTGACATCATCAAAATGGTAGATGAACCTTGTATATACAAAAAGGTAGTAAGGAGTATGGTGGTGATCCTCGTAGAGTACGTGGATGACATACTCTTGATAGGGAAGGAGTTTCCTATGCTACGCTCGATCAATCTCCGGTTATCACAAGGATTCTCCATATAGGATCATAATGATACCTACTAACTCCTGGATTTTGGATCTATGAGATAGATTTAATTGGATGTTAAGAATCTCACTAGTAGTAGTGAGATGGTATCAATTGA
Source organism: Agapanthus africanus (assembly GCA_030015575.1). NCBI lineage: Eukaryota > Viridiplantae > Streptophyta > Magnoliopsida > Asparagales > Amaryllidaceae > Agapanthus > Agapanthus africanus. The sequence continues at coordinate 150,168,908 of CM057346.1, forward strand.
TCCTGGGGAGAATCACTGGAAGTGTTCCAGGGTGATAAAGACGACTGAATGTCAGTCGTAGGCATTGTCTTTACCCTCAGTAAAGGGACGGTATGTTGGAAGAGTTCCAAGTTAGATACCGTGACATACTAGGACGATAAAGGCAGGATACATCGCTACTTAAGATGCTACCAAAGAGGCTGTTTGGGTGTATATTGGTTCATGAGATGAACTATGTTCCCTCCATTGTGTGACAATGGAGTTGTGGCTTATGCCAAGGAACGCCGGTCCCATCAGTGATCCAGACATATTCTAAGGCAGTATCACTTGATCATGGAGATGGTTGATCTCCAGGGTGATCGAGGTTTGGAGAGTAGACTCAGAGGACAACACAGCGGATCCACTCACAAAGGCCTGTTCCCAGAGAGAGACTTTCATGGGATGGTTGAGTATGAGATACTGCAACCACTGCTATCAGATGGCCCTAGTGCAAGTGGGAGATTGTTAGTTATATGTATGCCCTAGAGGCCATTACTGTACATAGGATGTATATTGTAGTGGATGCTGGGACGTATATAGGGAGGACTTTCTTGCTCGACATGATAGTATGCTATCTGGTTGAACTTTACCTTAACGTGTATACTGATTGTCTCTCTGTTACATGTTGGTAAAGCCCTTAGGATGTGTGCTTGACTACCTGGACTATGATGCGGATCATACTAGTGGGGACATGGTAGTCCATAAGTACATCCTTCAAAGTCCCTAGTCGAGGGTATATCGAGACGGGGCATCGATATACCAGAGTAGACTAGCGTATACCTTCTCGACCCATACAGATGGGCGATGGATGATCCCATATCCATTGGTGTTTGACATCAGAGGAGATATACGGGTGCTCAGTAGAGACTGGGTACACTGGACGGACTCGCCGAGAACTCCCAGATGGTATTATACCTCACGTCAGATGGCAGTTCTCTGGTGACACTGGTACAGAGTAGTCTGTTGACCCGAGATCGTCATAGAGTCTTGTGTGGTTCCCACTGTACTTTGATTTCCATCTTACCACGTCCAAGAGGGCGTGCAAAACGGTGGTTTTTGGGTACAGTCCCGAGTCACATGGAGGCAATGAGCGATAGGAGGGGATTCGTCTCTCCCGGTATAGGGGGTTGATGTTGCGCTGTGTTCGATTGGCTATAACAGGAAATCCCTGGCCAGGGTTGCTGAGATTTACTGGTAAGTGTTACCAGTAGTTTCTCAAATTGTTATAGACCTCATATCGACACGACTTATCGAGCTATTGGGGTCTGACGTTTACCACCCCTAGACGAGATATGCGACAGATCAGACGATCAGACCGGACTGTACGGTAGTGTTACTGGTCGGATTCACTGGAGTGTGAGCGGACTTGCTCGTCGATCTTCAGATCGCTCAATACCCGGGTGGCCGTTACGTTTAGCAGACCGCTTGCGGCTTGTGGGTGTTTGATATGATCATCACCTGCTGCCGGCGTATTGACGAGTCTTTAGAGTCCTACACAGAGGTTTCCTGGCTCAAGCGAAACGAAATAGGAGCGCATATGAGATATGTGCGGGACCGAGAATAATGCGTGTATGTGATACCGTATTTCATTCTCGTGATGAATGTATCGAATGGTTGTATGCGATATAACCTAGTTATCGATTCAAGCGTTGATTCGATAAGCCGATACATTGTATACTAGTCGGTTGTGTGCGACATGACCGGATCATTGAATCAAGTGTTGATTTAATGATTTAATGCATATTTATATATTTAATATATTGCTTTGCATCAACTAGTATCGGTTTACTTAAGATGGATTTTCTCGCTCGGGTGTGCGCATTGTATATGCGATATGTTTATGTGCACATGTTTGTATCATGTTTGATGATGCATACCACTTTGGTTAAGTGTAAAGTTTGAACCATGGTTGTGTTTATGTTTAGGGTTTTATTTTCTTAATTATTCATTTATTCTTTTTGATAAATGGATAAAAGAAATTCAAATGAGAAAATGGTGGCTTGGTTTTGTCTTGTTCATGAAGCTTCATGAACATTTTGACTAAGTGACCATTTTGTCTCTAGCTTAACCCTAACCATTGCTTCAACCATGATTAATACTCTACACTTTACCATGGTTTAGTCATGATAAGTTTTGATTATTCTTTTCTTTTTCTAATTAACTTATCATAACTATTTCCTTCTTCTTCTTCATTCTTCAAGTGAAGAAAGCTTGCCCCATCAATGGCAAGTGTTGGAAATGAGTGAGAAATCCAAATCTAAAGTCTACCCACTTCCTATTTCTTCATCCTCTACCTCTTGCTAAGTAGTAGAGTGTGTTCTCTTCACAAGTTTTTGGACTTGGTGAAGTCGGAGCTTGATTTAGCGATGCTTCGACGTAGATCATCTTCGGCATGGACATCGACGACCTAGCTTGCCCATTCTCCGACGAAGCCGACGCTTGAGCCCGGATTTGATTTGGACAGCGGAGAGGACCTTGTTGCGGAGCTATGGAGGTGGAGCACCGGATCTACAAAGGTTGTATTTCCGTATCTTGTAGTTAAGTGTTAACTAGTTAGCTTTTTCGCCTAGTTTTCTAGCAAACGATCCGTAGTCGGGTCTCTCGGCACCGTTAAAATTTGAAAATGGCATGTTCGATGCCTTGTGAGACCTCATTAGGGTGCCTAGGAACCCTACAAAATATTGGATATACTAGGACGTCCGTGTTTTCAATACGAGCCAGTATAAAACACGGATTCCACGGTCGTGATGAATAGCCAAATCCACACCCCTAGACCCCTACGAGAGCGGAAAGCAACCCTACCAATTCTGGAGTTAGGAGACCCGGACTCGACTCCTCGAGTTGGTCTCCCACTGGACTCCAGAACCCGGTTACTTGTGCTCCCCTCCTTGGGTCTATCCTAGTGCGGAAAAGAAAATAATATACAATGGGTGACATCTTCCGCAACCTGGAAGTGCCCCAATAAAAGAATATTACATACAAGTTTTTACATGAATGAAAATGAAAAACACTCATCTCACATAAAAACCCCCGGCTATTCAAACACGACGATCCAATATAACATATCCAGCAACACATAACATCACATGTCATCAACGTAAGTAAATATGCGCATCCCAATTGTCGTTGACATATAGCAACGAAACCGGCGATATCACATATTTCACTTACGGTCACAGAAAAGAAAGTGTAAAACTACAACAGTTGGGATCCGCAATCTGCATAGACATCGCATGCCTAATCAAATGAATTCCTTAGACATCGCATGCCTAACAATTATAAACCCCGCATTTTAGTCTCATTATCGAAAACTCTTTTCAATGTCAAGTCGGGCAATTCAACAAGATTCCCGACATCCTGATCGAATGCTCGTCGCAAACTTTAGTAGGCGGCCGCACCCCCGATGCCGTCGACGAAGTGCACCAAGGCGGAACACCGCTGCCGCGAGCACCCGAACGGATGCTTTCGGCGACGGGGTTCTCCTACAGTCACTTGGTCGGGGCTATAGGGCGAGGCTGTCTATTAAGTTTACCCGGCGAGTATCCGCGTACGCTACGTGATTGCGACGGACTTTTGATCACATCAAAATTCCGTGGCAACCGATCAAGTGAGACTAAACTGCTATGTTTATAACATTCATTCAGTTATCTCATAACTTATTGTGAATTCCAATTATTGTATCACATTCCAGATAAATAGAAAATGTTAAACTTTCCGATCGAACATCCAAACACCCAAGTTTTCCCGATACAGCTCAACACATGAAACAAGTCTAAAAACATTCAGTTCGTGCCTCAGTACCAACGGTCCAGCCGTAGAAGGGTCAAGCCAACGCCTCACATGTGGCACGCCGTACTGCCCCAAACCCTAAGGTTCAAAGGGCAGTTCAAGATGGTCACATAATCGAGTTAAGATTTGTTGTCTTCTAGAGGGTCCATCGCGTTACTTGCACTACTTAGAACGTCTTTAAACCACGGAAAAATCCAACACTTGGAAATTTCCCGACAGGGGAAAAATTGGGTATTTCTATCCGGTCAAACTTTTTAACATATTCAAAAATTATCCGGAAGCCACATAGACAAAATCAGATAATCCGATCGAATCATCGAATCCCCAAAACAACCCCAGAAAATTCAACTCTTGAATAAATATTAAAAATTCCCAGAAAACTCAACACCTGAAAACATGAATTACTGTGCAAAAATTAAACAGTGATAACATTTATTGGCCGCGGAACCGCCACAGAAGCCAAGCTTCTGCCGCGGTTCCGCCGCACTGTAGCATCTTCACTCGATAAATTTTGCATCGTAATTCTTAGTTTTTCCTGCTGAATTTTTTAAGAATTTTTAATCTGGAAAAAACCCAGTTTTTGAAAAAAGTCCAGAGAGCATTTTCCGGGTTAGGTTTTGGTTCGATCGGACTTCTAACGTCGTCTACACTTCGCCTAAGGCTCTAGCTAGGCTCTGATACCACTGTAGGGTTCCTAGGCACGCTAATGAGGTCTCACAAGGTATCAACCATGCCAATTTCAAATTTTACGGTGCCGAGAAACCCTAGACTAGATCGTTAACTAGAATTTTAGGCGAACACATGCAACTAGTTAACAACTTAACTACAAGAACGGAAATACAACCTTTGTAGATCCGGTGCTCTACCTCCATAGCTCCGCGATGAAGTCTTCTCGCTGTCCAAATCAAATCCCGGGCTCTAGCGTCGGCTTCATCGGAGAAATGGGCGGGCTAGGTCATCGACTACGATGCCGAAGATGATCTACGTCGAGGCATCGCTAGATCAAGCTCCCACTTCACCAAGCCATGAAAACTTGTGAAGCAAACACCCTATACTACTTGGCAAGAGGTAGAGGATGAAGAAATAGGAGGTGGGTTCACTTTAGATTTGGATTTCTCACTCTTTTTCATCAATCACCATTGATGGAAACTTGGTTTTCTTCTTCAAGGAGAAGAAGAAGAAGAAGATCAATAATATGATAAGCATTTTAAAAAGAATAATAAAAATCATTCTTATCATAATATTAACCATGGTAATGTGTAGAGAATTGACTAAGGTTAAATGAATGGTTAGGGTTAATGAGATGAAGACAAAAGGGTTACTTTGGTCAAAGCTTCATGAAGCTTCAACAAGCTTCATGAAAGAAAGAAACCTTTTGTTTTTCTTTTCTCTTTTCTTTTAATCCAAATAAAAAGATAAATGAATGAATAAAAGAAAACCCTAACCATTTACTTAACCAAGGTTTAACTCTTTACACATACCCTAGCAATCTTGCATCATCAAACATGATACGATCAAGTGCACAAAAAAATATATCACATATACGATGTGCACATGCGAGTGAGAAAAACCATCTTAAGTGAACCGATACTAGTTAATGCAAAGTAATATATCAAATATATAATTATGCATTAAATCATTAAATCAACACTTGATTCAAAGATCCGGTCATGTCGCACACAACCGACTAGTATACAATGTATCGTTTTATCGAATCAATCCTTGATTCGATAACTAGGTTATATCGCATACAACCATTCGACACATTCATCGCGAGAATGAAATACGGTATCACATACACGCATTATTCTCGGTCCCGCACATATCTCATATGCGCTCCTATTTCGTTTCGCTTGAGCCAGGAAACCTCTGTGTAGGACTCTAAAGACTCGTCAATACGCCGGCAGCAGGTGATGATCATATCAAACACCCACAAGCCGCAAGCGGTCTGCTAAACGTAACGGCCACCCGGGTATTGAGCAATCAGAAGATCGACGAGCAAGCCAGCTCACACTCCAGTGAATCCGACCAGTAACACTTACCGTACAGTCCGGTCTGTTCGTCTGATATGTCGCATATCTCGCCTAGGGGTGGTAAACGTCAGACCCCAATAGCTCGATAAGTCGTGTCGATATGAGGTCTATAACAGTTCGAGAAACTACTGGTAACACTTACCAGTAAATCTCAGCAACCCAGGCCAGGGATTTCCGGTTATAGCCAATCGAACACAGCGCAACATCAAATCCCTATACCGGGAGAGACGAATCCCCTCCTATCGCTCATTGCCTCCATGTGACTCGGGACTGTACCCAAAAACCACCGTTTTGCACGCCCTCTTGGACGTGGTAAGATGGAAATCAAAGCACAGTGCGAACCACACAAGACTCTATGACAATCTCGGGTCAACAGACTACTTTGTACCAGTGTCACCAGAGAACTGCCTGTAGGGTTCCTAGGCACACTAAGGAGGTCTCACAAGGCATCAACCATGCCAATTTCAAATTTTACGGATGCCGAGAAACCCTAATACGGATCGTTAACTAGATATATAGGCGACAAATGCAACTAGTTAACAAATTAACTAAAAGAACGGAAATACAACCTTTGTAGATCCGGTCCTCCACCTCCATAGCTCCGCAATGAAGTCTCCTCGCTGCGATCATCGGATCCCAGGCTCTAGCGTCGGCTTCATCGGAGAAAAAGCGGGCTAGGTCATCGACGACGATGCCGAAGATGATCTACGTCGAGGCATCACAAGATCAAGCTCCCACTTCACCAAGTCAGGAAACTTATGAAGAAAACACCCTATACTACTTAGCAAGAGATAGAGGATGAAGAAATAGGAGGTAGGTTCACTTTAGAATTGGATTTCTCACACATTTCATCAAGTCACCATTGATGAAGTCAAGCTTTCTTCATTGAAGAAGAAGAAGAAGAAGAAGAAAGAATATTATGATAAGTTGTTTAAATTGAAAAGAAAAATGAATACTTATCATAATCAAAGCATGGTCAAGTGTAGAGAATGAATCATGGTTAAGTGGAATGGTTAGGGTTAAGCATGAGACAAAATGGTCACTAAGTCAAAGCTTCATGAAGTTTCAACAATAAACAAAGTTAGCCACCATTTTTCTCTTTATGCTTTTCAATTTCCAAAAAGAATAAATAAATAAATAAATAAGAAAATGAAAACCCTAACCATTACACAACCATGGTTTAATCTTTACACAAACCCAAGTCAGCATGCATCATCAAACATGATACAAACTTGTGCACAAAAACATATCACATATATAATGTGCACAAACAAGTGAGAAAATCCATTTAAAGTGAACCAATACTAGTTAATGCAAAGTAATATATCAAATATATAATTATGCATTAAATCATTAAATCAACACTTGATTCAATGATCCGGTCATGTCGCACACAACCGACTAGTATACAATGTATCGTTTTATCGAATCAATCCTTGATTCGATAACTAGGTTATATCGCATATAACCATTCGACACATTCATCGCGAGAATGGAATACGGTATCACATACACGCATTATTCTCGGTCCCGCACATATCTCATATGCGCTCCTATTTCGTTTCGCTTGAGCCAGGAAACCTCTGTGTAGGAATCTAAAGACTCGTCAATACGCCGGCAGCAGGTGATGATCATATCAAACACCCACAAGCCGCAAGCGGTCTGCTAAACGTAACGGCCACCCGGGTATTGAGCGATCAGAAGATCGACGAGCAAGCCCGCTCATACTCCTATGAATCCAACCAGTAACACTTACCGTACGGTCCGGTCTCGTCGTCTGATATGTCGCATATCTCGCCTAGGGGTGGTAAACGTCAGACCCCAATAGCTTGATAAGTCATGTCGATATGAGGTCTATAACAATTCGAGAAACTACTGGTAACACTTACCAGTAAATCTCAGCAACCCTGGCCAGGGATTTCCGGTTATAACCAATCGGACACAGCGCAACATCAACTCCCTATACCGGGAGAGACGAATCCCCTCCTATCGCTCATTGCCTCCATGTGATTCGGGACTGTACCCAAAAACCACCGTTTTGCACGCCCTCTTGGATGTGGTAAGGTGGAAATCAAAGCACAGTGGGAACCACACAAGACTCTATGACGATCTCGGGTCAACAGACTACTCTGTACCAGTGTCACCAGAGAACTGCCATCTGACGTGAAATATAATACCATCTGGGAGTTCTCGGCGAGTCCGTCCAGTGTACCCAGTCTCTACTGAGCACCCGTATATCATCTCTGATGTCAAACACTAATGGATATGGGATCATCCATCGCCCATCTGTATGGGTCAAGAAGGTATACGCTAGCCTACTCTGGTATATCGATGCCCTGTCTCGATACACCCACGACTAGGGACTTTGAAGGATGTACTTATGGACTGCCATGTCCCCACTAGTATGATCCGTATCATAGTCCAGGTAGTCAAGTACACATCCTAAGGGCTTTACCAACATGTAACAGAGAGACAATCAGTATACACGTTAAGGTAAAGAGCAACCAGATAGCATACTATCATGTCGAGCAAGAAAGTCCTCCCTATATATGTCCCAGCATCCACTACAATATACATCCTATGTACAGTAATGGCCTCTAGGGCATACATATAACTAACAATCTCCCACTTGCACTAGGGCCATCTGTAGCAGTGGTTGCAGTATCTCATACTTAACCATCCCATAAAAATCTCTCTCTGGGAATAGGCCTTCGTAAGTGGATCCGCCGTGTTGTCCTCTGAGTCTACTCTCCCAACCTCGATCACCCTGGAGATCAACCATCTCCATGATCAGGTGATACTGCCTTAGAATATGTCTGGATCACTGATGGGACGGACGTTCCTTGGCATAAGCCACAACTCCATTGTCACACAATGGGAGGAACTAAGTTCATCTCATGAACTAATATGCACCCAGACAGCCTCTTTGGTAGCATGTTAAATAGCGATGTATCCAGCCTTTATCGTCTAGTATGCCACGGTATCTAGCTTGGAACTCTTCCAACATACCGTCCCTTTACTGAGGGTAAAGACAATGCCTGTGACTGACATTCAGTCGTCTTTATCACCCTGGAACCCTTCCAGTGATTTTCCCCAGGATCGATTGATACCATCTCACTACATCTAGTGAGTATCCTAACATCCATTTACATCTATCTCATAGATGAAAACTCAGGATTTAGGAGGTATCATTTTGATCCTATATGGAGAATCCTTGTGATAAGTGGAGATTGACCGAGCGTAGCATAAGAAACTCCTTCCCTATCAAGAGTATGTCATCCACGTACTCTACGAGGATCGTCACCATACTCCCTACTACCTTTTTGTTTATACAAGGTTCATCTACCATTTTGATGATGTCAAACTCTTTGACTAAATCATCAAAACAGATGTTCCAACTCCGCGATGCCTGCTTTATCCTATAAAGCATCTTGCACACGTTTCCGCTGCTCCCACTGTCTACGAAACCCTCTGGCTGTGTACTTATAGACGCTCTCTTCCAAAACATCATTTAGAAAAGCAGTCATGGCACCCAACCGCCAGATATCGTAGTCATGGTATGTAGCCATGGCAAGTAGGATCTGGATGGACTTAAGCATAGCCACTTGAAAAGGTTTCATCATTATCCATGCCTGATTAATGATGCAAACCTTTAACAAGTCTAGCTTTGAAAGTCTCAACTTTTCCATCTACACCAAGTAATCTTCTCAAGATATACTTGCTCCTGATGGGGATTTAACCCTTCAGATATAGCAACCAAGGTCCATACTTTGTTGGTGTATATGGATTCCATCTCAGATCACTAAGCATCCAGCCATTCTTACAGAGTCTTACTCCTGATGGCCAGCTCGAAGCTAGTTGGGTCATCATCTCATGATGCAATCCTCGCTCCCACTGTCATAGAGAAACTAAAGTATCTCTCAGGTGGGTGAGGAATCCTACTAGATCGGCGGAGAGGCTGAGGTTCGTTGGTAACTATTGAATCCTTTGGTTTTATCAAATCATCTGCTGTAGTTTGTATAGCTGGAACCTTTCCAGTTCTACATTACAGACCTTGCCTCGAGCTTGTCCGGATTTTGCTTTTTGACATAGGTCGGACAACCCCAAATCTTAACTAGCTTAAGACATGGGCTCTTCCCATTCCATATCACATATGAAGTGGTAAGCATCAGATTTGATTTGAACCATATTCAATAGGTATGCAGCTTCTCAAGTGCATAACTCCCAAAAAGGGAAATAGGTAACTCAGTAGTACTCATCACAGAGCACACCTTATCATATAGGGTGTGATTGCTCCACCCCGATATACCATCGTGCTATGGTGTATACGGAGGAGTAATGCTGAGAGAGAATCACATTCTCCTTTAGAATAGTCCAGGAGTTCCGTGCTCAAGTATTCTCCTCCTTGATCTCATCAAAGGACATAATACTTATACCCGTATTGGTTCTCTACTTCTAACTTATATTCTGTGAATATCTCAAAAGGTTCTGACTTGTGTTTCAACAGGAACACATGTCTGAATCAAAAGAGATCATCAGAGAATTTAATGAAGTATAAAGAACCGGTCTTGGCAAATGTAGACAGAGGACCTACATACATCAACATGTATCATCCCAAGAGTTCACTAACTCTTTCTCTATTTCCAGTAAACGGAGCTATGGTCATCTTATCTCTGTGACATGACTGGCAAGTTTCACAAGATGTAAATTCAAACTAATTTAAATATGCATCTATATGTAACTTAAGCTAGTCGGGTCGCATTGATATGACCTAGTCTACAATACCTCAAGAAGGATTCGTTCATTTCTGAACTCTTCCTCTTGTGTGTGTTCCGTATACTAAGAACTGTAGTTTGATTTAGAACATCAATGCTTTTAGATAACGTGCCTGATCCGATCAACTTTTGATATAGGAAATGTTCAAAACATTATCCAACTATACAAATTTTATCATTTCTTTACTAATAAAGAGATTGATATGATTTTGTATATCAGGTTCGGTATCTAATAACATTCGTTCAGAATCAATGTACTGGTCATACAGGGTGACAGTGACCAACAGACTTGGCTGCAACACTTGCCCCGTTTTCTGCCTCATGAAACTTATCACCCGTTCTCAGTTCTCTACCTAGCTGTAGCCCTATGTAACAGATTACACATCAGGGATCCTGATCTGGTATCACATACCCAGGACGTAGAGGATATAGAGAAACAGTTCTGTGTAACGAACACACCCGAAGATGATGCATCAGCATGCACTCTCTTCGTTTGGGCGGCACGGGAAATCTGGTATTCCCCAATTTCCTGCTCTGTCTTATAACAATTATAAGTTGGAGCGGGACCAACGTTCCCCAGCTCAGTATAACAAGCGGGTTCGGTCAATATTCCGTATTATTATCTTGATTAAGGCGTGATATGGTTGCTACCAGGAGAGAGAGAGAAGAAAACACTCAGCGTGCGCTCTTGCAAGAATAGATTGGTTATTATTTTATCTAATCAGGATGGCTCCCACTGTTTTTATCAAATCTTCCTTCAAACCCTAAAAGGAAAGACTAGCCGGGATTAATTACACACTACAAGTTCGCCAATCTTTCAGCCAGGCCAGTGTCGGTACTTTGAGGGAGGTCCCCCGTGCTTTCGCACGAACCTAATTAATGTAAACCTCGTTTTCCCAGAGGCGTAACCTCGTTAACACCTTTCTAGACACCTACTTGATCGGCTAATTGTAATGTGTAAAACTCTCCCAGGAGTAACTCTTACTCGCAGCGGGTATCGGGATCCAACTATCTCATAAAAGGTATGCAATCTCATTGCAAATTTCAACACTTGAAATTCCCGATAATCTTTTGCCCCTAGCGTCCTATGACCTTGACGCAGGCCAACAAACCATAGTGCGCTAGTCAAGTTCAACCCGTCATTTCCTGATTGAATTAAACCCACCAGCACGACTCTTGACGCAGGCCAACAAAGTCGCACGACTACCCTAATCCAATCTGCATCATATGCATAAGCAGATAAATACTAGTTAGCTACCGCACACTACGCCTTGACGCAGGCCAACAAACGTAGCACGAATACTAACTACCATTTATCTGAAATGACGGAGGGCTACGACAGGTTTTTCTGAAAACCTATTGCGTAATGAACTTGATATCGTTGTAGGATCGAATGAATTTTGAAATGGAGTGTTTTTTAGGCTTTTCTAGTTTTGCTAAAGGAGTCACTCCCGGTGAAGAGATCGTCGGTCCTTTCCTCGTCGAATGAGGTGCGGGATATATCATATATATCACTGTGCAAAGCAAAAACTCTTAAAAGCAATCAAAAGACAAACCGAGTGTGTAGCATCTGCCAGTTATTGCTAAAGGAGTCACTCCCGGTGAAGGGATCTCGGTCCTTTCCTCATCGAATAAGGTGCAGGATATATCATATATACCGCTGTGCAAAGCACGAACTGTAGCTACCTGTTTTATTTTAAAATTCGATTCTACAACATCTTAGGTTTCTTTTATTTCATTAATCACATTAATGAAGTCCCATCATTTAAGTACCTAAACATCACAGATAAATACGACGTACACTTATGCCATCCGCATTCGCCTCTATGTCCCCTCGTGCACCGTTAGGTTAGGTAACTAACGGCAGAGCGGGGCAGGGCTAGCACGGGTGTAAAACATAAGTAACGTCTATATAATATATCATATATACTATATAAAGTATCCTTCACAGAACATCACATGATCACATCACAGATATCGCAGCAGAAGAATCATATGAAATATTGGATATACTAGGACGTCCGTGTTTTCAATACGAGCCAGTATAAAACACGGATTTCATGGTCGTAATGAATAGCCAACCCACACCCCTAGACCCCTACGAGAGCGGCAAGCAACCCTACCAATTCTGGAGTTAGGAGACCCGGACTCGACTCCTCGAGTTGGTCTCCCACTGGACCCCAGAACCCGGTTACTTGTGCTCCCCTCCTTGGGTCTATCCTAGTGCAGAAAAGTAAATAATATACAAACGGTGACATTTTCCGCAACCTGGAAGTGCCCCAATAAAAGAATATTACATACAAGTTTTTACATGAATGAAAATGAAAAACACTCATCTCACATAAAAAAAACCCGGCTATTCAAACACGACGATCCAATATAACATATCCAGCAACACATAACATCACATGTCATCAACGTAAGTAAATATGCGCATCCCAATTGTCGTTGACATATAGCAACGAAACCTGCGATATTACATATTAAACTTACGGTCACAGAAAAGAAAGTGTAAAACTACAACAGTTGGAATCCGCAACCTCTTTAGACATCGCATGCCTAATCAAATGAATTCCTTAGACATCGCATGCCTAACAATTATAAACCCCGCATTTTAGTCTCATTATCGAAAACACTTTTCAATATCAAGTCGGGCAATTCAACAAGATTCCCGACATCCTGATCGAATGCTCGTTGCAAACTTTAGTAGGCGGCCGCACCCCCGATACCGTCGACGAAGTGCACCAAGGCGGAACACCGCTACCGCGAGCACCCGAACGGATGCTTTCGGCGACGGGGTTCTCCTACAGTCACTTGGTTGGGGCTATGGGTTGTAGCTGTCTATTAAGTTTACCCGGCGAGTATCCGCGTACGCTACGTGATTGCGACGGACTTTTGATCATATCAAAATTCCGTGGCAACCGATCAAGTGAGACTAAACTGCTATGTTTATAACATTCATTCAGTTATCTCATAACTTCTTGTGAATTCCAATTATTGTATCACATTCCGGATAAATAGAAAATGCTAAACTTTTCGATCGAACAATCGAACACCCAAGTTTTCCCGAAACAGATCAACACATGAAATAAGTTTTAAAAAAACATTCACTTCGTGCCTCAGTACCAACGGTCCAGCCGTAGAAGGGTCAAGCCAACGCCTCACATGTGGCACGCCGTACTGCCCCAAACCCGAAGGTTCAAAGGGCAGTTCAAGACGGTCACATAATCGAGTTAAGGTTTGTTGTCTTCTAGAGAGACCATCGCGTTACTTGCACTACTTAGAACGTCTTCAAACCTCGGAAAAATCCAACACTTGGAAATTTTCCGGCAGGGGAAAAATTGGGTATTTATATCCGGGCGAACTTTTTAACATATTCTAAAATATCCGGAAAGCCAAATAGACAAAGTCTGATAATCCGATCGAATCATCGAAGCTCCAAAACAACTCAGATTATTCAACTCTAGAATAAATATTAAAAACTCCCAGAAAATCCAACACCAGAAATGTGGAATTACTGTGCAAAAATTGTGGGGCAATGTGATAATACGGCCGCGGAACCGCCGCAGAAGCCTTGCTTCTGCCGCGGTTCCGCCGCACTTTAAAGGAATCATGAGCTAAATTTTGCGCCGTAATTCTTAGAATTCCCTGCTGAATTTTTTAAGAATTTTTAATCTGGAAAAAACGCAGTTTTTGAAAAAAGTCCAGAGAGCATGATCGGGTTAGGGTTTCGGGTTCGTTCGGGTTTCAAACTTCGTCTACGCATCGCCTAAGGCTCTAGCTAGGCTCTGATACCACTGTAGGGTTCCTAGGCACACTAAGGAGGTCTCACAAGGCATCAACCATGCCAATTTCAAATTTTACGGGTGCCGAGAAACCCTAATACGGATCGTTAACTAGATATATAGGCGACAAATGCAACTAGTTAACAAATTAACTAAAAGAACGGAAATACAACCTTTGTAGATCTGGTCCTCCACCTCCATAGCTCCGCAATGAAGTCTCCTCGCTGCGATCATCGGATCCCGGGCTCTAGCGTCGGCTTCATCGGAGAAAAAGCGGGCTAGGTCATCGACGACGATGCCGAAGATGATCTACGTCGAGGCATCACAAGATCAAGCTCCCACTTCACCAAGTCATGAAACTTGTGAAGAAAACACCCTATACTACTTGGCAAGAGGTAGAGGATGAAGAAATAAGAGGTAGGTTCACTTTAGAATTGGATTTCTCACACATTTCATCAAGTCACCATTGATGAAGTCAAGCTTTCTTCATTGAAGAAGAAGAAGAAGAAGAAAGAATATTATGATAAGTTGTTTAAATTGAAAAGAAAAATGAATACTTATCATAATCAAAGCATGGTCAAGTGTAGAGAATGAATCATGGTTAAGTAGAATGGTTAGGGTTAAGCATGAGACAAAATGGTCACTAAGTCAAAGCTTCATGAAGTTTCAACAACAAACAAAGTTAGCCACCATTTTTCTCTTTATGCTTTTCAATTTCCAAAAAGAATAAATAAATAAGAAAATGAAAACCCTAACCATTACACAACCATGGTTTAATCTTTACACAAACCCAAGTCAGCATGCATCATCAAACATGATACAAACTTGTGCACAAAAACATATCACATATATAATGTGCACAAACAAGTGAGAAAATCCATTTAAAGTGAACCAATACTAGTTAATGTAAAGTAATATATCAAATATATAATTATTCATTAAATCATTAAATCAACACTTGATTCAATGATCCGGTCATGTCGCACACAACCGACTAGTATACAATGTATCGTTTTATCGAATCAATCCTTGATTCGATAACTAGGTTATATCGCATATAACCATTCGACACATTCATCGCGAGAATGGAATACGGTATCACATACACGCATTATTCTCGGTCCCGCACATATCTCATATGCGCTCCTATTTCGTTTCGCTTGAGCCAGGAAACCTCTGTGTAGGACTCTAAAGACTCGTCAATACGCCGGCAGCAGGTGATGATCATATCAAACACCCACAAGCCGCAAGCGGTCTGCTAAACGTAACGGCCACCCGGGTATTGAGCGATCAGAAGATCGACAAGCAAGCCCGCTCATACTCCTGTGAATCCAACCAGTAACACTTACCGTACGGTCCGGTCTCGTCGTCTGATATGTCGCATATCTCGCCTAGGGGTGGTAAACGTCAGACCCCAATAGCTCTATAAGTCGTGTCGATATGAGGTCTATAACAATTTAAGAAACTACTGGTAATACTTACCAGTAAATCTCAGCAACCCTGACCAGGGATTTCCGGTTATAGCCAATCGGACACAGCGCAACATCAACTCCCTATACCGGGAGAGACGAATCCCCTCCTATCACTCATTGCCTCCATGTGATTCGGGACTGTACCCAAAAACCACCGTTTTGCACGCCCTCTTGGACGTGGTAAGGTGGAAATCAAAGCATAGTGGGAACCACACAAGACTCTATGACGATCTCGGGTCAACAGACTACTCTGTACCAGTGTCACCAGAGAACTGCCATCTGACGTGAGGTATAATACCATCTGGGAGTTCTCGGCGAGTCCGTCCAGTGTACCCAGTCTCTACTGAGCACCCGTATATCATCTCTGATGTCAAACACCAATGGATATGGGATCATCCATCGCCCATCTGTATGGGTCGAGAAGGTATACGCTAGCCTACTCTGGTATATCAATGCCCTGTCTCGATACACCCACGACTAGGGACTTTGAAGGATGTACTTATGGACTACCATGTCCCCACTAGTATGATCCGCATCATAATCCAGGTAGTCAAGTACACATCCTAAGGGCTTTACCAACATGTAACAGAGAGACAATCAGTATACACGTTAAGGTAAAGAGCAACCAGATAGCATACTATTATGTCGAGCAAGAAAGTCCTCCCTATATATGTCCCAGCATCCACTACAATATACATCCTATGTATAGTAATGGCCTCTAGGGCATACATATAACTAACACTGCCATCTGACGTAAGGTATAATACCATCTGGGAGTTCTCGGCGAGTCCGTCCAGTGTACCCAGTCTCCACTGAGCACCCGTATATCATCTCCGATGTCAAACACCAATGGATATGGGATCATCCATCGCCCATCTGTATGGGTCGAGAAGGTATACGCTAGTCTACTCTGGTATATCGATGCCCCGTCTCGATATACCCACGACTAGGGACCTTGAAGGATGTACTTATGGACTACCATGTCCCCACTAGTATGATCCGCATCATAGTCCAGGTAGTCAAGTACACATCCTAAGGGCTTTACCAACATGTATCAGAGAGACAATCAGTGTACACGTTAAGGTAAAGATCAACCAGATAGCATACTATCATGTCGAGCAAGAAAGTCCTCCCTATATATGTCCAATTATCCACTACAATATACATCCTATGTATAGTAATGGCCTCTAGGGCATACATATAACTAACAATTTCTTGATCCAGTTGGAGGGAGATAGCTGGTCTCACAACTATTGATGTTTGACACCGAGAATTGTATACAGGTGCTCATTGGAAAATGAGTTTCACTGAACGGACTCTCCGAGAACTCCTAGATGATATTATAACTATTTTCATATAGCAGCTCTCTGGTGATAATAGTATAGGGTAGTCATCAAACTTAAGATCGTCATAGTGTCTTATGTATATTCTCACTGTACTTTGATTACTATCCAACCACGGTTTTAAAGTGTTGTGCATACATGTTTTAGTTCGGTACAGTCCCGAAGCATATGGAGGCAGTGAGCGGTCGAAGGGATTTATCTCTCCCGGTATAAGGAGTTGATATCGCGTTGTATTTGATCAGCTATAATCATAAATCCCTGGACAGGGCGGTTGAAATGAACTGATAAAGAGTTGTCGATTGTGTTCACCGCCGAAAACAAAGACGGAACCGAGATGGATCATCTTGCCTGAATTTAGGTGCATATACTATTTGGGTTTAACCGTCCACCTCTCCGAAGATGCCAAGTTGATTTATGGCACCGTGTATCGGAGGTTTGGACGGATGCGGCCGTTGTAGCAGATTTCGTCAGATCCCCCCCCCCCCGTTGTGAGGGTTTTTGATTGTGAGGACGCTCTTTCCTGCAGGCGCAAGCCCCTGCAGTTAATTACGTTACCGTATCGCGATGACCACTTTCTCCTACTCCAGAGGTTCACTTCGTTTCGTGTGTTTTTGTTTTATTTTTGGTTGCCGGTGGATTGTATACGGAAACTAATTTATGCTGTCGCCCGTAGGACGTGGATTAGTCCAAATCCGTATATTCTTAGATTTTGGTTTGGGTTGATTTAAGGATCGTTAATCTCATTTGAGATTAAGATCAACTTTAATGTTTGTTAAGAATACGTTAGTCCAATTTGAGACTAAGATTTACTCAACAGGATTTTGGGATCATTCAGACCCAACAAGAGAGCATTTGGGCTCTATTGCTTTAGTTTAAGGATGTTGCGGTCCGTAGCTAGTTTAAGGATGGTGCGGTCCGTTGTAGTTTAAGGACGTTACGGTCCGTATTGGGATGTGCTCATCGATTTGGGAGTGTACCAAAGAGTTGTTGGTTGTCGGAACCCTCCACCTCTCTTAAGACGTTGAAGAATTACAACGACATATATCAGAAATGTGGAGAGATGTACCCTTGAACCAATTTCCAGTTCTAAGCATAGAGGCTCGGTCTATTTAGAGATCGAATATGTTTTAATCTCATCGAAGATATTTTAATCTCAAAAAGACTTAGCCGACTTGAGGCTGGAGTTGACTTCCCATAGTGTTATACACTAGTGTATATTCAGCACTCATGTATTCCCATATGAGGTTCTAAAGCAGTGTTAAACACTAGATTCAGGGGGCGCTCATGTGTGGCACGTGAGGCATCTCAAAGTTGGCGTTGTATATTGGGTTCAAGTCCCCGTTTATATATAAGTGTTAAACACTTAATTCTTATAGCACTCACGTGTGAGCACGTGCGGCGCCCTAAAGTTGGGTACTGCCTTTTTGGATTTTATTTCCCTCTTCTTTATAAGTGCTGAGCATTTGGCTCACGTGCGAGCACGTGAGGCGCTTGAAATAGGAACTGTTTTCTGGATTTTATTTCTCTTTATTATATAAGCGCTAAGCGCTTGGACCCTGTGGTGCTCACGTGGGAACACGTAAGGCGCCTTCAAAATGTGAGTGTTGTTTTGGGGTTTATTCCCTTTAAGTGCTAAGCACTTGATTGGGGGTCGCGTGGAAAACACGTGACTCAGCCTCAGCCATTCTTTTTTGTTCATCAGAGGTGCTCACGTGGGGAAACACGTGAGGTTTTGTTATAGTGTTGAACACTAATGAATCGACAGTCTTTCCTTCTACGTGCATGAAGATTTTGGTCTCATATTAACGAAGCTGGGATCTAAGTTTAGAGAATTTCAAGTCTCTTGTCTTACAAGAATTAAATTCTTTACAGGGTTAAACCCTAATGTTATCAGAGAATTAAATTCCTATATAATTGTGTAAGAATTAAATTCTTTGAACTTAGTTCTTTCCCCTATGTTTTGAATCTGCATAACAGAATCTCCCCGATGAGAATTAAATTCTCAACTTGTGGGGAGAGCAGCTTCTGCAGACCTCAACCAAAGGAAGAACTAAGTTCTTGTACGAAGGGTTAAACCCTTAAAGAGGCAAAAAAAGGTTAGGATAATCTCTCTTCTTTTCTTCTTACCTAGTTTTTTGTTTAAGAAGGGGATTTTCTTCTTTTAGAGAATTGAATTATTTTCTCCTTTTTTCTGTATGTTTCTCACTCTGTTCTCTCCTTTATCCTTCTTTTCCTTTTTTTTTGAAGTCTTGGGTTCTTTATATAGTGGAGAGAAGTTTGTTAATTAGTTTTAGGAAATCTCTCATCGAGAGACTTCAATCGATTTGGGGGTTTTACCCGCTGTTGGATGTTTGATCCAAGGGTTCTGCCTCACATAATATATTTTCTTGTTTTTTAAACAAGATTAGGAAATTATTTTCCTGTACAGAATTCATTCTGTAGATCGGTGATAATCACCGTTGGATTTTTAATCCAAGGGTGCTTGGTTTAACGGTGCACAATTTTTCTTTGTTTTAAAGAAAGATGAAAAATACTTTCCAACTCATGGGATTTTTGACCCACCAACTTTCTGTTTAATAGAAAATATCATTTCTCATTCAATAGAATTTAATTCTATCATCATTGGATTTTTTGATCCAACGGTTCCTTGTTGAGTAGGGAAGTGCCCTCACGTGTTTAACACGTGGGGCTTATTAGCTTGGCAATTGTTTTAATTGTTGTGCCTATATACGTTGCATATAGGCACTCACGTGTTAAACACGTGGGGCTGTTTTAGCCTAGCAATTGTTTTAATTGTTGTGCCTGTATGCGTTGCATATAGGCACTCACGTGTTAAACACATGAGGCTGTTTTAGTCTAGCAATTGTTTTAATTGTTGTGCCTATATGCGTTGCATATAGGCACTCATGTGTTAAACACGTGGGGCCGTTTTAGCCTAGCAATTGTTTTAATTGCAGTGCCTACACGTGGGGATCTTTGGCCTTACAATTGTTTTAATTGTTGTGCATATATGCGTTGCATATAGGCACTCACATGTTAAACACGTGGGGCTCTTTGGCCTTGCAATTGTTTTAATTGTTGTGTCTATATGCGTTGCATATAGGCACTCACGTGTTAAACACGTGGGGCTGTTTTAGCCTAGCAATTGTTTTAATTGTTGTCCCTATATGCGTTGTATATAGGCACTCACGTGTTAAACACGTGAGGGTGTTTTAGTGAGAAACTTTCCCTCATCCCTTTTTTATAAGGGAACAGGTTGTATCTTAGGTGGTTATGAGCTTGAAATCTGCATAACTTATCGAGTTATTTGGGGTCTGACAGATCCCACCCTCCAGACCCGGTATGCGACACTCTTTGACGAAAAGACTGGACCGTACGACGATTGTCACTGATAGGCTCTGTAGGTTACGGATGAGCTTACTTGTTGACCTTTCTTTCGACCAATACCTGGGTAACCATTACATACAGCTAGTGCCACTGACATACTTGTGAGTTATAGATTTGATCCAGTAACTTACTGCCAGTGTATCATCAAGTCTTTAGAGTCTCGCACAAAGGATTTCCCGGTTCTAGCAAAATGATGCAGTGCACGTATGGCGATACGTGCAGGTGTTCGGTTAAACATGTGTATGTGATAACACATGTATTAATCGGACAATTGATAATACTAATCGACTTATTATTAAGCCAGATTATTAAATCAAGTGTTGATATATATATATATATATATATATATATATATATATATATATATATATATATATTATCCTCTCATAACACTTATACATTTTCTTTATCATCCAAGAGAAAGAAAATAGAGAGGCTGAAAGAAGAAGCGAGAAGAAGAGAGTTCACCATTTCTACATCTTCTTTCATCCAGTTTCTAGCAAGAGTGAGTGAAGGTTACTTCCTTTGACGAAGTAGTAGCTAGCATCGGAAGCTTTCAAGTGGATCATCTTCAACAAAGGAGATCAACTTGCAAGCTTGTTCCGGAGATCTCGGAGTCTAGCCGGAGTCCTCTATGATCTCGCAAACACGCAGCAAAGGTTGTTATTCCGTTAAACTCATTTTAGTTAGAAATAGTTATTGTTTTTGTATGCTTTTTGTGGATGGTTGTGATTGGGTTTTCGGATGCTTGTACGATACTTTTAAAGTTGTTGTATTTCATTCCGCAAAGGTCCGTATGTGCAGCGACCAGCGCACAAGTTTCAATAGCGGTAACAAACATATCTAACAAATATATGTCCTTTAGATTTTTAGATATTTTGTTGCTATATCTTTATATTATTTATTAAAGGTAAAATGATAAATCAAAATAAACGGAAAGATATTACCGACCTGGGGCATGCATGCAAACACACTGTCCTAAAGGACATATCGCCGCCCTCGTACGACCAACCTTGCGTCCCCTAGCAGTACAGACCCTTATCTACCGGTGACCTCAACGTGTTACGACCATCGAGGTAGAGACCTCGAGTTGTTAGCCAATGCCCGAAAACAATATAATGAAAATACTATTTTATATAGTTTAAGGAACGAGAAATAGAGAAGATATTGTAAGGATTTATTTTGTTCCTCCTTATGTTTTGTACTTTGCAATCACACATATGGGCCAGAGAAGATCATTTGTTAATGGCGATAAATCTCAATTAAAAATAATTACCACTAACAATTAAAATATCTCGTATCGAAACTTATTAATTTGTAATTTCATGTATCGAAATAGCTATGACAATTATATTACCTATATTAATGTAGTGCAAAGGTCTAACATAGTTATTAATCATAATAAATAAATTTATTTATTTTTCATAAATTTCCAACAGAATTAATATAGTACAAATAAGAAGTGGATTTTTTTTGAATAATTTTTTTTTTGAAACTAAGACGAGGAAAAGTTAAAATCAAACATTTAATCCACATAGGCCAATCAAACCTCTGGATTGGATGTTTGCCCTACAAGCAATGCTGTGAGGAGGAATACAAAAGAAAACCTGTGCTATGGCAAAACATATAAAAGGGCATATTTGGGTATACCGGATTAAAATTCATGTGATTCTATCGGGATAAGAATTTCGCGGAATGAGTCTATTTTCAAACAAATTAAATATTCCAAAGGTTTTTGTGACAATTTCATGTTTGGAAATTTGGGATTTGATTGTCATTTTGAAACTCTATCAAAAATATTGGGAGGATAACAAATTTTTATTTGGATGGCAGATCAGAGAAAGTTAGGATAAAAAGGAAATAGAAAAAGATAAGAATAAGTACCATTGGAAATAATTTTGAATCTCATCGTATACTAAATTTTTTCTTAATTTATTTACATCAACCACTACTGTAACCTAAAATATCCCTGTGATGTATGCATCGTTGTTTCCCCCCCCCCCCCCCCCCCTTAATATCCCTCCTCTCCCCAGCTTTGATATCGTTAATAGGCAACAACAGACCACTGGATTTTTATCTCCAGCATATAAATGCAAAATTTAAGGAAGAAGCTGAGACATTTAATTGATGACATATGTTGTTCCGACAGGGTTACAAAAATTGAGAAAGATGCTAGAATAAATCATATCATTGCAACATAGCCACAAATATCAACTTTCCAAAATTTAAAATCTCACTCCCTCTGTCTTTTACTGCCTTTCCAAAGATGTTCATATCATTATTTTATCTAGATTAAATTTGCTTTTCACGGTCCCACCCCCAAAAAGAGCATGCTAACTTCTATCATTTCTGTTCAAATTATTTAAGATTTTGTTTTTACTTAATAAATTTGTGCAATATGAAAATTACGTTTCGATTGCTCTGATATCAATTCTATAATATTGCGCTGTTCATAAGAAGAAAGAAGTGAGAAGATATAATGGCAATATATTGGAGTATAAAACTTATAAATGTTGGCTAACTAGCAACCAAAAGCATATTGTAAAAAGTTATTTTGAAATTATGCATAGTTAATTTTGTGAAAATGGTAGATTTTGGTGCTTTTGCCCTTAATTTGTTTTATTATTATTAACTATTCAGAACTTTCCCATGTTTGTGTCAAATAAAGCTGCCGTAAATTCTCGTTTAAATAATAATTAGCAAACACCAATTTTTTTTTACATAAACACTTTTAATAACTTAAATAATACTCTTAATAGCTTAAATTTAGTCCTCATATCAATTTTGCGTCTGTCCCTTAGTTTTCCATGATTCTAAATACAACTATTACGTGCAAAATACATTATATATATATATATATATATATATATATATATATATATATTTTATTTAACTCGGTTTCTTATTTCCATTTACCATTTTAAAAGAATTTCTTGGATCTACGGATGGGTTATAACTGACAATTTACAATTAGAATTAAAATTGTTAGGGAGCTAAACGAAGTTGGAAAAACCTTACGGTAGTTTTTTTTACCGCAATGAACCCCACCGGTCCCATGTGTCCCTATTTGAAATACTAAATGGAAGATCTCGGGTCTTCCTTTACAAATTCCTATTGCCCACCACCGAGCGATGCGCCTCACACTAATTTAGGATAGTTAAGAATAATAAAACAAGTTAAATGTGCTAGGTTCAACTAGCCTAAATGAAAATTCCCGTTCCCTCAGTCAAATAACAACTCTATATAATTTTTTTTATAATTTGTACCATTCATAACAATCTTCATGCATTATAAATACACAAATTATGATTTTAATTTTTTTTGCTCTTGTATACGCTTCAAATGTAAAAACTTGCCGCTATGAGAATATTATCGACAACAGAACAATTTCCTCCTTCGAATAAACGGCATACGATATCAAATTCAAAAGAAATCCCCTCCAGCACTGAGGTTTCATTTCTATATATATATAAAAAAATTGAAATGCTTTATATATTAATCCAATCCGGATCCGGTATTTTGCCGGGCCGGGCCGGGCCGGATGATATATTTTTTTAAAAACGAAAAATTACACCTTTTTTTAAAAGTCAACGTCATCACCTGCTATTTTTTTAAAAACGAAAAATTACACCTTTTATTTGAAAGTCAACCGCGACAGCTAAGAAATAACTGTCATCGTCCTTCTTTTTACATTTATTAATTAGAAAATAGAAAATAGCCCAACCGTCAGATCCTGGCAGGCTAACTGGATCACGCCACGTGTCCTTGCATACCGACGATAAATTTCACGCTCCCATTAATTTTAGAGAGAGAGAAGAGAGAGAGTGAATCGTGTTGAGAAAAAAAGCCCTAGCAATGGCGGACAAATTGACAGAGGAGCAGATCTCTGAGTTCAAGGAGGCCTTCAGCCTCTTCGACAAGGACGGCGACGGTATTCAACCTCTCTCTCTCTCCCTCCCCCCCTTGTTCTTTCGATTTGGTTAATGATATCGAGATGAATCTTCATTGATCGATGGGTTCTTTTGATTTTTAGCTTTGTTTCGTTCTAGATCGCTTGGCATTTGGTTTCTTGCGGTATTTTTCTACCTTGATCGGACCCTGGACATCGATTCCTAGGGTTTTGACTGTTGAAATGCATGTTTAGGATCCTCGAACATGATTGTGTCTGCTTGCATTTGAGTTCCCCTTTTGAATCTATCTTTATTATTAGAAGTTTTGATGAATGTTTATGTTTCTTGAGTTCTTTCCGTTTGAGATGAATTAAGCATGTCATTTTCGTTGACCAGATAATTCTTAGTATATAAATTTTGTGAGATAAATTATTGATAACCTGTCATCGGATTATCTCAGCTCATTTATTATACTAATTTACTTATTAAATCTTTAAATATGTTTCTTGTTTGTATCATACATAAGTTGAATTTGTTGGTTGGTAATATCGGTCGTGTGTTTTGTTTTTAGCCGAAAGATTTGTCATGCGATCATGTGGAAATGTATGCCTCTTTAGTTTGTCATACTAGGTAATGTCGGCTGCGAAAGATGCTGGGTCTTCAAATGTGTATGGATCATTGGCTATGGAAAGTTTTAAGGGATTTAGATCTTTTGGGGAAAAGAGACGGTAGGGCCAAATGCCTTGAGAGCAGGTTTGCAAGTATTGACAAATGTGTGGGGCTCTTTTGGGGATGAGACATGAAGAATTGAGGATTTGCAAGAGTTTGGTTGCTTCATGTGAAGTTTCCTGTACTTTGTTTTGTAAGGTTGGAGTAGAGTTAGCACGAGTATGTATTATGGCGATGTTGGTGAATAGTTTCCCTCAGACATCATTACTTGGTTTGTCTTTTTGTGGCGAAATAACAAACCATTGTATCTGTTAATCTTTTCCGAGTAATTTAGAATTGAAGTAAAGCACTGAGCCGAGCCAGCTCCACTGATGACCAACAGAATTTGCAAATCTGTTACCAATGTTCCATTTCTATCAACCAAACCGTCCCAAGTTAAAAGACAAACAATATCTGTGGGTATATGGTACATCCATATAAATTAGAGTATGTTTATCTTTACGTGTTCATGTGGATGCCAGCTGAGTCAAAATGAGCACGCTGACTAATACCGAGCTTGATAATGAAATTAGTTTATGTCAATATGAATCTATTACCTGTAGTTTTACCATTTCATTTTCTTTCTTTTTTTAAATGGAGATTTACTAAGATTTTTATGTACTTCAAGTCTTGCATGACCCATATTTTCAATTTCTCGAAATGTGTTATTTAAAAAATCTATTTCATATTCTTGGGCTTCTGAAATCTCTTAAAACATATTTCATTTCCATGTTCCGACTTCTTTATGGATGTACAAGTATTATTCAAATGGTAAATTTTGGCTGTCATGTCATTCTTTCATATTTTATGCTGTTGGAACTAACCCTTCCTTTATATCCATAATGATAGATAGGTGGTGGTGTTCTAGTATATTGAATTTTGGATGTGAACTAGGCTTTTGTGTAATTAAGGTTATCTGAGTTGTAAATGCCTAAAAGGCGATTGACTGTCATCCCAATAGATTACCGCAATTTTGTATAAATGATATCCATAGCGGCTAATACCAAGAATATAATCTTTTTATACAGAAATGATGATTTTAATTTATTTTGAGTATGGTTAAAATACTGTCGAATCCTTAATGCGCCTTCATGATTTTGGTAACTTCAAACATCCAGGTTTCAGCCCAAAAGGCACTAGGAGAGTTGATAAAGCCCCTGATTGAGATGGACAGATACTCCTAGCATATTTTGTTTTGACTTTTGAGGGATACATTTTTGAATTATTGATTTTGGCTGTTTTGCTGTTTTCGTATTTGTGGGAGGACACGACAGGGGTATTAGGGATGACAGTCTTCTTCTTCTTCTTCTTCTTCTTCTTCTAAAATCATTTAATGGTTACTGATTTACTATACAGATTCAAAATCATAGCTGTTAGTAAACTTCTGGAAATGAGTTACTTAACATTGTTATCCTTGCAACATTCCAAACCTAACTTCTAGAATTGTGTCACGTTTCACTTTATTGTTCCCTCTTTCAAAAATGTTCTATGAATCAAATACCCGTTTTATCAAATTTTTCATTGTCGAGTTGCTGCTTTGGTTAATTTGGTCGTAAAAAAATCTTGTGAGACCAGCGGTTAAACAATAATAATATAGGTATGCCCTGAGTAGGTTTTTCCTTTTTTGTTCATTTATTTGGAA
This sequence comes from Agapanthus africanus, assembly GCA_030015575.1. Lineage (NCBI taxonomy): Eukaryota > Viridiplantae > Streptophyta > Magnoliopsida > Asparagales > Amaryllidaceae > Agapanthus > Agapanthus africanus. Next base: position 150,195,750 of record CM057346.1, read on the forward strand.
AAAAGTTATGGAGTTTCATGCTAAATATCTTGCAACAAGTTGTGAGTGCTATGAACGTTCACAACCCCATTTTCCCCTTTAAGACAGGCATAAGAAAGGTTTTAAAGTTCAAGTTTCAAAACTTTTGTCTTAGGTATGAATATTATTTCGATCAACTTTTCCATAAAATGAGGAGTTTTGGTTTGTTTCAGTTTCTATTGGTTATACTTTGTTTCAAGACAGGCATAAGAAATTCTTTGGGATGATTTATTTTCCCACTACATGTTCTAAACTATGTCATTTGGGGCTACACTTAAAATATGCCATAATGATTTATACTTTACCAGATATCCCTTGTATAACCTCACCTTTTCGAGTTAGGTCTCATTGATCTTCCTTAATATCAATTTAAAAAAAAAAAATAAATATATATGGTTTAGTGGCTTTTGCTCATCTCACTTCCATGTCCATTTGGGCCTTGTAATTGATATTTTACTCGGTATGAAATATATGTAAAGCATTTGATTTTCAATTATATAATCACTATTTAATTAAATTGTAGCTGCCCAGTGAACTGTTTTGTTGTAGATCATGTAGAAGTTTGTTGGTGGTGTCGCTGGTGTAGCAAGTTCACAAGTTAGTTAGAAAGCCATTCTTGTTTTAATCTCTTTCGGCAAGTTAAAAAAGATCCTATATCTGCATGATGTGTTGCTAGCAAGTCAGAATGTATGAAAAATTGGTAAGGATATCTGCATCAGTTACCTACTTACCCTGTCATGTGATGATACCCTTTTTTCCTTGTATTAAAAGAATCTGTTCTAATGCATATATGGTGTTATCTTCTGTTCTATATGCCTTGATTTTCTCACCATGATATTTGATATTCCAGGTTGCATTACTACAAAGGAATTGGGTACTGTGATGAGATCCCTAGGCCAGAATCCAACTGAGGCAGAACTCCGAGATATGATTGATGAGGTTGATGCTGATCGGAATGGGACAATTGATTTTGCTGAGTTCTTGAATCTGATGGCTCGGAAAATGAAAGTGAGTATACTTTGAACTTCCTCGCTCTCTGCTCCTGTGTATATCTACTAAAAATCATGTATCTTTTGCTGGTCTAATATATTGCTTGATATAGCAAATATTCAGTGTGCTGAACTTGTAAACGATTTTAAACCTGTTCTTCGGTTTGCACACGTGTAGTAGTATGCTGTTTTTGGTTGGTTGCTTTGTCTAATCCCTTGGTCCACAAACTTGCAGTCACATTATTTTATTTTATCTTCGAAATTCAGCTGACTTGCTTTTAGCTTCCCAGTTTTTTTACTAAACAATGATGATGATTTACTTAAGGAAACTAAATATCACATTGACATTCGGTTATGCCCACACATGTCCTTGTACCGCATGCAATAAATAACATAAATTAATATTATATTTATTTAGAAGTTATTTATAAACTATTTAATTAAACAGCTTTCTTAAAACACACACACACACACACTAAAGAAGGGGGAAAAGAAAAGGGTGGGGGGAACAGTTTCCTACCTGAAAATGATAGGGTTAGTTGGGAAATACCCATACAAGGAGTTATTTGTGCTATATTCAACATGGAGGGAGTCAGATGTTTTAACCTCTGACACATTTATTTGCTTACTTCTTCTGCATGCATATTCCCTTTAACAACGACTTTAATTGCTAACATAGACTTTTTAACTCTTTTTTTAAAGTTAGCTATCTGTTAACCTTCGGATTAAGCTGAATGAACCGCTCAACCGAAATTGGCGTCAAACACATGAACGTAGATTCCATAAGATCCATTACTCATTTTTATTTCTTTCACTACTTTATATCTAACTCAAGTGGAAAGAGTCATGATGACAAAGTTGCTGTATTGAATGTTTTTTTTTCCTCCAGTTCTTCTCATATATCAGTTAGAAAATTGTAGTGAGTTGTTACACATCTATACTGAAAACCCACACAGGTAGTTATTATTGTCGACACGAAAATAGTTAACAATGAAGCATCATTTCTTACAATGCATTTTAGTCATAGAACTACACATATGGCTGCCTAGGTATACACGGTAATTACTTAAATCATGGTATGCACTCAAAATTACCTAACACAGTTCCTTTTATATCGTTGATTTAAACAACTATTCTATTACATCCATTATTTATTTGGGTTAAATTCAACATCACACCCTGAATTCTTCTTTATTTTTATTAGTTATAGACACCCCATAATCGTGATGGTTTTTTATAATTTACTCTTTAATGTTGCATTGGTTTTGATATGTGTTCAATTCTTTTTTTTCTTAAAGAAAAATCTGGAGTCCCCATAATCTCAATATTTTTATATTTCACCTTTACAATCTTGATCTTGCTTTCATATTACACTTCAAACCCTTCTTTATATATTTGAATAATGCCCCATATAACAAACTTCTCTCAAGTCTTAACCGGCTATGGTCAAATTGGAAAAACTCTTCCAGTGTTGAATGCATACACTGATGCTAAGTAAACATGCTAACTGGAGGAGAAGTTTGAAGTTAAAAGACAGTTGAGAGTGGAGAATTATATATATCGAGATTCTAAAGCTTTCTTGTTTAAATAAGGAAGAGTTCAGTGTGATACCAACAGGTTAAATTTACAATTACTAAAAATATAGGGGTGTCCGTGCAAAAAAAGAATATATGGGTGTTTTCAGCAAATAAGGGAAAGTAAATTTGGTTGTCCATGCCCTAAATATAAGCAAAGCTCTTAAAAAGCACTTCGACTGGATCCTACAACTGCATTACATCCAACTCACCTTCAAATTAACGCTCTCTGAAGCGGGTTCCTAATAGGGCAAAGCCGAGCGAGATGTTGTACCTTTCTTGGTTAAAAATGAAGCCTGTTATGTGAGCCAATTGATATTCCCTTTATATGTATCATTTTCTCAAGCTTATACAATGTAATTACCTAAACTATGACAAACACAAGAAAAGTCGCCATGGAGTGATTTTTGAGTTTCAAAGAAATGGATCACTTAGTCTTCCCTCCATAATGGCTGTTTATGAGGTCACTGAAATAGTTTGAAATTGTTGATTAATCCTGCAATATCTTTCACTTGCAATTTTTCCATACATGGTGTTAAGATAACTTGGTCTGCCCATATAGATAGAGTGAAGCTTGATTAGGAGTTTGGTTTTTGATTTTAGAATTCCCAAATGTCCTTTTATATGGAAATTTATCATTAAAACCATTTTTGCCTGTCTATTATACTTTTCTCCTCTTTACTTGAAGTAATTATAAATTATATGAGAACATACATTTTAAAAAATTGCTTGCAGTATATTTTCCCCCCTCTAACTGATTTGTAATGCATTAAAGGACACTGATTCTGAGGAAGAACTAAGGGAAGCTTTTAAGGTTTTCGACAAGGATCAGAATGGTTTCATTTCTGCTGCAGAGGTAAGTTGCTAGTAAACAGAATGGCTTATTATGCTCACATGCATTGAAACATACTTAGACTACCTTAAATTTTATAAATTATATGGAAATCCATAACAATGCACGGAAATTTTTAAAGCCATTAGGAATCTAAACAGATTTCATGCTATTTAGTGAAAAAAAAACCTATTGTTATGTTCATGTAATATTTTCGAGGTCAAGATATTTATTTAGAAAATCCTTTTTGTTATTATGTCTCAGCAAAATATTTCCTAGGTTAAATTACAATAAACTACCCATAGCTCCTGTTGTTTCTCACTAGACTACCTTAAACTTCGGGGTTTTAAGGTATGTTTTTTCACTAAAATTCTTTAAATATAATGGTCAATAATAATGACTATATTATTTAACTGAAAACTCTCACAGTTAATGTAGTTTAGTGTAATTCAGCCTTATCCTTAAACAAAAAATACTTTTCCCCCATTTCTTTGGTTATAACTGAATCGAAATGTTTTTGAATGCGAGCAGCTTCGTCACGTGATGACCAACCTTGGAGAGAAGCTGACCGATGAGGAAGTTGAGGAGATGATAAGAGAGGCGGACCTGGATGGTGACGGCCAAGTGAACTATGAAGAATTCGTTAGGATGATGCTGGCCAAGTGAAGGGTGATGGCGACAGTGAGAAGAATGGGTTGATTCTGTCTGATATAGAATTAACAAGTGATTAGATAGTACCTATAAAACCTCTTTATCATAACGTTCAATTCTGATATACACTATGTTCTGTATTTGGTATTATTCCTGGGTATCTTTTGTTTCTGTCAATATAGATTTCTTTTGCAATGATAGATGAATGAGTTGTCCATTCCAGCTGGATTTTATGCTTACAGAAAATTCTCTGTGAAATACAATTTTACCGTCTTTTGTGAAATGCAAAATTTTAAATTATAGAATAGATATGGTTCCTGAGCCTTGAGTCTTATGTCCGATGAAATGTGTCAAAAATGAAAATCAGAAGGTTATTTTGACAAATTGTTCAATGAGAGATGGTGGGTGTATTTTGTTTCTGTCAATATAGAATTTTAAATTATAGAATTGATATGGTTCCTGGGTATCTTTTGTTTCTGTCAATATAGAATTCTTTTGCAATGATAGATGAATGAGTTGTCCATTCCAGCTGGATTTTATGCTTATAGAAAATTCTCTGTGAAATACAATTTTACCGTCTTTTGTGAAATGCAAAATTTTAAATTATAGAATTGATATGGTTCCTGAGCCTTATATCCGGTGAAGTGTGTCGATATTAAGGAAAGGTGGAGAGATTATTTTGACAAATTGTTCAATGAGAGCTTTACTAAGAATTTGGATGGACTTGTCATTCAATCTCAAGATATAAACCGTGATTTCATGCATAAAATAAGACTAGCTGTGGTTAAAGAAGTTTTGAACAGAATGAGTTTAAGAAATAGGCGGAGATGCTTATAAGAAATAGGCGTTAAATGGGCTGACAGATCTGTTTAATAAGATTTGGCAGACAAAAAAGATACCAAATGAATGGAGGAAAAGTATACTTGTACCTATCGACAAGAACAAATGTGACATTCAAAATTGCTCAGGAAGGATATTAAGATAACAGAGAACCAGTTTGAGTTCATGCCTGGACGATCGATGATAGAGTCTATTCATTTGCTTCGTCAACTTGTTAAGCGGTTTCGAGAGAGGAGAAGAGATTTGCATATGATATTTATTGATTTAGAGAAAGTGTACGACAAGGTATCTAGAGAGGTATTATGCGGGATAATGATGAAGAAGGGGGTCCCTGTCAAGTATATTGACATAATCAAGGATATCTACGATAGAGTAGTGGCAAATGTCAGAACTTGCGGCGGCCTAACGAATGATTTTCTGATTACAATTGGTTTAAATCAAGAATTTGCATTAAGTCCATTCCTATTTGCCATCGTGATGGATGGGCTTACTAGAACTATTTAAGATGAGGTACCTTGGTGTATGCTATTCGCTGATGATATTGTTCTGGTAAATGAGACGAAAGCAGGGGTTAATACTAAATTGGAATTATGAAGGTAAATATTGGAATCTCGGGGGTTCAAATTGAGCAGGTCCAAAACAGCATATATGCATTGCAAATTTAGTAAATAGAGAAGTCAAAACCATATTGGTATAACATTGGAAGGGCAAGAGATATCACTGAGCGATCAGTTTAGATATTTAGGTTCCATCATCCAAAAGGATGGGGAGATCGATAGTGATGTTAATTAAAAGATCCAAGCTGGTTGGTTGAAATGGAGGAGTGCAACATGGATTTTGTGTGATCGTAACTTTCCGTTAAAATTGAAAGAGAAGTTTTATCGGAGCGCTATTCGGCCTGTCTTATTATATGGTACAGAATGCTGGGCTCCTAAGAAGCATCATGCACAGAAGATGCACGTAACACTAGAAAAGATAAGGTGCGAAATGAGAATATTCGTGCAAAAGTTGATGTAGCACCTGTGGAGGAGAAGATGCGGGAAAACCGGCTAAGATGGTTTGGTCATGTGCGACGCAGACCTATGAAAGCACCGGTTCGACAAATAGATACTCTCGATATGGGCAATGGCAAAAGGGCAAAAGGGAGATCGAAGAAAATATGGATGGAGGTGATACGAAACGATATGGTTGCCAAAGGCCTCAATGAAAGTATATTGTTCGATAGGAGTGAGTGGAGGCGGAGGATTCATATGCTGGACCCGGCGTGATTCTCATGTTGGTTCATGTAGCCTATCCCATATGCTTGGGATAAAAGGCTCAGTAGTAGTAGTAGTTGTTGTTATTGTTGACATGGTTCCTGAGCCACATGATAGAGCCTTTATTAATTTGGTTTGTGCCTTTGGCTAATTACCTTTATGTATTCCACTTGTATAATAAACCTTAGGATTGCTGCGCTAAGTCAAGAATTGTTGTACTGCTATTTTTTAGTACGGAATCTGAGTCGTTTCAAACTTGTCGCTCTACTCTAAGTAACTAGGGCATGTTGCATCACTATCATCATCTGAGCTTTTTCCATCCAAATGCGATTAAGCAAAGCCATTAGTAAAAATCTAACGAGGCTTTACGATTAGCTGTTAACTTTGACGTCAGCCCTTTCTAAATAAGTGTTAAAATTCTAGTTTAGAAATTATGATAAGAAAGAGGTTTGTCATGCTGTTCGATGATTAGTTGGTATTTTTAAATTTCTCATGGACTCTAGAGAAGTTTAAAGTAAGAGGAAAAGTTGATTTAAGAATACCAGATATGTTTACTCCTAGGAAAGAAGGAAAGTGTAACGTTTTGAAAATCGTTTCGGTGAAATTTCGAAAAAAAAACGGTAAAATAAGGGGGTTTTCTGTAAAAAGTCAAAATGCAAATATCTTTATTATAAAATTAAATATACATATTCTATCTATGTAATTGCTAGTATTTGGTGTTTATTGAGCCACTGGTGAAATTTCAAATTTTCTGAAAATTTTTCCGAAATTAATTATTTTAATATTATTTTAAGCCGTCACTAATACATTTAATTAGGGAAAATTACAAATTGGAATGAGTTGAAACAAATTTTGTGCATCATAAAACATTAAATAAAATTTTATCATGTGGTTTTTGAAATGAAATCGTTTGCCAAAATGGTTTAGAAAATATCGAAGAAAATGGTTTTTTTTCGGTGAAATTAGTGTAATGGAAGTGGGTTACTACACTTATCTCTTTTTCTCACCCAAACAAAACCCACCCCCATTCCCCCAACATACTTTGGCCGGCCCCCTTGATCAGCCCAACAATCTTGGGCCTCCCATTTCACACATTAAAGCAAAGAAAAGAAAAGAAAGAATAATATACATGCATAAGAATGGGCTTTTGACTTTATTTTTGACTTTCAAACCAACACCCACACTCTCTTACCTCTCCCCCCTCCTCTCTAGCCGAGCCACTGCTGAATTGTTCAGCCCCTCCCCTCTCTTTCCCTCATTTCTTCTCTTCTCCAAAAATCCTCAAGAAAAAAATTGTCAAAAATCAAGCAAAAATCCAAATCAAAATCCACCTCCTATCCATTTTTCCTTGGCTACCATTGCACGGATCTAGGGATTTAGATTTCAATTTGGGAGGCTATGGGTGCTTGTGGATCTTCAAATGTTTTTGGGTATAATTTCTAAACCTTTTACTTAATTTGTTAGTTAATTTCTTAAAACTAATTTATTTAAGTGTTAATTAGGCTTTAGTTGCAAGTTTGGAAATTCTAGAATTGGGTATGGATCAAGTTAGGGTTTTATATCACTTGATCATGGTTTAGGTGTATAATTTAACATATTATGGCATGTAAAATCTTACCTAGTAACTAGTTTGCTAATTGTTATTTTAAAATTTGTCTACTTAAGCTATTTTGCTAACTAGGGTTTTTGGAAAATTATTAAATGCTTTAGATTAAATATAATTATAGTTTCATATCATTATTAATATTATATTGAGTGGTTTAATGCCTTTTGTTCATGAAAATCCAAGCTAAATTGTTGTTCGTGTATTTTTGCTATAAAATTGTTAAAATTGGGTATTTTGTAAACTAGAATTTTGGGGTCAATGGAATTTAATGAGATTAAATTATGGGAATTGTTTTTATGACTTATTTAAGATATTTAATAAGCATATTGGCCGCTACATTCATTTAAACATCATGTTTAGTACAAAAACGGCGAATTGTGCTTGCTAGATTTTTTCGGAAAAATGACTTTTAAGTGAAATTGGGGTTTTTGTGAGTTTTAACCTATTTTATATTAAAATTAGTGTTCGTGAATGTGCAAATGAGTGTATTTGGGTTTTTCTCGATGGTCTGGCGTTTGTACACCGACGTCGAGGGTTTTTGGGTTGATTTGTGAAAGCAACCATAGGTTTTGACTTATGTGGGATCCGTGTGTCGTTTTGGTCATGAGTCGGATTTTTATGCGATACGATGCGTTGTGATATGTAGGTACCCCCATGTGGACTTCGAGGCGACAAGCAAGCGCGTGGCGACGTCGGCACCGGCGAGCGAGGACCAGGTGAGTAGATTTATATCTACGGGGAGAAGTCGGGTGGATGGCGTATAGCACCCCCGCAGTCCGTAGTGTAGCTTATATATATATGTTTATATAGGTGTTTTTTGATACGAGAATGTGTATCCATATTATGTTTATGTGTTCCTGGATTAGCTTTGGGTTAGTTGCAAAACCCTAGAATAGTTGTTTTACCACATACGCACACACAGACTTGCATACATTACTTTCTTGTGCACCGATTGGGATGTGTATATATGTATATATGCGTGGGTATGGGACTATGCCTATGTACATTCATATACACATGCATGGATAATGAGGATAGTACTTGGGATTTAAGATGAGTCGATGAGATTTGATTTAAGGCCGAGAGATCGGTGATATAGCAGGGTTCGTATTTGAGATACGACATGACGTTGTAACAGGTCTTGACGTAGTGTTTCACACACGTGCATGCGTACTTAGGCGGTATCAGTATTGTACTAGACGTAGATCAGTACCCCGATCATGATGTTTGATAAAGAGGATACCGGGTGAATAGTATGATGAATGCGATATTGACCCGTACCCAAAGTTGGGATGCCGTACGACGGATTTACGTACGAGCTATATTGATGATTGATCCGCACTCTTGACTTGGGATGCCTGCTTATAGATATGGTATCGGAGATGATATTATTGAGGCGGGATCACCGACTGTATATATACAGGTATGTATATGTATCGACTCAGATGATAGGCGGTTTCCTTACCTGTAGTTCAGCTTGTTAGTTCAGCCGTATAGTTTAGTGTAGTTGTTAGATTAGATTAGACTCCCACCTATTTCAAAACTAGCGGATCGTGGGTATTTTAAAAGACAGGTCAAGCGATCTACGGATATTTCAAAAGACGTATCCTTTCTTAAAAACCGCCGTAGCCCTATTTTCAAAACCCCGCGGTTCGTGTTATTTCAAATGGCACCATTGTTTAATTTTTAGCTCCCGCTCATTTTTGTTGCTCGCTCCGCATCGCATATTTACATTGTTATTTCATATTGCATTGTTGACATTATGCTGTTAGGACACCAGCACCATTACCGATGATGCGCATGTGCCACATACACTTACTTGCCGGCTCACACACATCTTCATCGGTAATTGCCATGTCACGTACACCTTAGAAAATAATGTTGCTTAACTTAGCTTGATAGCCAGTAGTTTGACATAATATTAGTGTACACACCTTATATGCCAGCTTAGATATTGTATTTATTACTTGTCGCTTCATGCATACTGTTATTCATTCTCATGCTTATATTCATGGTTTTACATGCTATTGATGATTCGGATTTCCATGATATTTTCTAGATTTGGAGAAAAACCGCAAAACATATATAAACTGATTTCTCTCTTTTTAAATAAAAGTGCGGTTTTTCCCATGATGTATGAGTCGTCCACCATGAGTTTGCTGATGGATTTCGAGACCCGATTCGAGGAGACGGATGAACCGTTTCGGGTACATGGTGGACCCGGTAAGGTACCCCGGGGCAAGAAGCGCGTGATGATGACGATGTGAGCCTGGCAGGGGAGCACTACCTACCGGCGATTTTACCCGACGCATCGGATATCCGGAGGATACCGTCGTGGTCTTGAGATGGATGGTAGGGGCCGGTCTGGACTGACGGCGCCCTAGACATTGTGTTTGAGATATTGAGGTACAGAGATTGTGATTCAGAGATATCGAGATATTTGGACACTTGTTTTGTGTCGATGCTGGGCACTGTTTTATGCTGATTTCATTTATGGTACCTCACTTTTAAAATACAGAAATCTCACTGATTTATGAAAGCAGTTTTCTTCAGTACATGCATTCTGTTTCATGCATTCATACATCATCCATATGATACGTTGCTACCTGAGGCACTGACACGGGCACATGGAATTACACTCGGGTTAGATATTTACCCTAGCCTTGTTATAGGCTGCATGTTATACATATATTTGAGGATATATTATGATCATTGACCTAGGTTGCGTTATTTATGCGATTTCTTTCCGTAGATGTTTTTCTATTCACGAGTTGGCAACTCACCCCCGTTGTGCCCCAGTTTCTTGCAGGTTTGCCGTACGGGGTTCTTTTCGGCTTTGCTGGCACTATTTCCATTTCCGGGTGATTTGCTAGTAGGTGGGTTTATTTGTATCGTACCCCCCATTATATAACTTGTATATTATTACTCTGTTGTATCTAGAAGTTCCATCAACCAAACATATATTTATTTTGAGATAGAGACTAGTGATGTTATTCCTTCGACCTTAGAGTCGCGCGTTATATTTCTGTGATTTTCTTGTGGTTTTGAGTTTCATTTTGAATTTTGATCCTCGCCGTTGGCGTTGTATATTATATTGCTTGTGTGGTTGTGGCCGTCGATTGACGAAGAGCTAGCTCCCACTTGGGGATGCCTTTTTATTGATTTCGTATACTATTCATGTTGTATCCCGTTTGGGGGCCAGTATTTACAAAGGAGACTCAGCAGAAATTTTCAGGATATTTTTGGATGTTTTTAAAAACCGCATAATTCGGCTTATGCTATTGAAACTACTTGCTTTAATTTGGTTTTTCCTGCACTCTACATCTTTTCTTGGTTTGGATTTCTGGGTTTTCGGTTTACTTAGATTACGTACGCCTCTATACATTCGTAGTTTAGGTGCCGGTCATGTTCCGTACTTTCGGGTCGTGACAAAGTTGGTATCAGAGCGTTAGGTTTTACCTTCGGAGCGTAGGATGACCCTTGGTTGATGGAATAGGTGACTAAAGTAGAGTGACGTACCGTGGGTATGTTCCGCGGCATATTTACGACACGCCACTCCACTTAAGAAGCCTTAGGATGTACATTTCTTTGTTCAGTATCATATTCATTCCTGATCTAGCCTCATCAGTATCAGTTACGGTTTTGCTGCCACGATTACGGGCAGGGAGAGCTACGGCTAGAGTTGCGGTCAGCATGAGCTCGTTACGAACGAGGACCGACCATGGTGTGATTCCGACGATACACGATTGCAGAGATGTGTCTTTGATTGTGTTTTTGCGCCATGAGCGTTGGATGGATCGCCGTATGAGATTACTCGGACGTGCAGATTAGCACCAGAGGATTGAGCCACCGGTAGAGGCCAGCCAGACTTTGATGACCGTTGGCGTATTGCTTGCTCATGATGATTGAGGCACGGTTCAGCGTGCAGACGAGTGAGCTAGTTGTAACTGCAAACGACGAGATATTGCCCCAGATGTTGGAGCTATTGTGATACAAGTTGTACTAAGAGATGATAGAAGATCACCAGTCACCGAAGATGAATGACAAGGACATGTGGATCGTTCGCTACTCCGATGCGAGGTCATCAGATAGGTTGATTCCAGCTAGAGACGACTTCATGCGGAGACGTTGGGAGTCGACAGAGACGATCGAATGCCAGAAACCTATTATTCCAAGTTTAAAGTAGTCGGAAGGACATGCAGGCAATTCTATAGTCCCTCTAGAAGAATGAAACCCTAACTCGACTTAATGACCGTGTGAAAGCCTTTGAACCTTCGGGTTTACGGCAGTTCTACGGCGCCATTAGTGAGGCTTGGGTTTGCCCTTCTACGGCTGGACTACCGATGCTGTGGTATGTACTCGATACTATTAAACTGTGCCCAAGATGTTGAGTTCTTGGGGGATTATGAGGTTTTGACGACTCGATCGGATGGCTCGACTTAATTCGGATGCTAGGTGGTGAGATGCATTTCTTGGGAGACTCCCGATACGAGGATAGCAGTTGGAGCTCAGTCCATGCAGCCGCGACGAGACGAGTCCAAAGCAGACGACATTAGAGAAAAGTGAAGTAAGAGGTTCGTACCAGATCTAGATGAGATGACGTTCCCCTCCGCCGACATCAGAGATGCGATGCGCATGCCGAGGCAGAATACTGGATATACCTTCCAGAAGGAGTCGCGGTGAGTATGCAGCCGTTCCGGAATAAGAAACAGATATAGGAAAGGACGATGACTTCCGGACAATTGGCAGAGACGAGACATGGAAGAGACCGTGAGCAGAATTCCTTCCAGGACACTGCTGCAATGATACTTGCACCCAGGGTCAGATGTGTCACGTACATTCAGAGAGCCAGAGGCCGACGCCAGTGATATGCTGTCTTACGAGTGGTCGCGATGATTGACCGGGAGATGACAAGAGACGTGCCAGAACGGGATCATCCTCGTTAGCACATCTGACAGGGCCGATGAGCCGATGGACCGAGAGATTGGTAATTCACAGTGAAGACCTTGACCCAGGAGTGGTCATTGTTACGCACACCAGCAGGCCAGAGTTCATGATCATCGACGAGACGTCCCACTAGTGACCGCGACAGTTGGCCCGAGATTCTTAGAGGATGCGCTTGAGCGGTACTATTCCGCCATTATTGATTTCGATGTTTTGGGTGATTTATTCGCATGATTTGATTTTGATGATTGAGGATTTACGATCTTTGCACAGTGTTGCACCTGATATCGTTTTCGTGCTTTGGTTTCACATGTTTGTGATTTTACGGTTTTAGACATTTGAGTTGATTTTGTGCGTATGCACGCACACGATTTGGTTCCTGCACCCTGTATAGTTTGTATATGCTTGCAGTGCAGTGATACGCCTTTTGTGCACTTAGATGCACTGGACTTCGATTTCGATTATGATACTCGATATTTGTTTTATGCACCTTGTGCACCTGATTTGATTTTGCGCATGTTCGGCGCTTGATATTGGATTTCATGATTTCGTGCATGGTAGATGCACCTGTCTTGGATTTTCGCGCATGTTGAGCGCATGTTTTGAGATGTGATTTTGGTGCACACCAGATGCACTAAATCAAGATTTTTCGTGCATGTCAGATGCACCTGATTTTGCTGTCAGGCACACACGTTGCCTACGACAGATGCTTTGTGCACACCCGATGCACTTAGATCTTGTTTCTGTGCACATGTTGGCACATATATGGATTTTGATTTCCGTGCACACCAGACGCACGTAGTATTCATACGCGTATTTTGGGATTGATTTCTTATGGAGCAGTACGTTTTTATGATGATTGCTATGAGTTTTTGTACTGAGCAGGACTAGTCAGAGGACAGTACCTGAATGTATTTTGTATGCATTGATAGCTATTGAAGGGAATTCCAAAAAGCGAGCTATAGTCTCAGTATTTACCTACGTGTCTGATATGACGTGAAACGTTTAAAACAAGGAAAACCCTTCTAAATTGTTTCCCAAAACGGCGGAACGTACATTTCAAACAAAGGTATGTATGTATATAGTTATTTTCTTATGATAGGCGTCCGCCACTGTGCAGTGTTATGTGCATTGCACAACAACTTAAAGGATTTGGCATGCATTTCCTCCTGATATTAGTATGTATAGTTCCGATTTTTAGCATATCGGTCTTGCTTGGATCTTGACATTGATGTCTTCCCCATGAATCCGATGATTGCGGGATGCTTGACGGAGTTTTGATTTTGAGTTATCTACTCATTACTCATGCGCATGCATTGCGCTATGATGCGTTTGTGTATTTATGATTTCGGAGCCCCGGCGATTTGATGGTTTTGGCTGAAATATTTTAGTATTTGGGGGAAGTTTTAATTTAAATTCGGGGACCAAATTTCTTTAAGGGTGGAAGATTGTAACGTTTTGAAAATCGTTTCGGTGAAATTTCGAAAAAAAAACCGGTAAAATAAGGGGGTTTTCTGTAAAAAGTCAAAATGCAAATATCTTTATTATAAAATTAAATATACATATTCTAGCTATGTAATTGCTAGTATTTGGTGTTTATTGAGCCACTGGTGAAATTTCAAATTTTCTGAAAATTTTTCCGAAATTAATTATTTTAATATTATTTTAAGCCGTCACTAATACATTTAATTAGGGAAAATTACAAATTGGAATGAGTTGAAACAAATTTTGTGCATCATAAAACATTAAATAAAATTTTATCATGTGTTTTTGAAATGAAATCGTTTGCCAAAATGGTTTAGAAAATATCGAAGAAAATGGCTTTTTTTCGGTGAAATTAGTGTAATGGAAGTGGGTTACTACACTTATCTCTTTTTCTCACCCAAACAAAACCCACCCCCATTCCCCCAACATACTTTGGCCGGCCCCCTTGATCAGCCCAACAATCTTGGGCCTCCCATTTCACACATTAAAGCAAAGAAAAGAAAAGAAAGAATAATATACATGCATAAGAATGGGCTTTTGACTTTATTTTTGACTTTCAAACCAACACCCACACTCTCTCACCTCTCCCCCCTCCTCTCTAGCCGAGCCACTGCTGAATTGTTCAGCCCCTCCCCTCTCTTTCCCTCATTTCTTCTCTTCTCCAAAAATCCTCAAGAAAAAAATTGTCAAAAATCAAGCAAAAATCCAAATCAAAATCCACCTCCTACCCATTTTTCCTTGGCTACCATTGCAAGGATCTAGGGATTTAGATTTCAATTTGGGAGGCTATGGGTGCTTGTGGATCTTCAAATGTTTTTGGGTATAATTTCTAAACCTTTTACTTAATTTGTTAGTTAATTTCTTAAAGCTAATTTATTTAAGTGTTAATTAGGCTTTAGTTGCAAGTTTGGAAATTCTAGAATTGGGTATGGATCAAGTTAGGGTTTTATATCACTTGATCATGGTTTAAGTGTATAATTTAACATATTATGGCATGTAAAATCTTACCTAGTAACTAGTTTGCTAATTGTTATTTTAAAATTTGTCTACTTAAGCTATTTTGCTAACTAGGGATTTTGGAAAATTATTAAATGCTTTAGATTAAATATAATTATAGTTTCATATCATTATTAATATTATATTGAGTGGTTTAATGCCTTTTGTTCATGAAAATCCAAGCTAAATTGTTGTTCGTGTATTTTTGCTATAAAATTGTTAAAATTGGGTATTTTGTAAACTAGAATTTTGGCGTCAATGGAATTTAATGAGATTAAATTATGGGAATTGTTTTTATGACTTATTTAAGATATTTAATAAGTATATTGGCCGCTACATTCATTTAAACATCATGTTTTGTACAAAAACGGCGAATTGTGCTTGCTAGATTTTTTTCGGAAAAATGACTTTTAAGTGAAATTGGGGTTTTTGTGAGTTTTAACCTATTTTATATTAAAATTAGTGTTTGTGAATGTGCAAATGAGTGTATTTGGGTTTTTCTCGATGGTCTGGCGTTTGTACACCGACGTCGAGGGTTTTTGGGTTGATTTGTGAAAGCAACCATAGGTTTTGACTTATGTGGGATCCGTGTGTCGTTTTGGTCATGAGTCGGATTTTTATGCGATACGATACGTTGTGATATGTAGGTACCCCCATGTGGACTTCGAGGCGACAAGCAAGCGCGTGGCGACGTCGGCACCGGCGAGCGAGGACCAGGTGAGTAGATTTATATCTACGGGGAGAAGTCGGGTGGATGGCGTATAGCACCCCCGCAGTCCGTAGTGTAGCTTATATATATATGTTTATATAGGTGTTTTTTGATACGAGAATGTGTATCCATATTATGTTTATGTGTTCCTGGATTAGCTTTGGGTTAGTTGCAAAACCCTAGAATAGTTGTTTTACCACATACGCACACACAGACTTGCATACATTACTTTCTTGTGCACCGATTGGGATGTGTATATATGTATATATGCGTGGGTATGGGACTATGCCTATGTACATTCATATACACATGCATGGATAATGAGGATAGTACTTGGGATTTAAGATGAGTCGATGAGATTTGATTTAAGGCCGTGAGATCGGTGATATAGCAGGGTTCGTATTTGAGATACGACATGACGTTGTAACAGGTCTTGACGTAGTGTTTCACACACGTGCATGCGTACTTAGGCGGTATCAGTATTGTACTAGACGTAGATCAGTACCCCGATCATGATGTTTGATAAAGAGAATACCAGGTGAATAGTATGATGAATGCGATATTGACCCGTACCCAGAGTTGGGATGCCGTACGACGGATTTACGTACGAGCTATATTGATGATTGATCCGCACTCTTGACTTGGGATGCCTGCTTATAGATATGGTATCGGAGATGATATTATT
This sequence comes from Agapanthus africanus, assembly GCA_030015575.1. NCBI lineage: Eukaryota > Viridiplantae > Streptophyta > Magnoliopsida > Asparagales > Amaryllidaceae > Agapanthus > Agapanthus africanus. The sequence continues at coordinate 150,212,335 of CM057346.1, forward strand.
GAGGCGGGATCACCGACTGTATATGTACAGGTATGTATATGTATCGACTCAGATGATAGGCGGTTTCCTTACCTGTAGTTCAGCTTGTTAGTTCAGCCGTATAGTTTAGTGTAGTTGTTAGATTAGATTAGACTCCCACCTATTTCAAAACTAGCGGATCGTGGGTATTTTAAAAGACAGGTCAAGCGATCTACGGATATTTCAAAAGACGTATCCTTTCTTAAAAACCGCCGTAGCCCTATTTTCAAAACCCCGCGGTTCGTGTTATTTCAAATGGCACCATTGTTTAATTTTTAGCTCCCGCTCATTTTTGTTGCTCGCTCCGCATCGCATATTTACATTGTTATTTCATATTGCATTGTTGACATTATGCTGTTAGGACACCAGCACCATTACCGATGATGCGTATGTACCACATACACTTACTTGCCGGCTCACACACATCTTCATCGGTAATTGCCATGTCACGTACACCTTAGAAAATATTGTTGCTTAACTTAGCTTGATAGCCAGTAGTTTGACATAATATTAGTGTACACACCTTATATGCCAGCTTAAATATTGTAGTTATTACTTGTCGCTTCATGCATACTGTTATTCATTCTCATGCTTATATTCATGGTTTTACATGCTATTGATGATTCGGATTTCCATGATATTTTCTGGATTTGGAGAAAAACCGCAAAACATATATAAACTGATTTCTCTCTTTTTAAATAAAAGTGCGGTTTTTCCCATGATGTATGAGTCGTCCACCATGAGTTTGCTGATGGATTTCGAGACCCGATTCGAGGGGACGGATGAACCGTTTCGGGTACATGGTGGACCTGGTAAGGTACCCCGGGGCAAGAAGCGCGTGATGATGACGATGTGAGCCTGGCAGGGGAGCACTACCTACCGGCGATTTTACCCGACGCGTCGGATATCCGGAGGATACCGTCGTGGTCTTGAGATGGATGGTAGGGGCCGGTCTGGACTGACGGCGCCCTAGACATTGTGTTTGAGATATTGAGGTACAGAGATTGTGATACAGAGATATCGAGATATTTGGACACTTGTTTTGTGTCGATGCTGGGCACTGTTTTATGCTGATTTCATTTATGGTACCTCACTTTTAAAATACAGAAATCTCACTGATTTATGAAAGCAGTTTTCTTCAGTACATGCATTCTGTTTCATGCATTCATACATCATCCATATGATACATTGCTACCTGAGGCACTGACACGGGCACATGGAATTACACTCGGGTTAGATATTTACCCTAGCCTTGTTATAGGCTGCATGTTATACATATATTTGAGGATATATTATGATCATTGACCTAAGTTGCGTTATTTATGCGATTTCTTTCCGTAGATGTTTTTCTATTCACGAGTTGGTAACTCAGCCCCGTTGTGCCCCAGTTTCTTGCAGGTTTGCCGTACGGGGTTCTTTTCGGCTTTGCTGGCACTATTTCCATTTCCGGGTGATTTGCTAGTAGGTGGGTTTATTTGTATCGTACCCCCCATTATATAACTTGTATATTATTACTCTGTTGTATCTAGAAGTTCCATCAACCAAACATGTATTTATTTTGAGATAGAGACTAGTGATGTTATTCCTTCGACCTTAGAGTCGCGCGTTATATTTCTGTGATTTTCTTGTGGTTTTGAGTTTCATTTTGAATTTTGATCCTCGCCGTTGGCGTTGTATATTATATTGCTTGTGTGGTTGTGGCCGTCGATTGACGAAGAGCTAGCTCCCGCTTGGGGATGCCTTTTTATTGATTTCGTATACTATTCATGTTGTATCCCGTTTGGGGGCCAGTATTTACAAAGGAGACTCCGCCGAAATTTTCAGGATATTTTTGGATGTTTTTAAAAACCGCATAATTCGGCTTATACTATTGAAACTACTTGCTTTAATTTGGTTTTTCCTGCACTCTACATCTTTTCTTGGTTTGGATTTCTGGGTTTTCGGTTTACTTAGATTACGTACGCCTCGATACGTTCGTAGTTTAGGTGCCGGTCATGTTCCGTACTTTCGGGTCGTGACAGAAAGAAAAGAAAAGAAAGTGACATTAAATGCAAACCTTTGAAGCTAGAGTGACTTTTTCAGGTGCTTTCCACCAAAAATTCCTTGTTCTTTCCTGTGGAGGATGAACTATAAAAGGAAGTGATAACAAATCAATCATCGGCTATCATTAAATGAAAATAGACAAGAGTCTTCTAAAAATTGTTAGAATATAAAATATATTTCCTCAATTTTCATCATAACTTCGGAGTTTTGGTATAATAGAAAAGACATGACATTTCACAAACACGAAATCTTATATGTTGTGTGAGTTTTATTATATCAAATTATAAATTTCATGATAATTTACATGCACCAATTTAGAGGAAGAAAAGGAATATAAAATATTTCTTCTCCGAATTTGATGGAGCTCTGGATCTCCTTCAGATGTTACCTTCTATTGATCTGCAGCGAGCGGTGATGGACGGCTGAGATTGAGTTGGAGGGTTGCCTCCTGAAGAGTATGGATCTCAATGGGCTTTATGTAATTGAGGCCGAGCTACCTGTAAGGAAGTCCCGGGGTGGTTGTGCCACCAAGGACCCTCCGACGATCAAGTTAGACGGGGTATTTTGGCAGAGTAACGGCCTTTTGGGGTGAAGTCAGCTTACCTGAGTCGTCTGGGAGAGGAGTTTATATAGTGGCAGCAATGGGCAGGCGGGCGCGAGATTCGCGCCGGCCGTTACGCCCGCGTGATAGACGGGATTCTCCATTAATGACGAGATATGCTCGTTAATGGGGGATCGTGATGGCGTGGAACGCGGGATCATGAGCGGTGGATATCTCGCTCCTGGCGAGATTCGCGGAGTCGTGGCGGAGGCGTCTGTGATCGGTGCTGTGGGTCGGTCGGTGAGACCGAGAAAGATCAGCTCGGCGGGAGGCTCGGGACCGAGCGGGAGGCCGAGGCATCTTGGTTCTGTGATAGTTCGGAGGCAAGCTGGGGGTGGTCTGGAAGGCCACCGAAGGTCGGTAACCTCTTCGGATCGCAGGCCCGGGTATGCTTCCGACATACCGTTCTTGATCCTTTCTTGTAAGCTCTGGGACACGTCATCTGCCACGTGTCATGATTTTCGGAGTCACCGATATCGAGCATCATCATTAGCCCCCCACTCTCGTCTCGACCCGTTTCTGGGTCAGGTTGAGAGTGGTCTGACCGGTCACCCGGGGTGAGCTCTTATTTGAAGATATCGTCGGTGCGTATTTCCGGGCAATTAGTCGTATTTTCTTGATGATGTCAGCGGACTAGGGGAGAGATCTCACATTAAAGAGGAAGCGCCGGTTTGTGCGTATGTTCGTCGAAGCGCCAGCCCACGTGTCTGGTGCTGGTTGGCTGACGAGACGGGCCGCAGGCGTTCCCGTGCCCGATAGGACACGACCAATGCGAGTGCGATAGATGGAATGTTATCGGCCATTGGTTGCGAAGCGCCGTCTTAGTGGGAGGCGATCGGAGCCGTAGGATGTATATGCCAGCAGCTATAAATAGAGGTGGGATCCTCTTCAGGGGTCTATACCTCATCATAATTTCCTCGTCCCTTTGGTGTTAGCTTGGCGTTCTTTTTTTTGGGTCGGGATCCCTGTGTCTTCTCTTCCGAGGATTTCATCCTTTTGACCAGGTTAGATGTCTTCAACTGAGGAGTCTGTAGAAAAAGTCCGGGAAGAGTGTAGGAGGTCTTCTGTAGCTTCCTCTTCTTTTTCTTCCTCTTCTGAGTTGGAGTCCCCCCGGGGAGTTAGGGTTAGTCATGCTTCCCGGGGTCGCGTGACGGGGGCGGTCGGCAGAGCGCAGGTTAGGGATGCTCTTGGCGCGTCATCCATGCTGAGGCATGCGAATAAGCTCACCACCATCCGGACTCGTTTCCACATCCCTCCCGGCTACTCGCTTCGTCTGGCCGAGGAGGGGGAGAGAGCAGACCAGGTACGGGGCAAGGAGATTGCCCTGTACCTAGAGGCCTTTTAGGTTGGGATGCGCCTACCCTTCTCCCCCGAGGTGAGTACGGCGTTGAATTGTTTTGAGTTATCCCCGGGCCAGTTAGTGCCGAACTCTTGGAGGATTCTCCTTGGGTTTCTGGTCCGGTTGAAATTACGTCAGATCCCTTTCAGCCTGAGCTTTCTCATTTCTTCTCTCTGCTACAAAAACCACCCCGGCACTCGCAAGGGCGAGCCGAGCTGGGTGTACATCTCTTTTAGGAAACACCGGGAAGGTGCTGCCGTGTCGGGGGTTGTCGTAGTACCTTCTTCCATTCATGAATGGAAGAAGAAGTTTTTATTTGTTGGGCCGCCCCAGGGTGAGGATTGGCCTATGCCCATCCAGTGGTACAGGGCCAACTGCCCGCGGATGAGGCGGTCGAATAATCCCGACGCGGTGGCGGTGTTGGAGTGGGAGCCCCTCCCCCAGGCTGATGTGTTGCTATCTGAGCGGGCCCTCAGTTGGGCCGGGCTCAGCCCCGCCCAGATTGCGGGTAAGTCAGGAGTTTTCAGGCGACCTGTTTAGACTTGTGTATTCTTTCACTTTTTCTGGCATTGCTGACTCCTTTGTACTTGTCTTATACAGAACCCATGGACCTAGGGAAATTTCGGCCAGTCTTGGTCGAACAGAAGAAGGGGAAGAAGGCCGGAGGTGCCGGCCCTTCTTGCCCGTCGTCGGCTCCGGCTCCACCGGCGGTCGACCCAGCCAGGCACTCGAGCGCGCCCCGGGCCCCGGAGTCCAGCCAAGCGTCGAGCCGAAAGCGTGCTCAGGAGCAGGAGCCCTGGGTTCGGGAGGCGGGAGATGAGACGGGCTCCCCTGCGTCTCTCCTCAAGAGGTACTATAGGACGGTGCCCCATACCCCGGCTTCCCCGATCATGGTGGATGAAGGGGAGCTTCGCTTTGAGGTGCCCTTGGGGATTTCCGTCGCCGACAGCCTGCTCTCGGAGATGGAAAGGTCGGCCGGAGGCAGAATCCCTCGGGGGACCCTCCGGGCCCAAATGGCGGCCATAGACAAAGAGGCCGTGCAGGTTAGTGTTGGCACCACACTCGGGTCTTCATTCAGTATTTTTTTTCGCGATATTGGGTGCCCCCCTTTTCTTTTTAACCCTCCTTATTTTCTTCAGGTCCTCCAGCACGTCGCCTTCGTCGTCAACATGGAGGATGAGAAAATTGCCCCGGCGATGCAGGTCACGGGCGAGTTCTCCTCGCGGGAGGAGAGCTCAACGCTGGAGATGCAAGCGGCGATGGAGAGGGTCGCTGCCCTCAAAGACCGGGTGGCGGCCGGGGATCGGGAGATCTCCAAATACCGAGAGGCCGCTCTAGCCACCGAGACCCAGTTGGAAGATTCCAGGGTGCTCGTCGCCACCCTGAAGAAGACGGCGAACACCCTCCGGAGGGAGATTGTAACGTTTTAGAAATCATTTATGCGAATTTTCCGTTAATAGGTAAAATAAACTGTGTTTTCCATAAAAACCTAGAAGTGATCATTTTTCAGTATAGACTTAACTGCACCTAGTTAACTAGGAAATAACTAGTTGCGGTATTTAGTTAATCTCTTGTAAATTTTAGTTCACTTAAATATTTTTCCTTAATTAAAATATTATTATATGTTTTTAATTATACACTTAATTAGTGGTAATTACAATTTGGATTAGGTTAATTATGCTAATTTGAATCCATGCCAACTTAATCACAAGATTAAGCATTTTGTCTTCTTTGCAAAAGATCTTGGAAATATCTAGATATTTTGAAGGTTTAAAGAAAAATTTAAATAAGGATTAAGAGGTGGCATGGATGGGAGGTGTTTTAATTGAGCTTTAATGGTGTTTTAACCTAGACTTTTCCGCACACTTCCACACTTTCCCCACTTCTTCCTCCATTTTGGCCGAACCCCCCTTGCTGCCCATTTCTTTTCTTCACCCCATTTCTACTCCTTCAAGCTCCAAAAATTTATCAAAATCAACAAATAATCCCACAAACTCTAAAACAAATCCATACCCATTATTTCTTTAGCCTAAATCTTCCTTGGATCTTGATGAAAGTTAGCATTTTGGAGGCTATTTTGGAAATCTTTTTGCAAGTTTAGAATCAAGTTTTGAGGTATAAAATCCTAACCCTAACCTTAGTTGTTGTTTTAATACATTAAGCTAGCTTATTAGATGTTTAAATATGGCTTTAATTTGCATGTTTAGAAATTCAAGAAAAGGTTTTGAAGATCAAGTTAGGGTTTTGATTGTTTGTAATGGTTAAGTGAGTAGTTTAGACTTGAAAAACTTAACCTAGTTGTGAGATTGTTAATTGTTATTTTCCTAATTGTCTAATTAAGCTTGATTGCAAACTACCTTTTACTAAATCTTATATGGGTGAAATTAAAATTGTAGTAAGGGTTTGTGTGGCTTAATCAAGCTATTATGTGATGATTGTGGCCACTAGTTTTGGGTAAACTTCTAGATTTGAGCTAAAATGATTAAAATATGCTTACTAGGTTTTCGGATAAATTAGGCGTAGGTTTCTTTTAACGTTGCGATGTTATATATATTATCTTCCACGATATATATTGTGTTGTGAATGCGCCATCGGTACGATCAGGGTCTAGGCTTGGTGGTTATGTCGTTTTGCGTTCCTAGCTAAGGTTGTGCCGATGTCGTACGCATTTTGTGCACTGAGTGCACAGTGTGTATATCTTGTGGACGTTATCCTTGCGTTTCGTTGGTTTTGTGTCGGCACAGGATATTTAATATTATGTGTTGTGTTTGTGAAATTTAGGATCGCAAGCGGGGACTTCAGACGCTGCGAAGAAAAGGAAGCATGTGGTTGGATTTACTTAGCTCGAGGTCATCGGTGAGTAAATTTAACATCTACAGGAGAATCGCCCGTATGGCGTTATGCGTCTGAGCTAGATTCAATGACATGATTATTAGTTATAAGTATATGGACATTGATTGTGCATGTGTGCCATTGTTGCATACTTCATTTTCCTATTGCATATGGACATAGTATTAATGAGACACAACACTGTTACTGACGGTTCATGTTGCACGAGCACAAATTGTATGCTACACACACACCGTCGGTAATTTCCATGACACGCAAAACATATATACATATGTGATATTGTATCGGTTATTGCCATTGAGACATTGATTCTTATTCCATTACGCATATGAAATGTAGTATACATGTTATACCTACATGCTTACACATATACCTGGCTATACCTACATGCTTACACATATACCTTGCTATAGTTACATGTACATCATGCAAACATACTTACATATACACCCACATACCTTGCTACAGCTACATTACATCATGCATGCATACTTACATATACACTCACATACCTTGCTATAACTACATATATCCCTAAGTGGTATTGTATTGTAATTTGACATTGAGACGTTGATTATTGTGCTATTGCGCTTATGAAATGCATCATACATACCTGCCTACATATAGATACACATATCTTGCTATAGTTACATGTACACCTCATATGATGCTGCACTTGATTTCGGAGGAATTGGGAACCACATGATATATTTTAAAACTGGATTTATTTAAAAGAGCGGTTTTCCCTTAATATACTCATATTGCTGTTTTATGTTGCATACATAAGATTTCATGGATTTACGCATTGAGATATGGATTTCATGTGATTTATGGATTTGAAAACCGTGTGGGTATTTCAAGAATTTATGTATTATTTTGAAAACCCGATTTCTCTTGATATGATATTTCGATGCGTCCACCATGAGTTTTCTCGGTTCTGAGACTTGTGTTAGAAACCCGATTCGAGGAGCGGGAGGCACCGTCTGCGGGTACATGGTGTTAGTATTTATACCCTAGAGGCCATTACTGTATCATACTAGTTTATATATTACTTAATGGAAGCTTGGGATATTCACAGTTGTATTGACAGTCTTGTTAATAATGGTAGTATGCTACTTGGTTTGTTTCTACTTTAATATGTGCATACGTTTCTTTTAACATATCGCTTATACATATTAGTAGAGCCCTTAGGATCTTTGCTTGATTACCAGCGCTGTGATGGCAGTCACACTAGTGGGGGCTGGGTAGTCTATAAGCAATATCCTATATCGTAGGATTATCGAGACGGGGCATCGATACTCCGGAGTAGACTGGTGTATACGCTTCTCATCCCAGCATGGGGAGATGGTCTGTCCCACAGCTATCAGTACGTCGTACTGGAGATAGTATGCAGGTGCTCATTAGGTTACGGGTACACCGGACAGGACTCGCCGGGAACTGCAGGTTGGTTCTATACCCATCGTCAGATAGCAGTTCCCAGGTGACATGAGTACAGCTTAGTCCGTCGACTTGACACTGCTACTTGGTCTCGGGTGTGTTTCCACTGTACTTAGATTACTACCCCACCATGGCTCAAAGGAGTCGTGCAAACAGGTAGTAGTTGGGTGCAGTCTCGAAGCACTTGGGGGTAGTGGCGGTTAGACAGGATTCATCTCTCCCGGTATTGGGGGTTGATACCGCGCTGTGTATGGAGAGCCATTACGCAAAGTCCCTGGTCAGGGCACGCGAGATTTACTGGTAGGTTCCAGTAGTTTCTCAAGGTGTAATGAGCTTCACTCTGATACGACTTATACCGCTATCAAGGGTCTGATGTTTACCGCCCCCTAGGCCCGATATGCGATAGTCCTAGACGAACAGACCGGATTGTACGGAGATTGTCACATTCAGGCTCAGTGGGAGTTCGGATGGGTTTCCTCATCGTCCTTCTTATCGACATCTAGCTGGGGACCGTTACGTACAGCTAGTACCGCTTGCGGCTTGTGGTTAAACCCACCGCCGGCGTAGTGTCGAGTCTTTAGAGTCCCACACAGAGAGTTTCCCTGCACCGGGCAAAAGGTGTAGAGGCTGTATGGTTTTACGGCAGGGCCGCGATCACTTACGTACACTTGTGCACGTACCATGATCAGGCAGATAATACTAGTGGGCTTTGGTTTAAGCCGGATCCTAGTATTATACAGATGGATTTATTCAGTCAAAGATTATCCGTGTTTTTCGGAAATACGGATGGGAGGGGCAGTCTCGTAATTTCTCGGGAAGTTTCTAGAAGAAGGTGACTCATTTGTGTTTATTTCCTTTTAGGATTTAAACTAAATGAGGTGGAGGATGAAGTGTATGTTTATATTAAATGCTTAATGACTCATGAGGTGATTCACCCTTAGAATTAAATGAAGCATGCTAGATATTATCTTCATATTATCAAGAGAGATATTTGTATGCTTCATATTATTCTAGCATGAGTATTATTCATTTCATTATCACAAAACACTTCTCTCTCCTCAAGTCTTCATCTTCTTCCTCAAACCCTAAAAGCTCTCATGAGTTGAGAATCCTAAGGTTTAAAGTGACTAAGTAATCCATCTAAATACTCTATACCCTCTAGGACTTCTAGATTAGTAAACTAGAAGCCGTAGTTATCTCAGATTCGAGATAGGAGCTCGGACTATAGAATCTCGGGTGGATCGTCTTTGACTCGAGGAGGCCGTTGAGGTGCCCATGTTCCATAGAGCTTACGAGGTGTGGAGGACAGCGATGAAGACCCGAAGGACAAGTAACGTGAGGTATAACTTCGAATCCGAGTAGTTAAACCTCTCGTAGTTTTCTAGTAATGGTTTAGACACGATCCGTGTGTTCAAGTCCGTGTTACGAAACTTTGATAATTGTTTTTCATATATTCCGCCTCCCCGTGAACACGTGGGATGCGTGACATGGACTTACAGTGGTATTAGAGCTTACTAAACCTTTACTAGCTTGTTAGCAACTAATTAGAACTTCGATCGTCGGAAAAACGCGAACACTTAACCCCGCTTCCCTAAAGTTTCTGTCGATTTTAAACTTGTCGAAAAAATTATTTCAGATGCATGAAAATTCACAGCAGGGAATTCTAAGAATACTGGAGAAATACGAGATCCCAACTCGGTGAGAGGACCGAGGAAGCGCGGCGGTTTAGTGCAATCCGTCGCGGATCCGCGGCCGAGTCAACTCCGAGTTGACTCGTATTTACACAGTAACTCTTATTTCTGGGTGTTCTGTTTTCCTGTATATTTTGTTTCTGCCCAGGTTTTTTCAGTACTGGCTTGCATTGGGGTAGACATGGAAAAAGGTTGTCAATCGAAATTCTAATATATTTGCTAATCAGGTTTTATCTGTGATGTTTAATGTGTTCGTAAACCTCCGCTAATTGCTAATATGTCGGTTAGTTGGGGGTTGCACATTTCTGTGATGGATACTGGTTTGTGTATATGAACTCTATTGGATCTTCGTGGATGAATATCCGGGGATGTGAGATGAGGGTTTTTATCTTTCATTCAATGTAAATTGTAATATGTTGTGATATTGTTTTGCGGGGCACATCGGGGTTGAGGTTGTAGCCACCGTTGTATTATTTCATTTACTGTTTTATACTCCTAGGATAGATCCAAGATGGGGTGCACAAACTACCGGGTACTTTGAAGTGTTTAATGGCCTACCCACGTCGTTGAGGGAGACTGTTTTACTTCTGGTACTAGGCGGGTAGTTTGCCGCACCCGTATGGGTCTAGGGTGGGGTTTGGCTATTCATCACGACCGTGTAATCCGTCTTTTATTGCAGGCTCAAACGAAACGCGGATTCCTAGTATATCCAATATGTTCATCTGTGATCTGGAATGCCTATTGTTGCGTCCGACGAATGTACAATATCTATATATGATATCTAGTAGGCGTTGCTTATGTTTTGCATCCGCGCTAGCCCAGCCCCCGCTCTATCGTTAGTTAAGTAACCTAACGGGTGAATGACGGGGCCCAGTGGCGAATGCAGATGGCATAAGTGGACGTTGTATTTTCGTTGTTTTCTACAATGATAGGATAAATGATAGGACGCATTATTTTAATGCAAAGAAAAACCAAAGCTGAATCGTTGGAACAAATTTAAAAAAACCACTCGGTTGTTTTAAAAGAGCAGAATTTTTAATTGCGGAGCTTTAACCACTCCTTTTAAAAAGCTATCAGGTTCTTTTGATTATATCAAGTTCACTACGTTCACGGTTTTGCCAAAACCAGCCATAGCCCTCCGTCATTTCATATGGATGGTCAGTAGTATTCAAGCTATGTTTGTTGGCCTTCGTCAAGGCATAATGTTTGGTAGCTGCTGGGGTATTCATATGTAGCATAGATAGATGCGTTGGTTTGGGACAGTCGTATTACTTTGTTGGCCTTCGTCAAGGGTATGTACGGGTGGGTTCAAATTAACAAGGATAATGATGGGAAAAACTTGACATGTGACTTATGATTTGTTGACTTTCGTCAAGGTCATAAGAGCATGGGGCAAAAATCCACATCGGGAGTTTCTAAAGAAACTGAAACTTGCTAGTGTTGCATACCATTTGGAGTTTGATAATGTTGGTAGGATTCCTTCAGCATTATCACATGATGATATTTGGATCCCGATCCTACTGTGAGTATCCACTACTCATCACGAGATTCGTCACTTAACGATCAATGCTATAAACCAAGTAGGTGTCCAGAACGGTGTCAGCGGGGGTACGCCTCCAGAGAAAAGAGGTTATTTAATTAAGGAACTTCGCGAAAGCGTCGTAAAACCTCCCTCGAAGTACCGACACTAGCCTGGCTGAACGGTTAAGCAAGTATTGTACGGTGAGATCAGTCCTGACTAATTCTTCTTTTATGGTTTGAGGAAGGATTCGAGAAACAGTGGGAGCCATCCAGTTTAGATAAACTAAAAACCAATCTAAACTTGCAAGAGCATCATGCTAAAGTGTTTTCTTCTCTCTCTCAAATGTAGCGACCATGTGACCATGACTAGGTTATATCTAGATAACAAGTTGACTGAATCTGACTTTTATGACGGCAAAGGTCTGTCCAGATGTCCATTGCCTATGACAAGCTGGACCACCCTATTACTACTTAAGCCCCCGCCGTCCCAGGTCCAGTTTCCACCGTCGCGGATATGGATATCCGTCAGACAAGGGAAAAGGATAGTGCGATGCCAAGTGCCTCATGTTGGCTTCAGTATATGGTGTATACCAGAAGCAGCACGAGAAGATGGACTCAGTTTCCATCTTCCTCCATAACAAAGATTTATATGGAGAGCAATCTCGTATCGCAAGATATGAGACCTCGAACGAATTGCTTCAAGCGAGGTTGGCTGTTGGGTCATCTGTAAGGGACGACGTCCTTACGATGACTAGCTATATTGATGAGCTCACGGACCTGGAGACCACGTTGGGAAACAGGTCATATGCTGACTTATTTCCACAGTCCTTACCCTCTACTTACACCCTGAAAGAAACCAGGGAGACACCCTCTCTGCTTAATGGGGGACCTTCTTCTTCTGCATCCAGGGCGAAAGCAAAGGGTGAAAAGAGGAAAACCTCCACAAAGCCGATATACGGTGTCAGTGAAGTAGAAGGAAAGGGAAGAGCAAAAGTTTCGGGACTTGGTGTAGAGAAGGAAGGATGTTCCTATTGTTATGGGAAGGGGCATTGGCAGAAGGACTGCAGGGCTTTGGAAGCCAGTAGCCAGGATACGAAGCATGTTGTGGCTTCGGCCTCGGGTGTGTTTGTAATTGAGAACTGTTTGCCAATTAACTCTACTTCCTGGGTACTAGATACTGGAGCAGGATCTCATATCTGTAATTCATTACATGCTTTGAGAAACCGCAGAGTTATCAGGGTAGGCGATTTGTCTCTCAGAATTGCGAACGGAATGAGCGTGGATGCTGAATCCGTGGGAGAGTATCGCCTAGGTTTGACAAGTGGGCAGATATTGATTCTGCGTAACTGTTTGTATGTACCTAGTTTGACTTGTAATATCATATCAGTGTCCTCACTTTCGAGAGAGGGATATGATTTTACATTCGTAAGCAATGTGGTTCATATCCACCTAAATCAAGTTCTGATTGAGTCTGGTACATTAAATGACGGTATATACGTATTGAATCAAGCTCAGGTTTTCAATGTCCAGTATACACTTAAAAGAAAGTCTCCGGAAATAAATCAGGCTTTCTTATGGCATTGTAGACTAGGTCACATCAATGAAACACGGTTCACTATGTTACATAGAGAAGGATATTTGAATCCGTTCGAATATCAATCTTATACTACTTGTGAATCTTGTCTCATAGGAAAGATGACAAAGACTCCGTTTACTGGACACGAAGTAAGAGCGAGCGAGCTCTTGGGACTCATACACAGCGATGCGTGTTGTCCAATGTCTACACATGCGCGAGGTGGTTATTCCTACTTCATTACTTTTACGGATGATTTCTCTAGGTATGGACATATCTTCTTGATGAAGCATAAATCCGAGGCCTTTGAGAAATTCCGGGAATACAAGAATGAAGTGGAAAAACAAACAGGCAAAAGTATCAAGACACTGAGATCTGATCGAGGTGGTGAATACTTGAGTGCCGAGTTCCTGGGTTACTTAAAAGAGAATGGAATTCTCTCTCAGCTTACTCCTCCATACATACCACAACATAACGGTGTATCGGAAAGGCGGAATCGAACCTTATTGGATATGGTTTGTTCTATGATGGGTAAGGCTGAGTTACCGCGATCTTTCTGGGGTTATGTACTAGAATCAGCTGCATATCTTTTGAACAAGGTTCCAACCAAGACTGTGCCTACCACACCATATCAAATATGGAGTGGGAAGAAACCCTATCTTCAGTACCTGAAGACATGGGGATGTCCAGCTTTTATTAAAAAGCAGTATGCGGACAAGCTCGAGGCACGCTCAGTACAATATAAGTTTGTGGGATATCCAAAGAACTCCAAGGGGTATTATTTCTATTATGTAGAGGAACAGAAGGTTTTTGTTTCTCGTCATGCCCACTTCTTGGAAGCTGAATTTTTAGAAAATTAGAAGAGTGGGAGTGCAATAGAACTGGAAAAAATTCCAGAATCATAAGCTGTTACTGAAAGTTTGGTAGAACAAGAAGGTTCAGAAGAAAGGGACATCCCAGCGCCTATCCGTAGAAATAGTAGGCAGTCTCATCCGTCCGAGAGATACTACGGTTTTCTCATAGACGGGGATAGAGAAGATTGCATCATTGACAATGATGACCCTACTAGCTTCCAGCAAGCCATTCAGAGCGGCGACTCAGTAAGATGGCTGGATGCAATGTGGAACGAAATGGAGTCCATGTACATTAACAAAGTATGGACTTTGGACATTGCTCCAGATGGGGTAAAACACGTAGGATGCAAATGGATATTCAGAAAGAAGATTGGTGTAGATGGACAGGTTGAAACCTATAAGGCTAGACTTGTTGCAAAGGGTTTTCGTCAAAGACCTAGTTTAGACTATGACGAAACCTTTTCTCCAGTGGCTATGCTCAAATCCATTCGGGTCCTTCTTGCCATTGCTGTCTTCTACGATTATGAGATCTGGCAGATAGATGTAAAGACGGCTTTTCTAAATGGTAATTTAGAAGAATGCATCTATATGGATCAGCAAGAGGGATTCATTCAGAGTGGGAGCAGCGGTAAAGTGTGCAAGTTGCTTAAGTCCATTTATGGACTAAAGCAGGCATCGCGGAGTTGGAACATCTGTTTTGATGATACTGTCAAAGAATTCGACTTTATCAAAAATCCAGATGAACAATGCATATATAGTAAGATTGTAGGGAGAGCTGTAGTATTCCTCGTCTTGTACGTGGATGGCATTCTCCTAATAGGAAATGATATTCCTATACTACAGTCAGTCAATGGATTCTTGTCACAGAAGTTCTCCATGAAGGACCTGGGTGATGCCATCTACATTCTGGGGATCTAGATCTGTAGCGTCTTGAAAAGTCGTTTTGGTGTTTTCCTGAAATTCGGTGAAAATTCGGTATTTTTCCGAAAACCGTCTTTTTCGTTATTTTGCAGTTTAGGGCTATTTATACCAAAATGGATAGGTAATTGCTTGTTTTTAGTAGCTAATGAGTTAATTATGAAATTCTGGTCGTTTAAAAATTTTCCCTAATTTTTCAATTTTTTAATATTATTTTAAGCCGGTAAGAAAATACATTAAATTAGCGATAAATACAAATTTTTCCGGGCTAATTTTAATCTCTAAAATTATGATAATTAAAATCTAGTGATAACATAAATTTTTAGTAATTTATTTTGATTTTTAACAAATTTTTATGATATGAAACGAATTTATTGAATTTTGAGCTAAAACTTGCAATTTTTGAGTTGTAGGGGGCCTTTTTGCATAAAATTTCTTTTGTAAAACCCCTCTCTCTTTTCCCTCAGCCCTAGGAGAGCCCCACCTTGTGCAAGTCCAGAAATTTCTGGCCTCTCTTTCTTTGGTTGCTTCTTGTGTTGAATTGTTGGTTTATGGATTTATTTTAAATGAAATTGATAAAGTATGGTGCTTTGACTTTGGAGACTTGACCCATGACTTTTCCCCACTTGCCCACACCCTCCCCCTCACCTCCTACCTGGCCGAAACCTGCACCCCTCTTCTTCATCTCTTTTCTTTTCATTTTTCTTCAATTTTCTTCAAAAAACCACATCAAAATCCACACTTTATTCAAAAATCCAAACAAAATCCTTATGCTATCATTATCCTTAGCCATTCTTGCTTGGATCTTGGTGTTTGAGGCCATCATTTGGAGCAAAATCCATTCTTTCTAGATCTCAAGTGAGGTATAATTCTCATCAAAGTTACTTTCTTTTGTTGCTAAATTCCTTTAAATGCATGGTTTAGTGTTAAAAGTTAAATAATTTCTAATCTAGTTTAAAAAAAAAAAGAGTAGTTTGTTTAACTAGGGTTTTGAAGCCATGTTAGTTAATTAGCTTGTCTTTTAGTTAATCTAGTTGATAATTAACTAATCTATATGATCACCTTGTTTATGTAGTTTTCAATTATGCTAATTTAGTTAAATTTAGAAGTGTGAAATTGTTGTTTTAGGATTTTCAAGAGAAGGTTTATGTATGGAAAATGGTATTTGAAGCTTGATTAGTGGGTTGATTAAGGTTTAGAAACCATTATTTAGTTGATTAAACCTAAATTGCTATCTAGTATTTTGCTAACCTAACCTAAGAGGTTAATTTTCTTAAGTGGGCTTTTGTTGTGTTAATTTAAGTTTTCAAGTGTGGAAATTGATTTGGAATTTGCTAGGTTATAATTTAAGAAATGGTTGTTTATGGAAAATAGGATTGGAATCATTGCTATTGTGTTGTAATTAGTGTTTGTAGATTGCTTGTAGTGTGCTTGGGTAATTATGCTATATTGTAGTCGTTTTGTCGCAAATCGGCGATTTTTGCACCGATTTTGGAATGCAAATGCTTACTAGTTTTGTATAAAAATTATGTGATGAATTATTTTTGATATCTTGATGATTGTAATGGCTTGTCCTACGACTTTTAGGATGCGTGAGTGCGGATTTTTTGGGTAGTCGGGTTTTAGTTTTGCCGGGCGACCAAATCGGCGTTTTTTGGCAGTTTTTGCGATTTTCGCGTGTGTTCCGCGCACTTTGTGCACGTTGTACCTAGCTAGCGAACTTTAGTAGTTTCGTTGGGGTTTTGCGTCGTTCTTGATATGTAACCTTATATTTGGTATTGATGTAAATTCCAGGTTCGGTCTCGGAGACGTCAGACGCGGCGCGAAAAGGAAAGGCGGTGATTGGACACAGCTAGCCAGGGATCCCGGTGAGTAGATGTAACATCTACGGGGGACTATCGTTGGATGGCGCAAGCCGCCCGATAGTTTTAGTAACTTACAAATCCTTAGTAATGTTAGTAATTAGGGGTGAAATACTTAACTGACTATTTGCTGCATCCATGCATTATATTGACATACCTATACGAAACCATTTCATAGGACACCTGCACCATTACCAGGGTTTTTATATGCAGCACGAGCACTATTCATGTTTACACACACACCATGGTAATTGCCATGCCACCACACTAGATAACTTTTAAAAATGAAACCGTAGTATTGCTATTCATGTGCATGTACTTCATCATATTAATTGTTCATGCTTAATACATTAATCACACATCGCAACTTGATTATTGATATCATACGCATTCATTATCATTGATATATGCACTTATGAGGATTTCTTGAGATTTTATGATATTGCTGGATTTCGGGGGAAAGCCGCAAAATTTCTAAACTTATTATATTTTTTTAAAATATGTAAATTGCGGTTTTCTAGTGATGTAAGTGTCGTCCACCATGAGTTTGCTGTGGATTTGGAAATCCGTGTCGAGGAGTGGAGGAACCGGCACGGGTACATGGTGGGCCCGGTAAGGTACCCCGGGGCAAGAGGAATGTGGTGATGACGTTGAGCCTGGCAGGGGACGGATTACCTACCGGTGACTGTTTGGGACGGCGGATATCCAGAGGATACCGACCGTGGCCGCTAGATGATGAGATATTGATATTTGAGATGGGTCAGCCGGACGGCTGAGGCCAGAGATACATTTATGAGATTTGAGACAGCTTTTGGGTGTCGTTGCTGGACACCGATTTTCGTCGATTCATTGACATTATGCTGGCATTCTAAAAGAGTTTCAAAAACAAAAAGAGATAAAATATTTCTTATATATACCTATTGAGACCTCAGATATTCATGTTGCATACATATTAGTACACTGATGTTATATACACACCTGCTAGTGCATCCAGTCATACCTGTATTATAGATGCTAGGATGCTTGTGTGCATGCATACGATAGCCTGTGTAGATGTTATTTATTACTCACGAGTTGGCAACTCACCCCCGTTGTGCTACAGTCTTTTGCAGGTCCGCTCCGTCAGTTCAGTAGCGGCGGGCGCACTTGTTCTTTTGCCTCTTTTGCTTGAGCTCGAGATTTGCTCATAGGTGGGTTATGTTATCATTTTTGTACCACCTTGTATATTCTTTGTATCTAGTGTACTCCATCTACTGTTTCTACCAGATTATTGTATATTGACCTAGAGATGAGACTGTGAGGTTTGTGGATTTTATGCTGTATTTTGGGGTCGAGCTCACTTGAGCCGACATGCTACTTTTTTCATGCTTCCTTATGATTATTATGCTTATTGTCATTTACATTGCGTGGGATTTGTGACCGCCTTATGGCGAAGAGCTAGCTCCCGCTTGGGGATGCCTTTTTGTTGGTTTTACATATATTCTTGTTGTACCCATTTTTAGGGGCCAGTATTTACAAAGGAGACTCTGCCGAAATTTTCGGAAAAATTAGTATTGTTTTTAAAAGGGGTTTTATATGACTTTTGATAAACTTGCTTTCAATGTTTGGGTTTTCTTCACTCTTTTGCTTAATTGGTTTTGTTCTCTGGGCTTTTGGCTTACTTATTTTACGGACGCCTTTAGACGTTTCGTAAACTTAAGTGCCAGTCACGTTCCGTACCCTGCGGGTCGTGACAAAGTTGGTATCAGAGCGATAGGTTTTACCTTTTTGAGTGTAGGATGACCCTTGGTAGATGGAGTAAGTGACTTAAGCAGGGTAACGTAGCGTGCGTATGTCCGCGGCATACTTGCGATACGGTACTCCGCCTAAGTGACTTTAGGATATACTTGCTTGAAATTCCTTCTTCAATTCCGTGTATCCTATGATTCTACTGCACCATTCTTGTTGTCCTGTTCCTGTACCAGTCACTATGCCACAGAGGGCTATTAGAGCGCAGAGGGCTGCCGCCCGAGATGAGATTCGAGCTGGCTCGTCCGAGACTAGGACTGAGCAGGGTGGTATGCCTACGCCGCAGGGACAGACCGATCCACCTTCCCCAGGCCGTATGGATAGGCTCAAGACTGGTATGGAGGAGTTGCGACAGATGATGGGAGGCATGCAGGAGCTACGTCAGATGGTAGGACCCCTAGTTGCAGCCAGTCGTACACCGAGGCCGGATGACGTACCTACTACATCACAGACGACCATGATACCTGCTCCTACTACTACCACCGTGGCCATTCCGGTTTCACTACAGGATTTCATGAGGCTGAGACCTCCAGTATTCACCGGCACCGAGACAGCGGAGGACCCACAGACGTTCCTTGACAGTTTAGCCAGGATCTGCCGTTCGCTGAGATGTTCGGATGATCGATGGGTAGAGCTTGCGAGTTTCCGACTAGAAGGTCTCGCGCAGACATGGTGGGAGTCAGTCTTGAGAGGTCGAGCTGCAGGTCTGCCGCCTATGACTTGGGTCGAGTTTACAGCGGTCTTTCTAGCCCGTTTCCTTCCAGAGAGCGTTCGTGACGCCAGAGCTCGCAGCTTCGAGGCCTTAGTCAAGACACCTGGGATGACGGTGTCTGAGTATGACATCCAGTTTACACAGTTATCCCGATATGCTCAGTATTTGGTGGATACCGAGGAGAAGATAGTGAAGAGGTTCGTACAGGGACTTGATGCCCAGCTATATCTTGCCATTGGCGCCCAGCACTATGACACTTATTCAGCTGCTATGGATACGGCATTGCGGATGGAGGCACGCATATCACGGACTTCGGCCATTTCTGGGCCGAAGAGGATGCGCACCGATGTACCGTCTCAGAGGCAGCGCGCCAGATTCTTTCCGAGAGATAGGCCTGGCAGAGGATTTGGGCGGGGACAGTTATATGGTTCTTATCCCCAGGGGCAGCAGCCGTCGCCAGGATGTTTTGGGTGCGGGAGTTTGCACCATCTTATCAGAGACTGTCCGGTGAGACGACAGGGAGCAGCGACAGTTCCGCATGTGACCCTACCACCATCACCACCCCCTCCTCAGAGAGCCCTACTTCCTACCCCAGGCGATGCTCCACGCCAGTTAGGTGCACCGAGAGGCCGTGGACGCGGCGGTCCTGTTCAGAGAGGACGAGGAGGCAGAGGCCGAGGTCGAGGTCAGCCCGCTATCGGTGGAGGACAGGCCCGAGTATTTGCTTTGACACCGCAGGATGCGCAGGCATCCAATGCCGTTGTGACAGGTACCTTGCCAGTTTGTTCTTTCGACGCACGGGTATTATTCGACCTAGGTTCCACACATTCGTACGTATCTACACACTTTGCACCGATGTTGGGCCGTGAGTCGTCGTCGTTAGATCAGCCGCTTGTTGTTGTTACTCCGGTAGGCGAGTCGTTTGTCGCTCGATTTGTATTTCGTTTGTGTTCCGATCGTATCGGGGAGAGGGATTCATCAGTTGATTTGATACTCCTCGATATGTTGGACTTTGATGTGCTTCTGGGCATGGATTGGCTAGCCACTTGTTATGCTTCGGTGGACTGCCGTGAGAAGGCAGTCAGATTTAGCTTTCCGGGAGAGCCAGTCCTTGTTATTCAGGGAGACCGCAGTGTCGCCCTTCCCAGCTTAATTTCGTCTCTTCGCGCTGGTCAGCTCTTGCGGAAGGGATGTCAGGGCTTCTTAGCGTCTATTTGTGATACTCAAGCTGCAGAGGTTCCGTTAGACCGGGTCCCGGTAGTTTGTGAGTTCCCTGATGTTTTCCCTGATGAGCTACCTGGGCTACCGCCTGAGCGCGATGTTGAGTTCTGCATTGATTTGATTCCCGGTTCGGGGCCTATTTCTATACCGCCTTATCGGATGGCCCCGGCAGAGCTTCGAGAGCTGAAGGATCAGTTGCAGGATTTGTTAGATAAGGGGCTTATTCGACCTAGTGTTTCTCCGTGGGGTGCTCCGGTCCTGTTTGTCAAGAAGAAGGATGGAAGTTTGCGCTTATGTATCGACTACCGCCAGCTGAACAAAGTTACCGTTCGGAACAGATATCCGTTGCCGCGCATTGATGATTTGTTCGACCAGCTTCAGGGTGCGGGGTATTTTTCGAGGATCGACTTGCGATCAGGATACCATCAGCTGCGAGTTCGACAGGAGGATATACCGAGGACAGCCTTCCGTACACGCTATGGCCACTACGAGTTTTTGGTGATGTCGTTCGGACTCACCAACGCCCCAGCAGTATTCATGGATTTGATGAACCGTACATTCAGGCCGTATCTTGACTTGTTCATCATCGTGTTTATCGACGATATCTTGGTGTACTCCCGGAGCAGAGAGGAGCACGAGCAGCACTTGTGGATTACGTTACAGACTCTGAGGGAGCACCAGCTGTTCGCGAAGTTCTCCAAGTGTGCTTTCTGGCTGGACAGCGTCGGATTCTTGGGTCACGTGGTTACGAGAGACGGCATTTGTGTGGACCCGAAGAAGATTGAGGCTGTTCAGCAGTGGCCCCGACCTACATCGGTTACTGAGATCCGTAGTTTTCTAGGCTTGGCGGGCTACTACAGGCGTTTTGTTCAGGACTTCTCCCGTATAGCTGCACCGTTGACCGGTTTGACCCGGAAGGGAGTTCCTTTCGTTTGGACAGAGGAGTGCGAGCGCAGTTTTCAGCAGCTACGGACTTGTTTGACTACGGCGCCGGTATTATCTTTACCTTCGGGATCAGGCGGATTTTTTGTCTACTGTGATGCTTCGCGAGTGGGATTAGGATGCGTTTTGATGCAGCAGGGCCGGGTGATCGCTTATGCTTCTCGGCAGTTGAAGAAGAATGAACAGAACTACCCCACTCATGATTTGGAGATGGCTGCAGTGGTCTTTGCACTGAAGATTTGGCGACATTACCTTTACGGCGAGTCGTGTCAGATATTCACCGATCACAAGAGCTTAAAGTACATATTTCAGCAGCGAGACCTAAACTTCAGACAGCGTCGTTGGATGGAGTTGGTGAAAGACTACGACTGCGAGATCTTATATCACCCCGGCAAGGCAAATGTGGTGGCAGATGCGTTGAGTAGGAGGCCCGGGGGTAGTCTATCCTTTTTGTGCGCAGTGCAGAGGCAGTCGTCAGCAGATTGGCAGATGTTATGCGACAGCCGAGTTGAGTTCGAGTTCACTCAGACAGGGGGACAGCTCGCGCATGTTCGTGCACGCCCACAGTTGCTTGACCGTATATATGAGGCACAGCGCAGTGACGACCGTTGCTCAGAGATCATGGCACAGATGGGACAGGGCAGATTTTCCGAGTTCGTGATTGACGATCAGGGGATTTTACGATATGGATCTAGACTGTGCGTACCAGATGCTGATGGATTGCGGCGCGACATTCTTGAGGAGGCACACCGATCAGTGTATAGTGTCCACCCCGGTTCCACCAAGATGTACCATGATATGAGAGAGACCTACTGGTGGGACGGGATGAAGAGGGACATTGCGGAGTTCGTTTCGAGATGCCTGACTTGCCAGCAAGTCAAGGCCGAGCACCAGAGGCCCGCAGGAGAGCTACAGCCGTTACCCATTCCAGAGTGGAAATGGGAATAGATTTCGATGGACTTCGTTGTGGGTCTACCCAGGACCAGTCGAGGGTACGACTCCATCTGGGTGATCGTGGATAGATTGACGAAAGCGGCTCACTTCCTTCCAGTGAAGACGACTTTCAGCTTCTCTCAGTATGCTCAGCTCTATATTGACGAGATCGTGCGACTACATGGCGTACCGACTTGTATCGTGTCAGATCGAGGCACTCAGTTCACCAGCCGACTTTGGCAGAGACTTCAGGAGGCTTTGGGCACTCGTTTGAGCTTCAGCACAGCGTTTCATCCGTAGACAGACGGACAGTCAGAGCGAACCATTCAGACTCTCGAGGACATGCTCAGAGCGTGCGTTTTAGACTTTGGTGGTAGCTGGGATCGTCATTTACCTCTAGTGGAGTTCTCCTACAACAACAGCTTCCAGGATACTATTCAGATGGCACCTTTCGAGGCATTGTATGGGAGGAGATGCAGATCGCCCGTTTGTTGGACAGAGCTCAGCGAGAGCAGTATTTTAGGGCCGCAGCTTGTTGAGGAGACGACAGCGAAGATACAGTTGATCCGAGACCGGATGAGAGCGGCTCAGAGCAGGCAGAAATCCTATGCAGACAGGCGCCGTCGCAGATTAGAGTTCGCAGTTGGCGACCATGTTTTTCTGAGGGTCTCTCCGATGAAGGGCGTGATGCGTTTTGGGCGAAAGGGGAAGCTTAGCCCTAGATTCGTAGGTCCCTTCGAGATCCTCGAGCGGGTTGGCGCTGTTGCATATCGTTTGGCTCTTCCTCCCAGCTTTCCCGATGTTCACCCCGTCTTCCATGTTTCGATGCTTCGCAAGTACCTTCACGACCCTTCGCATGCGATTCAGCACCCGACAGTCCATCTAGAGCGCGACCTTTCTTTTGCAGAGCAGCCGGTGGCCATCCTGGATCGGCAGGTGAAGAAGTTGAGGTCGAAGATTATACCAACCGTCAAGGTCCTTTGGCGTAGCCCGAGCAGCGAGGAGGTTACCTGGGAGACCGAGGGCGAGATGAGGAAGAAATATCCCCATCTCTTCGAAGGTACGTGTAGCTATATTTTTAAATTCGGGGACCGAATTTCTTTAAGGGGGGAAGATTGTAGCGTCTTGAAAAGTCGTTTTGGTGTTTTCCTGAAATTCGGTGAAAATTCGGTATTTTTCCGAAAACCGTCTTTCTCGTTATTTTGCAGTTTAGGGCTATTTATACCAAAATGGATAGGTAATTGCTTGTTTTTAGTAGCTAATGAGTTAATTATGAAATTCTGGTCGTTTAAAAATTTTCCCTAATTTTTCAATTTTTTAATATTATTTTAAGCCGGTAAGAAAATACATTAAATTAGCGATAAATACAAATTTTTCCGGGATAATTTTAATCTCTAAAATTATGATAATTAAAATCTAGTGATAACATAAATTTTTAGTAATTTATTTTGATTTTTAAGAAATTTTTATGATATGAAACGAATTTATTGAATTTTGAGCTAAAACTTGCAATTTTTGAGTTGTAGGGGGCCTTTTTGCATAAAATTTCTTTTGTAAAACCCCTCTCTCTTTTCCCTCAGCCCTAGGACAGCCCCACCTTGTGCAAGTCCAGAAATTTCTGGCCTCTCTTTCTTTGGTTGCTTCTTGTGTTGAATTGTTGGTTTATGGATTTATTTTAAATGAAATTGATAAAGTATGGTGCTTTGACTTTGGAGACTTGACCCATGACTTTTCCACACTTGCCCACACCCTCCCCCTCACCTCCTACCTGGCCGAAACCTGCACCCCTCTTCTTCATCTCTTTTCTTTTCATTTTTCTTCAATTTTCTTCAAAAAACCACATCAAAATCCACACTTTATTCAAAAATCCAAACAAAATCCTTATGCTATCATTATCCTTAGCCATTCTTGCTTGGATCTTGGTGTTTGAGGCCATCATTTGGAGCAAAATCCATTCTTTCTAGATCTCAAGTGAGGTATAATTCTCATCAAAGTTACTTTCTTTTGTTGCTAAATTCCTTTAAATGCATGGTTTAGTGTTAAAAGTTAAATAATTTCTAATCTAGTTTAAAAAAAAAAAAGAGTAGTTTGTTTAACTAGGGTTTTGAAGCCATGTTAGTTAATTAGCTTGTCTTTTAGTTAATCTAGTTGATAATTAACTAATCTATATGATCACCTTGTTTATGTAGTTTTCAATTATGCTAATTTAGTTAAATTTAGAAGTGTGAAATTGTTGTTTTAGGATTTTCAAGAGAAGGTTTATGTATGGAAAATGGTATTTGAAGCTTGATTAGTGGGTTGATTAAGGTTTAGAAACCATTATTTAGTTGATTAAACCTAAATTGCTATCTAGTATTTTGCTAACCTAACCTAAGAGGTTAATTTTCTTAAGTGGGCTTTTGTTGTGTTAATTTAAGTTTTCAAGTGTGGAAATTGATTTGGAATTTGCTAGGTTATAATTCAAGAAATGGTTGTTTATGGAAAATAGGATTGGAATCATTGCTATTGTGTTGTAATTAGTGTTTGTAGATTGCTTGTAGTGTGCTTGGGTAATTATGCTATATTGTAGTCGTTTTGTCGCAAATCGGCGATTTTTGCACCGATTTTGGAATGCAAATGCTTACTAGTTTTGTATAAAAATTATGTGATGAATTATTTTTGATATCTTGATGATTGTAATGGCTTGTCCTACGACTTTTAGGATGCGTGAGTGCGGATTTTTTTGGGTAGTCGGGTGTTAGTTTTGCCGGGCGACCAAATCGGCGTTTTTTGGCAGTTTTTGCGATTTTCGCGTGTGTTCCGCGCACTTTGTGCACGTTGTACCTAGCTAGCGAACTTTAGTAGTTTCGTTGGGGTTTTGCGTCGTTCTTGATATGTAACCTTATATTTGGTATTGATGTAAATTCCAGGTTCGGTCGCGGAGACGTCAGACGCGGCGCGAAAAGGAAAGGCGGTGATTGGACACAGCTAGCCAGGGATCCCGGTGAGTAGATGTAACATCTACGGGAGACTATCGTTGGATGACGCAAGCCGCCCGATAGTTTTAGTAACTTACAAATCCTTAGTAATGTTAGTAATTAGGGGTGAAATACTTAACTGACTATTTGCTGCATCCATGCATTATATTGACATACCTATACGAAACCATTTCATAGGACACCTGCACCATTACCAGGGTTTTTATATGCAGCACGAGCACTATTCATGTTTACACACACACCCTGGTAATTGCCATGCCACCACACTAGATAACTTTTAAAAATGAAACCGTAGTATTGCTATTCATGTGCATGTACTTCATCATATTAATTGTTCATGCTTAATACATTAATCACACATCGCAACTTGATTATTGATATCATACGCATTCATTATCATTGATATATGCACTTATGAGGATTTCTTGAGATTTTATGATATTGCTGGATTTCGGAGGAAAGCCGCAAAATTTCTAAACTTATTATATTTTTTTAAAATATGTAAATTGCGGTTTTCTAGTGATGTAAGTGTCGTCCACCATGAGTTTGCTGTGGATTTGGAAATCCGTGTCGAGGAGTGGAGGAACTGGCACGGGTACATGGTGGGCCCGGTAAGGTACCCCGGGGCAAGAGGAATGTGATGATGACGTTGAGCCTGGCAGGGGACGGATTACCTACCGGTGACTGTTTGGGACGGCGGATATCCAGAGGATACCGACCGTGGCCGCTAGATGATGAGATATTGATATTTGAGATGGGTCAGCCGGACGGCTGAGGCCAGAGATACATTTATGAGATTTGAGACAGCTTTTGGGTGTCGTTGCTGGACACCGATTTTCGTCGATTCATTGACATTATGCTGGCATTCTAAAAGAGTTTCAAAAACAAAAAGAGATAAAATATTTCTTATATATACCTATTGAGACCTCAGATATTCATGTTGCATACATATTAGTACACTGATGTTATATACACACCTGCTAGTGCATCCAGTCATACCTGTATTATAGATGCTAGGATGCTTGTGTGCATGCATACGATAGCCTGTGTAGATGTTATTTATTACTCACGAGTTGGCAACTCACCCCCGTTGTGCCACAGTCTTTTGCAGGTCCGCTCCGTCAGTTCAGTAGCGGCGGGCGCACTTGTTCTTTTGCCTATTTTGCTTGAGCTCGAGATTTGCTCATAGGTGGGTTATGTTATCATTTTTGTACCACCTTGTATATTCTTTGTATCTAGTGTACTCCATCTACTGTTTCTACCAGATTATTGTATATTGACCTAGAGATGAGACTGTGAGGTTTGTGGATTTTATGCTGTATTTTGGGGTCGAGCTCACTTGAGCCGACATGCTACTTTTTTCATGCTTCCTTATGATTATTATGCTTATTGTCATTTACATTGCGTGGGATTTGTGACCGCCTTATGGCGAAGAGCTAGCTCCCGCTTGGGGATGCCTTTTTGTTGGTTTTACATATATTCTTGTTGTACCCATTTTTGGGGGCCAGTATTTACAAAGGAGACTCTGCCGAAATTTTCGGAAAAATTAGTATTGTTTTTAAAAGGGGTTTTATATGACTTTTGATAAACTTGCTTTCAATGTTTGGGTTTTCTTCACTCTTTTGCTTAATTGGTTTTGTTCTCTAGGCTTTTGGCTTACTTATTTTACGGACGCCTTTAGACGTTTCGTAAACTTAAGTGCCAGTCACGTTCCGTACCCTGCGGGTCGTGACAAGATCTATCGTGATAGATCAAAGAGGATGTTGGGACTTTTGCAGTCCAGGTACATAGACACCATATTGAAAAGATTTGGTATGGAAGATTCTAAGCGCGGTAACCTACCGGCTTGTCACGGAATCACCCTCTCCAAAGAGATGTCTCCCAAGACTGATTTGGAAAGGGCTCGTATGTCGATTATACCCTACGCTTCTGCGGTAGGCTCTATAATGTATACGATGTTATGTACCAGACTAGATGTAGCATACGCATTGAGCGTTGTAAGAGGCAAACCCATGGGAGAAGCACTGGATAGCAGTAAAGAACATTCTCAAGTACCTGAGGAGGACTAAGGAGATGTTCTTGGTGTATGGCGGAAAGGACCTCCAGATCGAGGCCTTTGCCGACTCCAGCTTCCAGAGTGACAAGGATGACTCCAAGTCCATGCCGGGTTATGTCTTTACCCTCAATGGAGGGGCGGTCTGTTGGAAGAGTTCCAAGCAGGACACCGTTGCTGACTCGACGATGGAAGCGGAGTACATAACTGCTTGCGATGCCGTAAAAGAAGCTATCTGGATGAAGAAGTTCCTCACAGAACTTCAGGTGGTTCCTACCAGTGTTGATCCAATACCTCTGTATTGCGACAACAACGATGCTATAGCTTTAGCGAAGGAACCCAGGTTCCATCAGAAGTCCAGACACATCTTAAGGCGGTATCACCTGATCAGGGAGATCGTAGATCGCCGGGAGATCGAGGTGAAGAGAGTAGATACGGAGAATAACACTGCTGATCCATTCACAAAGGCCATTCATCAGACGCAGTTCGAGAGGCTATTCGAGATGATAGGTCTGCGATATACCAGTACATGTCCCTAGTGCAAGTGGGAGATTGTTAGTGTTTATGCCCTAGAGGCCATTACTGTATCATACTAGTTTGTATATTACTTAATGGAAGCTTGGAATATTCACAGTTGTATTGACAGTCTTGCTAAAAATGGTAGTATGCTACTTGGTTTGTTTCTACTTTAATATGTGCATATGTTTCTTTTAACATATCGCTTATACATACTAGTAGAGCCCTTAGGATATTTGCTTGATTACCAGCGTTGTGATGGCAGTCACACTAGTGGTGGCTGGGTAGTCTATAAGCAACATCCTATACAGGTCCCTGGTCGTAGGATTATCGAGACGGGGCATCGATACTCTGGAGTAGACCGGTGTATACGCTTCTTATCCCAGCATGGGGAGATGGTCTGTCCCACAGCCATCAGTACGTTGTACTGGAGATAGTATGCAGGTGCTCGTTAGGTTACGGGTACACCGGACAGGACTCGCCGGGAACTGCAGGTTGGTTCTATACCCATCGTCAGATAGCAGTTCCCAGGTGACATGAGTACAGCTTAGTCCGTCGACTTGACACTGCTACTTCGCCTCGGGTGTGTTCCCACTGTACTTAGATTACTACCCTACCATGGCTCAAAGGAGTCGTGTAAACAGGCAGTAGTTGGGTGCAGTCCCGAAGCACTTAGGGGCAGTGGCGGTTAGACAGGATTCGTCTCTCCCGATATTGGGGGTTGATATCGCGCTGTGTATGGAGAGCCATTACGCAAAGTCCCTGGCCAGGGCAAGCGAGATTTACTGGTAGGTTCCAGTAGTTTCTCAAGGTGTAATTGGCTTCACTCCGATACGACTTATACCGCTATTAGGGGTCTGACGTTTACCGTCCCTAGGACCGATATGCGATAGTCCTAGACGAACAGACCGGACTGTATGGAGATTGTCACATTCAGGCTCAGTGGGAGTTCAGATGGGTTTCCTCATCGTCCTTCTTATCGACATCTACCTGGGGACCGTTACGTACAGCTAGTACCGCTTGCGGCCTGTGGTTAAACCCACCGCCAGCGTAGTGTCGAGTCTTTAGAGTCCCACACAGAGAGTTTCCCTGTACCGGGCAAAAGGTGTAGAGGCCGTATGGTTTTACGGAAGGGCCGCGATCACTTATGTCCACTTGTGCACGTACTATGATCGGGCAGATAATACTAGTGAGCTTTGGTTTAAGCCGGATCCTAGTATTATACAGATGGATTTATTCAGTCAAAGATTATCCGTGTTTTTTGGAAATACGGATGGGAGGGACAGTCTCGTAATTTCTCGGGAAGTTTCTAGAAGAAGGTGACTCATTTGTGTTTATTTCCTTTTAGGATTTAAACTAAATGAGGTGGAGGATGAGGTGTATGTTTACATTAAATACTTAATGACTCATGAGGTGATTCACCCTTAGAATTAAATGAAGCACGCTAGATATTATCTTGATATTATCAAGAGAGATATTTGTATGCTTCATATTATTCTAGCATGAGTATTATTCATTTCATTATCACAAAACACTTCTCTCTCCTCAAGTCTTCATCTTCTTCCTCAAACCCTAAAAGCTTTCATGAGTTGAGAATCCTAAGGTTTAAAGTGACTAAGTAATCTATCTAAATACTCTATACCCTCTAGGACTTCTAGATTAGAAAACTAGAAGCCGTAGTTATCTCAGATTCGAGATAGGAGCTCGGACTATAGACTCTCGGGTGGATCGTCTTTGACTCGAGGAGGTCGTTGAGGTGCCCATGTTCCATAGAGCCTACGAGGTGTGGAGGACAGCGATGAAGACCCGAAGGACAAGTAACGTGAGGTATAACTTCGAATCCGAGTAGTTAAACCTCTCGTAGTTTGCTAGTAATGGTTTAGACACGATCCGTATGCTCAAGTCCGTGTTACGAAGCTTTGATAATTGTTTATCATATATTCCTCCTCCCCGCGAACACGTGGGGTGCGTGACATGGACTTACACATGGTAGATCCGGTATGGTTTCCCGGGGCGAGAGGTGATTTTCGTGGTGTAGACGATGATCCTGGAAGAGGGATTAGTACCTACCGGTGATAGTATTTGGACTTGGCGGTTATCCGGTGGATACCGGCCGGAGTTATGAGATGGATATGGACTGACCCATTCCGCCGGAGCCCGCGGGCTGATCCCTCAGATGGAGTCGAGGTATGAGGATTTACGTGTCGATGCTGGACACAGGTTTCATGATATTTAGAGTGTCGATGTTGGACACTCAGGTTCCATTAGATTTACAGATTTAGGGCCGATCAGGATGACAGCGCCTGAGGTATTGGGATTTGGGGTATCGTTGATAGACACCAGGATTTTCCACGATAATGATTCATTGATGATGTTATGTTTTATCCCATACTCAGCATTTATTGGACATGCATTGCTTCATATATTTGTAGTACCTGATAGAGTACCTTTCATGACCGTTGCATATACATATTGCCATATTATACTATCAGTTTGCATGTGATAGATTATCGCTGTACGTGTATACCTGCGATTACCTGCATAATGTTATTTACTATTCACGAGTTGGCAACTCACCCCCGTTGTGCCACAGTGTTTTGTAGGTTAGACCCTCAGAGTAGTCGCGGTAGGGCTTCATATTATCTCCACTTTTGCGGATACTACTACGATTGGCTTGAGCCTTTGCTATAGGTGGGTTTCATGGTTATCCGTTTATGTACATCGTATATCTTTTGTTTTATCTAGTACTCTCCATCTACCACCTTCATGTATTTGACTTAGAGATGAGTTGTGAGGATTGATGTTGTATTATTTTGTAACTGCTGGGTGCCGTGCTCGTGGGAGCCGTTCTTGTTATATAGTTTTACCTCCTTATGCTGTTTTCATTTATATTTCTTCGCTACGGCGTCGTATATCTTCTTGTGGTGGTTGTTTCCGCCTTTGGACGGGATTTGCTCCCGTTTGGGGGTGCTTTATTTATATTCTACGTTGTACCCGTTTCGGGGCTAGTTTTTACAAAGGAGGTGCTGCTGAAATTTTAATGAAGAAACTTAAGTTAAAGATTTTTACTTGAGATTCCCAAAAGTTTTTAATAATGTTCTTATCCATTACTAATTTTGATGGTTTAGATTTCTGGGTTTTCGGCTTACTTGAATTGTGTTACGTCTGTAGACGTTACGTGGTTTAAGTGCTGTCATGTGTCAATCGGGTCGTGATAAAGAACGAGGCGGCGAAGGAGGGAACGAGGCATGCCGAGCTCCGAGCGTCGAAGGCGGTGGAGAGCTACAAGAAGTCGGACCAATACTACACCGACCTCGCTAGAGCCGCTGCCGTTGTTTGGCACGACACTCTCGATGCCGTCAAGGCCCTGATGCCGGAGTTTCCTGACGGCGAGCTCCGGGGAGAGTACCCCCTCGGGGATTAGGCACTGGGGAATGCCCCCGGAAGCGCTGCAGGGGGAGAGGCCCCTGGTGGGAGCGTCGGGAAGAAGTCGGTCGGCCCAGCCACCGGCGCCGAGGCTCCTGCGGTGGACGCCGACCTTCAAGATGCCACCCCGGTTGTCGTGGTGGAAGCGGAGCTCAACGAGGCTCTCCCCGGCCCCGAGGCCTGAACCTCCTCGCCCCCTTATTCTCTTTTTGCGCTGATATTTTGTAAGCCTCCGGGCATTTTTGTAAGGCTGGGGAGCCTATAATACCTCTGTAAAGACTTCCGACTTTATCTACAAAAATCTTTTTTGCAATGTTCTTTGCGTGCGCATTTTCCCTTTGTTTGTGGTAAACATTTTTATTTGCGCGGTACTGCTTTCATGTTGGGTTGGTTTTTCATCCAGCGATCGCACGTCGAGTTGAATTCGACCGTTTGCCAAGTGTGAAAAGACCGGTGAAAGGTCGGCATCTCCATGACCCCGAAGTCGAGGTGGAGATCGCTTAGTAGAGTCGTGTAGGAAGTTGAGCAGTGAAGCTGCTCGGTGGCTTCTTGATGAGAGCTTTGATCCTTGGCGTCGCCGGGTAAGAAATTACCAGCCAAGGATGGACCGAGCAGGGTAGCTGCTCCGTGGGCTCTTTATGAGGGCTTTGATCCTTGGCGTTGGTGGGTAGTGAACTACCAGCCATGGATGGACCGAGCAGGGTTGCTGCCCGGTGGCCTCTTGGTGAGGGCTTTGATCCTTGGCGTCGTGGGGTAAGAAATTACCAGCTAAGGATGGACCGAGCAGGGTAGCTGCTCGGTGGCCTCTTGATGAGGGCTTTGATCTTTGGCGTCGGTGGTTAGTGAACTACCATCCATGGATGGACCGAGCAGGGTTGCTGCCCGGTGGCCTCTGGGTGAGGGCTTTGATCCTTGGCGTCGGTGGGAAGTGAACTACCAGCCATGGATGGACCGAGCAAGGTTGCTGCCTGGTGGCCTCTTGGTGAGGGCTTTGATCCTTTGCGTTGGTAGGTAGTGAACTGCCATCCATGGATGGACCGAGCAGGGTTGCTTCCTGGTGGCCTCTTGGTGAGGGATTTGATCCTTGGTGTCGGTGGGTAGTGAACTACCAGCCATGGATGGACCAAGCAAGGTTGCTTCCCGGTGGCCTCTTGGTGAGGGCTTTGATTCTTGGCGTTGGTGGGTAGTGAACTACCAGCCATGGATGGACCGAGCAGGGTTGCTGTCCGGTGGCATCTTGTTGAGGGCTTTGATCTTTAGCGCGGGATGGCATTGAGAGGCCTGCTAAGGATAGACCGAGCAGGGTAGCTGCTCGGTGGCCTCTTGATCAGGGCTTTGATCCTTGGCGTCGTTGGGTAAGAGATTACCAGCCAGGGATGGACCGAGCAGGGTAGCTGCTCGGTGGCCTTTTGATGAGGGCTTGGATCCTTGGCGTCATTGGGTAAGAGATTACCAGCCAAGGATGGACCAAGTTGGGTTGCTGCCCGGTGTCCTCTTGGTGAGGGATTTGATCCTTAGCACGGGAGTGCATTGAGAGGCCTGCTAAGGATGGACCAAGTAGGGTAGCTGCTCGGTGGCCTCTTGATGAGGGCTTTGATCCTTGGCATCGTCGGGTAAGAGATTACCAGCCAAGGATGGACCGAGCCGGGTAGCTGCTCGATGGCCTCTTGATGAGGGCTTGGATCCTTGGCGTCGTTGGGTAAGAGATTACCGACCAAGGATGGATCGAGCAGGGTAGCTGTTCGATGGCTTCTTGATGAGGGTTTGGATCCTTGGCGTCGTTGGGTAAGAGATTACCAGCTAAGAATGGACCGAGCTGGGTAGCTGCTCGGTTTTGCGGGGTTCTGTTCGACCTTCCATGGTGTTTGAACATCGGAAAGAATGACCGTCGCGGGTGACACGTGTCACGAATGCATGCGGAAGGCGAAGCGTTTAGAAGAGCCACATCGCTACGACTTCAGTTCTCCAAGAAATACGGGATATCCGCCGCGTGGCGGTACAGTATTGGAAGAAATGAGCGACTGTTGGACTCTTGGGGGCGCTGTGGGGCTATAAAACAGAGGGCGTGTTGATTACTCCTTTCTCCATCCCCAAAACGCAAGAATGGATGAATTCCCTTTCTCCATCCCCGAGATCATTTCCTTCGAGGACGTATATCTGTATGACCAGCTGTGCTCCGAGGAGACGGTGCAGGCGGTGATCCGGCGTGTGGAGGACCATTTTGGACGACTGCTTCCTCGGCAATCACCGTTGCTTCAACTGCTGATGTACTCGATCTGGAGGGTATCGCCGGGGCTGCACAACCCCTTGTCCGAGCAACTGAAGGACGGGGCGGATGGTAAGATGAGGTTGCTATGCCGCTTCGGCCTGATCTCGATGAGTCGGCGGGATCGATCAGTGGCACTCGTCCTCGAGTGTTACCAATTGAGGAATCTCGCCGATGGGTGCCCGCCCGTGGAGCTTTATGGCCCGTCCGTGGCCACGAGGGTTCGCGGACAGCATCAGAGGCAGAGGTTCGAGGCGGCAAGGGCTTGGCCGGCGGAAATTTCCTCGGAATACCACGTGGAATATTTCTTGCACCCTCTTCCCCCGCTGCTGTAATTTTTTTTCTTTTTTCTGTAAGGCTGAGGAGCCCATAATACCTTATAAATAAAATTCTTCTTTTCGCAATGCTCTATTGTTTCCTTCTTATCATTTAAGTAAAAAGAACTTAAAAAGAATTTACATCGCTTTGTTAAAGAAGAAACATACATTCACAGACATTCTTTTCAGAGGTACAGTTTGAGCTTCTCAGTGTTGTAAGGCCGTGGAAATTTGCGACCATTCACGTCTTGTAAACGATAGGCTCCGCCGGGCAGGACCTCGGAGACGAGGTGTCACGACCCAAAATTTAGCACATGACCGGCACTTAAATCACATAACGTCCAAAGGCGTAACGTAATTCAAGTAAACTGAAGCCCAAAAATCTAAACCCTTTTTACGGAAAATAGTGGGGGTGCAGTTTTGAAATAAAGGTATAATGAAATAAAGTTTATCTATAAATGCATAACTAATGATATAAGAAAAATGCAAGTAGAATGTACTAAAGTTGAGAACATTTTTCTTCTTTTTATAAAAATTTGGGCAGTACCTCCCTTGTACATTTTGAACCGAAACCACATATACGTAACAATATAAAAGGCATCCCCAAGAGGGGGCTAGCTCTTCGCCAAAAGGCGGAATCACAACCACGCAAGTAATGTATATGACGCCCAACGGCGAAGATCAACACAAATGAATAATGTGAATAAAACAAGATATCAAATCCACCAATAGCGAACATATACCCCATCGCTCTAAGTCTCGCAACACAAGTTTTTCTAAGTCTTACTAATTATACAAATACTAGTTTTTCTGATTGATGGAGTTATCTAAATACAATAGGGAATAACAATAACAAGAGTGGGCACGATCTAATGTGTGTCCCACCTACCATAGCAAAATGCCCGAATGCAAGCTGTGTGCCAGCGATACTGCTACTGATCCCAAGCGGTCAAACCTGCAAGAACTATGGCACAACGGGGGTGAGTTGCCAACTCGTGAGTAGAAAACATCAGCAGGTAGAAATTGAATAAAACAACGATTTCCTAGGTCAACTATATCATGAAGGTAATACTATGATATCTAGGGTGACCGTGTCTGCATATATGCCAACAATAATCAATGCCTGTATGTATGTGGATATCATCCACATGCCCATCAATGACACAACAACATCATGGAACCTGAGTGTCCAGCATTGACACTCAAAACATCATGAAAGCATATGCATATAAATATAGGGATATCAACCAACGTGTGTCCATCAACGACACAGTAAAATCATGGAACCTGAGTGTCTAACATCGACACTCGAAATATCATGAAACCCGTGTCCAACATCGACACATAAATTCTCATATCTCGGGCTCTGTCAGTCCAGATCATCCCACGGGCTCCGTCAGTCCGGATCATCCCACGGGCTCCGTCAGTCCGGATCGGCCCATATCCATCTCACGACTCCGGTCGGTATCCCCCGGATAACCGCCGAGCCTAAATACTATCACCGGTAGGTAGTAGTTACTCTACCAGGCTCATCATCTACTGCACAACATACCTTTCTTGCCCCGGGGTAACATACCAGATCCACCATGTACATGCAAACGATTCATCCAACTCCTCGAATCGGGTATCACATAGCTCATAATCGAGAAAACACATGGTGGACGCCTCGAAATATCATATCAAGAGAAACCGGGTTTTTAAAACAATACATACTTTCTTTTAAAATATAACCACGGTTCTCAAATCCAGAATCTCATGAAAACAGCATCTCAATGCGTATAATCGTAAAGAATGATGTATGCAAACATAGAACAGAAATGTGAGCATATCAGTATATCATGCAACATAAAATAGTGATGTGAGCATATCAGTATATCATGCAAACGAGTCATGTGATACTACTAAACAATTAAGAGTAATAGCATGATATAGCAAGTTGACTGTGTAAGTGACATAACAATTATCGATGATGAAAGTGTGTGAGCTGGCAAATCTGTGTAGGTGTAACATACGCATCATCGATAATTGTGCAAGTGTACTAGTACAGGTATATGTAATGCAAAGAGAATATCATAAACGTAGCAGAAGGTAAATCGTGAATGCAATGTTACGTACCTAATCTAACATCTACATAAAGGCTAAACTAAGCATGGTAGACTGGGAGCACAATAT
The DNA here is from genome assembly GCA_030015575.1 of Agapanthus africanus. Classification (NCBI taxonomy): domain Eukaryota; kingdom Viridiplantae; phylum Streptophyta; class Magnoliopsida; order Asparagales; family Amaryllidaceae; genus Agapanthus; species Agapanthus africanus. The sequence continues at coordinate 150,248,366 of CM057346.1, forward strand.
CTATAACATATCCGAGTCGATGAAACTATCAATCGACAATCCAGCTTCACAGAATCACGTACGGCATAACCCATCGTACAGCATCCTCGAGTCAAGGGTATGGGTCAATCATCAGGTAAAACTCATCGCGTACGGTAATCTATCGTACGGCGGCATTAAACAAATAGGGATTCTATCAACCTATACAACAATGAGGGTTCGGATCTAAAGTCTCGTACGACATATCACTTGTTATTCTCATAAATATATATATACGCATGTCTCTCAAGTCACATCCGTATCAATTTCATATCATGTCTTGGCAACAGTATCTATATTCTTAATCACCTCGCATCCTTATATCGTCATAACAAGCCAAGTCATCTTATCTCATCACACTAATATCTCACATCATATAGCCTTATATATATTTATCCTATTTTACCGATCCCATAACACATCTATCTCAATCTTATTATATTCATCGATCTCATGTCATACCCTTATAGCTTTCCTCTCATATCTTGATATATGTATTCAATCATTCACACCATCTCCAACTAACTTTTTGACAATATCCGTAGTTTTCCTAGTATAGGTTTCTCCGACTATATTCTATATATATCGGTTTCCATTCATAATTTACAGGGGTGCTATACGCTATCCACCCGACTTCCCCCGTAGATATAAATCTACTCACCTGCAATACTCCTCGCTAGGCCGAAGTCGATGTGCTTCGTCATCTCGGAAATCCACGCGAAAGTACCTACAATAAATACACAGTCGTAATACCATTAAAATCAATGTCCGAAAACCGATACGGCACACGGTGCGCTCATAGGTTAGAACCTATAGCCTACACATGCAAAAACAACCAAACAACCCTTGTTGTTGACGTATAAACGTCCAACAACCAAATACAATATCAAGTACCAAAACCATGAATTCAAATATCGGAAAAACATAACCAAAACACTCTCAACTAGCTCCCAGATTGTATCTCAGGTTAATTGGGACTAAACAAGTAAGTACATGGGATAGGTTATAGAGTAATTGAGCTACAGGCCAAACCACATCATCAAAGCCAATAGGGGGTCCGGCGAGAATGCCCTAAAATCCGGCGTCGCCGGCCGTACAGAGAAGATTTGGGTTCATATTTTGGTGTTGGGTTTCTAGGGGTTTAGCTAAGTTAATAGACTTGTTTGTTTATCTCAGAAACATCCCAGATAGCACCAGATTCCATGTAGGCTAACATAAACTTCACAAAACCGACACGGAGAAAATTCTAAGTTCGTGTATCAGGTTCTATTCTTTGTTATAGGTCTAGAAAACCAATCTCTATGGTCTTATAAACACTCACTACTCCCAATTTACTAATTACAAGTCAAGGTTCCCACTAAACCTCAACTTGGAAATTTTAAGATCACAAATCCACACTTAATCAAATTCTAAACTAAACTAGGATATACTAAGCATAAACAACTTACCTAAAAGTGTAGGATATGCCTCATTTGGCAACTTAAGAATTTTCTTGAGTTTCTCAAAGTCTTCAAAATCCAAACTTGAAAGGTCCATAAGGTGTAGGATGAGGTGGGGATCATTTTAGTGAAGGGAGTATAGGGTTTTGGTGAAGGATTGGAGATGCTTTCATGGGGTAGAGGAGATGATGGAGGAGATGAAGAAGATGAAGGAGGAGTTGAAGAAAGATGAGGTGAAGAAATAATGGATGAGAGAAGTCAAGGGTGTGCCATGCCATCCTCTCTCTCTCTCTCTCTCTTGTGCCCATGCCCCATGGGTCCCCCCTTTCTCTCTTATCAATTATCCTCTCATGTCTTCTCTTATTCTCACCCTCTCACAAGCCTAAATACAAATAGAACAAGCACAAAGAAACAACATGCAATAACAATGCAACATAACATGGTGTACTAGCCATGACTAATTAAAAATACGGATTTGGCATCATCGTGATTAGTAGTGCACTAATCGAGTTTAATTTAAACATGCGTATAATTAATTATAAAAATGCCCTAATCCGATAAATATATTTTTAAATGAATAAATCATTTTAATCTCCAATTATTTCACAAATATTGGTATATATATTTATACCATTTTACGAAAACCACAAATTCTCAAATCGAGTAGTTTTCGCGAAATATATTATTTTAATATTAAATTCCAAAAATAATATTTTATATTTCTGAAATGTTACAATCTTCCCCCCTTAAATAAATTCGGTCCCCGAATTTAAATTTAAACCTCTAAATACTAAAACATTTCAATAATCTTGTTCAGATCAATGGGGCTCCGAAATCACGGAAGATACAGAAATACCACAGCGCATCATGTACGCATGAAAACGAGTACCAAACTCAAGGTCGAACTCCGTCAAGTGTAACGCAATCATCAGAGCTGCAATAGAGATGTAGATCTCGCAATCCACTACTGAAATCTAATATACTAATGTCAAAATCATAATACGTATATAGTACGCATCCATTTAAATTCTTTCAAAAACTGGATAAAACACATGGAAATCTTTTCCGAATCGCCGTGCGATGCGTAGCTCACGGCACAAGTGGCGGACGATCATTTGTAAAGTAGTAAATATATCTATATATGTTTTTGCTCAAATTACACGTCTCGCCTTTTAAAATATCCCATAAGGTTTTCCTTGTAAAATTTCATGTCACTCACGGACACGTAGGAAATAGCGAGACTATAGCTCATTTTTTAAAACCTTTTGGTAAATTTTTAATGTATGCAAAGTACCCAGACACTGTTCTCAGATCAGCCCTGCTCGGCTACTATATATAATATAGTGCCCACCATGAAATATATATTCAAGAGCAAAAATCGGTCTCAAAAAGGCGTATCCAATCATCACGTGCGTCTGGTGCGCACGGAAATCAAAGCCAAATACAAGTGCCACGAATGTGCATAAAATTAAAACTAAGTGTAACGGGTGTACACGAAAGCATCTGTCAAATGCAACTGGTGTGCATGACAACAACATTCCAGTGCATCTAGAGTGCACGAAAATCTCAACCCAGTGCAACTAATCTGCACGAATGAAAATCTAAATCAAGTGCGTTCGACATGCACGAATAAAATCTAAATCAAGTGCATTCAAGATGCATGAATAAAATCTCAATCAAGTGCATCCGACATGCATGAATAAAATCTCAATCAAGTGCATTCAAGATGCATGAATAAAATCTCAATCAAGTGCATCCGACATGCATGAATAAAATCTCAATCAAGTGCATCCAACATGCACGAATAAAATCTCAATCAAGTGCATCCGACATGCACAAAATCCCATACCATGCGCCTAATATGCGCAAAAATCCAACCCAAGCGCATCAGGTCCGCATAAATGCCCAGTGTAGTAAAGCGTACGAAAACGAGCGTCAAGCGCAAACGCACACAAAAACATAAATCTGGTGCAACCAATGCATGAAATAAAAATCCGGTGCAACAAATGCACGGAGTATGAATCTAGTGCAACCAATGCACAAAATACAAATTGGGTGCAACAAATACACGAAAACTCATCAATAACTCAACTGCATATAAAAACAACACAGAGTGCACCAAAGTGTATAAAATCATAAACGTGTGTAACTGCGTGCACAAAATACATATCAATGCACTGGAAGCACATGTGAGCTATACCGAGTGCAAGAATCAAATCGAGTGCGTACCACATGCACAAAATCTCATCGACAGTATTGAAATCCACGGAATCATAAATACGTGCAGTCAAGACACAAAATCAATATCAAGTGCAACTGATACGCACAAATCACAAACGAAATGTTGTGGTGTATAAACATAAGTCGGGTGCAGTAACTGTGCGCAAAATGAAATCTCCAGTAGGTGCAGCCATGGTGTACAAAAACAATATCATGAAACTCAACCATCGAAACTCAATTCCAAGAGATAAAAGTGTGATACTCGGATCACGAAACACGAATCACAATAAATGACATTGAGGTACACCTCCTTCAATGTCGAAATTATGCCGGTGCACCCAAAACTGGCAGAGCAAGAACATCCGTCTGATTCCTGCTCACGGTCTGGCGTCCTCTGTCTCTGGGTCCTCATTTTCTATGTGGATTACCAATCTCGCAATCTATCGGCTCGTCGGCCCGGTCAGGTGTACTAACGGAAACGATTCCGCTCTTGCACTCCTCTGGTCATTTCTCGGCCAATTAGTATGACCACTCGTAAAGCAGCACGTCACTGGCATCGGTCTCTGGCCCTCTGAATACACGTGACACAACTGATCCTCGGTGCAAATCTTATCGCAGCAGTATCCTGGAAGGCACCTGCTTAAGGTCTCTTCCGATCTCGCCTATGACGAACTGTACGGAGGTTAGCACTCTTGTATAATCTTTTCTCGTTTTCTGGACATCTGCGTTCTCAGCACTGCATTTCCTCGGGAACTGTCCGTATCCCAACGTCTCTGTATACATATCAGATCTCTAATCTCAACGGGGAGTAACAATAGCTCGTTAACATCTCGCACGAACCTTTTGTTTCACCCGTCTTCATTATCATCCACATCGAAATCACATCATGCTATCTGCGTACTGCAATTGTTCTCAGCTACAGTCAATCCGGAGTCTCTCACACGGACTCGAAATTATGAACTCGGTATTTTCATCACTCTATAGAAGATATCTAGCCGAACACGTTCTCGGGAACTCATCCAAATCATCAGACGAATACACTTTATTCGTCCTTTCTCGATCGACTCAAAACGCATCTGGGCGAGGTCCTTCTATCTGAAACTGGTCAACTTACCGATCTCATATCGGGGCATCTGACGAACAACGTCCTCTCTTGATCGATCTACCCTAGATCTGACTAAGATTCTCCACACTGGAAATTTTCAACTCAACCGAGTCCGCGTCGGCACATTAAATCTGGCGAATCATATTAGTAGCTCAACTCGAGATACAGTAGCTATCTCCTTTCAAATATCTACCTGAATGCTCCAATGGTTTTAGCTCATAAACTCTAGAAGCGACATCCCATCAATCTCAGCAACAGCTGGGTCATCCGTCTGCACGGTAGACGACATCACGATCTCTAAGGTAGGCTGCACATCAACAGTCCTCTCAATCTGGCAGCTTCTATCATTGGCTCGATCATCCGGTACAAAACTGAACACTCGCCTCAAACGAGAGGTCACAACACAAACACTAAACCGATACGTTCCCATATCACCAGAAAACACGATGGTCAGTCCTCGTCCATAACGAGCTCGCCCTGACCACATCACTAGCAAGAGCTCAATCTGTGCTCAAACCATGGTGACAGGAACCACAAGCATGTATCAATGAAGATAGATCAAAGGAATGAAAGGAATCAACAGATCCAGAATGGATACATGATCATAAGGAGGAATGGAATCAATGAGAGTATAATCATGGGAACGAATAGAATCAAGGATCTTAAATGGATGTATGATCATGGGAAAGAAGAGAATCACAGATCTCAAGATATATACATTCTGAGGTTACTTAAGTGGAGTATCGTATCGTAAGTATGCCGCGGAACATACGTACGGTACGTCACTCTACTTGAGTTGCCTACTCCATCAATCAGGGTCAACCTATAGAATGAAAGTTCGGGTCTAATACCCCTCCGTTAAGTCTGAGTTCCATAAGGTCAACCCTAGGTTTCAAAATATATACGCCCTAGACTCCGCATATTCAAATCCAGACTTAACCCAGGTTAAACTTAACGCTCTGATACCAACTTTTTCACGACCCAAAATTTAGCACGTGACCAGCACTTAAATCACGCAACGTTCAAATGCGTAATGTAATTCAAGTAAGCCAAAACCCAAAAATCTAAACACTTTTTATGGAAAATAGTGGGGGTGCAATTTTGAAATAAAGGTATAAAGAAATAAAGTTTATCTGTAAATGCATAACTAATGATATAAGAAAAATGCAAGTAAAATATACTAAAGTTGAGAACATTTTTCTTCTTTTTTATAAAAATTTGGGTAGTACCTCCCTTGTACATTTTGAACCGAAACCACATATACATAACAATATAAAAGGCATCCCAAGCGAGAGCTAGCTCTTCGCCAAAAGGCGGAATCACAACCATGCAAGTAATGTATACGACGCCCAATGGCGAAGATCAACACAAATGAATAATGTGAATAAAACAAGACATCAAATCCACCAATAGCGAACATATACCCCATCGCTCTAAGTCTAGCAACACAAGTCTTTCTAAGTCTTACTAATTATACAAATACTAGTTTTTCTGATTGATGAAGTTATCTAGATACAATAGGGAATAACAAATACAAGAGTCGGCACGATCCAATGTGTGTCCCATCTACCATAGCAAAACACCCGAATGCAAGTTGTGTGCCGGCGATATCGCTACTGATCCCAAGCAGTCAAACCTGCAAGAACTATGGCACAACGGGGGTGAGTTGCCAACTCGTGAGTAGAAAATACCAGCAGGTAGAAATCGAATAAAATAACGATTTCCTAGGTCAACTTTATCATAAAGGTAATACTATGATATCTAGGGTGACCGTGTCTGCATATATGCTAACAATAATCAATGCCTGTATGCATGTGGATATCATCCATGTATCCATCAATGACACAACAACATCATGGAACCTGAGTGTCCAGCATCGACACTCGAAACATCATGAAAGCATATGCATTTAAATATGAGGATATCAACCAACGTGTGTCCATCAATGACACATCAAAATCATGGAACCTGAGTGTCTAATATCGACACTCGAAACATTATGAAACCCGTGTCTAATATCGACACGTAAATCCTCATATCTCGGGCTCCGTTAGTTTTGATCGGTCCACGGGCTCCGTCAGTCCGGATCGGCCCATATCCATCTCACGACTCCGGTCGGTATCCCCCGGATAACCGCCGAGCCCAAATACTATCACCGGTAGGTAGTAGTCCCTCTGCCAGGCTCATCGTCTACTGCACAACATACCTTTCTTTCCCTGGGGTACCATACCGGGTCTACCATGTACCCGCAAACGGTTCATCCAACTCCTTGAATCAGGTATCACATAGCTCATAACCGAGAAAACACATGGTGGAAGCCTCGAAATATCATATCAAGATAAACCGGGATTTTAAAACAATACATACTTTCTTTTGAAATATAACCATGGTTCTTAAATCCAGAATCTCATGAAAACAACATCTCAATGCGTATAATCGTAAAGCATGATGTATGCAAACATAGAACAGAAATGTGAGCATATCAGTATATCATGCAACATAGAATAGTGATGTGAGCATATCAGTATATCATGCAAATGAGTCATGTCATACTACTAAACAATTAAGAGTAATAGCATGATATAGCAAGTTGACTGTGTAAGTGACATAGCAATTATCGATGATGAAAGTGTGTGAGCCGGCAAATCTGTGTAGGTGTAACATACGCATCATCGATAATTGTGCAAGTGTACTAGCACAGGTATATGTAATGCAATGAGAATATCATAAACATAGCAGAAGGTAAATCGTGAACACAATGTTATGTACCTAATCTAACATCTACATAAAGGCTAAACTAAGTAGGGTAGACAGGGAGCACAATATCTATAACATATCCGAGTCGATGAAACTATCAATTGGCAATCCAGCCTCACAGCATCAAGTACGGTATAACCCATCGTACGGCATCCTCGAGTCAAGGGTATAGGTTAATCATCAGGTAAAACTCATCGCGTACGGTAATCCATCGTACGACGATATTAAACAAATAGGGATTCTATCAACCTATACAACAATGAGGGTTCGGATCTAAAGTCTCGCACGACATATAACTCATTATTCTCATAAATATATATATATATATATATATATATATACACACACGCATGGCTCTCAAGTCACATCCGTATCAATTTCATATCATGTCTTGGCAACAATATCTATATTCTCATATCACCTCGCATCCGTATATTGTCATAACAAGCCAAGTCATCTCAACTCATCACATTAATATCTCGCATCACGTAATCTTATATATATTTATCCTATTTTACCGATCCCATAATACATCTATCTCAATCTTATCATATTCATCGATCTCATGTCATATCCTTATAGCTTTCCACTCATATCTCGATATATGTATTCAATCATTCAAACCATCTCTAACTAACTTTTTGACATATCCGTAGTTTTTTAGTATAGGTTTCTCTGACTATATTCTATATATACCTGTTTCCATTCATAATTTGCGGGGGTGCTATACGCCATCCACCCGACTTTCCCCATAAATATAAATCTACTCACCTGCAATACTTCTCGCTAGGCCGAAGTCGATATGCTTCGTCGACTTGGAAATCCACGCGAAGGTACCTACAATAAATACACAGTCGCAATATCATTAAAATCAATGTCCGAAAATCGATACGGCACACGGTGCACTCATAGGTTAGAACCTATAGTCTATACATGCAAAAACAACCAAACAGCCCTTGTTGTTGACGTACAAACGTCCAACAACCAAATACAATATCAAATACCAAAACCATGAATTCAAATATTGGGAAAACATAGCCAAAACACCCTCAACCAGCTCCCAGATTTTATCTCAGGTTAATTGGGACTAAATAAGAAAGTACAGGGGATAGGTTATAGAGTAATTGAGCTATAAACCAAACCACAGCATCAAAGCCAATAGGGGTCCGGCGAGATTGCTCTAAAATCCGGCGTCGCCGTCCGTACAGGGGAGATTTAGGTTCGTATTTTGGTGCTGGGTTTTTGGGGGTTTAGCTAGGTTAATAGACTTGTTTGTTTATCTCAGAAACATCCCAGATAGCACCAGATTCCCTGTAGGCCAACATAACTTCACAAAACCGACACGGGGAAAATTCTAAGTTCGTGTATCGGGTTCTATTCTCTGTTCTAGGTCCAGAAAAGCAATTTCTATGGTCTTATATGCAGGGTTACCTAGCACGGCAGCAAGGTTTCGGGAGGCATCGTCTATGCCAAATTCAAAAATTTGCCGTTCTAGCTAACCCTAAGTTAGAATCGTTAACTAGAAATCGACGGAATATAAAATGCAAACACTTTGCAAGTCTAGTGAGCAAGGAATACAACCTTTGTAGATCAGTCTGTCACTTCATTAGCTCCGTGTAGTAGTCCCTTCACTGCGATCAAGAAGTCCCGGACTCTAGAGAGGCTCCGATGAAGAAACGAACATGCTTGCTTTGAAGTCTTCGAGGCTGTAGATGATCTACGTCGAGGAGACACTAACCCAAGCTATCTCTTCACTAATCATGGAATTAGTGAAGCAAACACCCTATACTAAATGGCAAGTAGTAGAGGATGATGAAGTAGGAATTTTGCTCACATTAGAAATCATTGTCTCACTCAATCATCACTTTTGAAAAAGCTAGAAAGCTTTTGTCAAGAAGAAGAAGAAGAACAAGTTGTGATGAAAATGAATTATTATTGAGTTTAGAAATGCAACCAAGGGTTAAGCATATCATGCTTAACCCTTGTAGAGAGTTAACCATGAGCTAGGGTTAAAGGTTAGGTCAAAAAATATTTTAAGCTAGACAAAGAAAATGGACAAAGTCAAAGATACTTACAAGCTTCTACAAGCTTTCAACAAATATCAACCATGACAAATATCCATAATATTTGAATTACTTAATGATAAAATTTAAACCTTAATCTTAACCCTAGCATGGTTTAACCCTCATTAACCTTAGTTGCATTTGTAACCTAGCATGATACATTTAACATATATCACATATACATCAATGTATCCAAAGTGAGAACAGAAATCATAAGTGAGCTAATACTAGTTAATATAATGTAATATATCAAATATATAATTATACATTAGATTATCAAATCAACTCTTGATTTAATAATCCGGCTAATATCATATGAATCAACTTATCGAATCAACACTTGATCCGATAACCCGGCAATATCATATATAACCGACCGATATCTCATATCGCGAGAATAAAATACGGTATCTCATATCGTATCAATCTCAGTCCCGCACATATCACATATGTGCTCCTACTCCGTTTCGCTTGAGCCAGGAAACCCCTGTGTAGGACTCTAAAGACTCGTCAATACGCCGGAACTAGGTGATGATCATATCAAACACCCACAAGCCGCAAGCGGTCTGCTAAACGTAACGGCCACCCGGGTATTGAATGATTAGAAGATCAACAAGAAATCCTGTTCACACTCCTACGAATCCAATCAGTAACACTACCGTACAGTCCGGTCTCTTCACCTGATATGTCGCATATCTCGTCTAGGGGTGGTAAACGTCAGACCCCAGTAACTCGATAAGTCGTGTCGATATGAGGCTCATAACGGCTCGAGAAACTACTGATAACACTTACCAGTATATCTCTGAAGCAGCCTTGGCCAAGGACTTCCTGTTATAGCCAATCGAGCACAGCGCAAAATCAACTCCCAATACCGGGAGAGACGAAACCCCTCCTATCGCTCATTGCCTCCATGTGACTCAAGACTGTACCCAAAAGCCACCGTTTTGCACATTCTCTTGAACGTGGTAAGGTGGAAATCAAAGCACAGTGGGAATCACACAAGACTCTATGACGATCTCGGGTCTATAGACTAACCTATACCAGTGTCACCAGAGAATTGCCATCTGACGTTGGGTATAATACCATCTGGGAGTTCTCGGCAAGTCCGTTCAGTATACCCAGTCTCCACTGAGCACCCGTATACTATCTCTGATGTCAAACAACAATGGATATGGGATCATCCATCGCCCATCTACATGGGTCGAGAAGCTATACGCTAGTCTACACTGGTATATCGATGCCCTGTCTCGATACACCTACGACTAGGAACATTTGAAGGATGTACTTAGCGACTACACTGTCCCCACTAGTATGATCTGCATCATAATCCTGGTAGTCAAGTACTCATCCTAAGGGCTTTATCAACATGTAACATAGAGACAATCAGTGTACATGTTAAGATAAAGAGAAACCAGATAGCATACTATCATGTCGAGCAAGAAAGTCCTCCATATATATGTCCAAACATCCACTACAATATACATCGTATGTACAGTAATGGCCTCTAGGGCATACATATAACTAACAATCTTCCACTTGCACTAGGGCCATCTGTTGTAGTATCTCATACCCAACAATCAGCAGTGGTTGAAGTATCTCATACTCAACCATCCCATAAAAGTCTCTCCTGGGAATAGGCCTTTGTGAGTGGATTCGCCGTGTTGTCCTCTGTAGTCTACTCTCCTAACCTCGATCTCCCTGGAGATCATCCATCTCCATGATCAGGTGATACAACTTAAGAATATGTCTGGATCATAGATGGGATGGGGGTTCCTAGGCCTAAACCACAACTCCATTGTCACACAATGGCAGGAACGAAGTTCATCTCATGAACTAATATTCATCCAGACTACATCTTTGGTAGTATCCTTGGTAGCAATGTATCCAGCCTTTATTGTCTAGTTTGCCACGGTATCTAGCTTGGAACTCTTCCAACATACCGTTCCTCCACTGAGGGTGAAGACAATGCCTGTGACTGACATTCAGTCGTCCTTACCATCCTGGAAGCTATCCAGTGATTCTCCTTAGGATCGATTGATACCATCTCACTACACCTAGTGAGAATCCTAACATCCACTTAGATCTATCTCATAAATCCAAATCCCAAGATTTAGGAGGTATCACCTTGATCCTATATGGAGAATCCTTGTGATAAGAGGAGATTGACTGAGTGTAGTATAGGAAACTCCTTTCCTATCAAGAATATGTCATCTACGTACAATACGAGGATCACCACCATACTCCCTACTACCTTTTTTTGTATATACAAGGTTCATCTACCATTTTGATGAAGTCAAACGCTTTGGCTACGATATCAAAACAGATGTTCCAACTCCGCGATGTCTGTTTTATCCCATAAAGCAACTTGCACATGTTTCCGCTGCTCCCACTGTCTACGAAGCCCTTTGGCTGTCTACTTATAGACGCTCTCTTCTAAATCACTATTTATAAAATCAGTCATGACACCAAACTGCCAGATATCGTAGTCATGGTATGTAGCAATGGCAAGTATGATCTGGATAGACTTAAGCATAAAGACTAGAAAAGGTTTCATCATTATCCACATCTGGTCGATGACGAGAACCTTTTGCAACAAGTCTTAGCTTTGAAAGTCTCAACTTTTCCATGTACACCAAGTAATCTTCTCAAGATATACTTGCTCCTGATGGGGATTTAACCCTTCAGATAAAGCAACCAAAGTCCATACTTTGTTGGTGTATATGGATTCCATCTCAGATCGCTTAGCATCCAGCCATTCTCACAGAGTCCCCACTCCTGATCGTTGGGAACTATTGAATTTTTGGTTCTACCAAATTATCAGCTGCAGTTTGTATAGCTGGAACTCTTTCCAGTTCTACCTCATGACCACTAATTACTTCACAAGAAAATCCTTTTCTAAAAAGGTGGCATGCTGAGAAATAAAACACATTTTGTTCCTTGGTGTGGTAGAAGAAATTCCCTTGCAAATGCTTGGGATATCCAACAAACTTCCACAGAACTGAACTTGCCCCGAGTTTGTCTGGATTTTGCTTTTAGATATAGGCCGGACAACCCCAAATCTTAACATCCTTAAGAGATGGGCTCTTCCCATACCATATCACATATGGAGTGGTAGGCACCTGATTTGATTGGAACCCTATTCTATAGGTATGCAACTTCTCAAGTGCATAACCCCGAAAAGGAAATAGGCAACTCGGTAGTACTCAACATAGAGCACATCTTATCACATGGGGTGCGATTGCTCCGCCCCGATACACCAACATGCTGTGGTGTATACGGAGGAGTAATGCTGAGAGAGAATCTCATTCTCCTTTAGAATAATCCAGGAATTCCGTGCTCAAGTATTCTCCTCCCTGATCTCATCAAAGGACATAATACTTATACCCATTTTGGTTCTTTAGTTCTAACTTATATTCTTTGAATTTTTCAAAAGCTTCAGACTTGTGTTTCAACAGGAACATATGTCCGAATTTTGAGAGATGATCAGTGAATGTAATGAAGTACAAAGAACTAGTCCTGGCATGTGTAGACAGGGGACCTAGATACATCATCATGTATCAATCCCAAGAGTTCACTAACTCTTTCTCTGTTTCCAATAAAAGGAGCTATGGTCATCTTATCTTTGTGACATGACTGGCAAGTTTCACAAGATGTAAATTCAAACTAATTTAAATATGCATCTTTATGTAACTTAGCTAGTCGGGTCGCATTGATATGACCTATTCTACAATGCCTCAAGAAAGATTCATTCATTTCTGAACTCTTCCTCTTGTGTGTGTTATGTACGTTAAGAACCGTGGTTTGATTTAGAACGTATATGCTTTTAGATAACGTTCCTGAACCGATCAACTTTTGATATAGGAAATGTTCAAAACATTATCCAACAATACAAAATTATATCCTTCTTTACTAAATAAAGAGACTGATATGATGTTGTACATCAGGTTCGGTATCTAATAACATTCGTTCAGAATCATTGTATTTTGGTAATACAGGGTGATAACTGCCAACTGCTTTGGCTGCAACACTTGCACCGTTTCCAACTCTTGAAACTTATCATCCATTCTCAGTTCTCTACCTTTCTGTAGCCTATGTAACAGATTACATATGTGGGATCCTGATCTGGTATCTCATACCTAGGACGTAAAGGGCACTGAGAAACAGTTCTCGGTAATAAACACACCCGAAGAAGATTTATCAACATACACTTTTTTCGTTTGGGCGGCACGGGAATCCCGCTAATCCCCTATTTCCTGTTCGGTCTTATAACAGTTATAAGTTGGAGCGGGACCAACGTTCCCCAGCTTAGTATAACAAGCGGGTTCAGTCAATACATCCATATTATTATCTTGGTTAAGGCGTGACATGGTCGCTACCTGGAGAGAGAGAGAGAAGAAAACACTCAGCGTATTCTCTTGCAAGATTAGATTGGTTATTAATTTATCTAATCAGGATGGCTCCCACTGTTTTAGTCAAATCTTCCTTCAAACCCTAAAAGGAAAGACTAGTCGGGATTAATTACACCCTACAAGTTCGCCAATCTTTCGGCCATGCCAGTGTCGGTAGTTTGAGGGAGGTTCCCCGTGTTGTCGCACATACCTAATTAAAATAAACCTCGTTTTCCTAGGGGCGTAACCCCGTTGACACCTTTCTAGACATCTACTTGATCGGCTAATTGTAATGTGTAAAACTCTCCCAGGAGTAACTCTTACTCGCAGTGGGTATCAGGATCCAACCATCTCATAGAAGGTATGCAATCTCATTGCAAATTTCAACACTTGAAATTCCCGATAATGTTTTACCCCTAGCAACCTATGACCTTGACGAAGGCCAACAAACCATAGGCGGCTAGTCAAGTTCAACCCGTATATTTCCTGATTGAATTAAACCCAACCGCATGACCCTTGACGGAGGCCAATAAAGTCGCACGACTACCTTAACTCAATCGCATCATATGCTTAAGCAGATAAGCATAAATAGCTACCGCACACTACGCCTTGACGAAGGCCAACAAACGTAGCACGAAATACTATGAAGTACTTATCTGAAATGACGGAGTGCTACGACAGGTTTTTAAGAAAACCCTTTGCATAATGAACTTGATATCGTCGTAGAATCGAGTGATTTTGAAAAGGAGTGTTTTTGAGGCTTTTACTAGTTTTGCTAAAGAGGTCACTCCCGGTGAAGGGTTCTCGGCTCTTTCCTTATCGAATAAGGTGTAGGATATTTCACAAATACCACTATGCAAAGCAAAAACTATAAAAGCAATCAAAAGACAAACCGAGTTTGTAGCATCTGCTAGTTATTGATAAAGAGGTCACTCCCAGTGAAGGGATCTCGGCTCTTTCCTTATCGAATAAGGTGCTGGATATTCTACAAGGAATACCTCTATGCAAAGCAAGAATTAGAGCTACCAGTTTTTAAAACAAGTTTCTATAACATCTTTTAGATTTCTTTTATTTCATTAATCTCATTAATGAAGTCCCATTTAATTATGCTTCCCAAGCAACACATATGAAACGAAAGCAACAGTATATAATATATATCATATATATATAATATAAGCATTCGTCTCAGAATATAATCAATGATCACATCACAGAATATCGCAGCAGAATAAAACCATATGAAATATTGGATATACTAGGATTTCCGTGTTTTAGATTAAGCCAGTATAAAACACGGATTTCACGGTCGTGATGAACAGCCAATCCCATACCCCTAGACCCCTATGAGAGCGGCAAGCAACCTTACCAATTCTAGAGTTAAGAGACCCGGTCTCGACTCCTCGAGATGGTCTCCCACCGGACCCTAGAACCCGGTTACTTGTGCTCCCCGCCTTGGGTCTATCCTAATGCGGAAAAGTAAATAATATACAATGGTGACATCATCCTCAACCCGGAAGTTCCCCAATATAAGAATATTATATACAATGAATTTTACATGAATGAAAATAAAAACCCTCATCTCACATAAAACCCCCGGCTATTCAATCACGACGATCCAATATAACATATCCCAGCAACACATAACATCACATGTCATCAACGTAAGTAAATATGCGTATCCCAATTGTCGTTGACATATAGCACTGAAACCGGCGATACACCATATATTACACTTACGGTCGCAGAAAAGAAAGTGAAAAACTACAACAGTTGGAATCCGCAACCACGTTAGACATCACATGCCTAACCATATGAATTCCTTAGACATCACATGCCTAACAATTATAAACCCCGCGTTTTAGTCTCGATATTCAAAACCTCTTTTAATATCTAGTCGGGCAATTCAACAAGATTCCCGACATCCTGATCGAATGCTCGTCGAAAACTTTAGTAGACGGCCCCACCCCCCGATACCGTCGACGAAGTGCACTGAGGCGGAACACCACTGCCGCGAGCACCCGAACGGATGCTTTTGGCGATGGGGTTCTCCTACAGTCACTTGGTCGGGGCTATGGGGCGTGGCTATCTAATAATGTTACCCGGCGAGTATTCGTGTACACTACGTGATTGCGACGGACTTTTGATCACATCAAAATCCCGTAGCAACCGATCAAATGAGACCAAACTGCTAGATTTATAACATTCAAATTAGTTATCTCATAACTCCTTGTGCATTCCAAATATTGTATCCCATCACATAATATCCGGACGATGTTAAACTTTTCGATCGATTCATCAAAGTCTCACAATTTTCCGACAGCTCAACGCTTGAGCAAAGTCTAGTAATACCCAGAATATACCACAGTACCTATGCACCAGCCGTAGAAGGGCAAACCCAAGCCTCACTCATGTCGCCACGGAACTACGGCAAACCCTAGGGTTTGACCGCGGTTCTGCGATCCAAAAAAGTCGAGTTAGGGTTTCATTCTTCTAGAGGGTTCATAGGATTACTTGCATGTTTTTCCGAATACGTTAAATTTGGAAAAATGGGTTTTTAACATTCGATCGAACTTTTTAACTTCGTCTAGACAACATGCGAATAACCCGAAACAATGTTAAAACTACGAATACGAAACACTCCAAATTGTTTATAGTGTAAGATTACATAACATGCAAAATTAGCAAAAACAAACAACACCTGAAACATCAAATCTAAGTCACTGGAACACAGAAAAATTTTCCGGGGGGGTGGTGGTGGTGGTGCTTGGTTTTGGCCGAGATGTGCATGGTGGTGGCCGGCCAAAATTTTTGGGTTTTTCCTGAAATTTTTATGGTGTTCATGATATAACTCATACATCACTCTGTACGTGTTTAAAACTTTTTTTGAACAACTTTTAAAATCGACAGAAACTTCATTTTTCGGTTTCAAGTTTTGGAGTATTTCGGTTTCGTAATCCTACCAAAATCCGTATAAATTTCTAGCATGGCTCTGATACCACTACAGGGTTACCTAGAACGGCAGCAAGATTTCGGGAGGCATCGTCCATGCCAAATTCAAAAATTTGCCGTTCTAGCTAACCCTAACTTAAAATCGTTAACTAGAAATCGACGGAATATAAAATGCAAACACTTTGCAAGTCTAGTGAGCAAGGAATACAACTTTTGTAGACCAGTCCTTCACTTCATTAGCTCCGTGTAGTAGTCCCTTCGCTGCGATCAAGAAGTCCCCGACTATAGAGAGGTTCCGATGAAGAAACGAACATGCTTGCTTCGAAGTCATCGAGGCCGAAGATGATCTACGTCGATGAGACACTAACCCAAGCTATCTCTTCACTAATCATGGAATTAGTGAAGTAAGCACCCTATACTAAATGGAAAGTAGTAGAGGATGATGAAGTAGGAATTTTGCTCACATTAGAAATCATTTTCTCACTCAAAATCATCACTTTTGAAAAAGTTAGAAAGCTTTTGTCAAGAAGAAGAAGAACAAGTTGTGATGAAAATGAATTATTGTTGAGGTTAGAAATGCAACCAAGGGTTAAGCATGTCATACTTAACCCTTGTAGAGAGTTAACCATGAGTTAGGGTTAAAGGTTAGGTCAAAAAATATCTTAAACTAGATAAAGAAAATGGACAAAGTCAAAAATACTTACAAGCTTCTACAAGATTTCAACAAATATCAACCATGACAAATATCCATAATATTTGAATTACTTAATGATAAAGTTTAAACCTTAATCTTAACCCTAGCATGGTTTAACCCTCATTAACCTTAGTTTCATTTGTAACCTAGCATGATACATTTAACATATATCACATATACATCAATGTATCCAAAGTGAGAAAAGAAATCATAAGTGAGCTAATATTAGTTAATGTAATGTAATATATCAAATATATAATTTTACATTAGATTATCAAATCAACTCTTGATTTAATAATCCGGCTATATCACCTATAACCGACTAATATCATATGAATCAACTTATCGAATCAACACTTGATCCGATAACCCGACTATATCATATATAACCGACCGATATCTCATATCGCGAGAATAAAATACGGTATCTCATATCGTATCAATCTCGGTCCTGCACATATCACATATGTGCTCCTGCTCCGTTTCGCTTGAGACAGGAAACCCCTGTGTAGGACTCTAAACACTCGTCAATATGCCGGCAGTAGGGGATGATCATATTAAACACCCACAAGCCGCAAGCGGTCTGCTAAACGTAACGGTCACCCGGGTATTGAGCGATCAGAAGATCAACAAGCAAGCCTGCTCACACTCATGCGAATCCAATCAGTAACACTTCCGTACAGTCTGGTCTTTTCACCTGATATGTCGCATATCTCGTCTAGGGGTGGTAAACGTCAGACCCCAGTAACTCGATAAGTCGTGTCGATATGAGGCTCATAACGGGTCGAGAAACTACTAATAACACTTACCAGTATATCTCTGAAGCAGTCTTGGCCAAGGACTTCCTGTTATAACCAATCGAGCACAGTGCAACATCAACTCCCAATACCGGGAGAGACGAAACCCCTCCTATCTCTCATTGCCTCCATGTGACTCGGGACTGTACCCAAAAGCCACCGT
Organism: Agapanthus africanus; assembly: GCA_030015575.1. Taxonomy (NCBI): domain Eukaryota; kingdom Viridiplantae; phylum Streptophyta; class Magnoliopsida; order Asparagales; family Amaryllidaceae; genus Agapanthus; species Agapanthus africanus. The sequence continues at coordinate 150,266,959 of CM057346.1, forward strand.
TTTGCACGTTCTCTTAAACGTGGTAAGGTGGAAATCAAAGCACAGTGGGAATCACACAAGACTCTATGACGATCTCGGGTCTACAGATTAACCTGTACCAGTGTCATCAGAGAACTGCCATCTGACGTTAGGTATAATACCATCTGGGAGTTCTCGGCGAGTCCGTTCAGTGTACCCAGTCTCCACTAAGCACCCGTATACTATCTCTGATGTCAAACACCAATGGATATAGGATCATCCATCGCCCATCTACATGGGTCGAGAAGCTATACGCTAGTCTACACTGGTATATCGATGCCTGTCTCGATACACCTACGACTAGGAACATTTGAAGGATGTACTTAGCGACTACATTGTCCCCACTAGTATGGTCTGCACATAATCCTGGTAGTCAAGTACTCATCCTAAGGGCTTTATCAACATGTAACATAGAGACAATCAGCGTACATGTTAAGATAAGAAGCAACCAGATAGGATACTATCTTGTCGAGCAAAAAAGTCCTCCATATATATGTCCAACCATCCACTACAGTATACATCGTATGTACAGTAATGGCCTCTAGGGCATACATATAACTAACATTATAAACATTCACTACTCCCAATTTACCAATTACAAGTCAAGGTTCCCACTAAACCTCAATTTGGAAATTCTAAGATCACAAATCCACACTTAATCAAACTCTAAACTAAACTAGGATATACTAAGCATAAACAACTTACCTAAAAGTGTAGGATATACCTCATTTGGCAACTCAAGAATTTTCTTGAGTTGCTCAAAGTCTTCAAAATCCAAACTTGAAAGGTCCATAAGGTGTAGGATGAAGTGGGGATCAATTTTAGTGAAGGGAGTATCGGGTTTTGGTGAAGAATTGGGGATGCTTTCATGGGGCAGAGGAGATGATGGAGGAGATGGAGAAGATGAAGGAGGAGTTGAAGAAAGATGAGGTGAAGAAATAATGGATGAGAGAAGTCAAGGGTGTGCCATGCCATCCTCTCTCTCTCTCTCTCTCTCTCTCGAGCCCATGCCCCCTGGGTCCCCCTTTCTCTCTCATCAATTATCCTCTCATGTCTTCTCTTATTCTCACCCTCTCACAAGCCCAAATTCAAATGGAACAAGCACAAAGAAACAACATGCAACATAACATGGTGCACTAGCCATTACTAATTAAAAATACGGATTTGGCATCATCGTGATTAGTAGTGCACTAATCGAGTTTAATTTAAACTTGCGTATAATTAATTATAAAAATGCCTAAATCCGATAAATATATTTTTAAATGAATAAATCATTTTAATCTCCAATTATTTCACAAATATTGGTATATATATTTATACCATTTTATGAAAACCCCAAATTCGCAAATCGAGTAGTTTTCGCGAAATATATTATTTTAATATTAAATTCCAAAAATAATATTTTATATTTCTGAAATGTTACACGAAGAAAGGACCATCCCATTTTAGGGAAAACTTATGCAGCTTGCCTTGATCGACGAACTCATTCCGTCTTAGGACTAAATCTCCGGTCTTGAAGAAGCGACGCTTGACTCGCGTGTTATAGTAACGGGCGGTTTGCTGTTGATAGGCGGCTGCTCTGATCTGAGTCCGGTCCTGTTTCTCTAACAAGATGTCCAGGTTATTTCGGAAGGCCGAGGTGTTCGCTTCGTCGTCGAAGTGCTCGACCCGGTAACTGGGGAGCCCGATCTCCGCTGGGACCATCGCCTCGATACCGTAGCAGAGGCTGAAAAGGGTCTCCCCGGTGGGGGTTTTCTTCGACGTGCGCAGGGCCCATAAGACCCAGGGTAATTTCTTGACCCAACTGCCTTGGCGTCCTTCTAGGCGCGTCCGAAGACCCCGGAGGACGTCTCGGTTAGCGACCTCGGCTTGCCCGTTGCCTTGGGGATGTGCAACCGCGACAAACTTCATGAGGATATGATATTCGCGGCAGAATTCCTTAACTTTTCGTTTTCGAAATTTGTCCCATGGTCGGTGATGATACTCCTCGGGATGCTGAACCGGAGTATCATGTTGTTCTGCAGGAACTTGATAGTCGTGGTGGCATCTGGTTTCCTGATGGGAATGGTCTCGATCCACTTCGTGAAGTAGTCCACCGCGATGAGGACGTACTTGTGCCCGCCCATACCGGTAGGGAATTGGCTATCATGTCCATTCCCCACTGGGAAAACGACCACGAAGAGGTTAGGGCGGTTAGCTCGGTAGCCGAAAGGCGAGGCATGCTTCCATGGAGTTGGTGTTGCGCCACGGCAGCGCCCCGGCCTTGTACTCGAGGCCAAAATGCGGAATCAAAAATTTTTCCTTACTTGGAAACCGGCGCTACCGCGGACAATGAAAACCCGGATCGTAACCATTAACCTAATGCTAGCATTCAAGAGATAGGGTGAGAAGTATACCAAGAGATCCGAGTCCTCCGGTCTTCATCTCCACTCCGATCTCCTCGCGGGATCTCCGTCCGTCTCCTCCTCGTCGGAAAGGGCACCATGAAGCCGGGTACTTTTACGGGCTCCCACCTCAATACCGAGGCAACTCGCGCATGAAGCCGGCAACTCGACATGCTCAAGATATGCTGTAGAATGTGTAGTGTAGAATCATAGTAGTCTCACTTGGGGTTTGTTGCCTTTGAAGATGATGGAGGAATCAAGACTAGAAAAATGGTGCTTGCATTTTTCTAGCATGAAAAATGAGATCAAGAAAGATCAAACTCTCAAGAATGAATACTCTCTCTTCTTCTTCTCTTTTCTTCTTTTTCCTCTCATGAAAAACTTATCATATTCATCAAGTGAGAGGAAGAATGGTGGAGGAAACAATATGAACACATAAACATGAAGGGAGGTGAGTGTAGGAAAAAGGAGAGGGTGACCATATCCTAACACCATCATCACAAACTCACATCAAGCTTAAAATCAATCCTAATCACCTTTTCAAGAAATGATGATAGAAAAGAAAGGAATATAAAAGATGCTTTCATAATAAATACTTTTACAAATAAATCCTCCACAAAGTGTAATTTGCAAAACTGCAAATTACCCCCTCCATCGGAAAAGTCCGGCCGGGAAAGAACAAAGGAAAACCGGCCGGAACGGAAAGCAAACTGGCAACTCCAGAAAACTGGTCCCGTAATAAATTACAGGAAAACCCCCATACTGTGCATACACACCCGCATCTGTATTCCGTCCGGATACAAATGCAATGAGACAAAATCTACACTGTACTAAACTAGGACCGGCTTAAGCCAAAGCCGGCTAGTAATATCCGTCCGATCCTGATCCGTGCAATACCGCACGTATCTGATCGAACCCTGCCATATAACCATACGGCCACTAGTACAAAACTGTCCGATCCTGATCCGTGCAATACCGCACGTATCTGATCGGACCCTGCCATATCTCCATACGGCCTCTACAGCGTTTCGCCCGAAAGCTTGAGTAACTGTAAGTGTGGTGGACTCTGAAGACTCGTCAATCCTATGGCTGTGGATTTAACCGCTAGCACGTCAGAGGTATTAGCCAATACGTGACGGGCCACCAGCTATTGACCAAAAGGGACGTCGATGAGCGAACTCATCCTGACACCCTACTGAGCCTGTCAGTGACAATATCCGTACAGTCCGGTCCATTCGTCTATGAGCATCGCATGTCGGGCCTAGGGGGTTGGTAAAAGTCAGACCCCCAAAAGCGGTACAAGTCGTGTCGGAGTGTAGCCCAGAACGCCCTGAGATACTACTGGAATACCTACCAGTAAATCTCCTGCCTCGGCCGAGGGCTTTGCGTAATGGCTCTCCTAGACACAGCGCGACCTCACCCCCAATACCGGGAGAGACGAACCCCTGAAGATCCGCTCACTGCCTCCATGTGGCTCGGGACTGTACCCAACTAAAACCTGTTTGCACGACTCCTTTGAGCCGTGGTAGGGTAGTAATCAAAGCACAGTAGGAACTCACACGAGACAAATGACGATCCTCAGGTCGATGAACTAACCTGTACACATGTCACCAGGGAACTGCTATCTGATGTCTGGTATAAGACCAACTAGCAGGTTCCCGGCGAGTCCTGTCCGGTGTACTCATAACCGAATGAGCACCTGTATACATCTTAGGTGAACCAACTGACACCAGTGGCTTGTGAGACCGGCCACCGCCCCTCGTCGGGGTCTCGACTGTATACACTAGTCTACTAATGGAGTATCGATGCCCTGTCTCGAAACTCCTACGACTAGGGACGTTTTAAGGATGTGCTTATAGACTACCAGCTCCCACGTATATGATCGCCATCATACTGCTGGTGGTCAAGCAAGAATCCTAGGGGTTCTATCAACGTGTAATAGCGACATGTCAGGTCACCTAAAGCAGTACACGATGATAAAGATAAACCAGATAGCATACTATCATCTCGAGTAAGACTGTCCTACCGGGATAGGTCCTCCCTCAATCATTGCAATCACGTGCCTGTGATCCAATAATTGACTCTGAGGGCACTATCTCCAACAATCTCCCACTTGCACTCAAGGCTAATTATTGCGATGCCGCATACTCACAGCCCGTGTGATACCGAACACCCAACTCCTCTACTAGTCAGTCTCACAAAGCTCGTTTGCGAAACTATTGCGTTCGAGGAATAGCCTCAGTGAGTGGATCCGCTGTGATGTTTCTTTCTATGTCTCTCTATATCTCAAGTTCGCGGAGAAAGTCATCTCCCGAAATGAGCAATACCTGTCTTAGAATGTCTGGATGTCTGATGGGACCTAGCTCATAAATGAACTCCAAATCCAAACTTCTTAGACTGTATCGATAGCTGAACTTAATCAGTATCCTGCGCCATGCCACCCTCAGTATTGCCTTGGACCACCTGTCCAAAATACTGCCCCTCGTCAGAAGGAAAACTATAACTCTGACAACCTCCTTGTCGTCCATGTCACCTTGGAAGCCTGGAATGATAACTGTCTCCCAAATGAGGCTGTCGTTATCATATCCCTAGAACATCAACTTATGTTCTAAAACTGCTTCCGACTGTTTCTCCAGGATTGGATCAATATCAACTTATTGCATCTAGTGCAAGAACAACATCTGGTGTGGTACTTGACATCTCATGATTGACTCAATTGCCTAAGCAAGTGATCTGCCAATCATGAGTATCCCTCTCCCCTTTAGTCTATAAGACACCTTTAGAGAGGGTGACTCCATCAACTGCAGGTACACTACCGTGTCAGGAGTCGTCCATTCTAAATACTCATAGAATGCTGTCAAGGTACCCAGATTGGGAAACCACCCAAATCTAGATCTAAAACCATAGATCTAGTAACCAGTATGTCAGATATTATGTCCAAGTCCCATGTGGAGAAACCACTGTGTGACAACCAAAGTATAACCGATCGTAGTATAGGAGTATCTTTTCCTATTCTGTGTATGTCATCCAAATACCAGGACATCATACCCTACTACCTTCTCAACAGATCCATCCCCTATTCTGATGACGTCAAACCTATGACTGTCACATCAGAAATAGATGATCTATCTCCGCTACATCTTCTTTAGTCTATAAATAGACGTAAGCCTGATGTCCACCAATGCTTCCGCTGCTCCCACTGACTACGACAACCCTCTGGCAGAGTCATATAGACGTGCACTTCCAAAGCTAGTTTAGAACGACGCTATACTCATCCTCCTGCTGGGTCTCGCAGCCTGGAACATCAGCAATGGCAAGTGTGGGTAAACAAGAACTTCTCTGTCACCGTCCTTGAGGCTACCGGAGTACCTCTCGGGTGCCTGAAGTTACCCACCGTATCTGCGGAGTGGCCAATGGAATGTCAAACCAGATTGAATCTTTAGGTTCCTTATCAAATCTTCAGTAATCGTTTGTGGTTCTGGAATTACTTCCAGTTCTACCATACTCCCACTACTGTTTTCTGAAAAATCCATTTTTAATAAACTGTGGCGAGTCTAGAACAATATTTCTATTGATCTGCCAGATGGTAGAAAGTCAACCCTCGTCATAGCCTGGGTCAACCCACAAACAGCCATTACAGAAACGTGCCTTGAGTTGTCCAGTGTCTGGTTTTAATCATAAGCCGGACAACTCCCCGTACCTTAACATCGTTAAGATATGAACTCTTCTATATCCAATATAGAACCAGAGGCACTGATTCAATTTAACCAGATTCAAATCATGCAGCTGTCACCAGTGCATGTCAACTAAATGGAAGGAGGCCGATCAGCGTTACTCAACTTAGGAATGCTTCCAATTATGAGTAACCTGAAAGAGAAGCAATTTCTCTTTATCATTACTATCAACTGAATACCATACACAAGTATCTACATCTTCGATCACTTTGAAGAATCCCGATACTTGCTATACCTGGTTCTCTACTCTATTCAAATACCTATAACTCCTCAAAACTTAGACCCTGTGTTTCTACGAAACACATGTCTAAGAACTAGAGAAGTCAAAAGTAAACAGAATATAGTATGAGGACCAACCCCTCTGTCCTAATGGACACTGGACAACATACAATACTCTGTATAAGTCCGCTGAGTCTAACAACTCTTTCACTGTGTGTCGTAGGTTGAAAACTGTACTTATGGTTAAGAAGAATTACACCGCTGTTTAATGCTCCTTACCTAACCATCCACTGATATAGGTAAATGTCATCGACATAATATCAAAAGGTATATCTCACTCTATGAAAATAGACATACAGATATATCAATTTGAAATTGGTGCACAACAGCGGATATTCAAAACCAAATATTTGCCGACCGGCAAACAGCCCAGGTGATCTCCTCAAATATCACCGATTACAACGAATCCCGATATAATGAGGATGATCACCCAATTCCCAATAACTTACTCCCACTCACCATCTGTAAAACCATACAGATGTGAGAATCAAACCTGGTAAATACATACCCTGGAGTAAGTGTCTAATCAGGAAATCAGTTTTCATTTAACAGTACACATTGAAACTGAAACATTGAAATGTTTCGATGGGGTATCTGGGTATTCCTAGTAATGCCTCTACCATTATCCAGATTCACAACTAAAACCATATAATTCTTTTCCACCTCTCCAAATCCCTTTATATGTCTTTAGTCGTTACCTTCTGCACACCCTTTAGGCCAAATGGTTTTCTTCCTTCCCTACCGTTCGGCACCAGCCTATGGTTTGGAAGAAGACTATCCAATAAGCATAATGGGTGTACTGTCCTAGTCCTAGGAGCACTCGCAATGCGAGAGAAGGTGAAGATAAAAGACAACCGAATAAACCTTATTCCTATTTCTCCTGAACCAGAATCCATCCCCGAACTGGAACAAGTTCCTTTCGAGTTCGTATATAACCATACGATGGAGTATCCAATAAACTGTGGATCTTCGTAGTGATACGGAGTGTCCTGGAGAAATACAAAGGTGATTTAGGATTGGCGAAGAAATACTTGGTTTTGGTCGTGAATAACAGTCGCAATTTACTTTGCCCTCTTACTAATCCCTTGCTTTGTCTTAATCTTAATACCTTCTGCACACTGTTTAGGCTAATTGGTTTTCTTCATTCCCTACCGGTCGGCACCAGCCTAAGGTTTGGAAGAAGACTATCCAATCTGCATAATAGGTGTACTATCTCCTAAACCAAGGAGTACTCATAACTTAAGAAAAGGTAAAAGGGAAAAGACAACTGAATAATCTTATTCGTTTTCTCCAGAACCGGAAACCATCCTCGAATAAATTCCTTCGAGTTCGTATCTAACCATACGATGGTTTTGTCCAATGGAAGTGGACGTTCGCAGTAATATGGGGTGTCCTGGAGAAAAAGGGTAAAAGTAGGAGTGGCAATGAGGTCAGCGACTCTGACAATCCAAAAGCCAGTGTTAAGAAGGTTCGGTCAACTTGGTCACTGAGTCATAGTCTAGGGTCAGGTCAATGGTCGCTGCCAGAGAGAGAGAAAAGAAACACTCAGCGTGCACTCTAACCTAGATCAGAATGGTTATCCCTTTATCTAATCTGGAAACCTCCCACTGTACCTCAAATTCTCCTCCAAACCTTAAAGAAGAATTAGTCGGGGTCACCCGAGGAGTAAACCAACTCATCAGTGGGAATCGGGATCCAACTATCATCGCATGATAACGTGACGGAATCCGCTCACGCTATAACACTCCAGAAGGTATGCGCATATCTGGCAAGTTTCAGTTCTTTTGAAACTCCCGATGTGATTTCTACCCCATGCTCTTATGACCTTGACTTTGGCCAACATATCATAAGTCACATGTCAAGTTCAACCCGTCATTCTCCAGGTTAATTTGAGTCCACCCGTACATACCCTTGACTTTGGCCAAAATGGCAGTACGGATGTCCCAAACCAACGCATCTATCTATGCTGCATATGAATACCCAACAGCTACCAAACACTGTGCCTTGACTTTGGCCAACATACACAGCTTGAATACTATTGACTATCCATATGAAACGACGGAGGGCTACGAATGGTTTCTGGCGAAAACCTTTAACGTAATGAACTTGATATCGTTGAAGGAACGGATAGCTTTTTAGAAAATATAGTGACGAAAACCTTTACTAAAGAGGTCACTCCCGGTGAAGGGATCTCGGCTCTTTCCCCGTAGAATGGGGTGCTGGATATTCATAACCGAATATCACTGTGCAAAGCAAAAGTAATCGGCTATAGTGAAGTTAATGCCCTGACGCAAACTTCTGTCCAAGGGGTCACTCCCGGTGAAGGGATCTCGGCCCTTGCCTCGTCGACTGAGGAGCAGGATATTCCAAATGAATACCACGACGCAAAACAAAAGTGAACGTCCTTGCAATAACAGCTTTTTGAAAAGTGTTCCAACAACATCAGATTAGGTTTGTTTATCTTGCATTGATCCGAATCAACGCAGTCCCATCAATTAATCACACCACAAAGAACGAAAATATACTGACGTACGTATATGCCATCCGCATTCGCCACTGGGTCCCGTCATCACCCGTTAGGTTAGCTAACTAACGGCAGAGCGGGGACTGGACTAGCGCGGATGTAAAACATATACAACATCTACTAATATATATACCAATATATTATATTTCGCTCAAGGCGTGATAAGAAATGCAACATCACAGAAATGTACAGCATCACAGAACAATACAGATATCTGGAAGCCCCGGGTTTCACAGAGCCGCTGCTGAAACCCGACGTTCCCCTGGTCGTGTGGATAGCCTGTGCAAAGAAATCCTAGACCCCTACGGGCGCGGCAAGTCACCCGCCAAAACCTGAAGCGAGGCAGCCCCCTTCAGCTCCGTGAATGGACCACCCAGCACTTCACGGAATCCGGTAACTTGGGCACCCCTCCTGGGTCAACCTGTACCCCCTACGAGTGCGGCGAATAGCCCGCCAATCCTAGAGTGAAGCCCCCTCCGTCTCAATGCCATGAGATGCGGGCCCGTTGCCCTCTAGAACCCGGCTATCCGTGCACCCCTCCGCGGGGTAATCCTAATACAGAAAGTAAAATATACATACACCGGGTACATCGACCGCAACCAGGTCGTGCCCCAAAAGAATAATACAAACTGGCAGTGACGGCAGTCCACATGTCGGACGCTCGCCCCGCAATATCAAATGTACATAATACAACAGCACTGTACTAGCATTGCATCCAGGCTATCCCCCACGACCGATCCGCAACATCACAGCATAAACATAGAACATCAACGTGAAAGTCACGTTCGCAAATCCGTCTAACCGGGCTATAGCAGTTAGACCGGATTTACCGATCGAGTGACATTCACGGTCGCAGATATAATGTAAATACTGTGAAATAATGTGTTTAAAATTTTCCGATTGATCAAACAATTAACAAGTGGGCCCAAAAGAAAACTGTAGCACTCACAGAAATAATTGGCCCAAGTTTAATATTCCAAAACCCATATTTTAAGTCCAGAAAGCCTCTGAAAAAAATTGGTGCAGTGATCTCCACAGTGCGCGGCGGAAGGGCGGCGGAATGGGGGTTTATGCGGCGGTTCCGCGCTCCCACTGTGGAATCACTTCATCGAAATTTTACAGAGTTCTTAGATTTTCCAGTACATCAATAATTTACAACCTGAAAAATTTTTAGACTTCAAAAAAAATTCAACAGAAACTGATGTGAAGGAAAAATACGGTTTTTGGAATTTCGGTCGATCGGATAAGTAAAACACATTAGAACAAGCTAGACAAGGTTAATGGCGTGGCTCTGATACCATGTTGCGCCACGGCAGCGCCCCGGCCTCGTACTCGAGGCCAAAATGCGGAATCAAAAATTTTTCCTTACTTGGAAACCGGCGCTACCGCGGACAATGAAAACCCGGATCGTACCCATTAACCTAATGCTAGCATTCAAGAGATAGGGTGAGAAGTATACCAAGAGATCCGAGTCCTCCGGTCTTCATCTCCACTCCGATCTCCTCGCGGGATCTCCGTCCGTCTCCTCCTCGTCGGAAAGGGCACCACGAAGCCGGGTACTTTTACGGGCTCCCACCTCAATACCGAGGCAACTCGCGCATGAAGCCGGCAACTCGACATGCTCAAGATATGCTGTAGAATGTGTAGTGTAGAATCATAGTAGTCTCACTTGGGGTTTGTTGCCTTTGAAGATGATGGAGGAATCAAGACTAGAAAAATGGTGCTTGCATTTTTCTAGCATGAAAAATGAGATCAAGAAAGATCAAACTCTCAAGAATGAATACTCTCTCTTCTTCTTCTCTTTTCTTCTTTTTCCTCTCATGAAAAACTTATCATATTCATCAAGTGAGAGGAAGAATGGTGGAGGAAACAATATGAACACATAAACATGAAGGGAGGTGAGTGTAGGAAAAAGGAGAGGGTGACCATATCCTAACACCATCATCACAAACTCACATCAAGCTTAAAATCAATCCTAATCACCTTTTCAAGAAATGATGATAGAAAAGAAAGGAATATAAAAGATGCTTTCATAATAAATACTTTTACAAATAAATCCTCCACAAAGTGTAATTTGCAAAACTGCAAATTACCCCCTCCATCGGAAAAGTCCGGCCGGGAAAGAACAAAGGAAAACCGGCCGGAACGGAAAGCAAACTGGCAACTCCAGAAAACTGGTCCCGTAATAAATTACAGGAAAACCCCCATACTGTGCATACACACCCGCATCTGTATTCCGTCCGGATACAAATGCAATGAGACAAAATCTACACTGTACTAAACTAGGACCGGCTTAAGCCAAAGCCGGCTAGTAATATCCGTCCGATCCTGATCCGTGCAATACCGCACGTATCTGATCGAACCCTGCCATATAACCATACGGCCACTAGTACAAAACTGTCCGATCCTGATCCGTGCAATACCGCACGTATCTGATCGGACCCTGCCATATCTCCATACGGCCTCTACAGCGTTTCGCCCGAAAGCTTGAGTAACTGTAAGTGTGGTGGACTCTAAAGACTCGTCAATCCTATGGCTGTCGATTTAACCACTAGCACGTCAGAGGTATTAGCCAATACGTGACGGGCCACCAGCTATTGACCAAAAGGGACGTCGATGAGCGAACTCATCCTGACACCCTACTGAGCCTGTCAGTGACAATATCCGTACAGTCCGGTCCATTCGTCTATGAGCATCGCATGTCGGGCCTAGGGGGTTGGTAAAAGTCAGACCCCCAAAAGCGGTACAAGTCGTGTCGGAGTGTAGCCCAGAACGCCCTGAGATACTACTGGAATACCTACCAGTAAATCTCCTGCCTCGGCCGAGGGCTTTGCGTAATGGCTCTCCTAGACACAGCGCGACCTCACCCCCAATACCGGGAGAGACGAACCCCTGAAGATCCGCTCACTGCCTCCATGTGGCTCGGGACTGTACCCAACTAAAACCTGTTTGCACGACTCCTTTGAGCCGTGGTAGGGTAGTAATCAAAGCACAGTGGGAACTCACACGAGACAAATGACGATCCTCAGGTCGATGAACTAACCTGTACACATATCACCAGGGAACTGCTATCTGACGTCTGGTATAAGACCAACTAGCAGGTTCCCGGCGAGTCCTGTCCGGTGTACTCATAACCGAATGAGCACCTGTATACATCTTAGGTGAACCAACTGACACCAGTGGCTTGTGAGACCGGCCACCGCCCCTCGTCGGGGTCTCGACTGTATACACTAGTCTACTAATGGAGTATCGATGCCCTGTCTCGAAACTCCTACGACTAGGGACGTTTTAAGGATGTGCTTATAGACTACCAGCTCCCACGTATATGATCGCCATCATACTGCTGGTGGTCAAGCAAGAATCCTAGGGGTTCTATCAACGTGTAATAGCGACATGTCAGGTCACCTAAAGCAGTACACGATGATAAAGATAAACCAGATAGCATACTATCATCTCGAGTAAGACTGTCCTACCGGGATAGGTCCTCCCTCAATCATTGCAATCACGTGCCTGTGATCCAATAATTGACTCTGAGGGCACTATCTCCAACAGTTGGCAGCTTTTGCATCTCTTGACGAGCTTCTGGGCGTCTTGATGAATCGTCGGCCAGTAGTACCCCTGGAGCAGCGCCTTCTGGATTAAGGTGCGGGCCCCTTGGTGCGCGCCGCCGACCCCTTCGTGGATCCCACGGAGGACATAGTCGGCTTCATGGGGATCGACACACCGGAGCAGGGGCTGAGTGAAGGACTTCTTATAGAGGTTCCTATTGCTCCAGACGAAATGGCGAGATTTGGCTCAGAGACGGCGGGCTTCTCCCCGATCTTCTGGGAGCGTACCTTCTCTCAGGAATTCCACGAGGGGCTTTCTCCAATCCCGGTCTTCTTCCCGGGCTGTGTACACTTGAAGTGGCGTTGCCCCGTCTTCCACGCTGGGCCGCGGCAAGACCTCGAAAAGGATGTTCCTTTTGTTGTTGGCCGTATAAGATGAAGCCAGCTTACTTAAGGCGTCACCCTGGGCATTTAGCTGTTTGGGGATCTGCTCCACCTGGACTTCATGGAAGTCCTTTCGCAATCTTCTTACCTCGGCCAGATACTTCACCATCAGAGGCTCCCGTGCCTTGAATCGACTGGTCACTCGGCCCATGACTAGGGCGGAGTCACTACGGATCCGGATCATTTTCATCCCCAGTCCAAAGGCTATGCACAGTCCGGCCAGCAAGGCCTCGTATTCCGCCGCGTTATTAGAGGCTTTGAACCCGAGCTTCAGAGAATACTCCATTTTTGCCTCGTTCGGGCCCCGAATGATGAGGCCGGCACGACAGCCTTCCTCAGTTGAGGACCTGTCGACGTAAATGATCCAATCAGGGATGGAGTCGGGCTTCCCATCGACTGAGGGTTGAGCTGTGGGGGCCGGCGTAGACTTCGGCTCTTTACTGGGGATGGTGCACTTGACGATAAAATCGACCAGGGCTTGTGCCTTGATAGCCTGCCTCGGGCGGTATTTTATGTCGAACTGGGACAACTCCCACCTCCATTTCTCCAAGCGGCCAGAGGACTTGGGGGAGGCGAGGATAGCCCCCAAGGGCCGCATGGTAAGAACAAGGATGGTGTGCGCCTGGAAATAGTGCCGTAGTTTCCTTGAGGCTACGATGAGTTCCAAGACGATCTTCTCTATGGCTGGGTATCTCGTTTCCGCGTCCTTGAAGACGTGGCTCACATAGTATACCGTCTTCTGGACTCCCTCGACCTTTCGGATGAGCACCGAGCCTGCAGCTTGGTCGGATACCGCTAGATATAGCGATAGCTCGTCCCCTTCAACCGGCCGGGTGAGCAGCGGGAGAGTCGCAAGGTGCCTTTTTAATTGCTCAAAGGCGGTCTGGCACTTCTCCGACCACTCGAACCTTTGTATCTTCCTTAGGGCTTTGAAGAATGGGATGCACTTATCCCCAGATCTCGACATGACTCAGAGTGGCTACCCGCCCTGTCAGCCGCATGATTTCGACGATAGTATTGGGCACGGCCATGTTAAGGATGGCGCTGATTTTCTTCGGGTTAGCTTCGATTCCACGGTGGGTGACCATGAAACCGAGGAACTTTCGACCGGTGACTCCGAATGTGCACTTTGCGGGGTTCAGTTTCATCTTGTATTTACGGAGGATGTCGAAGGCCTCGCCCAGATCCTTGGCGTGTTTGTCCGATGAGACCGATTTGACGAGCATGTCGTCGATGTAAACTTCCATGTTCCTGCAGATCTGCGGCTTGAACATGCGATTGACCAAGCGTTGGTACGTGGCTCCGGTGTTTTTGAGGTCGAAAGGCATCACCTTGTAGCAGTATACCTCCCGGTCCGTTGTGAATGCGGTGAGAACCTCGTCTGCCGGATTCATACGGATCTAGTTGTAGCCGGAGAAAGCATCCATGAAGCTAAGTAGCTCATGGCCTGCCGAGCTGTCGATGAGCTGATCTATCCGAGAGAGGGGATAGTTGTCTTTCGGGCAAGCCTTGTTGAGATCGGTGAAGTCGACGCAAATGCGCCACTTCCCGCTTGATTTTTTAACCATGACTACATTCGCCAACCATTCCGAGTAAGGCACGTTCCGAATGAAGTTGGCGGCGAGAAGCCTGTCTGCCTCTTCCTCGATCTCCTTTTGCTCGATCGGGGCGAAACTTCGTTTTTTCTGCCGGACGGGTCAGACCGTAGGGTCCACATCGAGCTTGTGAGATATGATTTTGGGGTCGATCCCAGGCATGTCGGCAGGCGCCCAGGCGAACACGTCAGAGTTGTTTCTGAGGAAGTGAACCAGGTCGTCTCGCCGAGTCCCCATCAAAAGTGACCTGATCTGAACGGTTCGTTCATCGTCCCCTTCTATGAGGGAGACCTCTGTTAGTGGCTCTACCGGGGTCTTTCGGACCTCTTTTTGCTCGTTTTGAGTGTCCAGAGAACCCTTGATATCACCCTCGCCCTCAACGTCATTGTTTGGCTGCTCAGACGTAGATTTTGCGGTGAAGCATACCTTTGCGGTTCGTTGGTCCTCATAGTCCCGAACTATCCCGCCTTGGTCGAGCGTGAATTTCATCGATAGGTGGTAGGTCAATATCTGGGCCCGGAGGGAGTTCAGTATCGGATGACCGAGGAGGACATTGTAGGCCGACGGGATCCTCACGATGATAAACTCCACAGGCACAATGCACGTACGACCCGCCTCCTCGATGTTAAATTAGAGGGTAATCACCCCTTCCGCAGGGATGGAGTGGTTAGTGAACCCTGACAGGACATGGGCGGTAGGTCTTAGGTCTGACGGGGTGAGTCCCATCCGCAGAAAGCAGTCATAAAAGAGAATGTCCGCCGAACTTCCCGAGTCGACCAGTATCCTCTGCACTTCATAGTGGTGGACCCGAGTTGTGATCACCAGCGGGTCGTTGTGAGGTAGGGATATGCCGTGGAGGTCCTTGTCGGAAAAGATGATCGGCTTGGGTTCTTTAGCTTTCTTCCTTGGGTAGCCGCCAGTCCCCCCGATCGGTGAGGGACGCTGAGTCTCATCGGTTCCTGTCGTACCCCCAGCTGACACGACCATGATTTGGTCGATTGTCAACTTGCCGGGAGGGGGATGGTGCTCTTGCTCACGGTCGGCCTGCCGCATGTCTCGCAAGTATGCTGCCAGGTGTCCCGAGCGGATTAACTCCTCGATGTAGTCTTGCAGCTGCTTGCAGTTCTCTGTGGAGTGGCCCTGCGACCTGTGGAAACCGCAGTAGGGGACCCGGGTGTGCTTTTGTCACGACCCGAAGATACGGAACGTGACTGACACTTAAATTACGAAACGTCTCAAGACGAAACGTAATCTAAGTGAGCCAAAGCCCAGAAATCTAAACCAATTAAAGAAATAGAGTGAAGGAAAACTTATTTAAAGAAAACGATTTAAACCAATTAAGTCGCATTAATCAATTTAAAAACATCAGAAATTCCTGAAAATTTCGGCAGAGTCTCCTTTGTAAATAATGGCCCCCAAACGGGTACAACACATAAAAATACATATATATCAAGAATAAAGGCATCCTCAAGTGGGAGCTAGCTCTTCGCCAATGGGCGGAATTAAACCACATGCAATATATATCATCGAGTGCGGAATAAATCAAATAAAAGCATAAAAGTATCACGTTGGCTTAAGTGAGTATCGACACCAAACCACAATACAAGTCTCACCGTCTAGTCCAATATACAAGGGTAGATGGAGTGTACTAGATACAAAGTAATATACAAAGTGCAAACAAGGTATCCTCGCAACCCACCATGAGCAAGTCGCAAGTCCAAGCAAACGAAGAAAGTATGCCCGTCGTTACTGTGCTGACAGGTCAGATTTGCAAGATACTGTGGCACAACGGGGGTAAGTTGCTAACTCGTGAGTAGTAAGTAACATCTAATAAGGCTATCGTAAGAATGCACGCAAATGCGTCACACCCTATATATACCGATATGTTACAATGCAGTAGCATGAATGCGACATGAATGCATAATCAATACCCGAAACCTGAACACATCTGGTATGAGGAAATCTTTCTTTTTATCTTAGAAAAGCTCCAGTGAAATAACTGAAGTAATATCAACGAAATCAACAGAAATCCGTGTCAAGCATCGACAAAAAATACATAAATCTCAATGCCTTAATATCTCAATATCTCGACATCTTAATGTCACAATATCACAATATCTCTGTATCTCAAATCTCAATATCTCGGGCTCCGTCAGTCTGGATCGGCCCAAATCATCAAATCTCATGACTACGGTCGGTATCCTCCGGATATCCACCGCACCAGACATCTCCGGTAGGTAGTCTACCCCTGCCAGGCTTATCGTCATCCCCACAAAAACACTCTCGCCCCGGGATACTGTACCGGGCCCACTATGTACCCGAAATGGTTTATCCTACTCCTCGAATTAGGTCTCAAAAACCAACAGCAATCATGAAAACTCATGGTGGATGACACATACATCACGAGAAAACCGCAAATTTTCTGTTTTAAAAATGTTTGGATTTATAAAATTCTTACGGTTTTCCCCAAAAATCCAGAAATCTCTTGAATACTCAAATCCTCGAGAAGAATCACAATATATAAACATGTCAGTGATATGGAAATCTATGATACGGTGGTATATACCATGAGAAATACGGTCAGAAACTATGCATGAATCATGATGCAATGAGGTATGGATACATGATTCACAATCCGACGTATCCAATTAATAAGATGAATATGCAGGTATAAATATACGGATCATATACGATGCAAATACACAAATATCTATTTTAAGCAAGTTCTATAGTGTTCATGACATAGCAATTACCAATGGCGTGTGTGTTCGTATAAATAGTGCACGTGTGGCAGGAACCAATGGTAATGGTGCATGTGTCCTATAAGATGATATCACACACACACACACACACATACAAACACATATAACGATGCAATGCAATGAGATGGCTAACTGGGAAACTACGCATATAATGTAAATACTATAAGTAATACTAAACCGTCGGGCGCCTCGCGCTATCCAGACGATCCCCCCATAAATGTATATATCTACTCACCGGGACGTCTCGGCTAAACTGATCCGATCTTAGCTTTAGCTTTCCGCGCCACGTCTGACATCTCTGCACCCGATCTTAGGATCGCACACAATCAAATAAAAAGGATAAATATACGAATAGTCACGGGACAAACGACACAATCAATCCACGCGCATTACAAGACGCGTACACACTTGGTGCACAAAACGCGCATTGCGATAACGCCACGAATTACAACTAAGGTTGCTACACGTGACAACCACCAATCCTAGTACCCATTCATACCAATTGCGCACCCACAATACTCAAAATACTCTATGAAATAGGTTGTAATTCACCAAAACCTCAAATTTAGTTCAAACGATTTTAATCTAAAAATCTAGTAAGCATAAATTTCCATTTTAGTTCAAAACTTGATATTTTAACAAAATTAGTGGCCACAATATTCATTTAATAACTTAATTAGGTCACACCAACCTTTATTAGAATTTTATCTCACCAGTTTACATCAATTTCAAAAATCTAGTTTGCAAAATTTTCCAATTTGAACGATTTTAAAGTAACCATTTACAATATAACAACTAGATTAGAATTTTCATAACTTAAGATGTTAAACTACACATTTAAACCATGATCACATGATAAAAACCCTAACTTGATCTCAAACCCCTTTCTTAAATTTTCTAAACTTGAAATTGGAACCATTTAAATACCTAATTAAATTGATTTAAAGTTATTAATCAATAATTAAACACTGGGGTTAGGATTATACCTCCATAAATTTTTGAGACCTAGCATGCAATCTTAGCCTTCCAAATTGGTCTCTTTTGCTCCAAGATCTTTGCTAATTTGGTCAAAGAATACAGGGTAATGGTTGAATGAAGAATTAATGAGACTTTGTGTTAATTTTTAAAGTAAAAATGAAGAATTTTGGAGTGAAAAGGAGGTGGGGAAAATTTGGGCTGCTAGAAGGGGGGCTCGGCCACATGAAGAAAAAGAAAGAGAGAGAAGGAGATATGTGTGGGGGGTTGTGTAGAAACATCTATATTTATCACATTTATTAAGTCTTATCATAATTAATTAATTTTGTTTTATTTTTCTAGCCAACCTAGATTAATTTAGAACAATGGAGACAATATTAAGAAAGAATAAGCATGTTATCAACTTAGTTCTAAGTTGTCATGGTTCACTAAATTATGATTAACCCAAACCAATTTGTAATTTACACTAATTAAAAGTATAAGTTAAATTTTAAAATAATATTAACAATTTTTGAAAATATTTAATTAACTAGCCATTTTACAAGTGACTAAATAAATACCAAATACTAGCAATTTCGTAGTTAAAATAGGTGTATTTGAGTCTATATTGAAAAATAATTATATCTCGAATTTTATGGAAAACACGATTTATTTTACCGATTATCTGAAAAATTCCCTAAACGATTTATTTATTTACTTATTTATTTTTAAAACGTTACAATCTTCCCCCCTTAAAGAAATTCGGTCTCCGAATTTAAAATCTAACTATATATACCCTAGAAGAGATGGAAACATTTCTTTCGCATCTCGACCTCGTCTTCCTACGTGACTTCTTCGCCGCTCGGGCCACGCCAAAGAAACAAACGGTCGGTATGACCTTGGACCTCAGTTTCTTCATCTGCCGATCAAGAATAACTATCTACTGCTCAATGAAAGAAGGTTTGCGATCCAGCTGAATCATCTGATGCCGTGTCACATGAGAGGGGTCATGAAGATACTTGCGGAGCATTGATACATGAAACACGGGACGAACAATATGGAAAACTAGCTGGAAAAGCCACAAGATAAACACTGCGCCGACACGCCTGAGAATCTCTAAGGGATCCACACATCTGGGACTAAGCTTCCCTTCCACCTGAATCTCAACATGCCCTTCATCGGAGAAACCTTCAAGAAAATATGATCGCCAACGGTGAACTCAAGTCTGCAACAACGTCTATTAGCCTTAAACTTCTGCCTGCTCTAGGCTGCTCTTATCCTATCTTAAATCAACCGAATCTCATTTCGGTCATCTCCTGTACAATCTGTGGCCCCAAAATACTACTCTCACTGAGCTTTGTCCAACTTGAAAGGTTCCTAGGCACCCTATAGAGGTCTCACAAGGCATCGGACATGCCAATTTTAAAAAATATGGTGCCGAGAAACCCTAGTTAACGGATCGTTGCTAGATGTCTAGGCGAAATACAAAACTAGTTAACAAATTAACTATAGGTTAGATGCTACAACCTTTGTAGATCCGGTAATCCTCTTCCTTGGCTCTACGTAGGCATCCTCTCGCTGTCCTTTTCGAATCCTAGACTCGTTCATCGGCTTCATCGGCAAAACGAGCGGAATAGGTCGTCGGCTTCGTGTCAAAGACGATCTACGTCGAGGTTGCACAAGCTCAAGCTCCGACTTCAACAAGTGGTGAAACTTGTGAAGAAAACACCCAAAACAACTTGGCAAGAGGTAGAGGGTGAAGAAATAGGAGGTGGGTTCACTTTAGATTTGGATTTCTCTCACTAGAACTCAAGTTGCCATTGATGGCATCAAGGTTCTTATCTTGAAGAAGAAGGAGAAGATGATAGAATTGTTATGATAAAAGTGTTATGGAAAAAGAATAATAAAACAATACTTATCATCTTCTAACCATGGTCAAGTGTAGAGAATAGACCATGGTTAGTGGGATTGGTTAGGGTTTAGTATGATGACAAAATGGTATCATTAGTCAAAGCTTCATGAAGCTTCAACAAGCTTCAAGTTAAAAATGAAACCATTTTGTTTTTCATTTATTTATTTATCAAGAAAGAATAGATAAATAAATAAGTAATTAAATCAAAACCCTAACTCATCTCATAACCATGGTTTAATACTTAACACATAACCAATTTACATGCATCATCAAACATGACACATACAATTGCACACAAAATATATCACATATACAATGTGCTTTTCAAGTGAGAAAAATCCGTTTAAAGTGAACCAACACTAGTTAATGCAAAGTAATATATCAAATATATAATTATACATTAAATCATTAAATCAACATTTGATTCAATGATCCGGTCATGTCGCACATAACCGACTAGTATTCAATGTATCGATTTATCGAATCAATGATTCGATAACTAGGTCATATCGAATATAACCAATCGAAACATTTATCGCAAGAATGAAATGCGGTATCACATACACGCATTATTCTCGGTCCTGCACACATCTCATATGCGCTCCTATTTCGTTTCGCTTGAGCCAGGAAACCTCTGTGTAGGACTCTAAAGACTCGTCAATACGCCGGTAGCAGATGATGATCATATCAAGCACCCACAAGCCGCAAGCGGTCTGCTAAACGTAACGGCCACCCGGGTATTGAGCGATCAGAAGATCGACGAGCTAGCCCGCTCACACTCCTGTGAATCCAACCAGTAACACTTACCGTACAGTCCGGTCTCTTCGTCTGATATGTCGCATATCAAGTCTAGGGGTGGTAAACGTCAGACCCCAATACTCGATAAGTCGTGCCGATGTGAGGCTCATAACGGGTCGAGAAACTACTGGTAACACTTACCAGCAAATCTCTGATCAGCCCTGGCCAGGGACTTCCCTGTTACGGCCAATCGAGCACAGCGCAACATCAACCCCCAATACCGGGAGAGACGAAACCCCTCCTATCGCTCATTGCCTCCATGTGACTCGGGACTGTGCCCAAAGACCACTGTTTTGCACGCCTTTATGGACGTGGTAAGGTGGAGATCAAAGCACAGTGGGAATCACACAAGACTCTATGACGATCTCGGGTCTACAGACTAACCTGTACAAGTGTCACCTGAGAACTGCCATCTGACGTGAGGTATAATACCATCTGGGAGTTCTCGGCGAGTCCGTCCAGTGTACCCAGTCTCCACTGAGCACCCGTATACCATCTCTGATGTCAAACACCAATGGATATGGGATCATCCATCGCCCATCACATGGGTCGAGAAGCGTATACGCTAGTCTACTCTGGTATATCGATGCCCCGTCTCGATACACCCACGACTAGGGACCTTGAAGGATGTACTTATGGACTACCATGTCCCCACTAGTATGATCTGCATCATAGTCCAGGTAGTCAAGTACACATCCTAAGGGCTTTACCAACATGTAACTATAAGACAGTTTAAAGAGACAAGTGTACATGTTAAGATAAAGAGTAACCAGATAGCATACTATCATATCGAGCAAGAAAGTCATCTCTATATATGTCCAAGCATCCAATATAATATACAATATCTGTACAATACTGGCCTCTAGGGCATACATACAACTAACACAACTTACGGGTGATCGACATCTCTCCCCATAAAACGCCTCAAAATGTGCTATCTGAATCGCTTCCTGGTAGTTGTTATTATTGGAAAACTTAATTAAGGGCGAATGACGACTCCAATGCCATGAAATCTAGAATGCAAGCTCGAAGTATGTCCTCAATAGTCTGAATAGTCCTCTCTGATCGACCGTCGCACAATCTCATCAACATGTGTCTGAGCATACTGAATGAATTCGAAAGTGATCTTACTGGCACAAGTGAGCTGCTCTCATTAATCGGTCTATGATTACTCAAATAGAGTCATACTCTTGAATGGTCTTAGGTATACCCACGATAAATACCATAGAAGCCTGTTCCCATTTCCACTCCAGAATGGGAAAATGTTGTAATTCTCCTGCTGGCCTCTGTTACTCGGCCTTGACTTGCTGACAAGTCAGCATCCCGAAACAAAATCTGTGACATCTCTTTTCATTCTTTCCTACCAATAAATACCTCTTAAATCATAATACCCCTTGGTGGAAACCGGATAAACACTATATGTCGACTGGTATGCCTCCTTTAAAAATCTTACGTTTCAGTCCCTCAGAAACTGGCACACACAGTCGAATCCCAAATCTTAGTACTCCCTAATCACCAATCATGAACTGTAAATCTCTATCCTGTCGAACCTGCTCCATGATCTATAGCAAACGAACGTCATCGGACTGTGCCTCCCTGATACGGTCAAATGCTAGGGACGTGCACAGGCATGGGCAAGTTGTCCCCTGGTCGACATAACTCAACTGTACTCGGCTTTCACAAAGAATCTGCTAATCTGTCATCGACTGTCTCTAAACTGTGCTCAAATAGCAAAAGCTATCTCCGGGCCTCCACTCAAAGCATTTGCCACAACATTCACCTCGCCCGGACGATAAAGAATCTCGCAGTCATAATCTTTCACTAGCCCCATTCAACTGTGCTATCTCAAAATCATGCATGGAATAGTCCTGCTCGCGCTTCTTCAATTGCCGAGAAGCATCGCAATAATCAACAAAACCGCCTGATCCTGAAGGCATATATAAAACTGGCGCCGACATCAAATGAGTCTTCAACTGCTGAAAGCTCTGCTCGCATACCTCAGTTCAAAGAAAAGAAACTCCCTTCCGGGTCAACCCGGTCAACGTTGCAGCTAGACGAGAAGAACCCTAACAAAGCATCAATAATATTCGGCCAAATCCAAAAGTGCTGCGAACTTTTATCACCGATACAGGTATGGGCCGGTGCTGAACAGCCTCAATCTCTTTCAATTCCATACTTACCATCTCTCGTACTATGTGGTCCAAAAGTCCCCATTATCCAACCAGAAAACACATGTGGATAATTTAGCAATTAGCTGGCACTCCCTCATAATCTGCAACGAAATCCTCAATTACTGCCCAGGCTCCACTCGGCTCTAAAAGTAAACTAAGACGTCCTCAATGGACACGATGATAAACTGATCAAGAACGGCCTGGATATTCGGTTCATCCAATTCATAAACGCTGCTGGGGCATTGGTGAGCTCGAACGACATCACCAAGACTCATAACGCCCGTAACACGTATGAAAAGCAGTGTTCGGAATATCATCTTCTCGAACCCACAAATTGTAATAGCCCGATCGCAAGTCAATCTTCGAGAAATGTCCCACACCCTGGAGCCAATCAAAAGAATCATCAATGTGAGGTAAGGAATATTCGTTCCACACAGTAATCCAATTCAACTGATAATAATCAATGCATAATCGCAAACTATCGTCTTTCTTCTTGAGGAACAGAAAAGGAGCACCCAAAATGATGCACTCGGACGAACAAGCCCTTTATCCAAAAAATTTGCAACCGATTCTTCAGTCCTCTTAAAACCGTTGATTCCCTCAGACATGGCGGTAGAAAAAGACCCTGTGGTGGGGATCAAGTCAAGCAGAACGCAATATCGCGCTCTGGCGACCAACTAAGCAACTTGTCAAGAAAACAACTGGACACTTTCTCCCAATCAGGACCTGGTCCAACGGGGACCCCTGCGGTTCTAACATCACAAACTGAGTTACGAATCCCTGACGTCCTTTCCTCAAGAACGGAGTAGCGCAAAGAGAAGAAATCAAATCGGGAAGGGTGGCGCTACAGTCTCCCCGCATAACAAGAATTGGCTCACCCAGGAAACTAAATATGTATGCCTCCTCACGGCAGTCCACGGACGCACAACACGTGGCTAGCCAATCCATGCCCAATAGAACTTCGAAGTCAAACACATCGAGAAGAATCAGATTAACAAGAGAATCCTTATCTCCGATACGAACGAATCACGAACGAACAACATATCGAGCGACCAAAAAATTAGCCTGTCACAACGGCGTCTATCTAACCGCCCTGAGCTGGAATACTAGTACAAATCCGCTTTGGTCCAGAAACGACCGAAGTCTCAGAAATGCGCTCCTCTAGCAGTAAGGTTGCATCCATCGCGGCTGCATAAGTGTCAAAATGCCGGGTGCCGATAGCAAGCAATAACTGTACATCCAATCTCCACACGAACCACTTTATTCGTTTCTCTTCAGTGTCCTCTGGGTAAGGAGCATATCGAACCACTAAGAAATCTGAATGTCGTACTCGGACACTGTCATCCCTGAAGTTTTACGCAAAGGCTCGAAACTACGAGCTTGACATCTTGAACGCTCTTCGGAAGGAAATGAGCAAGAATAAAACTGTAAATATATCCCAATTCATAGGAAGTAGGTCTGCAGCTCGGCCTCTCTCAATTGACTCGCACCACGTCTGAGCCAGACCCTCTAGACGAAAAATCGCAAGCTAAACCCATGTCTCTGTAAGTCCACGTTACCCTTCCCGGTTCTTTCGGGGATGCGGAAATGGTGAAAAACGATTTTTTCGGTGGAGGTAACATGGACTCAAAAACCGGATCTTTGCTAAACAAACTATCTAACAACCTAACTAAGAGTTTAACTACTATGTTAGGGGTTATACGTTAACTTGAACTCCTTCTCTTCGACTCCTTGTGGTGGTCGGATCGGCCTCACCTCGTCGTCTCCTTGTGCCGAAGATGGATCCACCCGAAAGCTTCTACTTTTGGCTCCAACCTCAATTTAGAGGAAACTAGAATACTTGGCTTGCTAAACCTTGTACACTAGGATGAGTAGAGAAGTGTTTTGGGTTTTATCTCTATGGTTCTTGTTTCTCAACTCATGAGACAATAGAACCATGAGCTAGAGAGAGTGCAAGAGGAAGAGGAAGAGGAAGAGGATAAGAGAGAATTAATATGATAAAATGAGAGAAGACTTTTTCAACCATGCTCTCAAAAACAAAATAATCATAATAATAACAATAATTAAGCATCTTGTGATGGTTCATGTCAATGGCATTATCATTTCATGCATTTAATGCATTTTGCAAACCAACAAGCAAGCAAAAGTCATAGCCATGAAATGATAGCCATTGTCATGATGATGGTCAACAAGTCCAAACTAGTCAACCGGTCAACAAAGTCAACAAGTCAACAAAATCAACCTTTCAACCCAACCATGGCACAATAATACTTAATTAATATTATTATTAATCATATTTCTTATTCTCATTAGGGTTTAGCAAAAGTCAACAGTCAACAACCCTAATGAGAATCCTCTGCCTATGTCTCTGTCAACCGTGCATACACACCCGCATCCGAACACGAATACAAACGAGATAAAACCAATCCCAAAACGTATACTAGGATCTGGCTTAAACCAAAGCCCGCTAGTAATAACTGCATGGACACCAAACGTGCAAAAGTGCGCGGATGTGACCGAACCCTGTCGCAAAACCATGCGACCTCTACTCTTTTGCCTAAAGGCGAATAGCTCTCTGTGTGGGACTCTAAACACTCGACATTACGCTGGCAGTGGGTTTAACCACAGACCGCAAGCGGCACTAGCTGTACGTAACGGCCCCCAGGTAGATGCCGATAAGAAGACTGACGAGGTGAACTCATCCGAACTCTTACTGAGCCTGAATATGACAGTCTCCGTACAGTCCGGTCTGTTCGTCTGAGAATATCGCATGGCGGGCCTAGGGGGCGGTAAACGTCAGTCCCCTAATAGTGGTACAAGTCGTGTCGGAGTGTAACCCAGAACACCCTGAGATAACACTGGAAACCCACCAGTATATCTCGCTTGCCCTGGTCAGGGACGACTAAGTGTAATGGCTCTCCTTGACACAGCGCGATATCAACTCCCAATACCGGGAGAGACGAATCCTATCTAACCGTCACTGCCTCCAAGTGCTTCGGGACTGCATCCAACTACTACCTATTTGCACGAATCCTTTGAGCCGTGGTAGGGTAGTAATCAAAGTGCAGTGGGAACACACTCGAGGCGAAGTGACAGTGTCAAGTCAGCGGACTAAGCTGTACTCATGTCACCTGGGAACTGATAACTGACGATAGGTATAGTACCAACCCATAGTTCCCGACGAGTCCTGTCCAGTGTACTCGTAACCTAACGAGCACCCGCATACTATCTCAAGTACGACGTACTGACGGCTGTGGGACAGACCGTCTCCCCTGCTGGGATGAGAAGCGCATACGCTAGTCTACTCCAGAGTATCGATGCCCTGTCTCGATAGTCCTACGACTAGGGACCTGTATAAGTATGTGCTTGTGGATTACCCAGCCCCCACGAGTGTGACTGCCATCACAACGCTGGTAATCAAGCAAAGATCCGAAGGGCTCCACTAATGTGTATAGGTGATATACTAAAAGAAACACATGTACACATTAAAGTAGAAACAAACCAAGTAGCATACTACTATTTTGAGCAAGATTGTCTATACAACTGTGAATATCCCAATCTTCCATTAAGTAATATACAAACTAGTATGATACAGTAATGGCCTCTAGGGCATATACACTAACAATCTCCCACTTGCACTAAGGCCATGTACTGGCGTATCGAAGACATATCATCTCGATCAGTCGCTCGAACTGAGTCTGGGGTAAGGCCTTCGTGAGTGGATCAGCAGTGTTATCTTCCGTAGCAACCCTCCGAACCTCGATCTCCTGGCGACCCACGATCTCCCTGATCAGGTGATACCGCCTCAAGATGTGTCTGGACTTCTGATGGGACCTGGGTTCCTTCGCTAAAGCTATAGCCCCGTTGTTGTCGCAATACAGAGGTATTGGATCAACAATGGACGGAACCACCTGAAGTTCTGTCAAGAACTTCCTTATCCAGACGGTTTCTTTTGTGGCATCAGCAGCAGCGATATATTCCGCTTCCATCGTCGAGTCAGCAACGGTTTCCTGTTTGGAACTCTTCCAACACACCGCCCCTCCATTGAGGGTAAAGACATAACCCGACATGGACTTGGAATCATCCTTGTCACTCTGGAAGCTGGAGTCAGCAAAGGCCTCGATCTGGAGGTCTTTTCCGCCATACACCAAGAACATCTCCTTAGTCCTTCTCAGGTACTTAAGAATGTTCTTTACCGCTATCCAGTGCTTCTCCCCAGGGTTTGACTGATACCGGCTTACCATACTCAATGCATAAGCTATATCTGGTCTGGTACACAACATCGCATACATTATAGAGCGTGTTAGTTATATGTATGCCCTAGAGGCCATTACTGTACATAGGATGTATATTGTAGTGGATGCTGGGACGTATATAGGGAGGACTTTCTTGCTCGACATGATAGTATGCTATCTGGTTGATCTTTACCTTAACGTGTATACTGATTGTCTCTCTGTTACATGTTGGTAAAGCCCTTAGGATCTGTACTTGGCTACCTGGACTATGATGCGGATCATACTAGTGGGGACATGGTAGTCCATAAGTACATCCTTCAAAGTCCCTAGTCGTGGGTGTATCGAGACGGGGCATCGATATACCAGAGTAGACTAGCGTGTACCTTCTCGACCCATACAGATGGGCGATGGATGATCCCATATCCATTGGTGTTTGACATCAGAGATGATATACGGGTGCTCAGTAGAGACTGGGTACACTGGACGGACTCGCCGAGAACTCCCAGATGGTATTATACCTCACGTCAGATGGCAGTTCTCTGGTGACAGTGGTACAGAGTAGTCTGTTGACCCGAGATCGTCATAGAGTCTTGTGTGGTTCCCACTGTGCTTTGATTTCCATCTTACCACGTCCAAGAGGGCGTGCAAAACGGTGGTTTTTGGGTATAGTCCCGAGTCACATGGAGGCAATGAGCGATAGGAGGGGATTCGTCTCTCCCGGTATAGGGGGTTGATGTTGCGCTGTGTTCGATTGGCTATAACAGGAAATCCCTGGCCAGGGTTGCTGAGATTTACTGGTAAGTGTTACCAGTAGTTTCTGTCACGACCCGAGAATTCGACTCGTGACCGGCACTTAACCACGCAACGTCTACAGGCGCAACGCGGCTAAGTAAGCCGAACCCAGAAATCAAAACCAATAAATAAAGAGTGATTTTAAAACATTTTGTAAAAACAATCGTACCTGTCTGGAAAACTTGCATTTTATTTAGTAGAAATCCTTTTTAAGTTCAAAGGTTATAAGTTTTATAATTTTGGGCAACATTTCCTTTTTAAAATATTTGTCCCGTAAGTCGGGCAAAAGCAAGGTGTAGCAGAAATAACAAGTGAAATGAATAAAGCATCACAATAGGATATACGACGCCGTAGCGAAGAATGCACAGTAAAGCAAGGACAATATCATAAAAGATGAGAATGCACAAAGTAAAGTCGGCTCACATGCGAGCTCGACACCAGAATATAAAATCATACATATCGTCCTCTCAACTGTCTCTAAGTCAATACAGAAAGGTAGATGGAGAATACTAGATACATCAATATACAACTGAAAGATAACAGATACCGTACAAAACCCACCTATCAGCAAAAGGCTATCTCTGCTCAAAAAGGGTATCTGTGCCAAAAGATGCGGTAACAGCCAGCCGTGACTACTCCCAAGGGCAACCTGCAAATACTGTGGCACAACAGGGGTGAGTTGCCAACTCGTGAATAGAGATAACATATAAAGGTAATCGCGAGCATGCACGTACAGCGCTACTCTAACAAATGCCAGCAGATGATATCAATGCGAGGTAAGCAGTATGCATAATAATAATGCAAGTCCTCTATCAGGTGATATAACTACAGGATGAGATGTGATAATGAATGCTGAGCATGGGAATACAGTATCTACATGAAGTATCGAGGTGGACTACATATGTATGTATGCACCACAAATCCCAACATCCCAAACGCCGGTACTCCATCGGCCCTCATATCCTGTATATCCCTGAGAATCCCGAGTGCCCAACATCGGCACCCAAATATCATAAATACTCGTGTCTAGCATCGACATGCAAAACATCCTGTATCGGGCATCCGTCATTCCGGGTCAGCCCTCTCTCAAAGTATATATCGAGAATCCGTCAGTCCGGGTCATCCCTCTCTCAATACATCGGGTATCCGTCGTTCCGGGTCAGCCCTATATCAATCCATCGGGCATCCGTCAGTCCGGGTCAGCCCTCTCTCAAAGTATATATCGGGAATCCGTCAGTCCGGGTCATCCCTCTCTCAATACATCGGGCATCCGTCAGTCCGGGTCAGCCCTATATCAATCCATCGGGCATCCGTCAGTCCGGGTCAGCCCTCTCTCAGTACATGCCTCTAGCACCGAGAAAACACGGGGCGGCGCCCCCAAATATCATATCAAGGGAACCGGGTTTTTAAAAGATTACTTATTTGAAAAGGCCACGGTTCCCAAATCCAGAAATCACATGAAATCTCAACCAATAATACAAGTAATTATGATGTGATATGTGCATCAAATATGTATATCAAGTCATGTCACATAAAAATGAGCTACAATGCAATGATCCAATGTGATATAGGTATCAAGTATGAAATCCAAGTCATGTCATGTATAGATGAGCTACAACAATATACAACAGTATGATCATGGCAGTTCTATCAGTTCTAAGCAATATATAAAGATGGCAGGGAATGCAATATGTGATGACAATCCATGGTATGGTATATGCAATAGATAACAATAAGGTCCTATCAGCCCTGACGCATAACGCCATGCGGGCGATATCCCCGTAGATGTGAAATCTACTCACCGAAATCCCGCGCTAAGCGTATCCAACAACTTGCTTGCCCTTCTTCGCAGCGTCCGTCTCACTGGCCTGCGAACCTAGAATCACATAACATATATCACACATAAGTTCATTTCACAAAAACGCGACATTACGGCCCAACTAGACACTCGTGTCGCAAACCAATCGCGCGTGTGCGCGATATGCTAACACGTGAAATCACGTGCCAAGAAACTACCCCGACGCGCCGCGATACGCAGAAACCCAAACCTACTCACGTATCACGCGTGTCGCGAAGGTTTAGAAAACGGCAAAATAGGTATTTGGTCCCAGATTTTCCTACAGAACTAAACTTACAAAAATATATATACCAAAACACTACACACAATAGCAGAAACCCACTGGACCAAACCCTAACCCAAACCCTACCCATCTGGCCGCAATTGGCGGCCAGAAAGGGAAAATTGGTGGCCTACTGTAGCAATATGGGGGTCGGGTTTCACCTGGGGTATCAACACAACACCACTAAACTGCATTCTTCTCAAATTCATTCTGAAATCACCGGGTCAAAAGCAGATCCAGAAAAGCTCGAATTGCACAAATACGACATATTGCAACAAATAGTGAAACTGGTGGTATTTTAGTGTAATAGGGGTTGAACTAGGTTACAATGGCCTCACTAATTTAATAACAAGCTACTGAAACCAAATCACACCACACTAGCACAAGATTCCCACAAAACACCTCATATCACACTAAAACGCACTAGAATCCAATAACCGATGCAAAACTACATCAACCAAGCTAACTAGGGAATAAGTTTTGAAAATATACCTCATACTTAACCCTAGGAAGCTGGAGGAAGCAGAAGAATTGAAGGGAAGGGGCTGCACTGGGTGATGGGGCTGCTGCAGCTCACTGCTGCTGATGCTACTGCTCTCTGCTGCTGATGCTGCCTCTTGCTGCTGCTGCTGTGCTCATGCTGCTGCTGCTGGGGTTTTCTTCAGTTGCTTGCTTCTGTTGCTGGTGCTGGGCTGAGGTAAGTGTGTGGGTGTGTGTGAGTGTGAGAGTTTGAGAGAAAATACAAGGAAAATGAGAGGAAACACTTCAAGGTTCAAATGTCAACCCTCTTCTCTCTCTCTTCATTAATGGCAAGCATGGCTTGAGCCATGATGCCCTCTCTCTCTCTCTCTCTCTCTCAAGTCAACACCCACCTCAAATTCAAATTAAAGTAACCTTTTAACTAATTAATTAAACTCACTTATAACCCAAAAGAATTAATCCTACAATTAACCCACCATGGTTAATAATTATGGTATTTACTAAATTTAAAAAAAACCTAGTTTACATGCACATGTGTGTGCAAGCCTAGGAAAATTTTGGAAAAATATTTATTAAATTAGGAAAAATATTTAAAACACAGTTTGGTAAACTTTTTATTAAAAATCATTATTTAATTATAATTATTCACTAACCCTTATCCTAAGGTGTTACAATCTCTCCCCCTTAAAGAAATTCGTCCCCGAATTTCAAAAATCTAACTACACGCACCTTGAAAAAGATGGGGATACGTCTTCATCATCTCGCTTTCGGTCTCCCAAGTGACCTCTTCACGGTTCTGACCACGCCAAAGTACCTTAACTGATGGAATGTCCTTCGATCTCAATCTCTTCACTTGTCGATCCAAGATCATCACCGGCTGCTCTGCATAGGAAATGTCACGCTCAAGCTGGATCGTCGGATGCTGAATCGCATGCGAAGGATCATGAAGATATCTGCGGAGCATCGAGACATGGAATACGGGGTGCACATCTGGAAAGCTGGGCGGAAGGGCTAAACGGTAAGCTACTGCACCAACACGCTCGAGGATCTCGAAGGGGCCCACAAACCTGGGACTGAGCTTCCCCTTCTTCCCAAACCTCATCACACCTTTCATTGGGGAGACCCTCAAGAAAACATGATCACCAACAGAAAACTCAAGTCTGCGTCGTCGATGGTCGGCATAAGCTCTCTGCCTACTCTGCGCTGCTCTCATCCTATCGCGAATCAACTGGATCTTCGCGGTCGTCTCCTCAACGATCTGTGGCCCTAAGATACTACTCTCACTGAGCTCTGTCCAACAAGTAGGTGACCTGCATCTCCTCCCATAAAGAGCCTCAAATGGTGCCATCTGAATAGTCTCCTGGTAGCTGTTATTGTAGGAGAACTCTACTAAGGGCAAATGATGATCTCAGCTACCTCCGAAATCTAGTACACAAGCTCTGAGCATGTCCTCGAGAGTCTGGATGGTCCGCTCTGACTGTCCGTCGGTCTGCGGATGAAATGCCGTGCTGAAACTCAAACGAGTGCCCAAAGCCTCCTGAAGCCTCTGCCATAGTCTACTAGTAAACTGGGTGCCTCTGTCGGACACAATGCACGTCGGGACTCCGTGTAGTCGCACTATCTCGTCAATGTAGATCTGGGCATACTGAGTAAATCCGAAAGTCGTCTTCACCGGTAGGAAGTGAGCCGCTTTCGTCAAACGATCCACGATCACCCAGATGGAGTCATACCCCCGACTAGTCCTGGGTAGACCCACCACGAAATCCATCGAAATCTGTTTCTATTTCCACTCCGGAATGGGTAACGGCTGTAGCTCTCCCGCGGGCCTCGGGTGCTCAGCCTTGACTTGCTGACAAGTCAGGCATCTCGATACAAAATCTGCAATGTCCCTCTTCATTCCGTCCCACCAATAAACATCTCTCATATCATGATACATCTTGGTGGAACCGGGATGGACGCTGTACACCGATCGATGTGCCTCCTCAAGAATCGCGCGCCTCAGTCCCTCAGCATCTGGTACGCACAGTCTGACTCCAAACCGTAGTATCCCCTGATCATCGATCACGAACTCGGAAAATCTGCCCTGTCCAATCTGTGCCATGATCTCTGAACATCGGTCATCACTGAGCTGTGCCTCATGTATACGATCGATCAACTGTGGTCGTGCACGGACATGCGCTATCTGCCCTCCAATCGGCGTGAACTCGAACTGTACCCGGCTGTCGCATAATATCTGCCAATCTGCAGATGACTGCTCCTGTACTGCGCTCAAACAAGATAAACTACTCCCGGGCCTCCTGCTCAAAGCATCCGCCACCACATTTGCCTTGCCCGGGTGATATAAGATCTCGCAGTCGTAATCCTTCACTAACTCCATCCATCGACGCTGTCGAAGGTTCAGATCCCGCTGCTGGAATATGTATTTCAAACTCTTGTGATCCGTGAATATCTGGCACGACTCGCCGTATAGATAATGTCGCCAGATCTTAAGTGCGAAGACCACTGCAGCCATCTCCAAATCATGAGTGGGGTAGTTTTGTTCATGTCTCTTCAATTGTCGCGAAGCATACGCGATCACCCTGTCGTGCTGCATCAAAACGCACCCTAGCCCCACTCGAGAGGCATCACAAAAGACCACAAATCTGCCCGATCCGGAAGGTAAAGATAACACCGGTGCCGTCGTTAGCCGAGTCCGCAGCTGCTGAAAACTGTGCTCGCACTCCTCTGTCCATTCGAAGGGAACTCCCTTCCGGGTCAACCCGGTCAACGGTGTAGCAATACGGGAAAAGTCCTGCATAAATCGCCTATAGTAACCGACCAACCCCAAAAAGCTGCGAATCTCTGTCACCGATGTGGGTCTGGGCCAACGCTGAACGGCCTCGATCTTCCTCGGGTCTACACAGATACCGCCTCGTGAAATCACGTGACCCAAGAAGTCTACGCTGTCCAGCCAAAAAGCACACTTGGAAAATTTCGCATAAAGCTGGTGCTCCCTCAAGGTCTGCAATGTAATCCTCAGGTGCTGCTCGTGCTCGTCACTACTCCGGGAATACACCAAGATATCGTCAATGAAGACTATAATGAACAAATCCAAGTAAGGCCGGAAAATACGGTTCATCAAGTCCATGAAGGCTGCTGGCGCATTGGTGAGTCCGAACGACATCACCAAAAACTCGTAATAGCCGTAGCGCGTACGGAAGGCTGTCCGGGGAATGTCCTCCTGTCGAACCCGCAGCTGATGATAGCCCGATCGTAAATCGATCCTCGAAAAGTACCCTGCCCCCTGAAGCTGGTCGAACAAATCGTCGATACGCGGCAAAGGATACCTGTTCCGCACTGTCACCCTGTTCAGCTGGCGGTAGTCGATACACAGACGCAAACTGCCGTCCTTCTTCCTGACGAACAGGACTGGAGCACCCTAAGGAGAAACACTGGGTCGAATAAGTCCCTTGTCCAGCAAATCTTGCAACTGGCCCTTCAACTCTCGCAGTTCCGCCGGGGCCATCCGATAAGGCGGTATGGAAATAGGCCCCGAGCCGGGAACCAAATCAATACAGAAAGAAATGTCGCGCTCGGGCGGCAACCCAGGAAGCTCGTCAGGGAACACATCAGGAAACTCGCTAACAACCGGAACCTGGTCCAATGGAACCTGTGTAGCACTAGCATCGCAAACATATGCGAGAAATCCCTGACATCCCTTCCTCAAAAACTGCCCAGCGCGAAAAGAAGAAATCACACTGTGAGGGGCGGCACCACGGTCCCCCAACACAACAAAAACCGACTCACTGGGAAAGCAGAATCTAACTGTCTTCTCACGGCAGTCCACAGAAGCATAGCACGCGGCTAACCAATCCATACCCAAAAGAACGTCGAAGTCCAACATCTCCAGAAGGATCAAGTCGACAGGCAACTCTCTCTCGCCAATACAGACGGTACAGGATCGGAACACGTGCCTAGCAACAAACGACTCTCCCACAGGAGTAGTCACCACAAGCGGCTGATCAAGCAAGCCGGACTCTCTACCCAAACTCGGCACAAAGTGCGTGGATACGTACGAGTGTGTGGATCCGGGATCGAACAATACATATGCATCAACTGAACATACAGGGAGGATACCTGAAACCACTGCATTGGACGCCTGCGCGTCCTGATGCGTCAAAGCAAAGACCCTCGCCTGTCCACCACCTGTAACTGACTGACCTCTGCCTCGGTCGTCTCGCCCTCTCTGAGCAACTCCTCCACGCCCACGACCTCGCTGTGTGTGAGTCTGGCGCGGAGCAACGGTAGGTACAACGGGCAACGCCCTCTGGGGCGGTGAAGGTGGTAATGTGACATGCGGTGCTGTCGCCTCCCTCCGGGGTGTCTCTGGACAATCCCGCACACGATGGTAAGAACTCCCACAGCGAAAACATCCCGACGATGACCGCTGACCGTCCTGGGAATAGGAACTGAATAACCGGCCCCACCCTGAATCTCTGCTGCCTGCAATATGTCTATCACGGCGCCGAAAAGGCTGTCTCTGTGCTGATGTATCCGCACGAACTCTCTTCGGCTGTGGAACTACCGAAGTCTCAGCAAGGTGCTCCTCGACCACTAGGGCTGCGTCTACAGCTGCTGCATAGGTCTCGTAGTGCTGTGCGCTGATCGCGAGGAACAATGGTGTAAGCAAGCCTCGAACAAATCTCCTGACTCGCAACTCCTCGGTAGCCACTAAATATGGGGCATAGACTGCTAGCTCTGTAAACAGCACATCATACTCTGCCACCGTCATCCCTGGCGTCTGGCGCAAGGACTCAAATCTGCGTGCTCGGGCGTCCCTAACACTCTGGGGAAGGAAACGGGCAAGAAATATGGTCACGAACTCTGCCCAGGTCATAGGAGGAAGACCTGCTGCTCTGCCCTTCTCCACTGAATCACACCATTTCTGCGCAAGACCTTCCAGGCGAAAGCTCGCGAACTCGACCCATCTCGCATCTGCGCATCTGAGGGAACGGCATATCCTAGCCATCCTGTCGATGAAAGACTGTGGGTCCTCGGCTGTATTGGTGCCTGTGAATACTGGAGGCTTCAGCCTCATGAACTCTGATAGCGACACTGTGATCACCTCCGTAACCGCAGGGGCAACTGGCTGTGCGGTAGGTACCATAGCGGTCTCTGGAACTGGTGGAGCTACCTCTGGTCGCTGCGCTCGAAGCGTCTCAACTAGCGATCCTATCATCTGGCGCATCTCCTGCATGCTAGATCCCACCGTCTGGCGCATCTCCTGCATACCAGCCCCTAGCGTGGCGATCTGCTCTGTCACGGCAGGAACACCCTGCTCGGGTACAACCGGCGTACTGCCCGGATCAGTCCGTGTCTCGGACGAGTCAACTCGAATCTCGGCCCTCGCGGCCGCTCTCTGTGCCCTCGTAGTCTTAGGCGGCATAATGGCTGAAAGAAAATTTAGATTCGATAAGAACACGGAAATCGAATCACAAGAATATAAGGAGGGATCAAATCAATAAGTCCTAAGGTCGCGTAAGCGGAGTACCGTGTCGTGAGTATGCCGCGGAACATACACACGCTACGCTACCCTGCTGCAGCTACCTACTCCATCATACCAGGGTCATCCTACACTCCGAAGGTAAAACCTACGCTCTGATACCAACTTTGTCACGACCCGAGAATTCGACTCGTGACCGGCACTTAACCACGCAACGTCTACAGGCGCAACGCGGCTAAGTAAGCCGAACCCAGAAATCAAAACCAATAAATAAAGAGTGATTTTAAAACATTTTGTAAAAACAATCGTACCTGTCTGGAAAACTTGCATTTTATTTAGTAGAAATCCTTTTTAAGTTCAAAGGTTATAAGTTTTATAATTTTGGGCAACATTTCCTTTTTAAAATATTTGTCCCGTAAGTCGGGCAAAAGCAAGGTGTAGCAGAAATAACAAGTGAAATGAATAAAGCATCACAATAGGATATACGACGCCGTAGCGAAGAATGCACAGTAAAGCAAGGACAATATCATAAAAGATGAGAATGCACAAAGTAAAGTCGGCTCACATGCGAGCTCGACACCAGAATATAAAATCATACATATCGTCCTCTCAACTGTCTCTAAGTCAATACAGAAAGGTAGATGGAGAATACTAGATACATCAATATACAACTGAAAGATAACAGATACCGTACAAAACCCACCTATCAGCAAAAGGCTATCTCTGCTCAAAAAGGGTATCTGTGCCAAAAGATGCGGTAACAGCCAGCCGTGACTACTCCCAAGGACAACCTGCAAATACTGTGGCACAACGGGGGTGAGTTGCCAACTCGTGAATAGAGATAACATATAAAGGTAATCGCGAGCATGCACGTACAGCGCTACTCTAACAAATGCCAGCAGATGATATCAATGCGAGGTAAGCAGTATGCATAATAATAATGCAAGTCCTCTATCAGGTGATATAACTACAGGATGAGATGTGATAATGAATGCTGAGCATGGGAATACAGTATCTACATGAAGTATCGAGGTGGACTACATATGTATGTATGCACCACAAATCCCAACATCCCAAACGCCGGTACTCCATCGGCCCTCATATCCTGTATATCCCTGAGAATCCCGAGTGCCCAACATCGGCACCCAAATATCATAAATACTCGTGTCTAGCATCGACATGCAAAACATCCTGTATCGGGCATCCGTCATTCCGGGTCAGCCCTCTCTCAAAGTATATATCGAGAATCCGTCAGTCCGGGTCATCCCTCTCTCAATACATCGGGTATCCGTCGTTCCGGGTCAGCCCTATATCAATCCATCGGGCATCCGTCAGTCCGGGTCAGCCCTCTCTCAAAGTATATATCGGGAATCCGTCAGTCCGGGTCATCCCTCTCTCAATACATCGGGCATCCGTCAGTCCGGGTCAGCCCTATATCAATCCATCGGGCATCCGTCAGTCCGGGTCAGCCCTCTCTCAGTACATACCTCTAGCACCGAGAAAACACGGGGCGGTGCCCCCAAATATCATATCAAGGGAACCGGGTTTTTAAAAGATTACTTATTTGAAAAGGCCACGGTTCCCAAATCCAGAAATCACATGAAATCTCAACCAATAATACAAGTAATTATGATGTGATATGTGCATCAAATATGTATATCAAGTCATGTCACATAAAAATGAGCTACAATGCAATGATCCAATGTGATATAGGTATCAAGTATGAAATCCAAGTCATGTCATGTATAGATGAGCTACAACAATATACAACAGTATGATCATGGCAGTTCTATCAGTTCTAAGCAATATATAAAGATGGCAGGGAATGCAATATGTGATGACAATCCATGGTATGGTATATGCAATAGATAACAATAAGGTCCTATCAGCCCTGACGCATAACGCCATGCGGGCGATATCCCCGTAGATGTGAAATCTACTCACCGAAATCCCGCGCTAAGCGTATCCAACAACTTGCTTGCCCTTCTTCGCAGCGTCCGTCTCACTGGCCTGCGAACCTAGAATCACATAACATATATCACACATAAGTTCATTTCACAAAAACGCGACATTACGGCCCAACTAGACACTCGTGTCGAAAACCAATCGCGCGTGTGCGCGATATGCTAACACGTGAAATCACGCGCCAAGAAACTACCCCGACGCGCCGCGATACGCAGAAACCCAAACCTACTCACGTATCACGTGTGTCGCGAAGGTTTAGAAAACGGCAAAATAGGTATTTGGTCCCAGATTTTCCTACAGAACTAAACTTACAAAAATATATATACCAAAACACTACACACAATAGCAGAAACCCACTGGACCAAACCCTAACCCAAACCCTACCCATCTGGCCGCAATTGGCGGCCAGAAAGGGAAAATTGGCGGCCTACTGTAGCAATATGGGGGTCGGGTTTCACCTGGGGTATCAACACAACACCACTAAACTGCATTCTTCTCAAATTCATTCTGAAATCACCGGGTCAAAAGCAGATCCAGAAAAGCTCGAATTGCATAAATACGACATATTGCAACAAATAGTGAAACTGGTGGTATTTTAGTGTAATAGGGGTTGAACTAGGTTACAATGGCCTCACTAATTTAATAACAAGCTACTGAAACCAAATCACACCACACTAGCACAAGATTCCCACAAAACACCTCATATCACACTAAAACGCACTAGAATCCAATAACCGATGCAAAACTACATCAACCAAGCTAACTAGGGAATAAGTTTTGAAAATATACCTCATACTTAACCCTAGGAAGCTGGAGGAAGCAGAAGAATTGAAGGGAAGGGGCTGCACTAGGTGATGGGGCTGCTGCAGCTCACTGCTGCTGATGCTACTGCTCTCTGCTGCTGATGCTGCCTCTTGCTGCTGCTGCTGTTCTCATGCTGCTGCTGCTGGGGTTTTCTTCAGTTGCTTGCTTCTGCTGCTGGTGCTGGGCTGAGGTAAGTGTGTGGGTGTGTGTGAGTGTGAGAGTTTGAGAGAAAATACAAGGAAAATGAGAGGAAACACTTCAAGGTTCAAATGTCAACCCTCCTCTCTCTCTCTTCATTAATGGCAAGCATGGCTTGAGCCATGATGCCCTCTCTCTCTCTCTCTCAAGTCAACACCCACCTCAAATTCAAATTAAAGTAACCTTTTAACTAATTAATTAAACTCACTTATAACCCAAAAGAATTAATCCTACAATTAACCCACCATGGTTAATAATTATGGTATTTACTAAATTTTAAAAAAAACCTAGTTTACATGCACATGTGTGTGCAAGCCTAGGAAAATTTTGGAAAAATATTTATTAAATTAGGAAAAATATTTAAAACACAGTTTGGTAAACTTTTTATTAAAAATCATTATTTAATTATCATTATTCACTAACCCTTATCCTAAGGTGTTACAGTTTCTCGAAGTGTTATAGACCTCATATCGACACGACTTATCGAACTATTGGGGTCTGACGTTTACCACCCCTAGGCGAGATATGCGACATATCAGACGATCAGACCGGACTGTACGGTAGTGTTACTGGTTGGATTCACTGGAGTGTGAGCGGGCTTGCTCGTCGATCTTCAGATCGCTCAATACCCGGGTGGCCGTTACGTTTAGCAGACCGCTTGCGGCTTGTGGGTGTTTGATATGATCATCATCTGCTGCCGGCGTATTGACGAGTCTTTAGAGTCCTACACAGAGGTTTCCTGGCTCAAGTGAAACGAAATAGGAGCGCATATGAGATATGTGCGGGACCGAGAATAATGCGTGTATGTGATACCGTATTCTATTCTCGCGATGATTGTATCGAATGGTTGTATGCGATATAACCGAGGTATCGAATCAAGTATTGATTCGATAAGCCGATACATTGAATACTAGTCGGTTGTGTGCGACATGACCGGATCATTGAATCAAGTGTTGATTTAATGATTTAATGCATAATTATATATTTGATATATTACTTTACACTAACTAGTATTGGTTCACTTTAAACGGATTTTCTCACTTGGTTTGTGCACATTGTATATGTGATATACTTTTGTACACTTGATTGTATCATGTTTGATGATACATGTTTAACTATAGTTAAGTGTAATGAATTAAGCCATGGTTAAACTAATGATTAGGGTTTTCTTTTCTTACTTATTTATTTATTTATTTATTTTGAATAGATGAGAAAAGAATGGTTGCTAATTTTGGAGTTTAGTTGAAGCTTCATGAAGCTTTGACTATGTAACCATTCTTGTCTTCATCTTTAACCCTAACCATTAATCTAACCTTAGTTAATTCTCTACACTTGACCATGGTTGATGATGATAAGTATTCTTTTATTTTCTTTTTTTCTAATTAACTTATGATAACATTATCCTTCTTCTTCTTCATTTCTTCAAGTGAAGAAAGCTTGCTTCCATCAATGGCAAGTGATGAAAAAGAGTGAGAAATCCAAATCTAAAGTCTACCCACTTCCTATTTCTTCATCCTCTACCTCTTGCCAAGTAGTAGAGTGTGTTTCCTTCACAAGTTTTCATGGCTTGGTGAAGGTGGAGCTTGATCTAGCGATGCTTCGACGTAGATCATCTTCGGCACGAAGCCGACGACCTTGCCCGCTCGTTCTCCGATGAAGCCGACGCTAGAGCCGGGATTTGATTTGGACAGCGGAGAGGACCTCATCTCGGAGCCGTGGAGGTGGAGGACCGGATCTACAAAGGTTGTATTTCCGTATCTCTTAGTTAAGTGTTAACTAGATTATTGTTTCGCCTAGATTTCTAGCCAACGGTCCTTGTTAGGGTTTCTCGGCACCGTTTAAATTTGAAATTGGCATGGTTGATGCCTTGTGAGACCTTATTAGGGTGCCTAGGAACCCTACAGTGGTATCAGAGCTACTAGGCATTGGATGTCGACCTATGGGGGGTTCTCACTGTGTGACAGTATGGCGAAGCATAGGCTCTTACCCCCAGGGTGTCCCGAGACCGGAAGGTGTTCCGGTGGGTTGTAGTCCTCGCGAGGGGGCATGCGTAAAAAGTAGCGGCTGAGGGACCCGTTGGTGCCATGGCGACCCCATTGGATGGGGTGGCTGCCTGACCTACAGTGGTATCAGAGCCTAGCTAGAGCCTTAGGCGAAGTCTAGACGGAATTTGAAGTCCGAACGACCCGAAAACCCAAACCTTAACATGCTCTATGTACTTTTTCTAAAAACGTGGATTTTTCCAGATTAAAAATATTCAGAAAAATCAGCAGGAAGATATAAGGATTACTGCAAAATTTGAGCGCCCAATTCCATAATCTCGCCGCGGATCCGCGACATGAGCATGCTCATGCGGCGGTTCCGCGGCAACTTTGTCTTTTTGCGCATCGAAATTTGCACCTTAATTCATAGTTTTCAGTTCTGGTTTTCCTGGGAATTTTTAATATTTATTAAAGAGTTGAATTTTCTGGAGTTGTTTTGGGGATTCGGTGTTTCGATCGGAGAATCAAATTTTGTCTATGTGGCTTTCCGGATAAATTATAGAATATGTTAAAAAGTTCGACCGGATATAAATACCCAATTTTTCCCCTGTCGGGAAATTTCCAAGTGTTGGATTTTTCCGTAGTTTAACGACGTTTGAAGTAGTGCAAGTAACGCGATGGTCCCTCTAGAAGACAACAAACCTTAACTCGATTATGTGACCGTCTTGAACTGCCCTTTGAACCTTCGGGTTTGGGGCAGTACGGCGTGCCACATGTGAGGCGTTGGCTTGACCCTTCTACGGCTGGACCGTTGGTACTGAGGCATGAACGGAATGTTGTTAGACTTATTTCATGTATTGACATGTATCGGGAAAACTTGGGTGTTTGACTGTTCGATCGAAAAGTTTAACATTTTCTGTTTATTTGGAATGGGATACAATAATTGGAATTCACAAGTAGTTATGTGATAACTGAATGAATGTTATAAACATAGCAATTTAGTCTCACTTGATCGGTTGCCAAGGAATTTTGATGTGATCAAAAGTCCGTCGCAATCACGTAGCGTACGCGGATACTCGCCGGGTAAACTTAATAGACAGCCCGCCCCATAGCCCCGACCAAGTGACTGTAGGAGAACCCCGTCGCCGAAAGCATCCGTCCGGGTGCTCGCGGTAGCGGTGTTCCGCCTTGGTGCACTTCGTCGACGGTATCGGGGGTGCGGCCGTCTACTGAAGTTTGCGACGAGCATTCGATCAGGATGTCGGGAATCTTGTTGAATTGCCCGACTTGGTATTGAAAAGTGTTTTCGATTTTGAGACTAAAATGCGGGGTTTATAATTGTTAGGCATGCGATGTCTAAAGAATTCATTTGGTCAGGCATGCGATGTCTGAGATAGTTGCGGATTCCAACTGTTGTAGTTTTACACTTTCTTTTCTGTGACCGTAAGTGTAATATGTGATATCACCGGTTTCGTTGCTATATGTCAACGACAATTGGGATGGACATATTTACTTACGTTGATGACATGTGATGTTATGTGTTGCTGGATATCTTATATTGGATCGTCGTGTTTGAATAGCCGGGGTTTTTTATGTGAGATGAGTGTTTTTTCATTTTCATTCATGTAAAAACTTGTATGTAATATTCTTTTATTGGGGCGCTTCCAGGTTGCGGAAGTTGTCACCTTTTGTATATTATTTACTTTTCCGCACTAGGATAGACCCAAGGAGGAGGGCACAAGTAACCGGGTTCTGGAGTCCAGCGGGAGACCAACTCGAGGAGTCGAGTCTGGGTCTCCTAACTCTAGAATTGGTAGGGTTGCTTGCCGCTCTCGTAGGGGTCTAGGGGTGTGGGTTTGGCTATTCATCACGACCGTGGAATCCGTGTTTTATACTGGCTCGTATTGAAAACACGGACGTCCTAGTATATCCAATATTTCATATGTTTCTTCTGCTGCGATATCTGTGATGTGATCATGTGATGTTCTGTGATAGATACAGTATATAGTATATATGATATATTATATAGACGTTACTTATGTTTTACACCCGCGCTAGCCCTGCCCCGCTCTGCCGTTAGTCACCTAACCTAACGGTGCATGAGGGGACATCGAGGCGAATGCGGATGGCATAAGTGTACGTCGTATTTATCTGTGATGTTTAGGTACTTAAATGATGGGACTTCATTAATGTGATTAATGAAATAAAAGAAACCTAAGATGTTGTAGAATCGAATTTCAAAATAAAACAGGTAGCTACAGTTCTTGCTTTGCACAGCGGTATATACGATATATCCTGCACCTTATTCGATGAGGAAAGGACCGAGATCCCTTCACCGGGAATGACTCCTTTAGCAATAACTGGCAGATGCTACACACTCGGTTTATCTTTTGATTGCTTTTAAGTGATTTTGCTTTGCACAGTGATATATATGATATATCCCGCACCTCATTCGACGAGGAAAGGACCGACGATCCCTTCACCGGGAG
Source organism: Agapanthus africanus (assembly GCA_030015575.1). Lineage (NCBI taxonomy): Eukaryota > Viridiplantae > Streptophyta > Magnoliopsida > Asparagales > Amaryllidaceae > Agapanthus > Agapanthus africanus. Next base: position 150,310,629 of record CM057346.1, read on the forward strand.
TGACTCCTTTAGCAAAACTAGAAAAGCCTCAAAAGCACTCCATTTCAAAATCATTTGATTCTACAACGATATCAAGTTCATTACACAATAGGTTTTCAGAAAAACCTGTCGTAGCCCTCCGTCATTTCAGATAAGTATTAGTTAGTATTCGTGCTGCGGTTGTTTGGCATGCGTCAAGGCATAGTGTACGGTAGCTAACTAGTGCTTATCTGCCAGCATATGATGCGATTGGATTAGGGTATTCGTACGGCGTTGTTTGGCATGCGTCAAGGGTCGTGCGGGTGGGTTTAATTCAATCAAGAAATGTACGGGTTGAACTTGACTAGCAGACTATGGGTTGTTTGGCATGCGTCAAGGTCATAGCGAGCTAGGGGCAAAATATTATCGGGAATTTCAAGTGTTGAAATTTGCAATGAGATTGCATACCTTCTATGAGATAGTTGGATCCCGATACCCGCTGCGAGTAAGAGTTACTCCTGGGAGAGTTTTATACATTACAATTAGCCGATCAAGTAGGTGTCTAGAAAGGTGTCAACGGGGTTACGCCTCTGGGAAAACGAGGTTTACATTAATTAGGTTCGTGCGAAAGCACGGGGGACCTCCCTCAAAGTACCGACACTGGCCTGGCTGAAAGATTGGCGAACTTGTAGTGTGTAATTAATCCCGGCTAGTCTTTCCTTTTAGGGTTTGAAGGAAGATTTGATAAAAAGCAGTGGGAGCCATCCTGATTAGATAAAATAATAACCAATCTATTCTTGCAAGAGCGCACGCTGAGTGTTTTCTTCTCTCTCTCTCCGGGTAGCGACCATATCACGCCTTAATCAAGATAATAATACGGAATATTGACCGAACCCGCTTGTTATACTGAGCTGGGGAACGTTGGTCCCGCTCCAACTTATAATTGTTATAAGACAGAGCAGGAAATTGGGGATTACCAGAATTCCCGTGCCGCCCAAACGAAGAGAGTGCATGCTGATGCATCATCTTCGGGTGTGTTCATTATACAGAACTGTTTCTTAGTATCCTTTACGTCCTGGTTATGTGATACCAGATCAGGATCCCAGATATGTAATCTGTTACATTGGGCTACAGCTAGGTAGAGAACTGAGAACGGGTGATAAGTTTCATGAGGCAGAAAACGGGGCAAGTGTTGCAGCCAAGTCTGTTGGTCACTGTCACCCTGTATTACAATACATTGATTCTGAACGAATGTTATTAGATACCGAACCTGATATACAAAATCATATCAGTCTCTTTATTAGTAAAGAAATGATAAAATTTTGTATTGTTGGATAATGTTTTGAACATTTCCTATGTCAAAGGTTGATCGGTTCAGGCACGTTATCTAAAAGCATTGATGTTCTAAATCAAACTGCAGTTCTTAGTATATGGAACACACACAAGAGGAAGAGTTCATAAATGAACGAATCCTTCTTGAGGCATTGTAGACTAGGTCATATCAATGTGACCCGACTAACTGAAGTTACATGTAGATGCATATTTAAATCTGTTTGAATTTACATCTTATGAAACTTGCCAGTCATGTCACAAAGATAAGATGACCATAGCTCCGTTTACTGGAAACAGAGAAAGAGTTAGTGAACTCTTGGGATGATACATGTTGATGTATGTAAGGTCCCCTGTCTACACATGCCAGGACAGGTTCTTTGTACTTCATTACATTCTCTGATAATCTCTCAAGCTTCAGACATATGTTCCTGTTGAAACATGAGTCCGAGCCTTTTGAGATATTCACAGAATATAAGCGAGAAGTAGAGAACCAAAATACGGGTATAAGTATTATGTCCTTTGATGAGATCAAGGAGGAGAATACTTGAGCACGGAATTCCAGGACTATTCTAAAGGAGAATGAGATTCTCTCTCAGCATTACTCCTCCGTATACACCATAGCACGATGGTATATCGGGGCGGAGCAGATACACCCTATTTGATATGGTGTGCTCTATGATGAGTAATACTGAGTTACCTTTTTCCTTTTAGGAGTTATGCACTTACGAAGTTTCATACCTATTGAATAGGGTTCCAATCAAATCAGTTGCCTACCACTTCATATGTGATATGGAAAAGGAATAGCCTATTTCTTAAGTTAGTTAAGATTTGGGGTTGTCCGGCCTATGTCTGAAAGCAAAATCCGGACAAGCTCGAGGCAAGGTCTGTAATGTAGAACTGGAAAGGTTCCAGCTATACGAACTACAGCAGATGATTTGATAGAACCAAGGGATTCAGTAGATACCAACGAACCTCAGCCTCTCCACCGATCTAGTAGGGTTCCTCACCCACCTGAGAGATACTTCGGTTTCTCTATGACAGTGGGAGCGAGGATTGCATCATGAGATGATGACCCAACTAGTTCCGAGCTGGCCATCGGAGTGTGACTCTGTAAGAATGGCTGGATGCTTAGTGATCTGAGATGGAATCCATGTACACTAACAAAGTATGGACTTTGGTTGCTATATCTGAAGGGTTAAATCCCCATCAGGAGCAAGTATATCTTGAGAAGATTACTTGGTGTACATCGAAAAGTTGAGACTTTCAAAGCTAGACTTGTTAAAAGTGTGCATCATTGACCAGGTGTGGATAATGATGAAACCTTTTTCAAGTAGCTATGCTTAAGTCCATCCAGATCCTACTTGTCACGGCTACATACCATGACTACGATATCTGGTGGTTGGATGTCATGACTGCTTTTCTAAATGATGATTTAGAAGAGAGCGTCTATAAGTACACAGCCAGAAGGCTTCGTAGACAGTGGGAGCAGCGGAAACGTGTGCAAGATGCTTTATAGGATTAAAGCAGGCATCGCGGAGTTGGAACATCTGTTTTAATGGATTAGTCAAAGAGTTTGACATCATCAAAATGGTAGATGAACCTTGTATAAACAAAAAGGGAGTAGGGAGTATGGTGGTGTTCCTCGTAGAGTACGTGGATGACATACTCTTGATAAGAAAGGAGTTTCTTATGCTACGCTCGGTCAATCTCCGTTTATCACAATGATTCTCCATATAGGATCATAATGATACCTACTAACTCCTGGATTTTGGATCTATGAGATAGATCTAAATGGATGTTAGGATTCTCACTTGTTGAAGTGAGATAGTATCAATTGATCCTGGGGAGAATCACTGGAAGTGTTCCAGAGTGATAAAGACGACTGAATGTCAGTCACAGGCATTGTCTTTACCCTCAGTGGAGGGACGGTATGTTGGAAGAGTTCCAAGCTAGATACCGTGGCATACTAGAAGATAAAGGCGGGATACATCGCTATTTAAGATGCTACCAAAGAGGCTGTTTGGGTGTATATTGGTTCATGAGATGAACTATGTTCCTCCTATTGTGTGACAATGGAGTTGTGGCTTATGCCAAGGAACGCCGGTCCCATCAGTGATCCAGACATATTCTAAGGCAGTATCACCTGATCATGGAGATGGTTGATCTCCAGGGTGATCGAGGTTTGGAGAGTAGACTCAGAGGACAACACAGCGGATCCACTCACAAAGGCCTGTTCCCAGAGAGAGACTTTTATGGGATGGTTGAGTATGAGATACTGCAACCACTGCTACAGATGGCCCTAGTGCAAGTGGGAGATTGTTAGTTATATGTATGCCCTAGAGGCCATTACTGTACATAGGATGTATATTGTAGTGGATGCTGGGACGTATATAGGGAGGACTTTCTTGCTCGACATGATAGTATGCTATCTGGTTGATCTTTACCTTAACGTGTATACTGATTGTCTCTCTGTTACATGTTGGTAAAGCCCTTAGGATCTGTACTTGACAACCTGGACTATGATGCGGATCATACTAGTGGGGACATGGTAGTCCATAAGTACATCCTTCAAAGTCCCTAGTCGTGGGTGTATTGAGACGGGGCATCGATATACCAGAGTAGACTAGCGTGTACCTTCTCGACCCATACAGATGGGCGATGGATGATCCCATATCCATTGGTGTTTGACATCAGAGATGATATACGGGTGCTCAGTAGAGACTGGGTACACTGGACGGACTCGCCGAGAACTCCCAGATGGTATTATACCTCACGTCAGATGGCAGTTCTCTGGTGACACTGGTACAGAGTAGTCTGTTGACCCGAGATCGTCATAGAGTCTTGTGTGGTTCCCACTGTGCTTTGATTTCCATCTTACCACGTCCAAGAGGGCATGCAAAACGGTGGTTTTTGGGTACAGTCCCGAGTCACATGGAGGCAATGAGCGATAGGAGGGGATTCGTCTCTCCCGGTATAGGGGGTTGATGTTGCGCTGTGTTCGATTGGCTATAACAGGAAATCCCTGGCCAGGGTTGCTGAGATTTACTGGTAAGTGTTACCAGTAGTTTCTCAAAGTGTTATAGACCTCATATCGACACGACTTATCGAACTATTGGGGTCTGACGTTTACCACCCCTAAGCGAGATATGCGACATATCAGACGATCAGACCGGACTGTACGGTAGTGTTACTGGTTGGATTCACTGGAGTGTGAGCGGGCTTGCTCGTCGATCTTCAGATCGCTCAATACCCGGGTGGCCGTTACGTTTAGCAGACCGCTTGCGGCTTGTGGGTGTTTTATATGATCATCATCTGCTGCCGGCGTATTGACGAGTCTTTAGAGTCCTACACAGAGGTTTCCTGGCTCAAGTGAAACGAAATAGGAGCGCATATGAGATATGTGCGGGACCGAGAATAATGCGTGTATGTGATACCGTATTCTATTCTCGCGATGATTGTATCGAATGGTTGTATGCGATATAACCTAGGTATCGAATCAAGTATTGATTCGATAAGCCGATACATTGAATACTAGTCGGTTGTGTGCGACATGACCGGATCATTGAATCAAGTGTTGATTTAATGATTTAATGCATAATTATATATTTGATATATTACTTTGTACTAACTAGTATTGGTTCACTTTAAACGGATTTTCTCACTTGGTTTGTGCACATTGTATATGTGATATACTTTTGTACACTTGATTGTATCATGTTTGATGATATATGTTTAACTATAGTTAAGTGTAATGAATTAAGCCATGGTTAAACTAATGATTAGGGTTTTCTTTTTTTACTTATTTATTTATTTATTTATTTTGAATAGATGAGAAAAGAATGGTTGCTAATTTTGGAGTTTAGTTGAAGCTTCATGAAGCTTTGACTATGTAACCATTCTTGTCTTCATCTTTAACCCTAACCATTAATCTAACCTTAGTTAATTCTCTACACTTGACCATGGTTGATGATGATAAGTATTCTTTTATTTTCTTTTTTTCTAATTAACTTATGATAACATTATCCTTCTTCTTCTTCAAGTGAAGAAAGCTTGCCTCCATCAATGGCAAGTGATGAAAAAGAGTGAGAAATCCAAATCTAAAGTCTACCCGCTTCCTATTTCTTCATCCTCTACCTCTTGCCAAGTAGTAGAGTGTGTTTCCTTCACAAGTTTTCATGGCTTGGTGAAGGTGGAGCTTGATCTAGCGATGCTTCGACGTAGATCATCTTCGGCACGAAGCCGACGACCTTGCCCGCTCGTTCTCCGATGAAGCCGACGCTAGAGCCGGGATTTGATTTGGACAGCGGAGAGGACCTCATCTCGGAGCCATGGAGGTGGAGGACCGGATCTACAAAGGTTGTATTTCCGTATCTCTTAGTTAAGTGTTAACTAGATTATTGTTTCGCCTAGTTTTCTAGCCAACGGTCCTTGTTAGGGTTTCTCGGCACCGTTTAAATTTGAAATTGGTATGGTTGATGCCTTGTGAGACCTCATTAGGGTGCCTAGGAACCCTACAGAGCATACCGCAGAAGCGTAGGGTATAATAGACATGCGATCCCTTTCCAAATCAGTCTTGGGAGACATCTCTTTGGAGAGGGTGATCCCGTGACAAGCCGGTAGATTACCGCGCTTGGAATCTTCCATACTGAATCTTTTCAGTATGGTGTCGATGTACCTGGAATGTGAAAGTTCTAATATCCTCTTGGATCTATGACGATAGATCCGGATCCCCAGAATGTAAGAGGCATCACCCAGGTCTTTCATGGAGAACCCGTGTGACAAGAACCCTTTGACAGATTGTAGCATAGGAATGTCATTTCCTATCAAGAGAATGCCATCCACGTATAAAACGAGGAATACGACAGTTCTTGCTACAAATCTACTATAGATGCATGGTTCATCTGGATTTTTGATAAAGCCAAAATCTTTGACTGTCTCATCAAAACAGATGTTCCAACTCCGCGATGCCTGCTTTAGTCCATAGATGGACTTAAGCAACTTGCACACCTTTCCGCTGCTCCCACTCTGAATGAAACCCTCTGGCTGGTCTATATAGACACACTCCTCTAAATTTCCATTTAGAAAAGCGGTCTTTACGTCCATCTTCCGAATCTCATAATCGTGGAAGGCAGCAATGGCAAGAAGGATCCGAATGGATTTCAGCATAGCCACTGGAGAAAAGGTTTCGTCATAGTCCAAACCAGGTCTTTGACGAAAACCCTTTGCAACAAGTCTAGCCTTATAGGTCTCGACCTGTCCATCTACACCAATCTTCCTCTTGAAGATCCACTTGCATCCTACGGGTTTTACCCCATCTGGAGCAACGTCCAAAGTCCATACTTTGTTGGTGTACATGGACTCCATTTCGGTCCGCATTGCATCCAGCCATTTTACTGAGTCAATGCTCTGAATGGCCTGCTGGAAGCTAGTCGGCTCATCACTATCAATGATGCAATCCTCTCTATCCCCGTCTATGAGAAAACCGTAGTATCTCTTGGGCGGATGAGACTGCCTACTGCTCCTGCGGAGCGGCGTAGGAATGTCCTGTTCTTTCGAACCCTCTGGTTCTTCTAAGATCTCAGTAATAGCTCATGGTTCTGGAATTTCTTCCAGTTCTATTGCGCTCCCACTTATCTGATTTTCCAAAAACTCAGTTTCCAAGAAGCAGGCATGACGGGAAACAAAAACCTTTTGTTCCTCTTCGCAATAGAAGAAATATCCCTTGGAGTTCTTTGGATATCCCACAAACTTGCACTGTACTGAGCGTGCCTCGAGTTTGTCCGCATGCTGCTTTTTAACAAAAGCTGGACATCCCCATGTCTTAATGTGCTTAAGATAGGGTTTCTTCCCATACCACATCTGATATGGTGTGGTAGGCACAGTCTTAGTTGGAACTCGGTTCAAAAGGTATGCAGCTGATTCTAGTGCATATCCCCAGAATGATCGCGGCAACTCAGCGTTACTCATCATGGAACGTACCATATCCAATAGGGTTCGGTTCCGCCTCTCCGATACACCGTTATGTTGCGGAGTGTATGGAGGAGTAAGCTGAGAGAGAATTCCATTCTCTTTTAGGTAATCCAGGAACTCGGCACTTAAGTATTCACCACCTCGATCATATCTCAGTGTCTTGATACTTTTGTCGGTTTGTTTTTCCACTTCATTCTTATATTCCTGGAATTTTCCAAAGGCTTCAGATTTATGTTTCATTAAGAAGACATATCCGTACCTTGAGAAGTCATCTGTAAAAGTAATGAAGTAAAAATAACCGCTTCGCGCATGTGTAGACATTGGACCGCACACATCGCTGTGTACGAGTCCCAAGAGCTCGCTTGCTCTTACTCCGTGTCAAGTAAACGGAGTCTTTGTCATCTTTCCTTTGAGACAGGATTGACAAGTTGCATATGAATGATATTCGAACGAATCCAAATATCCTTCTGTATGTAACTTAGTCAACCTTCTCTCATTGATGTGACCCAGTCTACAATGCCATAAGAAAGCATGGTTGATTTCTGGAGACTTTCTTTTGTGTGTATTCTGGACATTGAAAATCTGTGGTTGGTTTAATACGTATATACCATTGCTTAATGTACCTGACCCAATCAAAACTTGATTAAGGTGAATGTTCACAACATTGCTTACAAATGCAAATTCATAACCTTCTTTAGATAATAATGATACAGATATGATATTACAAGTTGCATTGGGTACAAAATAACAATCCCGTAAAACCAAAACATGTCCATCTGACATTCCCAAGTGATAGTCCCCCACGGACTCAGCATCCATGCCAGCTCCGTTTGCAACTCTGAGGGTCATATCACCTGCCTTCAAAAACCTACGCTTTCTCAGTGCCTGCAAAGAATTACAGATATGAGATCCTGATCCGGTATCTAATACCCAGGAAGTAGAGTTTATTGATAGACAGTTTTCAATAACATACACACCTGAAGCCGAAGCCGCAACTTGCTTCGGATCCTGGTTCTTGGCCTTCCAAGCCCTGCAATCCTTTTCCAATATCCTTTCTTATGACAATAGAAGCACCCATCCTTTCCCACAAGCTGCCCCGCTATCTTTGTTGCCTTTACTTTTCCTTTCGTTTCCACTTTACTAACACCGCCCCTTGGTTTGGTGGGGGCTTTCTTCTTCTTTCCCTTGGCTTTCGCCTTGGACCTAGAAGAGGAAGATCCTCAAACAAACAAAGTGGATGTATCCCTACCTTTCTGTAGGGTGTCCTCTGCACTCCTCAACATGTTCAGAAGTTCGGAAAGTTCAACCTCCTTTCCTTGCATGTTGAAGTTCAGGATAAACTGGGCGTAAGTGGAAGGAAGGGACTGGAGAATCAAGTCTATATAGAGCTCGTTCTCTAACGTGGTCCCAAGGTCCGCGAGCTCGTCAATCAAGCCAATCATCTTAAGCACGTGTTCCGCTACGGATGATCCGATGGACAATCTTGCCGAAAACAACTTTTTCGAGACTTCGTATCTGGCGATATGAGATTGCTCTCTATACAGATCTTTTGTATGAAGAAATATGGATTCTAGGTCCATATTCTCGTGCCTCCTCTGATGTTCATTGTCCATAGAGGCAAGCACGAGGTACTTGGTCTTCGCGCAGTCGATCTCCCAGGGCTTACGGATTTCGATATCCGCGACGCTGGAGGTGGGACCTGGGACAGGGGGAGCTTTGGTGGTAAGGAGATACCCCAGCTTGTCATAAGTGATTGCCATTTTGACATTCCTGAGCCAATCTTTGTAGTTTGGCCCTGTCAGTATATTTTTATCTAGAAGTAACTTAAGTCCGGTCATGACGATTGGTCGCTGCAATTAGGAGAGAGAGAAGAAACACTCAGCATGATGCACTTGCAAGTTTAGAGTGGTTTTTAATTTGTCTAAACAGGATGGCTCCCACTGTTTCTCGAATCCCTCCTCAAACCATAAAGGAAGAATTAGTCGGGATCAATCTCACCGTACAATACTTGCTTAACCGTTCAGCCAGGCCAGTGTCGGTACTTCGAGGGAGGTTTTCCAACGCTTTCGCGAAATTCCTTAATTTAAGAACCTCTTTTCCCTGGAGGCGTAGCCCCGCTAACACCTTTCTAGACACCTACTTGGTTTATAGCATTGATCGTTAAGTGAGAAATTTCCCGAGGAGTAGCATATCCTCACAGTAGGATCGGGATCCAAATATCATCGCGTGACGAAACTGAAGGAATCCTACCAGAATCATCACACTCCAAATGGTATGCAGCGCTGGCAAGTTTCAGTTTCTTTAGAAACTCCCGATGTGGATTTTTGCCCCATGCTCTTATGACCTTGACTTTGGCCAACAAATCATAAGTCACATGTCAAGTTCTACCTGTCATTCTCCAGGTTAATTTGAACCCACCCGTACCTACCCTTGACTTTGGCCAACAAGGCAGTACGACTGTCCTAAAACAACGCATCTATCTATGCTGCATATGAATACCCAATAGCTACCAAACACCGTGCCTTGACTTTGGCCAACAAACACAGCTTGAATACTATTGACTACCTATATGAAATGACAAAGGGCTACAATGGTTTTGGCAAAACCATGAACGTAGTGAACTTGATATAATCGATGGCACGAGATAGCTTTTAAAAGGAGTGGTTCAAGCTCCGCGTTTAAAAGTTGGTTTTTGAAAAGAACCGAGTGGTTTTGAAAGTGTTCCAACGACTTTACTTTGGTTTATTTTCTTGCATTAATTTTAATGCGTCCCATCATTTAATCCTACCATTGCAGAAAACAACGAAAATATGACGTACGCTTATACCATCCGCATTCGCCACGGGGCCCCGTCATTACCCGTTAGGTTACTTAACTAACGACAGAGCGGGGGTTGGACTAGCGCGGATGCAAAACATAAGTAACGCCTAAATAGATATCATATATAGATATATACATTCGTTAGATGCAATGATAGCCATTCCAGATCACAAATGAACACATTGGATATACTAGGAATCCGCATTTCGTACGAGCCTGTAACGAAAAGCGGATTACACGGTCGCGATGAATAGCCAATACCCCACCCTAGACCCCTACGGGTGCGGCAAACTACTTGCCAAATACCCGAAGTGAAGCAACTTCCCTCAATAACATGAGTAGGCCACTCGGCACTTCGAGGTACCCGGTAGTTTGTGCACCCCACCTTGGGTCTATCCTAGGAGCAAAAACAGTAAAAGAAATTATACAATGGCGGCTACAACCTCATCCCGGATGTGCGGCCATATAAATAATATTACATCAATTACAAATTACATGAATTGAAAGATAAATAAAACTCTCATCTCACAACCCCCCCGCTATTCATTCGCGACAATCCATTGAATTCATATACACAAACCATCAACATTACAGATCACAGATATGTATAACCCCCAATAATCGACGTATAGAGATTAGCAGACGTTCAATACATATATCACATCACAGATATAACCCGTTAGCTAAAGTTTATAGAGGTTCGATCAAAATACGGATTTGTAACCACCCCAAAAACAAATTTTGTTTTCTGGAAAATCTGGGCAGAAAAATCATATTCCAAAAATCCCAAAACAGCACAGAGAACACACTGCAGTAAAAAAGATCCACGGCCGAGTCAACTCGGCCGCGGATCAGCGGCAAGAAGCCCTTCTTGCCGTGGTTCCGCGGTGAGTTGGTCGGTTCGTTGGCTCGTTTTTCTGCTGTGTTCAAATAAAACCCTGAGACGATTTTTCATATATGTTAAATAATTTTTTGAGCTGTAAAAAATTCGACAGAAAGTAAATGTCCCGGGCGTGTTTTGTGATTTTCTTTTCGATCGAACTTCTAGTTACTTTGCTAACATGCTAGATAGTGTTTAGCTAGGCTCTGATACAACTGTAAGTCCATGTTACCCTTCCCGGTTCTTTCGGGGATGCGGAAATGGTGAAAAATGATTTTTTCGGTGGAGGTAATATGGACTCAAAAACCGGATCTTTGCTAAACAAACTATCTAACAACCTAACTAAGAGTTTAACTACTATGTTAGGGGTTATACCTTAACTTGAACTCCTTCTCTTCGACTCCTTGTGGTGGTCGGATCGGCCTCACCTCGTCGTCTCCTTGTGCCGAAGATGGATCCACCCGAAAGCTTCTACCTTTGGCTCCAACCTCAATCTAGAGAAAACTAGAATACTTGGCTTGCTAAACCTTGTACACTAGGATGAGAAGAGAAGTGTTTTGGGTTTTATCTCTATGGTTCTTGTTTCTCAACTCATGAGACAATAGAACCATGAGCTAGAGAGAGTGCAAGAGGAAGAGGAAGAGGAAGAGGGAGAGCTTGAGGATGAGAGAGAATCAATATGATAGAATGAGACAAGACTTTTGCAACCATGCTCTCAAAAACAAAATAATCATAATAATAACAATAATTAAGCATCTTGTGATGGTTCATGTCAATGGCATTATCATTTCATGCATTTAATGCATTTTGCAGACCAACAAGCAAGCAAAAGTCAAAGCCATGAAATAATAGCCATTGTCATGATGATGGTCAACAAGTCCAAACTAGTCAACCGGTCCACAAAGTCAACAAGTCAACAAAGTCAACCTTTCAACCCAACCATGGCACAATAATACTTAATTAATATTATTATTAATCATATTTCTTATTTTCATTAGGGTTTAGCAAAAGTCAACAGTCAACAACCCTAATGAGAATCATCTGCCTCTGTCTCTGTCAACCGTGCATACATACCCGCATCCGCGTTCCAAGGAACACGAATACAAACGAGATAAAACCAATCCCAAAATGTATACTAGGATCTGGCTTAAACCAAAGACCGCTAGTAATAACTGCCCGGACACCAAACGTGCACAAGTGCGCGGATGTGACCGAACCCTGTCGCAAAACCATGCGACCTCTACTCTTTTGCCTAAAGGCGAATAGCTCTCTGTGTGGGACTCTAAAGACTCGACACTACGCTGGCAGTGGGTTTAACCACAGACCGCAAGCGGCACTAGCTGTGCGTAACGGCTCCCAGGTAGATGCCGATAAGAAGACTGACGGGATGAACTCATCCGAACTCCTACTGAGCCTGAATGTGACAGTCTCCGTACAGTCCGGTCTGTTCGTCTGAGAATATCGCATGGCGGGCCTAGGGGGCGGTAAACGTCAGTCCCCTAATAGCGGTACAAGTCGTGTCGGAGTGTAGCCCAGAACACCCTGAGATAACACTGGAAACCCACCAGTATATCTCGCTTGCCCTGGCCAGGGACGACTATGTGTAATTGCTCTCCTTGACACAACGCGATATCAACTCCTAATACCGGGAGAGATGAGTCCTATCTAACCGTCACTGCCTCCAAGTGCTTCGGGAATGCACCCAACTACTACCTGTTTGCATGACTCCTTTGAGCCGTGGTAGGGTAGTAATCAAAGTGCAGTGGGAACACACTCGAGGCGAAGTGACAGTGTCAAGTCAGCGGACTAAGCTGTACTCATGTCACCTGGGAACTGATAACTGACGATAGGTATTATACCAACCAACAGTTCCCGATGAGTCCTGTCCAGTGTCCTCGTAACCTAACGAGCACCCGCATACTATCTCAAGTACGACGTACTGACGGCTGTGGGACAGACCGTCTCCCCTGCTGGGATGAGAAGCGCATACGCTAGTCTACTCCGGAGTATCGATGCCCTGTCTCGATAGTCCTACGACTAGGGACCTGTATAAGGATGTGCTTGTGGATTACCCAGCCCCCACGAGTATGACTGCCATCACAACGCTGGTAATCAAGCAAAGATCCTAAGGGCTCCACTAATGTGTATAGGTGATATACTAAAAGAAACACATGTACACATTAAAGTAGAAACAAACCAAGTAGCATACTACTATTTTGAGCAAGATTATCTATACAACTGTGAATATCCCAAGCTTCCATTAAGTAATATACAAACTAGTATGATACAGTAATGGCCTCTAGGGCATATACACTAACAGTCTCGTCAGAAAATCTCCGTGAACAATAATTCCAACCATAATCGTCGATTCGATCGGAGAATTTAATTTTGTTATGTTATTCCGGATAATTTAGAAAGTATTAAAATGTTCGAACGGATATCATTAACTCGATTTTTCCCGGCACGAATAACCTTCAAGTGTTGAATTTTTCTCGGGTTTAAATCTTTCGGAAAACCGTCCATGTGACGCGATGGACCCTCTAGAAGACAACAAACCTTAACTCGATTATGTGACCGTCTTGAACTTCCCTTTGAACCTTAGGGTTTGGGGCAGTACGGCGTGCCACATGTGAGGCGTTGGCTTGACCCTTCTACGGCTGGATCATTGCTACTGTGACGTATTCTGTAATTTTTGAACCCCGCTCAAGTGTTGAGCTATTTAGGAAATCTTGGATGTTTGATGATCCGGTCGGAAAGTTTAATACTGTCTATTTATCTGGAATGTGATACAATATGTGGAATTCATACGGTTAGGCATGAAATGCGAAGTATGTGATATTTCGGATTTACGATGTCTAAAGAGTTTGTGGATTCCAAATGTTGTAGTTTTACATTTTCTTTTCTGCGACCGTAAGTGTAATATGTGATATCGCCGGTTTCGTTGCTATATGTCAACGATAATTGGGATGCACATATTTACTTACGTTGATGACATGTGATGTTCTGTGTTGCTGGATATGTTATATTGGATCGTCGCGTTCTGAATAGCTGGGGGTTTTATGTGAGATGAGAGTTTTTTTATTTTCATTGATGTAAATTTAAATGTATGTAATATTCTTTTATTGGGGCACTTCCGGGTCGAGGTTGATGTCACCATTTGTATATTATTTACTTTTCCGCATTAGGATAGACCCAAGGAGGGGAGCACAAGTAACCGGGTTCTGGAGTCCAGTGGGAGACCAACTCGAGGAGTCGAGTCCGGGTCTCCTAACTCTAGAATTGGTAGGGTTGCTTGCCGCTCTCGTAGGGGTCTAGGGGTGTTGGTTTGGCTATTCGTCGCGACCGCGGAATCCGTGTTTTATAGAGGCTCAAAATAAAACACGGACGTCCTAATATATCCAATATTTCATATGTTTCTTCTGCTGCGATATCTGTGATGTGATCATTTGATGTTCTGTGATAAATACTGTATATAGTATATATGATATATTATATAGGCGTTACTTATGTTTTACACCCGCTAGCCCTGCCCTGCTCTGCCGTTAGTTACCTAACCTAACGATGCACGAGGGGACATCGAGGCGAATGCGGATGGCATAAGTGTACGTCGTATTTATCTGTGATGTTTAGGCGAATTAAATGACGGGACTTCATTAATGTGATTAATGAAAGAAAAGAAACCTAAAAGATGTTGTAGAATCAATTTTCAAATAAAAGGGTAGCTACAGTTTTGCTTTGCATAGCGGTATATATGATATACCCTGCACCTTATTCGATGGGGAAAGAGCCGAGATCCCTTCACCGGGAGTGACCTCTTTAGCAAAACTGGCAGATGCTACAACACTCGGTTTGACTTTTGACTGCTTTTGGAGTTTTGCTTTGCATAGCGGTATATATGATATACCCTGCACCTTATTCGATGAGGAAAGAGCCGAGATCCCTTCACCGGGAGTGGCCTCTTTAGCAAAACTAATGAAAGCCTCAAAATCACTCCATTTCAAAATTCACTCGATTGTACAACGATATCAAGTTCATTACGCAATAGGTTTTCAGAAAAACCTGTTCTAGCCCTCCGTCATTTCAGATAAGTCCTACTTAGTATTCGTGCTACGTTTGTTGACCTCCGTCAAGGCGTAGTGTGCGGTAGCTAACTAGTATTTATCTTCTTATGCATATGATGCAGATTGGATTAGGGTAGTCGTACGACCTTGTTGACCTCCGTCAAGGGTCGTGCGGGTGGGTTTGATTCAATCAAGAAATGACGGGTTGAACTTGACTTGCACCCTATGGTTTGTTGACCTCCGTCAAGGTCATGGGATGCTTAGGGCAAAATATTATCGGGAATTTCAAGTGTTGAGATTTGCAATGAGATTGCATACCTTCTATGAGATAGTTGGATCCCGATACCCACTGCGAGTAATTGTTACTCCTGGGAGAGTTTTACACAGGACAATTAGCCGATCAAGTAGGTGTCTAGAAAGGTGTCAACGGGGTTACGCCTCTTGGAAAACGAGGTTTACTTTAATTAGGTCCGTGCGAAAGCACGGGGAACCTCCCTCAAAGTACTGACACTGGCCTGGCTGAAAGATTGGCGAAGTTGTAGGGTGTAATTAATCCCGGCTAGTCTTTCCTTTTAGGGTTTGAAGGAAGATTTGATAAAAACAGTGGGAGCCATCCTGATTAGATAAAATAATAACCAATCTGATCTTGCAAGAGCATACGCTAAAGTGTTTTCTTCTCTCTCTCTCCAGGTAGCGACCATATCACGCCTTAATCAAGATAATAATATGGATGTATTGACCAAACCCGCATATTATACTGTGCTGGGGAACGTTGGTTCCGTTCTTTCTTATAAGAGTTATAGGACTAAACAGGATATAGGGGAATACCAGGATTCCCATGCCACCCGAATGAAGAAAGTACATGTTGATGCATTTTCTTTGGGTGTGTTCGTTACGGAGAACTGTTTCTCCGTTTGCTCTACGTCCTGGGTATTAGATACCGGGTTAGGATCCCATATATGTAATCAGTTACATGGGCTTAGAAAAGGTAGAGAACTTGGAGAAGGTGATAAAGACATAAGGGTTGGAAATGGTGCAATTGTTACAGCTAAAACCGTCGGGAAATATAACCTTGTATTGCCAACTGGTAATACATTGGTTCTGAACGAATGCTATTACATGCCGAACCTGATATGCAACATTATATCGGTTTCTTAACTAAGTAAAGAGGGATATAATTTTGTATTACAGGATAATGTTATGAACATTTTCCTTAACCAAAAGTTGGT
This sequence comes from Agapanthus africanus, assembly GCA_030015575.1. NCBI lineage: Eukaryota > Viridiplantae > Streptophyta > Magnoliopsida > Asparagales > Amaryllidaceae > Agapanthus > Agapanthus africanus. The sequence continues at coordinate 150,326,879 of CM057346.1, forward strand.
TGGATCAAGCACGTTGTGCAATGGTATTTATGTTCTAAATCAATCAACAGTTCTGAGCATAACAAACACACACAAGAGGAAGAGTTCAGAACTGAACGAATCCTTCTTGTGGCATTGTAAACTGGGTCACATCAATGCGACACGACTAGCTAAGTTGCATAAGGATGGATATTTAAATCCGTTTGAATTTTCATCTTATGACACTTGCCAGTCATGTCTCAATGGCAAGATGACCAAAACTCCGTTTACGGGACACGGAGAAAGAGTTACCGAACTCTTGGGACTGATACATAGTGATGTATGCGGTCCCATGTCTACACATGCCAGGGATGGTTCTTCGTACTTCATTACATTCACTGACGATCTCTCTAGATTCGGATATGTGTTCTTGATGAAACACAAATCAGAAGCTTTTGAGAAATTTAGAGAATATAAACAAGAAGTCGAGAACCAAACCGGGAAAAGTATTAAAATCCTTCGATCTGATCGAGGAGGTGAATACTTGAGCAATGAATTCCTGGACTTCCTAAAAGAGAATGGGATTCTCTCTCAGCTAACTCCTCCATATACACCACAGCACAACGGTGTATCGGAACGGAGGAACCGCACCCTATTAGATATGGTGCGCTCTATGATGAGTATAGCTGAGTTACCTATTTCCTTCTGGGAATATGCACTGGAGACAGCAGCATACCTACTGAATGGGGTTACTGCCAAATCTGTGCCTACCACCCCATATGAGATATGGGAGAGGAAGAGACCATATCTTAATTTTATTAAGATATGGGGTTGCCCAGCCTATGTCAAAAGACAAAAACCGGACAAACTCGAGGCAGGGTCTGTTTTGTGTAAGTTTGTTGGATATCCCAAGCATTCGCGAGGGTATATCTTCTACCACAGTGAGAAACAAAGGATGTTTGTTGCTCAACACGCCACCTTTTTAGAAAAGGAATTTCTTACAAAAGAGATTAGTGGCTCTGAGGTAGAACTGAAAGAGGTTCCAGCTGTACAAACCACAACAGAAGATTTGGTAGAACCAGAGGATTCGGTAGTTCCCGATGAACCCCAGCCACTCCGCCGATCTAGTAGGGTTCCTCACCCACCTGAGAGATACTACGGTTTTCTCATGGATGGTGGGAGCGAGGATTGCATCATGGTTGATGATGACCCAACTAGCTTCGAGCAGGCCATCACGAGTAGGGACTCAGTGAAATGGCTGGATGCAATGCGGTCCGAGATAGAATCCATGCACACCAACAAAGTATGGACTTTGGAAGTTGCTCCTGAAGGGGTAAAACCCATTAGGAGCAAGTGGATCTTCAAGAAAAAACTTGGTGTAGATGGGAAAGTGGAGACTTTCAAAGCTAGACTTGTTGCAAAGGGTTTTCGTCAAAGACCAGGTGTGGACTATAACGAAACCTTTTCTCCAGTGGCTATGCTTAAATCCATCCGGATCATGCTTGCCATCGCTGCATATCATTATTACGAAATCTGGCAAATGGATGTTAAGACCGCCTTTCTAAACGGTGATTTAGAAGAGTGCGTGTATATGACTCAACCAGAGGGCTTCGTAGATAGTGGGAGCAGCGGGAAGGTGTGCAAGCTTCTTAAATCCATTTATGGATTAAAGCAAGCATCGCGGAGCTGGAACATCTGCTTTGACGTCATTATCAAAGAGTTTGATTTCGTCAAAAACGTAGATGAACCTTGTATCTACAAGAAGGTGGCAGAGAGTAAGGTTGTCTTCCTCGTATTGTACGTGGACGACATACTCTTGATAGGAAATGATATTCCTATGCTGCAATCGGTCAAGCTCTTCTTATCACAAAGATTCTCAATGAAAGATCTTGGTGATGCCTCCTGCATATTGGGAATTATGATCTATAGAGATAGATTTAAAAGATATTGGGATTGTCCCAATCCAGGTACATTGACACCATACTAAAGAGGTTTAGTATGGAAGAGTCCAAACGTGGGTTTTTACCCACAATCTCAGGGCTCACTCTCTCCAAAGAGATGTCTTCCAAGACTGATTTGGAGAGAGCTCGCATGCAAGGGATACCCTATGCTTCGGCAGTAGGCTCTATCATGTACGCGATGCTATGTACCAGACCCGATGTAGCATACTCACTAAGTGTAGTTAGTAGGTATCAAGCTGATCCTGGAGAGAGTCACTAGACAGCTGTGAAGAGCATTCTCAAGTACTTGCGAAGGACTAAAGAGATGCTCTTGGTGTATGGTAACGGAGAACTCCAAGTGGAGTCCTTTTACCAATTCGAGCTTCCAGAGTGATAAGGACGACTCTAAGTCACAGTCGGGATTTGTCTTTACCCTTTACGGAGGGGCAGTTAGCTGGAAGAGTTCCAAGCAGGAAACCGTGGCAGACTCGACGATGGAGGCTGAATACATCGCTGCCAACGATGCTGCCAAAGAGGCTGTCTGGATCAAGAAGTTCATTACTGAACTTGGAGTGGTTCCATCCATTGAGCATCCAATACCTTTGTATTGTGATAACAATAGAGCGGTGGCTTTGGCTAAGGAACCCAGGTCCCATCAGCGATCCAGGCATATTCTGAGGCGGTATCACCTGATCCGGGAGATAGTTGATCGCCGGGAGATCGAGGTCAGGAGGGTTGACACGAAGAAAAAACAGCGGATCCACACACGAAGGCCATTCCCCATATACAGTTTGAGAGACTCTTCGGGATGCTCGGTATGCGATACTACAGCAGCTGGCCCTAGTGCAAGTGAGAGATTGTTAGTTGTATGTATGCCTTAGAGGCCAGTATTGTATAGTTGATGTATATCATATTGGATGCTTGGACATATATAGAGAGGACTTTCTTGCTCGATATGATAGTATGCTATCTGGTTGCTCTTTATCTTAACATGTATACTTGTCTCTTTATACCGTGCTATAAATACATGTTGATAAAACCCTTAGGATGTGTACTTGACTACCTGGACTGTGATGTAGATCATACTAGTAGGGCCATGGTAGTCTATAACTACATCCTTTAATGTTCCTAGTCGTGGGTGTATCGAGACAGGGTATCGATATACCAGAGTAGACTAGCGTATACGCTTCTCGACCCATGAGATGGGCGATGGATGATCCCATATCCATTGGTGTTTGACATCAGAGATGGTATACGGGTGCTCAGTGGAGACTGGGTACACTGGACGGACTCGCCGAGAACTCTCAGATGGTATTATACCTCACGTCAGATGGCAGTTCTCTGGTGACACTTGTGCAGGTTAGTCTGTAGACCCGAGATCGTCATAGAGTCTTGTGTGATTCCTACTGTGCTTTGATTTCCACCTTACCACGTCCATGAGGGCGTGCAAAACGGTGGTTTTTAGGTACAGTCCCGAGTCACATGGAGGCAATGAGCGATAGGAGGGGTTTCGTCTCTCCCGGTATTGGGGGTTGATGTTGCGCTGTGCTCGATTGGCTATAACAGGGAAGTCCCTGGTCAGGGCTGATTTAGAGATTTGCTGGTAAGTGTTACCAGTAGTTTCTCGACCCGTTATGAGCCTCACATCGGCACAACTTATCGGTTATTAGGGTTTGACGTTTACCACCCCTAGACTTGATATGTGACATATCAGACGAGAAGATTGGACTGTACGGGAAGTGTTACCGGCAGGCTTTTACAGGAGTTGGAGCAGGCTTGCTTGTTGATCTTCTGATCGCTCAATACCCGGGTAGCCGTTACGTACAGCTAGTACCGCTGACGGCTTGTGGGTGCATGATGTGATCATCACCTACTGCCAGCTTATTGACGAGTCTTTAGAGTCCTACACAGAGATTTTACTGGCTCAGGCAAAACGAAATAGGAGCACGTATGTGATATGTGTGAGACCGAGAATAAATGCGTGTGTGATACCGTATTCTATTTTCGCGACTTTTTGTATCGGTCGGTTATATATGATAAGACCGGGTTATCAAATCAAGTGTTGATTCGATAAGTCGATACAATGAATGTTAGCCGGTTATATGAGATATGATCGGATTATTAAGTCAAGTGTTGATTTAATAATTAAGTGTATGATTGTATATTAGATATACTAATTTACACTTGCTAACACTTGTTCACTTAGGGTTATTTCTCACTTGTACACTACTTTAACATATATATGATATATGTTAAAATGTGTTTTCTTATTGTATCATGGTTGATGATACAACATTCATGTGTGTATGAGACATACACCATTCTATGGATTATGATGGGTTATGATTATTTAAGATAATTACAAAATTAGTAGAGTTTTGGAATGAGCATGAAGCTTGTAGAAGCTTACTTTGCTTTGACAAAGTCTACTAGCTTTGTCTTTACCTTAGATTACTTTTAATCCAACCATAATCAATTAGCTATGGTTATGGCTCTACAAGGGTTAGTATATGATACTCACTCACCATGGTTAGAATTCTCACTTGATCATTATCCTCATCTCTTTTCTTTTTGTTCATGATCTTTTTTCTTTAGTTCAAAAGAAAAGCTTGCTAGGGTTTGATCAAAAATGAGAAACAAAGTGAGAAACAAAATTCTAAAGAGAACCCACCTCCTATTTCTCCATCCTCTACTAGACTAGCACTTTAGTTTAGGGTGTTTACTTCACTAATTCTCTAGTTAGTGAAGTAGGAGCTTGAGTCGGAATTCTCTCGACGTAGATCATCTTCGGCCTCGGAGACTTCAAGCAAGGTCGCACCTTTCGCCTCGTGAAGCCATGCAAGGGTCCGGGAGATCCACGATCGCAGCGAAGGGACTTCAACTAGGAGCTAAAGAAGTGAAGGACCGATCTACGAAGGTCGTATTTCGTATTCCTTTAGAGTAAAGTTGTTTACTTGCTTTTAGATTCGCCTAAACTCTAGTACAAGATCTTGCTTAGGGTTTTTAGGCACATAAATTTTTTAAACGGGCATGGTCGATGCCTTGTAGAGCCTTGTTAGTGTGCCTAGTAACCCTACAGGTGTCACGACCCGAAATAGCACTTGACTGGCCCTTGAATCATATGAAGTCTATAGGACCCCATCAAGTAAGCCAAAAGCCCAGAAATCTAAAACCAATTTAAATAATAAATGCAGGAAAACTAGTTTTAAAGAAGTGAAGAAAATATGTTTTAAAAACAGGGTTTTTAAGTAAGTAAGCCGAATATGCATTTTTAAATCCTCATGTCTTTTCTGAAAATTATGGCAGAGTTTCTTTTGTAAATACTGGCCTCAAACGGGGTACAACAAGAAATATATATGCATAATGATAAAAGGCATCCCCAAGCGGGAGCTAGCTCTTCATCAATCGACGGTCACAACCACGCAAGCAATATAATATACAACGCCGAAGGGCGAGGATCAAAACTCAAAAGAAAACTCAAAATCCTCAAGAAAACCATAATACTACAACGCGCGATTCTAAGGTCGAAATAATATACAACTGGTTTTCTAAGTCTGAAATAAATATACATGTTTGGTTGATGGAATTTACTAGATACAACTGAAAATAAATAAGTACAATGGTGGTCATAATGCGAGTGAACCCACCTACCAATGCAATCACCCAGAAAGGAAGCAGTGTGCTAGAAAGCCGCAATGAAACCTGCACGGCAAAACCTGCAAGAACTGTGGCACAACGGGGGTGAGTAGCCAACTCGTGAATAGAAAACATCATAGAGCAGAAATCGTATGTATGACTCAATCCTAGGTCAATACGATCAGTAATATATATAAACCTCAAATGAATAAGTCTGAAGCATGATAAGGTGGCAAGGGTAAACATCTATACATAAGTGTAGTACCAAGTGCTCGTGCCAGTGGCTCAGGTAGCAACATATCATAAATATGAGGTATCATCAATGTAATCATCATGAAATCAGTGTCAACTATATCATGAAGTCTAAAATATGTGGATATCATCTAACTATGTGATCAATGTCTATAAGTATGTGGATCTCGTCCACGTGTCAACCAATGACATAAAACATCATGCATGTAAACATCATAAAGCATATGCATGGAAGTATGAGGATGTAAATCAACGTGTGTCCCTCGCGACACATCAAAATCATGGAACCTGAGTGTCCAGCATCGACACTCGAAAACATCATGAAATCCGTGCCCAGCATCGGTACGTAAATCCTCATATATCGGGCTCCGTCAGTCCGGATCGGCCCATATTATCTCTCGACTCCGGTCGGTATCCTCCGGATATCCGCCGAGCCCAAATACTATCACCGGTAGGTAGTGGTCCCTCTGGCAGGCTCATCGTCATCCACACGAAATCTCTCTCTCGTCCCGGGGTACCATACTGGGTCCACCATGTACCCGCAATCGGCCTCATCCGCTTCTTCGAATCGGGTTTCACATGTCACTCTCAGAACCGAGAAAACACATGGTGGAAGCACTGAAATATCATATCAAGAGAAACCGGGTTTTTAAAACAGTATATTCTTTCTTTTGAAATCGCCACGGTTCTCAAATCCAGAAATCTCATGAACACGACATATCTCAATGCGTAAAATTATAAAGCATGATGTATGCGACATATGATAGAAATGTAAGCATATTCGTATATCATGCAATATAAAACAGTAGTATGAACACATCGAGGGGAAAACCGCTCGTTTCAAATGATTCCAGTTTTAAAATATATCTTGTGGTTCCCCAAATCTCTAAAATCAAGCCAGAATCGTCTATGTATGTGCAAATACGTATGTATGCAAGTATGTGTAAGTCTACGCTAGCGCCCCGGCCGTCTACAGACGCCAAATGCGGAACAAAAACTTTTTAACTGGCGCTATCGTATACTTTAACCCGGATCTTCCATTATTGCTAAACTAACAAACTGTAAAGAGTGTAGAAAGGTTATACCGAACGATCCGAGTCCTTCGTTCTTTAACCATCATCCCACGCTCCGTTGCGGCTGCTCCGATCTCTTCGATCTCCGATCTGCTCGTCCAGGTGGCACCACATCACTGATTCTTTAAACGGGCTCCCGCCTCTCGAGGCAACTCGGTCGTCAAGTTTGCTAGAAGAGACGACCAAGAATGATGTAGAGAATGAGTAGATGACTTTGTCTCACTTCCTCCAAATCCGTGGACGATCGGTTAATGAAGTTGCCGATGGAAATGAAATGGAACAATGAATGAACTATGAAATTTCCATACACTTTAAACCATAGTCTTTTTTACCAAAAATGAAATCAATCTCTCTCTCTCTTCAAGGGTGGCCGGCCACATCATATAGAATGAGGAGGGTGAGTGTAGGAGGAGGGAGGTGACCATAAGACATGAAGCTTCTCACAAAATATCCTTAGCTAAACAAGAATCATTAAAGCTAAAGCATGACTCACTAAAACACCTCATCAAGTCATTAATGCAACCATTAATGTCAAGATGAGTCACTTAGCCACCTCACCATCTAGAAGCTTCTAGAAGCACGACTCACTCTCATCCAAGAAAAGATAAATCCGTCTTTAACCAAATGTTAAAAGACGGCTGATAGAAAACTGGAAACTGGCAACATCCAAAAGTGATCCCGAAACGACTTTCAGGATAACCCCGTAACTGTATAAATATACCCGCATTTGTATTACGACCGAATACAAATGCAACTGAGACAAAGATATTATATCTACTCAATACAATACTCGGATCCGGCTTAAACCAAAACCGACCAGTATCATCTGCCCGAAAACTGACACGTGCATAAACGCACGTGCATTTTCCGAACCCTGCCATAAAACCATACGGCCTCTACAACGTTTCGCCCGAACTTGGGAAACTGTCTGTGGGGGACTCTAATGACTCGTCAGTACCCTGGCAGTGGGTTTAACCACAAACCGTCAGCGGCACTAGCTATGCGTAACGGCTGCCCATGGACTGACCTCAAGGGAGACTGATGAGCGAACTCAAGGGAGGCCGATGAGCGAACTCATCCAGAAACCCTACTAAGCCTAACAGTGACAATGTATATACAGTCCGGTCCGTTCGTCAATGAGTATCGCATATCCGCCTATGGGGCTAGTAACGTCAGACCCCAAATAGCAGTATAAGTCGTGTCGGAGTGAAGCCCAATAACACCCTGAGATACTACTGGAGTACCTACCAGTAAATCTCCTGCCATGGCCATGGGCTTTGTGTAATGGCTCTCCTAGACACAGCACGACCTCGCCCCCAATACCGGGAGAGACGAATCCCCTGCCGATCCGCTCACGTGCCTCCATATGGCTCGGGACTGTACCCAAAAGCTACCTGTTTGCACGACTCCTTTGAGCCGTGGTAGGGTAGAAATCAAAGCACAGTGGGAACTCACACGAGACAAATGACGACCTCAGGTCGATGAACTAACCTGTACACACGTCACCAGGGAACTGCTATCTGACGATAGGTATAGTACTAACTAGCAGATTCCCGGCGAGTCCTGTCCGGTGTACTCATAACCCAATGAGCACCTGTATACATCTTAGGTGATCTAACTGACACCAGTGGCTTGTGAGACCGGCCACCGCCCCTCGTCGGGGTCTCGACTGTATACACTAGTCTACTCCGGAGTATCGATGCCCTGTCTCGAAACTCCCACGACTAGGGGCCACAATTAAGGATATGCATATAAACTACCCAACTCTCACGTATATGATCGCCGTCATACAGTTGGTAGTAAAGCAAGATCCTAAGGGCTCTATCAAAGTGTAACATGCAATCAGTCACCTGAACATGTACACGACTGATAAAGACAAACCAGATAGCATACTATCATCTCGAGTAAGACTGTTCTACCGGGATAGGTCCTCCGCAATCATTGCAATCACTTACCTGCGATCCAATAATTGACTATGAGGGCACTATCTCCAACAATCTCCCACTTGCACTCAAGTCTAATATTGCGATGTCGACTACTCACAGCCCGTGTGAAACCGAACATCCAACTCCTCTACTAATCAGTTTCACAAAGCCCGTTTGTAAAACTATTGTGTTCGAGAAATAGCCTCAGTGAGTGGATCCGCCTGGATGTTTCTTTCTATATCTCTCTAAAACTCAAGTTCGCGGAGAAAGCCATCTCCCGAATCGAGTAATACCTGTCTTAGAATATGTCTGGATTTCTGATGGGACCTTGTTCATAAATGAACTCCAAATCCAAACTTCTTAGACTGTATCGATCACTGAACCTAATCAGTATCCGGCACCATGCCACCCACAGTATCCTCTTGGACCACCTGTCCATAATACTGTCCCTCTTCATCAGAGGGAAAAACTATAACTCTGACAATCACTCTGTCAACCATGTCACCTTTGAAGCTTGGAATGATAATCGTCTCCCGAAGGAGGCTGCCGTCATCAAATCCGTAGAACATCCACTTATGTTCTAAAACTGCTTCCTTATGTTTCTCCAGGATTGGATTAATACAAACTCATTGCATCTAGTGCAAAAACAACATCTGGTGTGGTACTTGACATCTCATGATTGACTCAATTGCCTAAGCAAGTGATCTGCCAATCATGCACTTCCCTCTCCCCTTTAGTCTATACGACACCTTTGGAGAGGGTGACTCCATCACCTGCAGGTACACCACCATGCTAGGAGTCAACTATTCTAAAAACTATTAGAATATCTGTCAAAGTACCCACATTGGGAAACTACCCAATTCCAGATCTAAAGCCATAGATCTAGAAACCAGAATGTCAAATATTATATCCATATCCTGTCTGGAGAAACAACTGTGTGACGACCACAGTACAACCGATCGTAGTATAGGAATTTTACTTCCCACTCTATGTATGTCATCCAGATACCATGACATCACACCCTACTACCTTCTTAACAGATCCATCCCCTATTCTGATTGAAGTCAAACCTATGACTGTCACATCAAAACTAGATGATCTATCTCCGCTATAACTGCTCTAGTCTATAAATAGACATAAGCTACTTGCCCACCATGCTTCTGCTGCTCCCACTGACTACGACAACCCTCCTACCGGGTCTCATAGCCTGGAACAACAGTAGTGTCAAGTCTGGGTAGATAAGAACCTCCCTGTCACCGTCCTTGAGGCTACCGAAGTACCTCTCGGGTGTCTGAGGTTACCCACCATATCTGCGAAGTGGCTATTGGAATGTCAAACCTGATTGAATATATAGGTTCTATTAAATTTTCCATAATCGTTCGCGGTTCTGGAATCACTTCCAGTTCTACCATACTCCCACTACTGTTTTCTGAAAAAGATCCATTTTACTAAAACTGTGGCGAGTCAAGAACAATATCACTATTGATCTTCCAAATGGTAGAATATCAACCCTCGTCGTAGCCAGGGTTAACCCACAAACAGCCATTACAGAAACGTGCCCTGAGTTATCCAGAGTCTGGTTTTAAGCATAAGCTGGACAACTCCCCATACCTTAATATCTTTTAAGGTATGAACCATTCTATATCCAATATAGAAACTTTGGCACTTATTTAATTGGAACCAGATTCAAATCATGCAGCTGTCTCCAGTGCATATCACTTTAATGGAAAGAGGCTAATCAGCATTACTCAACTTAGGAATCCATCCAATTATGAGTAACCTGAAAGAGAAACACGTTTCTCAAAACCATCACTATCATCTGAATACCATTCACAAGAATCTACATCTTCGATCTCTTTGAAGAATCCCGATACTTGTGATACATGGTTCTCTACTTTATTCTTATACCCACAACTTCTCAAAACTTAGACCTTGTATTTCTATGAAACACTTGTCTAAATACTAGAGAAGTTATAAGTAAACAGAACATAGTACGAGGACCTACCCCTTTGTCCTGAAGGACACTGGACAACATACAATACTCTGTATAAGTCCGCTGAGTTTAAACAACTCATAACCTGTGCGTCGTAGGTTGAAAACTGTACCCTGGCGATTTCCTCAAATATCACCAATTACAACGAATTCCGATATAATGAGGATAATCACCTAATTCCCAATAACTTACTCCCTCTCATCATCTGTAAAACCATACAGATATGAGAATGAAACCTGGTAAATACATACCCTTGGAGTAAGTGTCTAATCGGGAAAACAGTTTTTCTTTAACAATGCACCGAAACATGAAAATGTTTCGTAGGGGTATCCTGGTATTCATAGCAATGCCTCTTCCATAATCCAATTCATGACTTCAACCGTATATTTTATTGCCATCTCTCCAAATCGCTTTATTTGTCTTTAGTCATTACCTTCTGTACACCATCGTTAGGCTAAATGGTTTTCTTCCTTCCCTACCGTTCGGCACCAGCCTATGGTTTGGAAGAAGACTATCCAGTAAGCATAATAGGTGTACCCTCCTAAACCAAGGAGTACTCATATCTTGAGAGAAGGTGATGATAAAAGTCAACTGAATAATACCTTATTCCTTTAAAGGTGAAATAGGAGTGGCGATGAAGTACGCGGTTTGGTCGTGAATGATAACAGTCGCAATTTACTTTGCCCTCTTTCTAATCCCTTTATTTTGTCTTTACATATTACCTTCTGCACACCCTACTTAGGCTAATTGGTTTTCTTCATTCCCTACCTTTCAGCACCAGCCTATGGTTTGGAATAAGACTATCCAATAAGCGTAATATGTGTACTCTCCTAAACCAAGGAGCTCTAGCAACCTGAGAGAAGGTGATAATAAAAGACAACTGAATAAACCAATTCTATTTCTCCTGAACCTGGATCCATCCTCGAAGAAGTCCCTTCGAGTTCGTATATAACCATACGATGGATCTATCCAATGGAAGTGGATATCCGTAGTAATACGGGTGTTCTGAGAAATACAAAGGGTAAAAGAATGAGTGGCAATGACTTATGCAACAAAGACAATCCAAAAGCCAGTATTTTAAGAAGGTTCGGTCAACCTGGTCACAGAGTCATAGTCTAGGGTCGGTCAAAGGTCGCTGCCAGAGAGAGAGAGAAAAGAAACACTCTGCGTGCACTCTAACCTAGATCAGAATGGTTATCACTTTATCTAATCCGGAAACCTCCCACTGTCCTGTCAAATTCTCCCCTAAACCTAAAGAAGAATCAATCGGGATCACCCGAAGAGTAAACCAACTCATCAGTGGGAATCGGGATCCAACTCTCATCGCATGATAACGTGACGGAATCCACTCGCGTTATCACACTCCAGAAGGTATGCGCATGCCTGGCAAGTTTCAGTTTCTTTAGAAACTCCCGATCTGATTTTTGCCCCATGCTCTTATGATCGTGACTAAGGGCCAGCCCATCATAAGTCGCATGTCAAGTTCTTCCCATCATTATCTTGTTAATTTGAACCCACTCGTACTCGCCCTTGACTAAGGGCCAACAAGGCTGTACGACTGTCCCAAACCAACACATCTATCTATGCAACATGTGAATACCCCAGTAGCTACCAATCACTATGTCCTGGCTAAGGGCTAGACCAACATAGCTTGAATACTACTGACCATTCATATGAAATGACGGAGGGCTACGGCTGGTTTTTGGCGAAAAACCTTTAACGTAGTGAACTTGATATCGCTGAAGGAACCTGATAGCTTTTTTAAAATATAGTGGCGAAAACCTTTTGCTAAAGAGGTCACTCCCGGTGAAGGGATCTCGGCTCTTTCCTCGTGGAATGAGGTGCAGGATATTCCACTGAATACCGCTATGCAAAGCAACATGTAATCGACTATAGTGAAGTTATTACCCTGACGCAAACTTCTGCCTAAGGGGTCAGTCCCGGTGAAGGGATATCGGCCCTTGCCCCGTCGAATGAGGTGCAGGATATTCCACTGAATACCGCTATGCATAACAAAAGAAAACGTCTTTGCAATAACACTTTTTAAATTTGTTCCAACAACTGAAAACAGGTTTGTTTTACTTTGCATTGATCAGAATCAACGCAGTCCCATCAATCAATCACACCAGAAAAGAACGAAAATAAAATGTACGTATATGCCATCCGCATTCGTCACTGGGTCCCGTCATCACCCGTTAGGTTACTTAACTAACGACAGAGCGGGGACTGGACTAGTGCGGGTGTAAAACATATACAACATCTAATAGTATATAAACCAATATACAATAATCTCTCCAGGCGTGATAATATGCAACATTACAGAAAAGTAATAAGCATCACAGAACAATACAGATATCTGGGATCCCCGGGTTTCACAGAGCCACTGCTGAAACCCGACGTTCCCCTGTCGTGTGGATAGCCTATGCAATGAAACCTAGACTCCTAAGGGTGCGGCAAGTTACCCGCCAAAACCTGAAGCGAGGTAGTCCCCACAGCATAGTGAATGGAACACCCGGCACTTCACGGAATCCGGTAGCTTGAGCACCCCTCCTTGGGTCAACCTGTACCCCCTACGAGTGCAGCGAATAGTCTGCCAATTTTAGAGTGGGGCCCCTCTGCCTCTCAAAGCCATGAGATGCGGACCCGTTGCCCTCCAGAACCCGGCTATCCGTGCACTCCGTCTCGGGGCAAAACCTAGTGCAGTAATGAAAAATAGTACAACAGGTACATCGACCGCAACCTGGTCGTGCCCCAAAAGAATATTATACAACAGGCAGTGACGGCAGTCCACAAGTTGGACGCTCGCCCCGCAATATCAAATGTACAAATAAACTCAAACTGTACTACCATTGCACACTGCTATCCACCACGACAAATCCGCAACATCACAGCACAACACAGAACATCAACGCGAATGTCACGTTCGCAAACCCGTCTAAAAGAACTATAGCAATCGGACGCGGTTTACCGATCAAATGACATTCCCGGTCGGAGATATAATGTAAGCACTGTAAACTAACATGTTTAAATTTCGATCGACTAAATATCATAAAGTGGGCCCCACGCAAATCTGGAGAACAGTAACAAAACCTGGGCCCAAAAGATATATACCAAAAACCCCAAAATCCAACAGAGAACCCACTGTACAAATTTGGGAGCATGAGCTCACCAAGTGGCCGCGGATGCGCGGCCAAACCATGGGTTTGGCCGCGTTTCCGCGGCGGTTTGGTGGATTCACGTGCCCAAATTTGGTCGTAGTTCTTAGAAAAGCCTGCACAGTTTTCTGAGATGTGTGAAATATTTTTAGGACACCGTTTAAAATCAACAGAAACTGTCAAGCAAGAAAAATGCGATTTTTGATTTTCGGTTCGATCGATATTTTAAACGCGTTAGCACAAGTTAGTATAGCAAAATGATGAGGCTCTGATACCACTGTAAGTCTACGCTAGCGCCCCGGCCGTCTACAGACGCCAAATGCGGAACAAAAACTTTTTAACTGGCGCTATCGTATACTTTAACCCGGATCTTCCATTATTGCTAAACTAACAAACTGTAAAGAGTGTAGAAAGGTTATACCAAACGATCCGAGTCCTTCGTTCTTTAACCATCATCCCACGCTCCGTTGCGGCTGCTCCGATCTCTTCGATCTCCGATCTGCTCGTCCAGGTGGCACCACATCACTGATTCTTTAAACGGGCTCCCGCCTCTGACTCGAGGCAACTCGGTCGTCAAGTTTGCTAGAAGAGTCGACCAAGAATGATGTAGAGAATGAGTAGATGACTTTGTCTCACTTCCTCCAAATCCGTGGACGATCGGTTAATGAAGTTGCCGATGGAAATGAAATGGAACAATGAATGAACTATGAAATTTCCATACACTTTAAACCATAGTCTTTTTTACCAAAAATGAAATCAATCTCTCTCTCTCTTCAAGGGTGGCCGGCCACATCATATAGAATGAGGAGGGTGAGTGTAGGAGGAGGGAGGTGACCATAAGACATGAAGCTTCTCACAAAATATCCTTAGCTAAACAAGAATCATTAAAGCTAAAGCATGACTCACTAAAACACCTCATCAAGTCATTAATGCAACCATTAATGTCAAGATGAGTCACTTAGCCACCTCACCATCTAGAAGCTTCTAGAAGCACGACTCACTCTCATCCAAGAAAAGATAAATCCGTCTTTAACCAAATGTTAAAAGACGGCTGATAGAAAACTGGAAACTGGCAACATCCAAAAGTGATCCCGAAACGACTTTCAGGATAACCCCGTAACTGTATAAATATACCCGCATTTGTATTACGACCGAATACAAATGCAACTGAGACAAAGATATTATATCTACTCAATACAATACTCGGATCCGGCTTAAACCAAAGCCGACCAGTATCATCTGCCCGAAAACTGACACGTGCGTAAACGCACGTGCATTTTCCGAACCCTGCCATAAAACCATACGGCCTCTACAACGTTTCGCCCGAACTTGGGAAACTGTCTGTGGGGGACTCTAATGACTCGTCAGTACCCTGGCAGTGGGTTTAACCACAAACCGTCAGCGGCACTAGCTATGCGTAACGGCTGCCCATGGACTGACCTCAAGGGAGACTGATGAGCGAACTCAAGGGAGGCCGATGAGCGAACTCATCCAGAAACCCTACTGAGCCTAATAGTGACAATGTATATACAGTCCGGTCCGTTCGTCAATGAGTATCGCATATCCGCCTATGGGGCTAGTAACGTCAGACCCCAAATAGCAGTATAAGTCGTGTCGGAGTGAAGCCCAATAACAACCTGAGATACTACTGGAGTACCTACCAGTAAATCTCCTGCCATGGCCATGGACTTTGTGTAATGGCTCTCCTAGACACAGCACGACCTCGCCCCCAATACCGGGAGAGACGAATCCCCTGCCGATCCGCTCACGTGCCTCCATATGGCTCGGGACTGTACCCAAAAGCTACCTGTTTGCATGACTCCTTTGTGCCGTGGTAGGGTAGAAATCAAAGCACAGTGGGAACTCACACGAGACAAATGACGACCTCAGGTCGATGAACTAACCTGTACACACGTCACCAGGGAACTGCTATCTGACGATAGGTATAGTACTAACTAGCAGATTCCCGGCGAGTCCTGTCCGGTGTACCCATAACCCAATGAGCACCTGTATACATCTTAGGTGATCCAACTGACACCAGTGGCTTGTGAGACCGGCCACCGCCCCTCGTCGGGGTCTCGACTGTATACACTAGTCTACTCCGGAGTATCGATGCCCTGTCTCGAAACTCCCACGTCTAGGGACCACAATTAAGGATATGCATATAAACTACCCAACTCTCACGTATATGATCGCCGTCATACAGTTGGTAGTAAAGCAAGATCCTAAGGGCTCTATCAAAGTGTAACATGCAATCAGTCACCTGAACATGTACACGACTGATAAAGACAAACCAGATAGCATACTATCATCTCGAGTAAGACTGTTCTACCGGGATAGGTCCTCCGCAATCATTGCAATCACTTACCTGCGATCCAATAATTGACTATGAGGGCACTATCTCCAACAGTATGGGTGTACACTATATGTGTACGCAAGTATCAGTGTACAATATGTATGTCATATCCTGATGCAACAATCCTACTGTGTAGTGATATGGCAATTATCGTTGATGAAGTGTGTGAGCCGGCAAGCAGGTGTACGTGGAACATACGTATCATCGATAATGGAGCTGGTGTCCTGACAGCATGGGTTTAATATAACAATAAACACATTTACACATGCAATGCAATGCGAACAACAAGAATATGCGGAAATCGAATAATAAACGCAACAGTGAAGAATCTACATCAATATGTAAATGTCATACAGTTATACCATTTGAAATAAAATGAATCGGGGTTTTTAGAAAAATAAGGGCTACGGTGTTTTTAAGAAAAGATGCGTCTTTTGAAAATATCCGTAATTTCCCTTAGCCTATCTTTAAAATACTCACGATTCGTTAGTTTTGAAAATAGGTATGACTCGGGTCTAGTCTAACATCCACAAGTAAACTACAGATCTAATTAACCAGCTAATCGAAGGGTATGGAAACGACCTAACTCTGAGTCGATATATATATAAATATAATAGTCGGTGATCCCGCCTCAATAGTATCATATACGATACGGTATACAATATGACATTCTCGAGTCAAGAGTGCGGATCAATCATCAATATATAGCTCGTACGTAAATCCGTTGTACAACATCTCCAAATCTAGGTACGAGTCAAATATCACATTTATCTCATCAATTATCTGGTATCCTTATCATCATATCTCATGAACAGGGGTACTGATCTAAGTCTAGTACAAACTGATACCATCTATATAAATATAAATGCGTGTGTAAAACATACGTCCAAAGGCCCGCTAAAATCTCATGTCGTATCTCATCATACGAACCACATCATATCACCGATCTCATGGCACCATGCCCAAACTCATCGACTCATCTCCAAATACCATAACAATCCTCATCATCCATATGTAAGTATACGTGTATATATATACATAGTCCTATACCTATGTGTGTGTGTGTGTGTATATATATATATATATACGTATCCCCATATACACACAAGTAATAAAAGTAAGCATGCGTGTGCGTGTGGGTGTAAATCTATTCTAGGGTTCGCAACTAAGAAGCTATTCTAGTTCACTTCTGAAAACCCTAATCTAACCATTGAACACCTAATCACATCTTGAAAATCCATGTCACACATAAAGCTATCATGTATATAGTGTATATATAATATACTAAATATCGAACTGCGGGGGTGCTATACGCCATCCACCCGACTTCCCTCGAAGATATAATCTACTCACTTTGCTCTTCGCTTTCCGTTGCCGACGTCGCCACGTGCTTGCTTGTCGTCCCGAAGTCTTCGCGAGGATACCTACACATCATAGCATATCGTATCACATTAAAAACCAAGTCGAAACCAAAACGACACTCGGAACTCGCATAGGTCAAAACCTACGGTTTGCCCCCGCAAATTAAACCGACATCACTCGATATAGACGTACAAACGTCACGTGATCGAGATAAAGCACAAACACCAAAATTCAGGATTTAAAATACGGAAAACCATAACTCAAATCATAGCAGCAATACAAGGAAATAGTCCCAGATTTCTGTTCAGGTCAAAACTAAGTAAGCAAACAAGTCTAGGGTGATATATAGGATATATGTGACCTACAGAAGATATTTGGACCCACCCCTCACCAAGTGGCCGAGCCCCTACCCAAAAATTCCGATCTCGCCGGCCTGGGGGTCCCCTTTGTGGTTCGTTTTGCTACAGTGGGTTCCTATGGTCTCAAATTGGTCTATGGAGTTGTTTATTTTTCCAGTAAAAATCCCAGTTCATTCCAGATTTGCCTGCACACTTAAAGTTCACAAACCGACATCAAAAGTTTCTGTTTTTCCTTATTTTGGGTTTCAGTTTTAATCTAGTGTAAGTTCTGGGTTTGTAACATCATGGGGGGGGGGGTTTAAGGTCACTCAAAACACTCAAGTTCACCACAAAAATCTCAACTTAACCCTAACCCTCTCTAGAAATGTCCAAAGTGCACAAAACTACACGAAATTGAAACTAAACTTGAATAGAGGCTAAAACAAAGGGAATAATACAATTAATGTGAAAGATATACCTCATTTGACACTCACAAATCCTCTACAGCGCCAAAATGCGAACTTTCTTGGTCCATAGTGTAGCTTGTGAGCTTGTGCACAAATTTTGTGAAGTGAGGATGGACTTTTGATGGATTTTTATTGATGAAGTGGGGTTTTCAATAGGAAGGAGGAGAGGTGCTGCCTTGGGCTGAAGGAGGAAGAAGAAAGAAAAAGATGAAGAAGTGGGGGAGATGAGCCATGACTTGGTTGACCCCTCACCCTCTCTCTCTCATGCCCATACCCCTTTCTTTAATCAATTTCCTTTTTCTTTTCTTTTCTTTTCTTTTCTTCTCTCCTCAATAGTAAACACAAAAGGAAAGAATGAAAAATGATGATAAAGACATGTAGGAAAATGTAACACAAGTGTGAAATGATATGGTGCATGTTTTGCACAAAACACGCTTAAAACCAGATTAGCGATTTTTTAATCGCGATTAGCACTAAAATAGCGTCAAATAAATCATAAACTCTCATAATTTGATTGTAACAACTACAATTTTTGTATACATAAATTTGATTTAAATTTGAAGTATACTTGGAGTATTTAATGTTGCTGATATCACTTTAAGTATCTAATTTCTTACAATAATTACAAGAAGGAGCTTGTAGCTCATTGGTAATACCTTGCATTGCTGAACCAAGCCACCAGAGTTCGAATCCCATGCCCCACATTATTTTTAGATTATTTTTCTTTTAAAATTCTTGGAAGCCCAACAGTCCACAGGCCATATCTCCCAAATGATGAACTGAAACCTAAAAACGGAGTATGCCATAAGCCCCACCAGAAGATCCCCTTCGATTTGGCCGCCGGACTCGGCCGGGATCGACCGAGTCGGCCGGCGCCGCCGGCCGGACTCGGCCGAACGGCCGAGTCGCCAACACGAAAAGTTTGCCTTTTCGTATTCCCAACTCCCCTGTTAACTCCAATTTAATTGATCGGTTCTCAAATGATAAATACATCCTATTTAATACAAATTTTAATGATTTTTTCTTTAATTTTTCAATTTTTTTTAAATAAAGAAAACCTTTCACCTACCCTACCCTAGCTATCCTATAAATAGACCCCTACCCCCTACCCTCTCATCTCAAAACATTAGGTTCACTCTCTCAAAATTTCTACAAGAAAGGTGTGCTTTGAAACCGAGTTCACGGTGAAGCGCTGACGGATTTCCGGCGACGTTCTTTGAAGCAACCGGCGGCGAAACAAAGACTCGACCACTCACCTAGTTCCTCTATACTCTTTAGTATAGATCGAAACCCGTAAGTCCCGTTCTTTTCTTCTTTCCACTTCTAAAAAATACGAATTTATGAAACCCGACGGAAATCGGAACTAACCGATTTCTGATTCGGTTTTTCTACAAAATCTCACTTGTCACCAATTCCATAATACCTAAACATATTCATGATGGCCAGTAATCACATAACAATTAATTTAGACAAAGTTTCTCACATGAAATGATAACTTTTTTGTAATATCGTATTCTTTTCACATTAATACCATAATGTTTATTTTTCTTCTTCTAATCAATTCCATCATTCCTAAACATGTTCATCTTGACCACTAAACTTGTAAAAATCAATTTGAATGAGTTTTCACACAGGAAATGATAACTTTTGCAAATACCGTATTCTTTCACCTAAATACCCTCATGTTTAATATATCATATTTAACCCCTAAACTTCACTATACCTTAAAATAAGTCACGAGGTAATGACCCACCTCTACACACACGCAAATACAACCCAAATTGATATCGTCAAAACTTAGAATACGAAAATACAAGACTTTTCACTAAAATACCATTTTCTTTATAAATCTTTCTGGAAATTCTAAGTTGAATACAATTTTAAAACAAATCTTTTAAAAAGAAAATACGATATGTCATGAACATCGATCGTTTATCTAAACCTGACTTTGTGGTGTCTAGGCAAGTGTGTCTAAGGCAAGTGGTTACTTAATTAGGGCCACTACTTGTAGTGGAGAGCCTCCCACTTACCTGGCACTTACCTGGCCGTAATTGGCGGTGAAGAGGCGATTTGAGGCTTCTAATGACTTATTGTTTAGACCTTAGAAATAGGCTAGTTGGCTTAGGAAATCCTAGAAAGTAAAATACGGAAATTTACATCCTTTTACAAATAAATACCTTATATTTATAAAACCGTTTTCTAAATGAATAGTATTTATAAAATCTTTGTAAAGCGCCACTACAACCCACCTTTGGGGAACCCGTTAGGGATAGTACGGTTTATCATGCACCCGCGGGCTAGTAGTGTAAGATTCAGACCTCCGCAAGGAGCATTCGGTCTCAAAAGGTTTAAAATACGAAATTTAAGAAAAATGAGATTTTTGGAAAACAAAATATTTATATAAAATTATTCTTGTATTAACATATGTATATTTATCATTTAAACACCTATTTTATTATAAGATAAAGTTCCACCTTTTTTTCTAAAAATTACAAGATTAAAAGTTATATTAAAATACCATGAATTTCAAATAAATCAATATTATAAATTAATACTTTTATTAGGATATATTCAGTAGAATAACATAAATAAAATTTACATTCATTATAACTATAAAGACGAATAATAAATACTTGAGGTGTATCTTGAAAACTATATAATAGTACTTTTTACATAAAACCCCCTCAAGTTTTATAAATTACAATAAGGACCCTAACAATTATAGAATTTCAAATTACCTTTCTTTTAGTCTGACTCGGGTTAGAGTCTGACTAATTCTGACTTGAATATGATTCAAGTCAATCTATATTATTTAATATTCCCACTCAATATGAACACATGAATCCCAGAATCCAGTTAACAATCTATATAACTTGACTGAATCAAACCATGGATATACTGTAACGTTTTGAAAATCGTTTCGGTGAAATTTCGAAAAAAAGGTAAAATAAGGGGGTTTTCTATAAAAAGTCAAAATGCAAATATCTTTATTATAAAATTAAATATACATATTCTAGCTATGTAATTACTAGTATTTGGTGTTTATTGAGCCACTGGTGAAATTTCAAATTTTCTGAAAAAAATATTATTTTAATATTATTTTAAGCCGTCACTAATACATTTAATTAGGGAAAATTACAAATTGGGATGAGTTGAAACAAATTTTGTGCATCATAAAACATTAAACAAAATTTTATCATGTGGTTTTTGAAACGAAATCGGTTGCCAAAACGGTTTAGAAATTATTGAAGAAAAAAGGCTTTTTTTAGTGTAAATGGATGTTTGGGGTGTTATATTTATCATTTTTCATCACCCCACACCCATACCCACACTCACACACCCCCATTTACCTCTCCCCTTGGCTGAATTCAGCAGCCCCCACCCTTTTCCCCACTTGAATTTGAAGAGAAAAGCAAAAGAAAAGAAAAGGGAATTAATAAAGAATGGAGCATGACTTTGTTGACTTGGACCTTTCTACTTGCACCCACACATTCTCTCTCCTTCACCCCTCTCCATTTCAGCCGAGCCTCTTTCCTAAATCCAGCAGCAACCCTCCTCAAAATCTTCATTTTTCATGAAGAAACCTCACTCAAAAATGCAATAAAAACCATACAAACTCACACCAACTCCAAATCCAAGCTTTACCCATTTCTCCTTGGCCTATTCTAACTTGGATCTTGGAGGAAAGTTGATGTTTTGGAGGCTAATTTCCAAGCTAGATCTCTAGAATTGGGAGGTAAAAATCTTAACCTATGTCTTCTTGGTTGGTTAATTACTCCAATTTAATTGAATTTGGTGTGTAATTTGGATTCAATTTCAACACTTGAATTTTCAAGAGAAGACTTTGAATTAAAAAGTTAGGGTTTGGATTCAATTAGAGTGGTTGTCACTTACTTAAGGTTACAATGAGTAGATTAACATGTTAATGCTATGCAAAACTTAATCTTGTTGCTTATTGATAATTGTAACATTTAAAATACCCAAATTAAGATTTTTTTAAGCAAACTAGGTTTTTAGAAATTTATTTAAATGTGAGATTAAAATCTAGTAAGGGTATTCATGACATTATTAAAATTTTAAATTATAGTTTACTACTTTAGTTCATACAAAACCAAGCTTAATTGTTGAATTGTGAATTTTTCTTTAAAAAGTGTTTAAATGTGATATTTTGCAAACTAGAATTTTGGGTTTAATAAAAATTGACGAGATAAAATTATGGAAATGGTTTATATGACTTAGTTATGATATTTAGTGGATATTATGGCCATTAGTTTTGATAAAACATCAAGTTTCGAATTAAAACGAAAATCAAGCGCTTTCTAGGTTTTCGGAAATAAATCGATTTGATTTATTTTGGGGTTTTGATGAGTTGCAATCTACTTAATTTTAAAATTAGTGATTGTGAAAACACGATTGGGGTGTTTGGGTTTTTCTCGATGGGTTGATGTTTGTACATCGACATCGAGGGTTGGTTTGGCTATTCTTGCATGCGTAGGCGATAGGTTTTGACCTATGCGTGATACGCGTACCGATTTGGTTTTCGTACGCCGTTTCGATTTCAAATTGGGTTTTTATGTGATACGATACGTTGTAACATGTAGGTACCCCCATGTGGACTTCGAGACGACAAGCAAACGCGTGGTGACGTCGGAACCGGCGAGCGAGGACCAGGTGAGTAGATTTATATCTACGGGGAGAAGTCGGGTGGATGGCGTATAGCACCCCGCAGTCCGTGGTGGTGTATACGGATGCGTATACACACCAACAATTATTATATGTTATTTGGGATTAATAACGATATTTAGGATGGATATTTGGTGTTCTTGGATATTTAGTGTCGCGAAACCATAGAGTAGTGGTCGCACCACACATGCACACACTAACCCATACTTGCATACCTTCTTCTTTCATTTGTGCTTATACGGGAATATATAGTTATGTGTTCACATGGGTATGGGACTATGTGTTCACATACGGATTTGAGGATGATACTTGGGTTTGAGATGAGTCGATGAGATTTGTATTGAGGTTGTGAATTCGGTGATATGGCAGGATTCGTATTTGAGATACGACATAACGTTGTAGCGGGTCCTTGACGTAGTGTTTCACACACGTCCATGCATACTTAGGCGGTATCAGTATTGTACTAGACGTAGATCAGTACCCCGATAATGATATTTGATAAAGAGGATACCAGGTGAATAGTATGATGAATGTGATATTGACCCGTACCCAGATTTGGGATGCCGTACGACGAATTTACGTACGAGCTATATTGATGATTGATCCGCACTCTTGACTTGGGATGTCTGATTATAGATATGGTATCGGATATGATATTATTGAGGCGGGATCACCGACTAATATATATACAGGTATGTATATGTATCGACTCAGATGTTAGGCGGTTTCCTTACCTGTAGTTCAGCTTGTTAGTTCAGCCGTATAGTTTAGTGTAGTTGTTAGACTAGATTAGACTCCTACCTATTTCAAAACTAACGGATCATGGGTATTTTAAAAGACAGGTCAAGGGATTCTGCGGATATTTCAAAAGACGTATCTTTTCTTAAAAACACCGTAGCCCTTATTTTCAAAACACCGCGATTCGTGTTATTTCAAAAGGCACTATTGTAGGACTTATATTAGGGTAATGCAGATTAGTTATCGTTGTGTCTAGTATTCAGCTCCCGCACATTATTGCTGTTGCTCCGCATCGCATACATATTGAGATTCATATGCCATTATTGATATTATGCTGTTAGGACACCAGCACCATTACCGATGAAGCGTATGTACCACGTACACTTACTTGCCGGCTCACACACATCTTCATCGGTAATTGCCATGTCACGTACACTTTATAAAAGACTATTTTCTTGACTTAGCTTGTTAGCTAATTGTTTCGACATGATATTAGTGTACTTGCCTTATATGCCAGTTTAGACATTGTAGTTATTACTTGTCGCTTCATGCATACTGTTATTCATTGTTATGCCGCATTCATGGATTCTCATGCCTATATTCACTAGTTTATGTGCTATTAAGGTTTTGGATTCGGATTTCCATGATATTTCTGGATTTGGGAACCGTGGGGATTTCAAAAGAGAGTATGTAATTGTTTTAAAAACCCGGTTACCCTTGATATGATATTTCAGTGCGTCCACCATGTGTTTTCTCGGTGCTGAGAGCGACATGTGAGACCCGAGTTCGAGGAGTGGAGGAACCGTTTCGGGTACATGGTGGACCTGGTAAGGTATCCCGGGGCAAGAAGCGCGTGGTGATGACGATGTGAGCCTGGCAGGGGGAGACTACCTACCGGTGATATTACCCGACGCGTCGGATATCCG
Organism: Agapanthus africanus; assembly: GCA_030015575.1. Lineage (NCBI taxonomy): Eukaryota > Viridiplantae > Streptophyta > Magnoliopsida > Asparagales > Amaryllidaceae > Agapanthus > Agapanthus africanus. The sequence goes on from CM057346.1 coordinate 150,351,681, forward strand.
GAGGATACCGTCGTGGTCTTGAGATGGATGGTAGGGGCCGGTCTGGACTGACGACGCCCTAGATATTGAGATTTCGAGATATTGAGGTACTGAGATTTGATGATACAGGCCAGTCCGGATAGCCGAAGCCTGAGGTTTTGAGACATTGAGATTTATGTTTTATGTCGATGCTAGACACTGTTGATGCTGATTTCATTTATGATACCTCATTTTAAAAATACAAGGAAATCTCACTAATTTATGAAAACAGTTTCTTCATTTACATGTATTCTGTTTTCATGCATTCATACCTCATTCATATGATATATTGCTACCTGAGGCACTGACACGGGCACATGAGATCACACTCGGGTTAGATATTACCCTAGCCATTGTTATAGGCTGCATGTTATTCATATATTTGAGGATATATTATGATCATTGACCTAGGTTGCGTTATTTATGCGATTTCTGTGCGTAGATGTTTTTCTATTCACGAGTTGGCAACTCACCCCCGTTGTGCCCCAGTTTCTTGCAGGTTTGCCGTACAGGTTTCATTACGGCTTGCGGGCATAGTTTCCTTCGGGTGATTTGCTAGTAGGTGGGTTTACTTGTATCGTACCCCCATTATTTAACTTGTATATTATTATTCTGTTGTATCTAGAAGTTCCATCAACCAAACATGTATTTATTTTGAGATAGAGACCAGTGATGTTATTCCTTCGACCTTAGAGTCGCGAGTTTTATTTCTGTGGTTTTCTTGTGGTTTTGAGTTTCCTTTTGAATTTTGATCCTCGCCGTTGGCGTTGTATATTATATTGCTTGTGTGGTTGTGGCCGTCGATTGACGAAGAGCTAGCTCCCGCTTGGGGATGCCTTTTATTGATTTCGTATACTATTCATGTTGTATCCCGTTTGGGGGCCAGTATTTACAAAGGAGACTCTGCCGAAATTTTCAGTAAATCTTTGATGTTTTTAGAAACCCGCATAATTCGGCTTATGCTATTAAAACTACTTATTTAAATTGGTTTTCCTCCACTCTACTACTTTTCTTGGTTTGCATTTCTGGATTATCGGCTTACTTGGATTACGTACGCCTCGAGACGTTTCGTAGTTTAAGTGCCGGTCATGTTCCGTACTTTCGGGACGTGACATACATCCATTATTCCGTTATTCCATTTACCTGATTATGCAGTTACAACATGTTTACTGATATCATGGTTTTGGTCAGTCATCCAACTTACATAAAACAATACAACAATACTGTTAAAACACTACGGGGTTTAAGGGGTAGATTGGTACGGAAGGTGTTAAAGGTGGCACGAGGTGGTCAGATTAAGACACCTAACCTATATTCCGTTGCTGTTGTACCGTGGCTTAACGGTTCCTTGTACTTTCCGTTTGCCCTGGTCTCTAGCATATAGAGACCTCCCTCGTATACACTGGCATCCTTCTGTACCAAACTACAAACAACAGCGTTGACATAACATTACAACAATAGTTTACACTTTAAAATGTATCTTCTTATTCTGTCTTCTCTACTTCCCTCTTACCTTTGGGACTTACCGAGCGATCTGTTCGCTGACGACATTCTGTTTCTCTCTTCTTTGAATATCGTCAGGTGACTTGGACCCGACAGAAGTTGAGCCATCACAAGACTTGGAGCAGTTTACTCAAGACCCTGCAGTATAATTTCATTGTACACTTTTCTTTCCAGTACTTTTCATTTCCTGTTATGCCACTGTTTAGGCATCTTTATTTCAGTTGTATTTCCTTTCCATGTATTGTACAAAGAATGTTAATAAATAAAAGTTGTTGTTCTTTTTATACTCTTGTCTCTTGTGTATTTATTTCTATATTGCTTAGATACGCTTAGTGTATGTACTTCTGAGTATATACGTAGCGGACCTCGTCGCGTCTCCTTCGCCGTACACTGGGAAGCGGGCCGTGACAGGTTTTGTTGGTGGCCCATGCAGGTCAGAGCTGTATGAATCCCTGTCATGCAGTTCTGGTCTGCGTGAACAACCTAAGCAATATAACACAAGAACCAGCAACTAAAACATTCTTTACAATTCATATTCCTTGAATCTTGCAAATTTCTATTCCTTGAATCTTATCATTTCATGTATTTGAATCTGTCCTAACCCAAATTTTTCCTTCAAGGTTATGGATTCCCCGAACAACACCAGCACCAACGTCAACAACACCCCTTCAGCACTACCTCTTACACCAGCTGTTCCTGCACCACCCACCGAGCAAACAATGCTATTTGAGGCGATCCCCAGTCTTATCGAGGGACAGCAACAACTTCTGAACCCTTCTGAGACCGATGCGCCGGGAGTAAAGCAATTCAGGGCTTTACACCCCAAGCAGTTCTCTGGTAAAGGAAGCCCTCTTGAAGCGGAAGAATGGGCACAAAGCATCGTAGACGATCTGGCAGCAGCTCAAGTGCCAGACAACGCTTGGGTCCGTGTAGCAAAACTACAGCTCACGGACAATGCTCGCAACTGGTGGAAGGCGGAAGAAAGCCATCTGGTACAGCCGATTAAATGGAAGACCTTTCGCGAGAAGTTCGACGCGAAATATTTCCCTGTGACTGCCAGGTTTGCTATGGAGCAGCAGTTTATTCATCTGAAACAGGGTTCAATATGGGATAAATCAGTAGATGAATACGATACTGAATTTACCATGTTAAGCCGGTAAGATATGTCACAATAGTCCAATTTTTAAATATCACATACTACACAGCTAACACAATCTTTAAACAGGTTCGCGGCACACTTGATACCGACGGACGAGATCAGAGCCCGTCACTTTCAACAAGGTTTGGACACAGAGATTAAGGCTGCTCTAGCCACAGGAAAGTTTTTGACTCATGAGGAAGCTCTAGAAGCTGCCCGCAGTTATGAGGCAGTGATAAAAGAGAGGGGCAGACCCCAGTCTGCAGGAGTCAAACGCCCTGCCAACCAGATGGCAGGTGGAGCCTCGTCCAGACCACCTTTCGTGCCAAGGTGACCCGGAGTACCAACCCATCGTCCTAGCCCAGCCTTTTGCACCTACTGCAAGAGAACTGGACATATGATGAAGGACTGCCGTCGAGCCAACCGCCTTTGCTTAGTCTGCGGTTCAGCTACTCACGATATTGGGTCTTGTCTTCAAAGACAGAACCCAGTTGCTGCACCCAGGCCAGCAATTACCTATCCGCAGCGACCAGCTCTTCAGGCACCTGCTCCAAGACTTGTACTTCCTGCACCACCCAGGGGACCACAAGCTACACCACCTCCTCTTCAGTTCCATCAAGCTCAAAGGAACGTTCCGAGGAATGCTCCTCAGGCCAGGAGGAATGTGCCAAAGCGCCAGGCTTTCATGATGTCTGTGGAAGAAGCTGAGGCCACTGGCCAAATCATTACTGGTAAACTTTCCTTCTCAAACTTATCTTTTAGTCCTGGTTACCTACACACTTTCCCTATACCTAAAACATATCCCATATACCTTAGGTACAATCCTAGTAGCTTCACTACCTGCACTTGCACTGTTTGATACTGGAGCATCCCACTGCTTTATGTCGCAACGGTTTGTCCGAACCCATGCGATACCATTTTCACCGCTTGTATCCAGCTGGAATGTCAGTTCCAGAAATGGTGTCCTAAAGGCAACTATGGGATACAGCCTGTGTCCAGTCGTCGTCTGCAGTCGAGAGTTTTATGCTGACTTCAAGGTACTGGACATACCGAACTTCGATGTGGTTCTAGGAATGGACTGGCTTGGAACCTTTTATGCTACCATCGACTGTCGTCAAAGGAGGGTGGTATTCGAGATTCCAGACCATCCGGTCTTCTATTTCAAGAGTGGAGATCGTACCCTGGAGCCAGGTACCTACAAAGCGAAGCCAAGGGAAGCAGTAGTTGCAGCAGCTCAAGCGGAAGAGGAATCAAGACCAGATGTGGTTCGAGAGTTCGACGATGTATTTCCTGACGATATATCAGGTTTGCCTCCCGATCGAACTCTTGAATTCAGTATTGACTTAGTACCAGGAGCACAACCGGTGATCAAAGCACCTTATAGACTAAGTCCGGAAGGATTGAAGGAAGTCCGAACACAGTTGGACGGATTACTGGCGAAAGGATGGATTCGTCCCAGCACTTCAAGTTAGGGAGCACCTGTACTACTAGTGAAGAAGAAGGAAGGTTCATACAGAATGTGCATCGATTATAGGGCCTTGAACGAAGTCACTATAAAGAACAAGTATCCACTCCCGCGCATCGATGATTTATTCGATCAGCTAAGTGGATCTTGTGTTTTCTCTAAATTGGATCTTCGTTCAGGTTATCATCAAGTGAAGGTCAAGGAAGCTGATATTCACAAAACAGCTTTTAGAACTCGCTATGGACATTACGAATTTCTAGTAATGCCATTTGGAGTGACCAATGCACCAGCAATATTCATGAACCTAATGAACCAAGTTTTCCGGGAGTATTTAGACAGGTTTGTTGTCATCTTCATCGAAGACATCCTGGTATATTCTACGAATCGGAAAGAGCATGCAGAGCATCTACGAATTGTCCTGGAAACTCTTCGACAACATAAGCTTTATGCCAAGTACAGCAAGTGCGAGTTTTGGCTAAATCAAGTTGGTTTTCTTGGACATATCGTATCAGGAGAAGGAATTTCTGTGGATCCAGCAAAAGTTTCAGCAGTCAGCGAATGGCCTATACCAAATTCAGTGAAGGATATTCAGAGTTTCTTGGGTTTAGCCGGATATTATAGAAGGTTCATTGAAGGATTCTCAAAGATAGCAACACCACTGACCAAGCTCACACGAAAAGATGAAGAATTTGTGTGGTCAGAAGCATGCGAGCAAGCTTTCGTAGAACTCAAGTCAAGATTAACATCTGCACCTATTCTCGTAATACCGGATCAATCTGGAGGATTCGAAGTGCATTGTGATGCATCCGGTAAGGGATTAGGATGTGTTCTACATCAGCACGGTAAGGTTGTGGCTTATGCTTCAAGACAACTGAAGACTCATGAGCGCAATTATCCGACGCATGATCTGGAGTTGGCAGCCGTCATCTTTGCTCTCAAAATTTGGCGCCATTACCTACTTGGTGAGCGAGTGAACATCTACACAGATCATAAAAGTCTGAAGTACGTGTTTACTCAGAAGGAGTTGAATATGCGGCAGTGAAGATGGTTAGAACTCATGGCGGACTTTGACATCAATTTGCAATATCACCCAGGAAAGGTGAACGTAGTACCTGATGCGCTTAATCGCCAACCATTATCAATGAATCTCACCGCTCAGTAGAAGCTTCAGCAAGACTTAAATCAGATGGAGATTGAAGTAGTCATGCCAGGTAATGCTTCAAGTTTGATGAATTTACAAGTTCAATCAACCATTGTCAATCAGATCAAAGCAGCTCAAGCCAGCGATGCTAAGTTGCAAAAGATCAGAGAACAAGTGGAGAATGGACTCAGAACAGATTTCATCATCCATGAAGACAGATCTTTGAGATACGGCAGCAGATTGTGTGTACCAAAAGGTCCTGTTCGGGAAGAGTTAATGAAAGAAGCTCACAGCTCTCCCTATTCAGTACATCCTGGAGGTACCAAAATGTACAAAGATCTACGTCAGAATTATTGGTGGCATGGAATGAAGCGTGAAGTAGCCAGAAGCGTCGCAAAATGTTTGGTGTGTCAGCAAGTAAAGGCTGAACATCACAGGACAGCTGGACTACTTCAACCGTTACCAATTCCAGAATGGAAGTGGCAGCACATCACGATGGACTTTGTAACTGCTCTTCCTCGCAGCACAAAGGGTAACGATGCGATATGGGTCATTGTGGATCGACTCACAAAGTCGGCTCACTTCATCCCATTTCGAGTGGGACAATCAACTGAGACACTAGAAAGAAGTACATGGAGGTAATAATCTAATTAAGATTTAAACACTTCATAATGTACTATCTCTGATACCCATGAACTCATACAGGAAATTGTGAGACTTCATGGAGTACCGGTCTGCATTGTCTCCGATCGTGACTCTAGGTTCCGATCACAATTTTGGCAGAGTCTGCAAGCTAGCTTGGGAACAAGTCTGAACTTCAGCACGACTTATCACCCACAAACAGATGGTCAGTCGGAACGAACTATTCAGATCTTGGAAGATATGCTCAGAGCGTGTATGCTAGACTTCAAAAGATCGTGGGAAGATCACCTACATCTTGTGGAGTTTTCGTACAACAACAGCTACCAAGCAAGCATAGGAATGGCACCTTTTGCAGCATTGTACAGAAGGAAGTGTCGATCGCCATTAAGTTGGGACGACATCGGAGATAGAGAACTTCTTGGACCAGAGATGATAGTAGCGACCGTTGATGTGGTTCGTACTATCAGGGAAAGAATGCGCATAGCCCAAGATCGACAGAAGCACTGGGCTGATGAAAAGAGACGACACTTGGAGTTCCAGCCAGGAGATCATGTATTCCTGAAAATATCTCCGAACCGCGGAGTGATCCGATTTGGAAGACGGGGTAAGCTAAGTCCGAGATACATTGGACCGTTCGACATACTCGAACGAGTCGGTGAAGTGGCATACCGTTTAGCGCTTCCACCCTCATTGGAAGGAGTGCATAACGTGTTCTACATATCCCAACTCAGAAGGTATGTGAGTGACCCCAGCCATGTACTTGATCATTCCGAGCTCACTATACAGCCCGACTTGTCTTGTGAGCAACAACCTGTGGAGATCCTGGACAGGAAAGTAAAGAATCTTCGGAACAAAGAAGTTAACTTGGTCCGGGTAATGTGGAGGAAAGACACTCCAGGAGAATCCACGTGGGAAAGGGAAGATAAAATGCGTGCAAGATATCCGCACCTTTTTGTAAACTAGTCATAAAATAAAAGTTGTAAATTTCGAGAACGAAATTTTTGTAAGGAGGGTAGATTGTAACAACTCCAATTTTTGTATACATAAATTTGATTTAAATTTGAAGTATACTTGGAGTATTTAATGTTGCTGATATCACTTTAAGTATCTAATTTCCTACAATAATTACAAGAAGGAGCTTGTAGCTCATTGGTAATACCTTGCATTGCTGAACCAAGCCACCAGAGTTCGAATCCCATGCCCCACATTATTTTTAGATTATTTTTCTTTTAAAATTCTTGGAAGCCCAACAGTCCACAGGCCATATCTCCCAAATGATGAACTGAAACCTAAAAACGGAGTATGCCATAAGCCCCACCAGAAGATCCCCTTCGATTTGGCCACCGGACTTGGCCGGGATCGACCGAGTCGGCCGGCCGGCCGCCCGAATCGGCCGGCGCCGCCGGCCGGACTCGGCAGAACGGCCGAGTCACCAACACGAAAATTTTACCTTTTCGTATTCCCAACTCCCCTGTTAACTCCAATTTAATTGATCGGTTCTCAAATGATAAATACATCCTATTTAATACAAATTTTAATGATTTTTTCTTTAATTTTTCAATTTTTTTTAAATAAAGAAAACCTTTCACCTACCCTACACTAGCTACCCTATAAATAGACCCCTACCCCCTACCCTCTCATCTCAAAACATTAGGTTCACTCTCTCAAAATTTCTACAAGAAAGGTGTGCTTTGAAACCGAGTTCACGGCGAAGCGCTGACGGATTTCCGGCGACGTTCTTTGAAGCAACCGGCGGCGAAACAAAGCCTCGACCACTCACCTAGTTTCTCTATACTCTTTAGTATAGATCGAAACCCGTAAGTCCCGTTCTTTTCTTCTTTCTAATTCTCAAAAATACGAATTTATGAAACCCGACGGAAATCGGAACAAACCGATTTCCGATTCGGTTTTTCTATAAAATCTCACTTGTCACCAATTCCATAATACCTAAACATATTCATGATGACCAATAATCACATAACAATTAATTTAGACAAAGTTTCTCACATGAAATGATAACTTTTTTGTAATATCGTATTCTTTTCACATTAATACCATAATGTTTATTTTTCTTCTTCTAATCAATTCCATCATTCCTAAACATGTTCATCTTGACCACTAAACTTGTAAAAATCAATTTGAATGAGTTTTCACACATGAAATGATAACTTTTGCAAGTACCGTATTCTTTCACCTAAATACCCTCATGTTTAATATATCATATTTAACCCCTAAACTTCATTATACCTTAAAATAAGTCACGAGGTATTGACCCACCTCTACACACACGCAAATACAACTCTAATTGATATCGTCAAAACTTAGAATACGAAAATACAAGACTTTTCACTAAAATACCATTTTCTTTATAAACCTTTCTGGAAATTCTAAGTTGAATACAATTTTAAAACAAATCTTTTAAAAAGAAAATACGATATGTCATGGACATCGATCGTTTATCTAAACCTGATTTTGTGGTGTCTAGGCAAGTGTGTCTAAGGCAAGTGGTTACTTAATTAGGGCCACTACTTGTAGTGGAGAGCCTCCCACTTACCTGGCACTTACCAGGCCGCAATTGGCGGTGAAGAGACGATTTGAGCCTTCTAATGACTTATCATTTAGACCTTAGAAATAGGCTAGTTGGCTTAGGAAACCCTAGAAACTAAAATACGGAAATTTACATCCTTTTACAAATAAATACCTTATATTTATAAAACCGTTTTCTAAATGAATAGTATTTATTAAATCTTTGCAAAGCGCCACTACAACCCACCTTTTGGGAACCCGTTAGGGATAGTACGGTTTATCGTGCACTCGCGGGCTAGTAGTGCGAGATTCAGACCTCCGCAAGGAGCATTCGGTCTCAAAAGGTTTAAAATACGACATTTAAGAAAAATGAGATTTTTGGAAAACAAAATATTTATATAAAATTATTCTTGTATTAACATATGTATATTTATCATTTAAACACCTATTTTATTATAAGATAAAGTTCCACCTTTTTTTCTAAAAATTACAAGATTAAAAGTTATATTAAAATACCATGAATTTCAAATAAATCAATATTATAAATTAATACTTTTATTAGGATATATTCACTAGAATAACACAAATAAAATTTACACTCATTATAACTATAAAGACGAATAATAAATACTTGAGGCGTATCTTGAAAACTATACAATAGTACTTTTTACATAAAACCCCCCTCAAGTTTTATAAATTACAATAAGGACCCTAACAATTATAGAATTTCAAATTACCTTTCTTTTAGTCTGACTCAGGTTAGAGTCTGACTAATTCTGACTTGAATATGATTCAAGACAATTTATATTATTTAATATTCCCACTCAATATGAACACATGAATCCCAGAATCCAGTTAACAATCTATATAACTTGACTGAATCAAACCATGGATATACATCCATTATTCCGTTATTCCATTTACCTGATTATGCAGTTACAACATGTTTACTGGTATCATGGTTTTGGTCAGTCATCCAACTTACATAAAACAATACAATAATACTGTTAAAACACTACGGGGTTTAAGGGGTAGATTGGTACATGAGGTGTTAAAGGTGGCACGAGGTGGTCAGATTAAGACACCTAACCTATATTCCGTTGCTGTTGTACTGTGGTTTAACGGTTCCTTGTACTTTCCGTTTGCTCTGATCTCTAGCATATAGAGACCCCCCTCGTATACACTGGCATCTTTCTGTACCATACTACAAACAACAACGTTGACATAATATTACAACAATAGTTTACACTTTAAAATGTATCTTCTTATTCTGTTTTCTCTACTTCCCTCTTACCTTTGGGACTTACCGAGCGATCTGTTCGCTGACGACATTCTGTTTCTCTCTTCTTTGAATGTCGTCAGGTGACTTAGACCCGACAGAAGTTGAGCCGTCACAAGAAGACTTGGAGCAGTTTACTCAAGACCCTGCAGTATAATTTCATTGTACACTTTTCTTTCCAGTACTTTTCATTTCCTGTTATGCCACTGTTTAGGCATCTTTATTTCAGTTGTATTTCCTTTCCATGTATTGTACAAAGAATGTTAATAAATAAAAGTTGCTGTTCTTTTTATACTCTTGTCTCTTGTGTATTTATTTCTATATTGCTTAGATACGCTTAGCGTATGTACTTCTGAGTATATACGTAGCGGACCTCGTCGCGTCTCCTTCGCCGTACACTGGGAAGCGGGGAGTGACATTGCTTAAATCACATAAAGTACCATCTTTTTAGTAATTTCCATAATTTTCAAAAAATTTCCCATTTATCGGTATTTAATTTTACCGAAATATTAAAATATTCATTAAAATTAATATTAAATTATAAAAATTCCCAAAAATAATATTTTGTTTTTTTTGAAATGTTACAATCTTCTCCCCTTAAAGAAATTCGGTCCCCGAATTTAAATTTAAACCCCTTAAATACTAAGACATTTCAGTAAAAAGTCCAAGACGTCGGGGTTCCGAAATTATCAATACATAAAACGCATCATAGCGCAATGCATGCGCATGAACAATGAGCAGATAACTCAAAATCAAAACTCCGTCAAGTATCTCGCAATCATCGGAGTCATGGTGAAGACATAAATGTCAAGTCCAATACGAAAACTAATATGATATAAATCAGAACTATACATGTAAACATCAAATTTATACATGTAGATATATGAAGAAAATGCATGCCAAACCTTTTTAAGTCGCTGTGCGATGCGCATAACACTGCACAGCGGCGGACGTTTATTGTAAGAAAATAACCATATATGTATATATGTTTTGTTCAATAAGTACGCTCCGCTGTTTTGAAAACAATTTAGAAGGGTTTCCTTGTTTTAAACGTTTCGCGTCGTATCAGACACGTAGGTAAATATTGAGACTGTAGCCCCCTTTTTGGAAATCCCTTTGATAACTATCAATGCATGCAAATATACCCAGGTACTGTCCTCTGACTAGTCCTGCTCAGTACGAAAACAAATAGCAATTATCATAAAAACGTACTGCTCCATAAGAATAAATCCCAAAATGTGCATATGAATGCTATGTGCGTCTGGTGCGCATGGAAATCAAAATCCATATATGTGCCATACATGTGCACAGAAACAACATCTAAGTGCAACGGGTGTGCACGAAACACCTGTCAAAAGCAATGGGTGTGCCTGACAACAATTACCGGGTGCATCTGATATGCACGAAGAATCCCGATTCAGTGCATCTGGTGTGCACCAAAATCGCATCTCATAACATGCGCCCAACATGCGCGAAAATCCAAATCAAATGCACAGAGTGCACAAAATCAACATCAATATCATAATCGAAATCAACGGTATACAATAAACCTCAATTCAAATCAGGTATACCGCGGTATATAATCTCACAACCATATGCATCAGCGTGCATAAATCAAATCAAAACACTAAAAATGCATGAAAACTATGCCGAAAGCATAAGTCAAATCATATACATGCCCTAGGCATGAAGTCAAAACCAATACCTCCAATAACATCAAATCGAAGTCCTGTGCAACTCTAGTGCACAAAATACGAATACTCAGTAGGTGCAACCATGGTGCACGAAAACAAATATCATGGAACTCAGCCATCAAGACTAAATCATGCGAATAGATCGTCCAAAATACCGAAATCCAAGGTGACAGATACGTGATAATCGAATTACCAAATCACAAATCATAAATACCGTCGTCGATAATTCCTCCTTCGCAGTCGAGAAGGTGTCGGTGCATCCTATGCTAGCAGAGCAAGATATCTACTTGCCTCTTGTTCATGATCTGGCGCATGGTGCTTTTAGGCTTTTGTCTCTCATTGTGCATTGCTAGATATATAGCTCCTCGGCTCAACGGCCCAATATGGAATGACGACGGAAACAGTCCCACTCTGGCACATCCTCTACAGATCTCTGGCCAACCATCTCGTCGACGATGCCGAACTCTGTCCTGCTGGGTGTGCGCAATATGACCGCTCCTGTGTCTAAGTCTTCTCATATAGTATTCCAGAAAGGTTCTGTCGAGATCTCTCTCAAATCTCGCTTTTGCCGAATTGCCCGGAAGTCATCGTCCTTTACTAAAGCTATTTCTTGTTCCAGAACGGCTGCATACCCATCGCGACTCCTTCTAGAAGATATATCCATAATCAACGCCTCTGCATGCGTATCGCATCTCGGATGTTGGCGGAGGGGAACGTCATCTCATTAAGATCTCGTACGAACCTCTTACTCTACCTTTCTCTGCTATCGACTGCTTCGGACTCGTTTCATTGTGGTTGCATGGACTGTGCTCCAATGGCTATACTCGTATCCGGAGTCTCCCAAGCAATGCATCCCATCACATGATATCCGAAAGATGTCGAACCTTTCGACCGATTTGTCAAAACCTCTTAATCCCCCAAGAGCTCAATATCTTGGGTACATTTTAATAGTATCGGGTACATACCACAGCATCGGTGGACCAGCCATAGAAGGGAAAACCCAAGCCTCACTAATGGCACCGTGGAACTGCCGCAAAGCCTAAGGTTCAAAGGCTTTCACACGGTCATTATGTCGAGTTAGGGTTTCATTCTTCTAGAGGGTCCATAGAATCGCTTGCATGTCTTTCCGAATACTTTAAACTTGGAAAATGGGCTCCTGACATTCGATCGTCTCCATGACTCTCAACGTACCTGCGTGAAGTCATCTCTAGCTGGAATCAATCTATCTGATGACCTCGCATCGGGGTAAGCGAACGAACCGCATGTCCTAGTCATTCATCCTTGGTGACTAGTGATCTTCTATCATATCTCAAGTATAAACTTGTGCTGCAACAGCTCCAAACATCTGGGGCGATATCTCGTCATTCGCAGCAACAACTGGCTCATTCGTCTGCACGCTGAACAGTGCCTCAATCATCAATAATAATCGGTGCATCGACGGTCATCACAATCTGGCTAGCCTCTATCAGTGGCCCAATCCTCTGGTGCTGATCTGCACGTCCGAGTAATCTTGTAAAAGCGATCCATCAAACGCTAATGGCGCGAAAACATAATAACACGACGCCTCTCTATGCAAATCGTATCTCCCTGGAATCATGCCCTGGTCAGTCCTCGTCTGTGACGAGCTCATGCTGACCGTAACACTAGCCGTAGCTCTCTCTACCCGTGTAATCGTGGCAGCAAAATCATAACCAGTATCGATGAGGATAGATCATAGGAATGAATATAATACTGTGCAAGGAAATGTACATCCTAAGGCTCCTTAAGCGGAGTGGCGTATCGTAAGTATGCCACGGAACATACACACGGTACGTCACTCTCCTTAAGTCACCTACTCCATCAACCAAGGTCAACCTATGCAACGAAAGTTCGGGTCTAATACCCCCTCGACTAAGTCTAAGTTCCGTAAGTTCAAGCCTAAGTTCCGAATATATAAAAACGCTCTAGGCTCCGCATAGTCAAACTCAGACTCGAACTAAGGTTAACCTAGCGCTTTGATACCAACTTTGTCAAGACCCGAAATAGCACGTGACTGGCTCTTGAATCATATGAAGTCTATAGGACCCCATCTAATTCAAATAAGCCAAAAGCCCAGAAATCTAAAACCATTTTAAATAATAAATGCAAGAAAACTAGTTTTAAAGAAGTGAAGAAAACATGTTTTAAAAACAGGGTTTTTAAATAAGTAAGCCGAATATGCATTTTTAAATCCTCAAATCTTTTCTGAAAATTTCGGCAGAGTTTCCTTTGTAAATACTGGCCCCAAACGGGGTACAACAAGAAATATATATGTATAATGATAAAAGGCATCCCCAAGCGGGAGCTAGCTCTTCGTCAATCAACGGTCACAACCACACAAGCAATATAATATACAACGCCGAAGGGCGAGAATCAAAACTCAAAAGGAAACTCAAAATCCTCAAGAAAACCATAATACTACAACGCGCGACTCTAAGGTCGAAACAATACACAACTGGTTTTCTAAGTCTGAAATAAATATACATGTTTGGTTGATGGAATTTACTAGATACAACTGAAAATAAATAAGTACAATGGTGGTCATGATGCGAGTGAACCCACCTACCAAAGCAATCACCCAGAAAGGAAGCAGTATGCCAGAAAGCCGCAATGAAACCTGTACGGTAAAACTTGCAAGAACTGTGGCACAACGGGGGTGAGTTGCCAACTCGTGAATAGAAAACATCACAGAGCTGAAATCATATGAATGACTCAATCCTAGGTCAATACGATCAGTAATATATATAAAACTCAAATGAATAAGTCTGAAGCATGATAAGGTGGTAAGGGTAAACATCTATACATAAGTGTAGTACCAAGTGCTCGTGCCAGTGGCTCAGGTAGCAACATATCATAAATATGAGGTATCATCAATGTAATCATCATGAAATCAGTGTCAACTGTATCATGAAGTCTAAAATATGTGGATATCATCTAACTATATGATCAGTCTGTAAGTATGTGGATCTCGTCCACGTGTCAACCAATGACATAAAACATCATGCATGTAAATATCATAAAGCATATGCATGGAAGTATGAGGATGTAAATCAACGTGTGTCCCTCGCGACACATCAAAATCATGAAACCTGAGTGTCCAGCATCGACACTCGAAAACATCATGAAATCCGTGCCCAGCATCGGCACGTAAATCCTCATATATCGGGCTCCGTCAGTCCGGATCGGCCTACGGGCTCCGTCAGTCCGGATCGGCCCATAATATCTCTCGACTCCGGTCGGTATCCTCCGGATATCCGCCGAGCCCAAATACTATCACCGGTAGGTAGTGGTCCCTCTAGCAGGCTTATCGTCATCCACAGGAAATCTCTCTCTCGCCCCGGGGTACCATACCGGGTCTACTATGTACCCGCAATCGGCCTCATCCGCCTCCTCGAATTGGGTTTCACATGTCACTCTCAGAACCGAGAAAACACATGGTGGACGCACTGAAATATCATATCAAGAGAAACCGGGTTTTTAAAACAGTACATGTTTTCTTTTGAAATCGCCACGGTTCTCAAATCCAGAAATCTCATGAACACAACATATCTCAATGCGTAAAATCATAAAGCATGATGTATGCGACATATGATAGAAATGTAAGCATATCCGTATATCATGCAACATAAAACAGTAGTATGCACACATCGAGGGGAAAACCGCTCTTTTCAAATGATTCCAGTTTTGAAATATATCTTGCGGTTCCCCAAATCTCCAAAATCAAGTCAGAATCGTCTATGTATGTGCAAATACGTATGTATGCAAGTATGGGTGTACACTATATGTGTACACAAGTATGAGTGTACAATATGTATGTCATATCCTGATGCAACAATCCTATTGTGTAGTGACATGACAATTATCGATGATGAAGTGTGTGAGCCGGCAAGCAGGTGTACGTGGAACATACGTATCATTGATAATGGTGCTGGTGTCCTGACAGCATGGGTTTAATATAACAATAAACACATTTACACATGCAATGCAATGCGAACAACAAGAATATGCGGAAATCGAATAATAAACGCAACAGTGAAGAATCTACATCAATATGTAAATGTCATACAGTTATGCCATTTGAAATAAGACGAATCGGGGTTTTTAGAAAAATAAGGGCTACGGTGTTTTTAAGAAAAGATGTGTCTTTTGAAAATATCCGTAATATCTCTTAGCCTGTCTTTAAAATACGCACGATTCGTTAGTTTTGTAAATAGGTATGACTCGGGTCTAGTCTAACATCTACAAGTAAACTACAGATCTAACTAACCAGCTAATCGAAGGGTATGGAAACCACCTAACTCTGAGTCGATATATATATAAATATAATAGTCGGTGATCCCGCCTCAATAGTATCACATACAATACGGTATACTGTTAGTGTATATGCCCTAGAGGCCATTACTGTATCATACTAGTTTGTATATTACTTGATGGAAGCTTGGGATATTCACAGTTGTATAGACAATCTTGCTCAAAATGGTAGTATGCTACTTGGTTTGTTTCTACTTCAATGTGTGTACATGTGTTTCTTTTTGCATATCGTCTATGCACATTAGTGGAGCCCTCAGGATCTTTGCTTGATTACCAGCATTATGATGGCAGTCACACCAGTGGGGGCTGGGTAATCTACAAGCACATCCTTATACAGGTCCCTAGTCGTAGGATTATCGAGACAGGGTATCGATACTCCGGAGTGGACTAGCGTATGCGCTTCTCATCCCAGCAGGGGAGATGGTCTGTCCCACAGCCATCAGTACCTCATACTGGAGATAGTATGCGGGTGCTCGTTAGGTTATGAGTACACTGGACAGGACTCGTCGGGAACTGTTGGTTGGTACTATACCTATCGTCAGTTATCAGTTCCCAGGTGGCATGAGTACAGCTTAGTCCGCTGACTTGACACCGTCACTTCGCCTCGAGTGTGTTCCCAATGTACTTGGATTACTACCCTACCACGGCTCAAATGAGTCATGCAAACAGGTAGTAGTTGGGTGCAGTCCCGAAGCACTTGGAGGCAGTGACGATTAAACAGGATTCGTCTCTCGCGGTATTGGGGGTTGATATCACGCTGTGTCTAGGGGAGCCATTACACACGTAGTCCCTGGCCAGGGCAAGCGAGATATACTGGTAGGTTTCCAGTGTTATCTCAGGGTGTTCTGGGCTACACTCCGACACGACTTGTACCGCTATTAGGGGACTGACGTTTACCACCCCCCTAGGCCCGCCATGCGATATTTTCAGACGAACGGACCGGACTGTACGGAGATTGTCGCATACAGGCTCAGTAGGAGTTCGGATGGGTTTACCTCATCGGCCTTCTTATCGACATCTACCTTGGGACCGTTACGTACAGCTAGTGCCGCTTGCGGTCTGTGGTTAAACCCACTGCCAGCGTAGTGTCGAGTCTTTAGAGTCCCACACAAAGAGTTTCCTGCACTGAGCGAAACGTGTAGAGGCCGTATGGTTTTACGGCAGGACTACGATCACTTACGTGCACTTGTGTGCGTATGTTGTTCGGGCAGGAAATACTAGTGGGCTTTGGTTTAAGCCAGATCCTAGTATTGCACGGATGGATTAGTTTTGTCTTCTGTGTATTCGCATTTTACGGAATGCGGATGCGGGTGTGTATGCACAGTATTGAGGAGCGAAGAAGAAGGAGGTGCCTCATTAGGGTTTTGACAGTTGATTCGGTCAAAACCATTATGAGGCGGACTCATTAGGGTTTTGGCAGTTGGTTCGGTCAAAACCATTATGAGCCGGGGACATTATTTACTAATATTTTTAGTGATAATTATGTTATGGCTAAATTGCTTTGACCATTTGACCACACTTGACTTTGTTGACCGTTTGACCAAAGTTGACTAGGACTTTCATGAAAGGTCTAGAGTATTCTTTGGTTTTCTTTTTATTTTTGATATGAAAATGGCCAATTCAAATGTAGCCATCAACTTTATCATGAAAGGATTAGTAATGATGATGTTTGTGTATTATTGCAACCATGGTTCATTTTCTTTAGTTCATTATTCATTTCTCATTCTTTCTCTTGTGAGAAGAAAAAGAAAAGCTCCATGGTTGTTCTCCTTCTTCTTCCTCCTCTTGAAAATTCCTTTGATCTCATATGTTGACAGAAAAAGGATCCAAATAGATAAAAACATTCATCTACTACTTCTACACAACCTAGGACATCAAGACTAGCGATCTTGTTGCCCTAGTTGGCTCGGCTCGAGGTGGAGCTCGGAGCACAACTCTCGGGTGGATCGTCTTCGACTCAAGAAGGCCGCGGAGGTGACCAAGATCCGGTTCGATCCTCGGAGCGTGGATGGATGAGCAGGACAGTGGAATGAAGACTCGAAGGACCGGTATCGTGAGGTATAATCTCTATGACATAGTAGATAGAACCTCAAGTAGTTTGCTAGTTTGTAGTTTAGTAAAGATCCTTCTTTTAGTCCATGTTGCCTTTGCGCCAAAAATTGTTTTTCGCCGTTTCCGCCTCCCCGTATGAACCGGGGTGATCAATGTGGACTTACAGTGGTATCAGAGCCTAGCTAAATATAAACTAGCTTATTAGCAAAGTATTTAGAATATCGATCGGAAAAAAATCGCAAAACACGTCCGGAAAAACCATGTTTCTGCCGATTTTTTATACTGCTCTAAAAATAATTTAACATACATGAAAAATCGGCTAAGGGTTTTCTAAAAACACCCACCAAAAACGATCCATTGACTCGGTCAAAGCGCCGCGGATCCACGGCAAGAACAAGCTTCATGCCGCGGATCCGCAGCCGAGTTGACTCGGCCGTGGACCGTTTTTGGTGCAGTGTTCATACTGTGATGTTTTGGGATTTTTGTAATAGTTTGTTTCTGCCCAGAATTTCCAAAGAACAAATTTGTGTTTGGGGTAGTTACAAATCCGTGTTTTGATCGAAATTGCGTAGACTTTGGCTAATGGATTTTATTTGTGATGTGATATATGTATTGAACGTCTGCTAATCGCTATACGTCGATTAGTGGGGGTTATACATATCTGTGATCTGTAATGTTGATGGTTTGTGTATATGAACTCGTTGGATTGTCGCGGATGAATAGCCGGGTGGATGTGAGATGAGAGTTTCTTTTTCTTTCATTCATGTAAAATTTGTAATTGATGTAATATTATTTTATGGCCGCACATCCGGGATGGGGTTGTAGCCGCCATTGTATAATTTCTTTTACTGTTTTTGCTCCTAGGATAGACCCAAGATGGGGTGCACAAACTATCGGGTATCTCGAAGTGTCGAGTGGCCTACTCACGTTGTTGAGGGAGGTTGCTTCGCTTCGGGTACTTGGCGGGTAGTTTGCCGCACCCGTAGGGGTCTAGGGTGGGGTATTGGCTATTCATCGCGACCGTGTAATCCGTTTTTCGTTGCAGGCTCGAACGAATCGCAGATTTCTAGTATATCCAAAGTGTTCATCTGTGATCTGGAATGGCTATCAATGCATCTGACGAATGTATATATCTATATATGATATCTATTTAGGCGTTGCTTATGTTTTGCATCCGCGCTAGTCCAGCCCCCGCTCTGTCGTTAGTTAAGTAACCTAACGAGTGATGACGGGACCCCGTGGCGAATGCGGATGGCATAAGCGTACGTCATATTTTCGTTGTTTTCTGCAATGGTAGGATTAAATGATGGGACACATTAAAATTAATGCAAGAAAATAAACCAAGAAAAAGTCGTTGGAACACTTTCAAAACCACTCGGTTCTTTTCAAAAACCAACTTTTAAACGCGAAGCTTGAACCACTCCTTTTAAAAGCTATCCCATTCCATCGATTATATCAAGTTCACTACGTTCACGGTTTCGCCAAAACCATTCGTAGCCCTCCGTCATTTCATATGGATAGTCAATAGTATTCAAGCTGTGTTTGTTGGCCAAAGTCAAGGCACAGTGTTTGGTAGCTATTGGGTATTCATATGCAACATAGATAGATGCGTTGGTTTGGGACAGTTGTACTGCCTTGTTGGCCAAAGTCATGGGTAGGTACGGGTGGGTTGAAATTAACCTGGAGAATGACGGGTAGAACTTGACATGTGACTTATGATTTGTTGGCCAAAGTCAAGGTCATAAGAGCATGGGGCAAAAATCCACATCGGGAGTTTCTAAAGAAACTGAAACTTGCTAGTGCTGCATACCATTTGGAGTGTGATGATTCTGGTAGGATTCCTTCAGTTTTGTCATGCGATGATATTTGGATCCCGATCCTACTGTGAGTATATGCTACTCCTCGAGAACTTTCTCACTTAACGATCAATGCTATAAACCAAGTAGGTGTCTAGAAAGGTGTTAGCGGGGCTACGCCCCCAGGGAAAAGAGGTTCTTAAATTAAGAAACTTCGCGAAAGTGTTGGAAAACCTCCCTCGAAGTACCGACACTGACCTGGCTGAACGGTTAAGCAAGTATTGTACGGTGAGATTGATCCCGACTAATTCTTCCTTTATGGTTTGAGGAGGGATTCGAGAGACAGTGGGAGCCATCCTGTTTAGATAAACTAAAAACCAATCTAAACTTGCAAGAGCATCATGCTTAGTGTTTTCTTCTCTCTCTCTTAATTGCAGCGACCCGATGACCACACCTAGGTTACATCTAGATAATAAAATGACTGAATCTGACTGTTATGACTGGCAAAGGTCTGTCCAGATGTCCATTGCCCATGACAAGCTGGAACACCTCTTAACTAATCCAACCCCTGCCGTCTCAGGACCAGTTTCCCCTGTCATGGATATTCATATCCGTAAGACGTCGGAAAAAGACTGTGCGAAAGCCAAGTGCCTCGTGTTAGCCTCAGTTGATGGTGGATACCAGAGACAGCACGAGAAGATGGACTTAGTTTCTATCTTCCTCCATAACAAAGATTTATATGGAGAGCAATCTCGTATCGCAAGATATGAGACCTCGAACGAATTGCTTCCAGCGAGGTTGGCTATCGGGTCATCTGTAAGGGGTGTAAGTCCATGCTACCTCTCCCGGTACTTTCGGGCATGCGGAATTTGATAAAAAACGATTTTTATAGAGGTGGTAACATGGACTTAAAACCCGGATCTTTGTTAAACATCTAACTAACAACCTAACTAGGAGTCGTTAACTACTCGGTTAGGGGGTTTATACCTTGCTTGTCTTGAACTCCTTCGTCTTCAAACTCCGATGGTGGTCCGGATCGGCTTCTTCCCGTCGTCTCCTTGCGCCGAAGATAGATCCACCTGAAAGCTCCAACCTTTGGCTCCTTCTTCGAACTTTGAAGAAACTAGTTCACTCGGTTTGCTAAACCTTGTGAACTAGAGTGAGTAGAGAAGAGTTTGTATGGGATTTTATCTAAGGTTCTTGGTTCTCAACTCATGAGACAAGTGAACCATAGAGTCAAGAGAGGGAGCAAGAGGAAGAAGGTGAGAGCAAGAGTATGAGAGCTCAAGAACAAGAGAGAGAATGAGCACGTGAGAATGAGCCTCTCTTTTTTGACTTTCACCCTCTCATAATCCAAAACAATGATAACATATCATATCAATCAAGTGTTATGTGATGGTTTAAGCAACCACAGCCATATCATTTCATGCACTCATTTTGCACAAAAGAGCAAGCAAGCAAAAGTCTTTGCCATGAAATGATAGCTATGGTTATCATGATGGTCAACTAGTCAAGCCTAGTCAACCGGTCAACAAAGTCAACAAGTCAACAAAAGTCAACAAGTCAACAAAGTCAACAAGTCAACAACCATGTCACCATAATACTTAATTAATATAATTATTAATCACATATCATATTCTCATTAGGGTTGAGCAAAAAGTCAATAGTCAACGGTCAACGGTGAACAACCCTAATGAGAATCCTCTGCCTCTGTCTCTCCGTCAACTGTGCATACACACCCGCATCCGCGTTCCGAGGAACACGAATACATACTGGATAAATCCAATCCCAAAAGGTACACTAGGATCTGGTTTAAACCAAAGCCCGCTAGTGTAAACTGTCCGGACACTGTACGTGCACAAGTGCACGGATGTGACCGAACCCTGTCGCAAAACCATGCGACCTGTCGCAAAACCATGCGACCTCTACTCTTTTGCCTAAAGGCGAAAAGCTTTCTGTGTGGGACTCTAAAGACTCGACACTACGCTGGCAGTGGGTTTAACCACAGACCGTAAGCGGCACTAGCTGTGCGTAACGGTCCCCAGGTAATGCCGACAAGAAGACTGACGAGGCGAAACCCATCTGAACTCCTACTGAGCCTGAATGTAACATTCTCCGTACAGTCCGGTCTGTTCGTCTGATACATTGCATGGCGGGCCTAGGGGGCGATAAACGTCAGTCCCCCAATAGCGGTACAAGTCGTGTCGGAGTGAAGCCCAAAACATCCTGAGATAACACTGGAAGCCTACCAGTATATCTCGTTTGCCCTGGCCAGGGACTACTCGTGCAATGGCTCTCCTAGACACAGCGCGATGTCAACCCCCAATACCGGGAGAGACGAATCCTGTCTAACCGTCACTGCCTCCAAGTGCTTCGGGACTGCACCCAACTACCACCTGTTTGCACGACTCCTTTGAGCCGTGGTAGGGTAGTAATCAAAGTACAGTGGGAACACACTCGAGGCGAAGTGACAGTGTCAAGTCAGCGGACTAAGCTGTACTCATGTCACCTGGGAACTGATAACTGACGATAGGCATAATACCAACTAGTCAGTTCCCGACGAGTCCTGTCCAGTGTACTCGTAACCCAACGAGCACCCGCATACTATCTCAAGTACGACGTACCGACGGCTGTGGGACAGACCGTCTCCCACACTGGGATGAGAAGCGTATGCGCTAGTCTACTCCGGAGTATCGATGCCCTATCTCGATAGTCCTGCGACCAGGGACCTGCATAAGGATGTGCTTATAGATTACCCAGCCCCACTATTGTGACTGCCATCACAACGCTGGTAATCAAGCAAAGATCCTAAGGGCTCCACTAATGTGTATAGGCGATATACTAAAATAAACACATGTACACATTGAAGTAGAAACAAACCAAGTAGCATACTACTATTTTGAGCAAGATTGTATATACAAGGTGAATATCCCAAGCTTCCATTAAGTAATATACAAACTAGTATGATACAGTAATGGCCTCTAGGGCATATACACTAACAATCTCCCACTTGCACTAAGGCCATGTACTGGCGTATCGAAGACCTATCATCTCGATCAGCCGCTCGAACTGAGTCTGGGGCAAGGCCTTGGTGAATGGATCTGCAGTGTTATCTTCTGAAGCGACTCTCCGAACCTCGATCTCCTGGCGATCCACGATCTCCCTGATCAGGTGATACCGCCTTAAGATGTGTCTGGATATCTGATGGGACCTGGGTTCCTTCGCTAAAGCTATAGCCCCGTTGTTGTCGCAATACAGAGGTATTGGATCAACAATGGACGGAACCACCTGAAGTTCTTTCAAGAACTTCCTCATCCAGACGGCTTCTTTTGCGGCATCAGATGCAGCGATGTATTCCGCTTCCATCGTTGAGTCTGCAACAGTTTCCTGTTTGGAACTCTTCCAACACACCGCCCCTCCATTGAGGGTAAAGACAAACCCCGACATGGACTTGGAATCATCCTTGTCACTCTGGAAGCTGGAGTCAGCAAAGGCCTCGATCTGGAGGTCTTTTCCGCCATACACCAAGAACATCTCCTTAGTCCTTCTCAGGTACTTGAGAATGTTCTTTACCGCTATCCAGTGTTTCTCCCCAGGGTTTGACTGATACCGGCTTACCACACTCAGTGCATAAGCTACATCCGGTCTGGTACACAACATCGCATACATTATAGATCCTACCGCAGAAGCGTAGGGTATAATAGACATGCGATCCCTCTCCAAATCAGTCTTGGGAGACATCTCTTTAGAGAGGGTGATCCCGTGACAAGCCGGTAGGTTACCACGCTTGGAATCTTCCATACTGAACCTCTTCAGTATGGTGTCGATGTACCTGGACTGTGAAAGTCCTAATATCCTCTTGGATCTATCACGATGGATCCGGATCCCCAGGATGTATGAGGCATCACCCAGGTCTTTCATGGAGAACCTTTGTGACAAGAACCCCTTGACAAATTATAGCATAGGAATGTCATTTCCTATTAAGATAATGTCATCCACGTACAAAACGAGGAATACTACAGTTCTCGCTACAAATCTACAATAGATGCATGGTTCATCTGGATTTTTGATAAAGCCAAATTCCTTGACCGTCTCATCAAAACAGATGTTCCAACTTCGCGATGCCTGCTTTAGTCCATAGATGGACTTAAGCAACTTGCACACCTTTCCGCTGCTCCCACTCTGAATGAAACCCTCTGGTTGGTCCATATAGATACACTCCTCTAAATTTCCATTTAGAAAAGCGGTCTTTACGTCCATTTGCCAGATCTCATAATCGTGGAAGGCAGCAATGGCAAGAAGGATCCGAATGGATTTCAGTATAGCCACTGGAGAAAAGGTTTCGTCATAGTCCAAGCCAGGTCTTTGACGGAAACCCTTTGCTACAAGTCTAGCTTTATAGGTCTCAACCTGTCCATCTACACCAATCTTCCTTTTGAAGATCCACTTGCATCCTACGGGTTTTACCCCGTCTGGAGCAATGTCCAACGTCCATACTTTGTTGGTGTACATGGACTCCATTTCGGTCCGCATTGCATCCAGCCATTTCACTGAGTCAACGCTCTGAACGGCCTGCTGGAAGCTAGTAGGCTCATCATAATCTATGATGCAATCCTCTCTATCCCCGTCTATGAGAAAACCGTAGTATCTCTCGGGCGGATGAGACTGCCTACTACTCCTGCAGAGCGGCGTAGGAATGTCCTGTTCTTTTGAACCCTCTGGTTCCACTAAACTTTCAGTAATAGTCTGTGGTTCTGGAATTTCTTCCAGTTCTACTGCGCTCCCACTAATTTCCTTTTCTAAGAACTGGTGTTCTAGAAAGTGGGCATGACGAGAAACAAGGACTTTTTATTCCTCTTCGCAGTAGAAGAAATATCCCTTGGAATTCTTTGGATATCCCACAAACTTACACAGTACTGAGCGTGCCTCGAGCTTGTCCGCATGCTGCTTTTTGACAAAAGCTGGACTTCCCCATGTCTTAATGTGATTAAGATGGGGTCTCTTCCCACACCACATCTCATATGGTGTAGTAGGCACAGTCTTAGTAGGAACTCGGTTCAAAAGGTATGCAGCTGATTCTAGCGCATACCCCTAGAATGATCGTGGTAACTCAGCGTTACTCATCATGGACCGTACCATATCCAATAGGGTTCGGTTCCGTCTTTCCGATACACCGTTATGTTGCGGAGTGTATGGAGGAGTAAGCTGAGAGAGAATTCCGTTCTCTTTTAAATAATTCAGGAATTCGGCACTTAAGTATTCTCCACCTCGATCCGATCTTAGAATCTTGATACTTTTGCCGGTCTGTTTTTCTACTTCACTCTTAAATTCCTGGAACTTTCCAAAGGCTTCGGACTTATGTTTCATTAAGAAGACATAACCGTACCTTGAGAAGTCATCCGTAAAAGTGATGAAGTAAGAATAACCGCTTCGTGCATGTGTAGACATTGGACCGCACACGTCGCTGTGTACGAGTCCCAAGAGCTCGCTCGCTCTTACTCCGTGTCCAGTGAACGGAGTCTTTGTCATCTTTCCTTTGAGACAGGATTGATAAGTGGCATACGATTGATATTCGAACGAATCCAAATATCCTTCAGTATGTAACTTAGTCAACCTTCTCTCATTGATGTGACCCAGTCTACAATGCCATAAGAAAGTCTGATTTATTTCCGGGGACTTTCTTTTGTGTGTATTCTAGACGTTGAAAATCTGTGGTTGGTTTAATACGTATATACCATTACTCAATGTACCTGACCCAATCAAAACTTGATTAAGGTGAATGTTTACAACATTACTTACAAACGCAAATTCATAACCTTCTTTAGAAACTAAAGATACAGAAATGATATTACAAGTTGCGCTGGGTACAAAAAAGCAATTACGCAAAACCAAAACATGTCCATCTGACATTCCCAGGTGATAGTCCCCCACGGCTTTAGCATCCATGCTAGCTCCGTTCGCAACTCTGAGGGTCATTTCACCTGCCTTCAAAACCTTACGGTTTCTCAACGCCTGCAAAGAATTACAGATATGAGATCCTGATCCGGTATCCAATACCCAGGAAGTAGAGTTTATTGAAAGACAGTTTTCAATAACATACACACCTGAAGATGAAGCTGCAACCTGCTTCAATTCCTGTGTCCTGGCTTTCCAAGCCCTGCAATCATTCTTCCAGTGTCCTTTCTTATGACAATAGAAGCATTCTTCCTTATCCACAAGCTTCCCCGCTATCTTTGTTGCTTTTGCTTTTCCCTTCGTATCCACTTTACTAACACTGCCTCTTGGTTTGGCGGGGGCTTTCTTCTTCTTTCCCTTGGCTTTCGCCTTGGACCTAGAAGAAGATGATCCTCCTACAAACAAAGTGGATGTTTCCCTACTTTTCTGTAGGGTGCCCTCTGCGCTCCTCAGCATGTTGAGGAGCTCTGAAAGTTCAACCTCTTTTTCTTGTAGGTTGAAGTTCAGTATAAACTGGGCGTAAGTGGAAGGAAGGGACTGGAGAACTAAGTCCGTATAGAGCTCACTCTCTAATGTGGTCCCTAGGTCCGCGAGCTCCTCAATGTAGCCGATCATCTTTAGCACGTGCTCTGCTACTGATGATCCGACGTCCATTCTTGCCGAAAATAACTTTTTCGACGCTTCGTATCTTGCGATACGAGATTGATCTCCATACAGTTCTTTTGTATGAAGAAATATGGGTTCCAAGTCCATATTCTCGTGCCTCCTCTGATGTTCATTGTCCATAGAGGCAAGTACGAGGTATTTGGTCTTCGCGCTATCAATCTTCCAAGTCTTACGGATTTCCTTATCCGCGACGCTGGAAGTGGGACCAGGGACAGGGGGAGCTTTGGTGGTAAGAAGATACCCCAGCTTGTCGTAAGTGATTGCTATCTTGACATTCCTGAGCCAATCTTTGTAGTTTGGCCCTGTCAGTTTGTTTTTATCTAGAAGTAACTTAAGTCCAGTCATGTCGTTTGGTCGCTGCAATTAGGAGAGAGAAGAAACACTCAGCTTGATGCTCTTGCAAGTTTAGAATGGTTTTTAGTTTGTCTAAACAGGATGGCTCCCACTGTTTCTCGAATCCCTCCTCAAATCAAAAAGGAAGAATTAGTCGGGATCAATCCCACCGCACAATACTTGCTTAACCGTTCAGCCAGGCCAGTGTCGGTACTTCGAAGGAGGTTTTCCAACGCTTTCGCGAAGTTCCTTAATTCAAGAACCTCTTTTCCCTGGGGGCGTAGCCCCGCTAACACCTTTCTAGGCACCTACTAGGTTTATAGCATTGATCGTTTAGTGAGAAATTTCCCGAGGAGTAGCATATACTCACAGTAGGATCGGGATCCAAATATCATCGTGTGACGAAACTGAAGGAATCCTACCAGAATCATCACACTCCAAGTGGTATGCAAATCTAGCAAGTTTCAGTACTTATGAAACTCCCGATGTGGATTTTTGCCCCATGCTCTTATGACATTGACTTTGGCCAAAATATCATAAGTCACATGTCAAGTTCTACCCGTCATTGTCCAGGTTAATTTGGATCCATCCGTACCTACCCTTGACTTTGGCCAAAATGGCAGTACGACTGTCCCAAACTAACGCATCTATCTATGCTACACATGAATACCCAATAGCTACCAATCACTATGCCTTGACTTTGGCCAACATACACAGCTTGAATACTATTGACTATTCATGTGAAACGACGGAGGGCTACGAATGGTTTTGGCAAAACCGTGAACGTAGTGAACTTGATATAATCGATGGAACGGGATAGCTTTTAAAAGGAGTGGCTCAAGCTCCGCATTTAAAAGTTAGTTTTGAAAAGAACCGAGTGGTTTTTCGAAAGTGTTCCAACGATTTTAACTTGGTTTATTTTCTTGCATTAGTTCTTTTAATGCGTGATATTCTTGCATTGGTTCTTTTAATGCGTCCCATCATTTAATCCTACCATTGCAGAAAACAACCAAAATATGACGTACGCTTATGCCATTCGCATTCGCCACGGGGCCCCGTCATTACCCGTTAGGTTACTTAACTAACGACAGAGCGGGGGCTGGGCTAGCGCGGCTGTAAAACATAAGCAACGCCTAAATAATATCATATATAGATATATTGCAATGATAGCCATTTCAGATCACAGATGAATACATTGGATATACTAGGAATCCGCAATTCGTACGAGCCTGTAACGAAAAGCAGATTACACGGTCGCGGTGAATAGCCAAAACCCCACCCAAGACCCCTACGGGTGTGGCAAACTACCAGCCAAGTACCCGTAGCGAAGCAACCTCCCTCAACGCCGTGAGTAGGCCACTCGGCACTTCGGCATACCCGGTAGTTTGTGTACCCCCTCCATGGGTCTATCCTAGGAGCAAAAACAGTAAAAAGAAATTATACAATGACGGCTACAACCCCGACCCGGTTGTGCGGCCATACAAATAATTATTACATCAATTTATAAATTTACATGAATTGAAAGAAAAGAAAAACTCTCGTCTCACAACCCCCGGCTATTCACCCGCGACAATCCAACATATTCATATACACATTCCAGCAACATTACAGATCACAGATTTGTATAACCCCCACTAATCGACATATAGCGATTAGCAGACGTTCAATACAAATATCACATTACTGAAAAACCCGTCAGCTTAAGTCTTTTAGAAGTTCGATCAAAAATACGGATTTTCGGGACCCCAAAAATAAAATTTTCGTTCTGGAAAATCTGGGCAGAAAACACATATTCCAAAAATCCCAAAACAACCCCAGAAACACACTGCACCAAAGATGGACCTCGGCCGAGTCAACACGGCCGCGGAACCGCGGCAGGAGCGTGCTCCCGCCGCGTTTCCGCGGCGCTTTGACTCGATCGTTGGACCAAATTTGGTGGTTATTCTAACAAAAGCCTGAGCCGATTTTTAAGATGAAAATTATCAACTTTTGAAGAGAATAAAAATCGGCAGAAACTTGACAGTTTTGGGTTCGTTTTGCGACTTTTCTTTGATCGATCTTCTAGCTACTTTGCTAACATGTTAGATAGAGTTTAACTAGGCTCTGATACCACTGTAAGTCCATGCTACCTCTCCCGGTACTTTCGGGCATGCGGAATTTGATAAAAAACGATTTTTATAGAGGTGGTAACATGGACTTAAAACCCGGATCTTTGTTAAACATCTAACTAACAACCTAACTAGGAGTCGTTAACTACTCGGTTAGGGGGTTTATACCTTGCTTGTCTTGAACTCTTTCGTCTTCAAACTTCGATGGTGGTCCGGATCGGCTTCTTCCCGTCGTCTCCTTGCGCCGAAGATAGATCCACCTGAAAGCTCCAACCTTTGGCTCCTTCTTCGAACTTTGAAGAAACTAGTTCACTCGGTTTGCTAAACCTTATGAACTAGAGTGAGTAGAGAAGAGTTTGTATGGGATTTTATCTAAGGTTCTTGGTTCTCAACTCATGAGACAAGTGAACCATAGAGTCAAGAGAGGGAGCAAGAGGAAGAGAGCAAGAGTATGAGAGCTCAAGAACAAGAGAGAGAATGAGCAAGTGAGAATGAGCCTCTCTTTTTTGACTTTCACCCTCTCATAATCCAAAACAATGATAACATATCATATCAATCAAGTGTTATGTGATGGTTTAAGCAACCACAGCCATATCATTTCATGCACTCATTTTGCACAAAAGAGCAAGCAAGCAAAAGTCTTTGCCATGAAATGATAGCTATGGTTATCATGATGGTCAACTAGTCAAGCCTAGTCAACCGGTCAACAAAGTCAACAAGTCAACAAAAGTCAACAAGTCAACAAAGTCAACAAGTCAACAACCATGTCACCATAATACTTAATTAATATAATTGTTAATCACATATCATATTCTCATTAGGGTTGAGCAAAAAGTCAATAGTCAACGGTCAACGGTCAACAACCCTAATGAGAATCCTCTGCCTCTGTCTCTCCGTCAACTGTGCATACACACCCGCATCCGCGTTCCGAGGAACACGAATACATACTGGATAAATCCAATCCCAAAAGGTACACTAGGATCTGGTTTAAACCAAAGCCCGCTAGTGTAAACTGTCCGGACACTGTACGTGCACAAGTGTACGGATGTGACCGAACCCTGTCGCAAAACCATGCGACCTGTCGCAAAACCATGCGACCTCTACTCTTTTGCCTAAAGGCGAAAAGCTTTCTGTGTGGGACTCTAAAGACTCGACACTACGCTAGCAGTGGGTTTAATCATAGACCGCAAGCGGCACTAGCTGTGCGTAACGGTCCCCAGGTAATGCCGACAAGAAGACTGACGAGGCGAAACCCATCTGAACTCCTACTGAGCCTGAATGTGACATTCTCCGTACAGTCTGGTCTGTTCGTCTGATACATCGCATGGCAGGCCTAGGGGGCGGTAAACGTCAGTCCCCCAATAGCGGTACAAGTCGTGTCGGAGTGAAGCCCAAAACACCCTGAGATAACACTGGAAGCCTACCAGTATATCTCGTTTGCCCTGGCCAGGGACTACTTGTAAGTCCATATTGCGACCCCCGGTTCTTACGGGGAGGCGGAAACGGTATAAAATCAAAATTTTTATCGCAAGAGGCAACATGGACTAACTTATGGTCGGGATCGTTACCTAAACTAAAACTAGCATACTAAGCTAAAGATATTTAGCTACTCGGATGAAGATGGTTATACCTAAACTTGAACTCCTTCTCTTCAAGCTCCGGTGGTGGTCCGATGGCTCCTTCTCGTCGTCTCCGTACGCCGAAGATAGATCCACTTGAAAGCTCCAACCTTTAGCTCCTTCTTCGGTCTTTGAAGAAACTAGTTCACTTGGTTTGCTAAACCTAGTGAACTAGAATGAGTAGAGAGGAAAATAGAATGGGATTTTATCTATGGTTCTTGATTCTCAACTCATGAGACAAGAGAACCATAGATCAAGAGAGGGAGTAAGAGGTTGAGGGTGAGAGCAAGGGGAGAGCTCAAGAACAAGAGAGAGAATGAGCAAGAAAGAATGAGCAAGTATTTTGTCTCTCACCCTCTCATAATCCAAAGCAATGATAACTCATCATATCAACAAAAGTCTTATGTGATGGTTGAAGTAACCATAACCTTATCATGTCATGCACTCATTTTACTCAAATGAACAAGCAAGAAAAAGTCTTTGGCATGAAATGATAACCATGGTTATCATGATGGTCAACTAGTCAAGCCTAGTCAACCGGTCAACAAGTCAACAAAAGTCAACAAGTCACCAAAGTCAACAAGTCAACAAAAGTCAACAAGTCAACAACCATATCACCATAATACTTAATTAATATAATAGTTAATCACATATCATATTCTCATTAGGGTTGAGCATAAAGTCAAAAAGTCAACGGTCAACTGTCAACAACCCTAATGAGAATTCGCTGCCTCTGCCTCCCTGTCAACTGTGCATACACACCCGCATCCGCGTTCCGAGGAACACGAATGCAAACTGGATAAATCCAATCCCATAAGGTACACTAGGATCTGGCTTAAACCAAAGCCCGCTAGTGTAAACTGTCCGGACACTGTACGTGCACAAGTGCACGGATGTGACCGAACCCTGTCGCAAAACCATGCGACCTGTCGCAATACCATGCGACCTCTACTCTTTTGCCTAAAGGCGAAAAGCTTTCTGTGTGGGACTCTAAAGACTCGACACTACGCTGGCAGTGGGTTTAACCACAGACCGCAAGCGGCACTAGCTGTGCGTAACGGTCCCCAGGTAATGCCGACAAGAAGACCGACGAGGCGAAACCCATCTGAACTCCTACTGAGCCTGAGCGTGACATTCTCCGTACAGTCCGGTCTGTTCGTCTGATACATCGCATGGCGGGCCTAGGGGGCGGTAAACGTCAGTCCCCCAATAGCGGTACAAGTCGTGCCGGAGTGAAGCCCAATACACCCTGAGATAACACTGGAAACCTACCAGTATATCTCGTTTGCCCTGGCCAGGGACTACTCGTGTAATGGCTCTCCTAGACACAGCGCGATGTCAACCCCCAATACCGGGAGAGACGAATCCTGTCTAACCGTCACTGCCTCCAAGTGCTTCGGGACTGCACCCAACCACTACCTGTTTGCACGACTCCTTTGAGCCGTGGTAGGGTAGTGATCAAAGTACAGTGGGAACACACTCGAGGCGGAGTGACAGTGTCAAGTCAGCGGACTAAGCTGTACTCATGTCACCTGGGAACTGATAACTGACGATAGGTATAATACCAACTAGTCAGTTCCCGACGAGTCCTGTCCAGTGTACCCGTAACCTAACGAGCACCCGCATACTATCTCAAGTACGACGTACTGACGGCTGTGGGACAGACCGTCTCCCACACTGGGATGAGAAGCGCATGCGCTGGTCTACTCCGGAGTATCGATGCCCTGTCTCGATAGTCCTGCGACCAGGGACCTGCATAAGGATGTGCTTATAGATTACCCAGCCCCACTAGTGTGACGGCCATCACATCGCTGGTAATCAAGCAAAGATCCTAAGGGCTCTACTAATGTGTATAGGCGATATACAAAAATAAACACATGTACACATTGAAGTAGAAACAAACCAAGTAGCATACTACTATTTTGAGCAAGATTGTCAATACAAGGTGAATATCCCAAGCTTCCATTAAGTAATATACATACTAGTATGATACAGTAATGGCCTCTAGGGCATATACACTAACAATCTCCCACTTGCACTAAGGCCATGTACTGGCGTATCGAAGACCTATCATCTCGATCAGCCGCTCGAACTGAGTCTGGGGCAAGGCCTTGGTGAATGGATCTGCAGTGTTATCTTCTGATTTTACTCTCTTTACCTCGATCTCCTGGCGATCAATGATCTCCCTGATCAGGTGGAACCGCCTCAAAATGTGCCTGGACTTCTGATGGGACCTTGGTTCCTTCGCTAAAGCTATAGCGCCGTTGTTGTCACAATACAGCGGTATTGGATCAACACTGGTAGGAACCACCTGAAGTTCCGTGAGGAACTTCTTCATCCAGACAGCTTCCTTTGCGGCATCGCAAGCAGCTATGTACTCCGCTTCCATGGTTGAGTCAGCAACGGTTTCCTGCTTGGAACTCTTCCAGCAAACCGCCCCTCCATTGAGGGTAAAGACATAACCCGACATGGACTTGGAGTCATCCTTGTCACTCTGGAAGCTGGAGTCAGCAAAGGCCTCAATCTGGAGGTCTTTTCCGCCATACACCAAGAACATCTCCTTAGTCCTTCTCAGGTACTTGAGAATGTTCTTTACTGCTATCCAGTGTTTCTCCCCTGGGTCTGACTGATACCGGCTTACAACGCTCAATGCGTATGCTACATCTGGTCTGGTACATAACATCGCATACATAATAGAGCCTACCGCAGATGCGTAGGGTATTGATGAAATGCGAGCCCTTTCCAAATCAGTCTTGGGAGACATCTCTTTGGAGAGGGTGATTCCGTGACAAGCCGGTAAATTACCGCGCTTGGAATCTTCCATACTGAATCGTTTCAGTATGGTGTCGATGTACCTTGACTGTGAAAGTCCCAACATCCTTTTGGATCTATCACGATAGATCTGGATCCCCAGAATGTAGTTGGCATCGCCCAGGTCCTTCATGGAGAACCTCTGTGACAAGAATCCTTTGACTGACTGTAGCATAGGAATATCATTTCCTATTAGGAGAATGTCATCGACGTACAAGACGAGGAATACCACATTTCTCCCTACAATCTTACTGTAAATGCATGGTTCATCTGGGTTTTTGACAAAGTCGAATTCTTTGACAGTATCATCAAAGCAGATGTTCCAACTCCGCGATGCCTGCTTAAGTCCATAGATGGACTTGAGCAACTTGCACACTTTACCGCTGCTCCCACTCTGATTGAATCCCTCTGGCTGATCCATATAGACGCACTCTTCTAAATTTCCATTTAGGAAAGCCGTCTTAACGTCCATCTGCCAGATCTCATAATCGTGGAAGGCAGCAATGGCAAGAAGGATCCGAATGGATTTAAGCATGGCTACCGGAGAAAAAGTCTCGTCATAGTCCAAACCAGGTCTTTGACGAAAACCCTTTGCAACGAGCCTAGCCTTATAGGTTTCAACCTGCCCATCTACACCAATCTTCTTTCTGAAGATCCATTTGCAGCCTACGGGTTTTACCCCTTCTGGAGCAAAGTCCAAAGTCCAAACTTTGTTGGTGTACATGGACTCCATCTCGGTCCGCATTGCATCCAGCCATTTTACCGAGTCACCGCTCTGAATGGCTTGCTGGAAGCTAGTAGGCTCATCATAATCTATGATGCAATCCTCTCTATCCCCGTCTATGAGAAAACCGTAGTATCTCTCGGGCGGATGAGACTGCCTACTACTCCTGCGGAGCGGCGTAGGAATGTCCGGTTCCCCTGAACCTTCTGGTTCTACTAAGGTTTCAGTAATAGCTTGTGGTTCTGGAATTTCTTCCAGTTCTATTGCGCTCCCACTTATCTGATTTTCTAAAAACTCAGTTTCCATGAAGCGGGCATGACGAGAAACAAGGACTTTTTGCTCCTCTGCGTAATAGAAAAGATACCCCTTGGAGTTCTTTGGGTATCCCACAAACTTGCACTGTACTGAGCGTGCCTCGAGCTTGTCCGCATGCTGCTTTTTTACAAAAGCCGGACATCCCCATGTCTTAAAGGATTTAAGACAGGGTTTCTTCCCACTCCACATCTGGTATGGTGTGGTAGGCACTGTCTTAGTAGGAACTTGGTTCAAGAGATGTGCAGCTGTTTCCAGTGCATAACCCCAGAAAGATCGCGGTAACTCAGCCTTACTCATCATGGAACGAACCATATCTAGTAGGGTTCGATTCCTTCTTTCCGATACACCGTTGTGTTGTGGTGTGTATGGAGGAGTACGCTGAGAGAGAATTCCATTCTCTTTTAAGTAGTCCAGAAACTCGGCACTCAAGTATTCACCACCTCGATCCGATCTTAGGATCTTGATACTTTTGCCTGTTTGTTTTTCTACTTCATTCTTATATTCTCGAAATTTCTCAAAGGCCTCGGATTTGTGCTTCATTAAGAAGACATGTCCAAACCTAGAGAAATCATCTGTGAAAGTAATGAAGTATGAATAACCGCTTCGCGCATGTGTAGACATTGGACCACACACGTCACTGTGTATAAGTCCCAAGAGCTCGCTCGCTCTTACTCCGTGTCCAGTGAACGGAGTCTTTGTCATCTTTCCCATGAGACAAGATTCACAAGTGGCATAAGACTGGTACTTGAACGGATCCAAGTATCCTTCTTTATGTAACTTAGTCAACCGTGTCTCATTGATGTGACCCAGTCTACAATGCCATAAGAAAGCCTGATTTAATTCTGGAGACTTTCTTTTAAGTGTGTTCTGGACACTGAATATCTGAGCTTGATTCAAAACGTATATACCGTTATTTAATGTACCTGACCCAATCAGTGCTTGATTCAGGTGGATGTTTACTACATCGCTTACAAAAGCAAAATCATATCCTTCCTTAGAAAGTAAGGATACAGATATGATATTGCAAGTCGCACCTGGTACATACAAACAGTCACGCAGAATCAATATCTGCCCAGTTGTCAGTCCTAGGTGATATTCCCCTACGGATACAGCATCCATGCTCATTCCGTTAGCAACCCTGAGAGTCATATCACCTTTCCTGATAACCCTACGGTTTCTCAGACCCTGTAACGAATTACAGATGTGAGATCCTGATCCGGTATCCAATACCCAGGAAGTAGGGTTAACTGACAAACAGTTCTCAATTACAAACACACTCGAAGCCGAAGCCACAACATGCTTCGAATTCTGGCTACTGGCTTTACAAGCCCTGCAATCTCTCTGCCATAGTTCATTCCCGTTACAATAGGAACGTTCCTCTTTAATCATATCCTGTCCCAGAACTTTTGCCCTTGTTTTTCCTTTTTCTTCCCTGGTTTCTTTCAGGGTATTAGCAGAGGGCAGGGAC
Source organism: Agapanthus africanus (assembly GCA_030015575.1). Lineage (NCBI taxonomy): Eukaryota > Viridiplantae > Streptophyta > Magnoliopsida > Asparagales > Amaryllidaceae > Agapanthus > Agapanthus africanus. Next base: position 150,387,263 of record CM057346.1, read on the forward strand.
TGTAGAATTAGGTCAGTACTTGACCCATTCTCCAACGTGGTCTCCAGGTCCGTGAGCTTAAAATAGCTGGTCTCTGTAAGGACGTTGCCCCTTACAGATGACCCGACAGCCAACCTCGCTTGAAGCAATTCGTTCGAGGTCTCATATCTTGCGATACGAGATTGCTCTCCATATAAAACTTTGTTATGGAGGAAGATAGAAACTGAGTCCATCTTCTCGTGCTGCCTCTGGTTTGCACCATTAACTGAGGCTAACACGAGGCACTTGGCTTTCGCACAATCCTTTTCCGGTCTCCTGCGGATGTGAACATCCGTGACAGGGGAAACTGGACCTGAGACAGCAGGGATTTGATTAGTTAAGAGGTGTCCCAGCTTGTCATGGGCAATGGACATCTGGACAGACCTTTGCCAGTCATAACAGTCAGGTTCAGTCATATTTTTATCTAGATGTAACCTAGGTGCGGTCACAGGGTCGCTGCAATTAAGAGAGAGAAGAAGAAACACTCAGCATGATGCTCTTGCAAGTTTAGAGTGGTTTTTAGTTTGTCTAAACAGGATGGCTCCCACTGTTTCTCGAATCCCTCCTCAAACCATAAAGGAAGAATTAGTCGGGATCAATCCCACCGCACAATACTTGCTTAACCGTTCAGCCAGGCCGGTGTCGGTACTTCGAGGGAGGTTTTCCAACGCTTTCGCGAAGTTCCTTAATTAAAGAACCTCTTTTCCCTGGGGGCGTAGCCCCGCTAACACCTTTCTAGGCACCTACTAGGTTTATAGCATTGATCGTTTAGTGAGAAATTTTCCGAGGAGTAGCATATACTCACAGTAGGATCGGGATCCAAATATCATCGCGTGACGAAACTGAAGGAATCCTACCAGAATCATCACACTCCAAATGGTATGCAAATCTAGCAAGTTTCAGTACTTATGAAACTCCCGATGTATATTTTTGCCCCATGCTCTTATGACCTTGACTAAGGCCAACAAATCATAAGTCACATGTCAAGTTCTACCCGTCGTTGTCCAGGTTAATTTGAATCCACCCGTACTTACCCTTGACTAAGGCCAACAAGGTAATACGACTGTCCCAAACCAACGCATTCTATCTATGCAACATATGAATACCCACCAGCTACCAAACACTGTGCCTTGACTAAGGCCAACAAACACAGCTTGAATACTGTTGAATATTCATATGAAACGACGGAGGGCTACGAATGGTTTTGGCGAAACCGTGAACGTAGTGAACTTGATTTAGTCGATGGAACGAGATAGCTTTTAAATGGAGTGGCTCAAACTCCGCATTTTAAAAGTTTGTTTTGAAAAGAACCGAGTGGTTTTTCGAAAATGTTCCAACGACTTATACTTGGTTTATTTTCTTGCATTAGTTCTTTTAATGCATGTTTTGCTTGCATTAGTTCTTTTAATGCGTGATATTCTTGCATTAGTTCTTTTAATGCGTCCCATCATTTAATCCTACCATTGCAGAAAACAACCAAAATATGACGTACGCTTATGCCATTCGCATTCGCCACGGGGCCCCGTCATTACCCGTTAGGTTACTTAACTAACGACAGAGCGGGGGCTGGGCTAGCGCGTCTGTAAAACATAAGCAACGCCTAAATAATATCATATATAGATATACTGCAATGATAAACATTTCAGATCACAGATAAATACATTGGATTTACTAGCAATCTGTAATTTGTACGAGCCTGTAACAAAAACAGATAACACGGTCGCGGTGAATAGCCAAAACCCCACCCAAGACCCCTACGGGTGCGGCAAACTACCCGCCAAGTACCCGAAGCGTAGCAACCTCCCTCAACTCCATGAGTAGGCCACTCGACACTTCGGCATACCCGGTAGTTTGTGCACCCCTCCATGGGTCTATCCTAGGAGCAAAAACAGTAAAAAGAAATTATACAATGACGGCTACAACCCCTTCCCGGTTGTGCGGCCATACAAATAATTATTACATCAATTTACAAATTTACATGAATTGCAAGAAAAGAAAACTCTCGTCTCACAACCCCCGGCTATTCACCCGCGACAATCCAACATATTTATATACACATTCCAGCACATTACAGATCATGTATAACCCCGACCAATCGACTTATAGCGATAAGCCGACGTTCAATACATGCAAACATTACAGATATAACCATCATAGTCAAAGTGCAGTGAAGTTCGGAAAAAAATACGGAATTATAGGACCCCAAAAGGAAATTTCTTTTCTGGAAAATCTGGGCACATATAATATATTTCAAAAATCCCAAAACCAACACAGACACACACTGCACGAAAAACGATGCAGAGAAGACAACAACTCGCGGCGGTTCCGCGGCGGCTAAGAAGGCTCACGCGGCGGAAGGGCGGCAGTTTAGACGAATCACTGTATCGTTTTTCTTGGGTGTTCACACAAAACCCTGAGCCGAATTTACAAGTATAAATTTTTTCATTTTGACCAGAAAATATTTCAACAGAAACTCAGGTTTTTGTAAAGTTTGGTTTTTGGATTTTTCCGGTTCCGAACTTCGTTACACTTCACTACCAAGCTAGTTTAAGTTTAGTTAGGCTCTGATACCACTGTAAGTCCATATTGCGACCCCCGGTTCTTACGGGGAGGCGGAAACGGTATAAAATCAAAATTTTTATCGCAAGAGGCAACATGGACTAACTTATGGTCGGGATCGTTACCTAAACTAAAACTAGCATACTAAGCTAAAGATATTTAGCTACTCGGATGAAGATGGTTATACCTAAACTTGAACTCCTTCTCTTCAAGCTCCGGTGGTGGTCCGATGGCTCCTTCTCGTCGTCTCCGTACGCCGAAGATAGATCCACTTGAAAGCTCCAACCTTTAGCTCCTTCTTCGGTCTTTGAAGAAACTAGTTCACTTGGTTTGCTAAACCTAGTGAACTAGAATGAGTAGAGAGGAAAATAGAATGGGATTTTATCTATGGTTCTTGATTCTCAACTCATGAGACAAGAGAACCATAGATCAAGAGAGGGAGTAAGAGGTTGAGGGTGAGAGCAAGGGGAGAGCTCAAGAACAAGAGAGAGAATGAGCAAGAAAGAATGAGCAAGTATTTTGTCTCTCACCCTCTCATAATCCAAAGCAATGATAACTCATCATATCAACAAAAGTCTTATGTGATGGTTGAAGTAACCATAACCTTATCATGTCATGCACTCATTTTACTCAAATGAACAAGCAAGAAAAAGTCTTTGGCATGAAATGATAACCATGGTTATCATGATGGTCAACTAGTCAAGCCTAGTCAACCGGTCAACAAGTCAACAAAAGTCAACAAGTCACCAAAGTCAACAAGTCAACAAAAGTCAACAAGTCAACAACCATATCACCATAATACTTAATTAATATAATAGTTAATCACATATCATATTCTCATTAGGGTTGAGCATAAAGTCAAAAAGTCAACGGTCAACTGTCAACAACCCTAATGAGAATTCGCTGCCTCTGCCTCCCTGTCAACTGTGCATACACACCCGCATCCGCGTTCCGAGGAACACGAATGCAAACTGGATAAATCCAATCCCATAAGGTACACTAGGATCTGGCTTAAACCAAAGCCCGCTAGTGTAAACTGTCCGGACACTGTACGTGCACAAGTGCACGGATGTGACCGAACCCTGTCGCAAAACCATGCGACCTGTCGCAATACCATGCGACCTCTACTCTTTTGCCTAAAGGCGAAAAGCTTTCTGTGTGGGACTCTAAAGACTCGACACTACGCTGGCAGTGGGTTTAACCACAGACCGCAAGCGGCACTAGCTGTGCGTAACGGTCCCCAGGTAATGCCGACAAGAAGACCGACGAGGCGAAACCCATCTGAACTCCTACTGAGCCTGAGCGTGACATTCTCCGTACAGTCCGGTCTGTTCGTCTGATACATCGCATGGCGGGCCTAGGGGGCGGTAAACGTCAGTCCCCCAATAGCGGTACAAGTCGTGCCGGAGTGAAGCCCAATACACCCTGAGATAACACTGGAAACCTACCAGTATATCTCGTTTGCCCTGGCCAGGGACTACTCGTGTAATGGCTCTCCTAGACACAGCGCGATGTCAACCCCCAATACCGGGAGAGACGAATCCTGTCTAACCGTCACTGCCTCCAAGTGCTTCGGGACTGCACCCAACCACTACCTGTTTGCACGACTCCTTTGAGCCGTGGTAGGGTAGTGATCAAAGTACAGTGGGAACACACTCGAGGCGGAGTGACAGTGTCAAGTCAGCGGACTAAGCTGTACTCATGTCACCTGGGAACTGATAACTGACGATAGGTATAATACCAACTAGTCAGTTCCCGACGAGTCCTGTCCAGTGTACCCGTAACCTAACGAGCACCCGCATACTATCTCAAGTACGACGTACTGACGGCTGTGGGACAGACCGTCTCCCACACTGGGATGAGAAGCGCATGCGCTGGTCTACTCCGGAGTATCGATGCCCTGTCTCGATAGTCCTGCGACCAGGGACCTGCATAAGGATGTGCTTATAGATTACCCAGCCCCACTAGTGTGACGGCCATCACATCGCTGGTAATCAAGCAAAGATCCTAAGGGCTCTACTAATGTGTATAGGCGATATACAAAAATAAACACATGTACACATTGAAGTAGAAACAAACCAAGTAGCATACTACTATTTTGAGCAAGATTGTCAATACAAGGTGAATATCCCAAGCTTCCATTAAGTAATATACATACTAGTATGATACAGTAATGGCCTCTAGGGCATATACACTAACACTACTCGTGCAATGGCTCTCCTAGACACAGCGCGATGTCAACCCCCAATACCGGGAGAGACGAATCCTGTCTAACCGTCACTGCCTCCAAGTGCTTCGGGACTGCACCCAACTACCACCTGTTTGCATGACTCCTTTGAGCCGTGGTAGGGTAGTAATCAAAGTACAGTGGGAACACACTCGAGGCGAAGTGACAGTGTCAAGTCAGCGGACTAAGCTGTACTCATGTCACCTGGGAACTGATAACTGACGATAGGCATAATACCAACTAGTCAGTTCCCGACGAGTCCTGTCCAGTGTACTCGTAACCCAACGAGCACCCGCATACTATCTCAAGTACGACGTACCGACGGCTGTGGGACAGACCGTCTCCCACACTGGGATGAGAAGCGCATGCGCTAGTCTACTCCGGAGTATCGATGCCGTGTTTCGATAGTCCTGCGACCAGGGACCTGCATAAGGATGTGCTTATAGATTACCCAGCCCCACTATTGTGACTGCCATCACAACGCTGGTAATCAAGCAAAGATCCTAAGGGCTCCACTAATGTGTATAGGCGATATACTAAAATAAACACATGTACACATTGAAGTAGAAACAAACCAAGTAGCATACTACTATTTTGAGCAAGATTGTATATACAAGGTGAATATCTCAAGCTTCCATTAAGTAATATACAAACTAGTATGATACAGTAATGGCCTCTAGGGCATATACACTAACAATGGGCAACGTCCTTACAGAGACCAGCTATTTTGAGCTCACGGACCTGAAGACCACGTTGAAGAACGGGTCAAATGCTGACTTGATTCTACAGTCTCTGCCTTCTACCCTGAAAGAAACCAGGGAAGTAGATGGAAAGGGAAGGGCAGAAGTTTCGGGACTGGATATAGTAAAAGAGGGATGTTCCTATTGTTACAGGAATGAACATTGGCAGAAAGATTGCAGGGCAAGCAAAGCCAGTAGCCAGGATTCGAAGTATGTTGTGGCTTCGGCTTCGGGTGTGTTTGTAATAGAGAACTGTATGTCAGTTAACCCTACTTCCTGGGTATTGGATACCGGATCAGGATCTCACATCTGTAATTCATTACAGGCTCTAAGAAACCGTAGGGTTATCAAGATAGGTGATATGACTTTCAGGGTTGCTAACAGAATGAGCTTGTACGCTGAATCCGTAGGGGAATATCATCTTGGACTGACAACTGGGCATATATTGATTCTGCGCGACTGTTGTTATATACCAGGTGCGACTTGTAATATCATATCTGTATCCTTACTTGCTAAGGAAGGATATGATTTTACTTTTGTAAGCGATGTGGTCAACATCCACCTAAATCAAGTTTTGATTGGGTCAGGTACATTAAAAAACGGGATATACGTATTAAATCAAGCTCAGATTTTCAGTGTCCAGAACACACTTAAAAGAAAGTCTCCGGAATTAAATCAGGCTTTCTTATGGCATTGTAGACTGGGTCACATTAATGAGACACGGTTGACAAAGTTACATAAAGAGGGATATTTGGATCCGTTCGAGTATCAGTCTTATGCCACTTGTGAATCTTGTCTCATGAGAAAGATGAAAAAGACTCCATTCACTGGACACGGAGAAAGAGCAACCGAGCTCTTGGGACTCATACACAGTGACGTGTGTGGTCCAATATCTACACATGCGCGAAGTGGTTATTCATACTTCATTACTTTCACAGATGATTTCTCTAGGTATGGGCATGTCTTCCTGATGAAGCATAAATCCGAGGCCTTTGAGAAATTTCAGGAATACAAGAATGAAGTTGAAAAACAAACAGGCAAAAGTATCAAGACACTGAGATCTGATCGAGGTGGTGAATACTTGAGTGCCGAGTTTCTGGGCTACTTAAAAGAGAATGGAATTCTCTCTCAGCTTACTCCTCCATACACACCACAACACAACGGTATATCGGAAAGGCGGAATCCAACCCTATTGGATATGGTTCGTTCCATGATGAGTAAGGCTGAGTTGTAAGTCGATGTACAACACCCCACGACTTGCGGGGAGGCGGAATAATGAAAAACGATCTTGTTTTAGGCGTAAACATCGACTAACCGAGAATCTTTGCATAAACAATAACTAACAAGAAACCATAGAAGTGTTAACTACTATGTTAAGTGATTATACCTATAGAACCGAGTCCTTCGTCTTGTCGTTCTCCACGTCCTCTCCGGCCTTCTCTAAGTAGTAGAAGATCCACCCGAGAGCTTTACTACAAGCTTCACCTCAAACTAGAGGTAACTAGGTTTCTTGAAGTGCTAATCCAAGTAACCTAGGTGATATAGAGAATGGTTAAGGATTAAGTAGTCTAATCTAATCCTTGTACTCAACACATGAGAGGGGAGGATTAGGATTTGAAGAGAGAGAGCTTGAGGAGAGAGAAGATGAACATAATAATGAATTGAGAAAATGAGCTATCATAATATATATCAAGCATTATTGTTTTTCAAGAAAAGAAAATAAAATGATTTTCAACCATGCTTGATAAATATCTAATGGTGATTCATCTTCATGAGTCATTAAGCATTTATGATGCATTAATGACATGGATGAATCATCCATATGACTCACTAATCTCATTCAATGTATATTCCACCTAAACCTCCTTAGTCACCATCTTCTAGAAGCTTCTCGCGCAATTACGAGAAGGCCCCTCCTATCCGTGAAAACACGGAAAAACTTTAGACTGTATAAATCCAATAACCGGATACTAGTAACTGGCTTAAACCAAAGCCGACTAGTAAAAACTGTCCGAACGACGTACGTGTGTAAACACACGTATGCGTCCGGACCCTTTGTCGTAAAACCATACGACCTCTATATCGTTTTGCCTGGAGTAGGGAAACTCTCTGTGTGGGACTCTAGAGAATCGACTACTACGCTGGCAGTGGGTTTAACCACAGACCGCAAGCGGCACTAGCTGTACGTAACGGTCCCCAGGTAGATGTCGATAAGAAGGCCGATGAGGAAACCCATCCGAACTCCTACTGAGTCTGATGTGACAATTTCCATACAGTCCGATCCGTTCGTCTAAGACTATCGCATATCGGGCCTAGGGGGGCGGCAAGCGTCAGTCCCCTAATAGCGGTATAAGTCGTGTCGGAGCGAAGCCCATTACACCCTAAGAAACTACTGGAACCTACCAGCAAATCTCGCTTGCCCTGGACAGGGACTTTGCGTAATGGCTCTCTGACACAGCGCGATATCAACCCCCAATACCGGGAGAGACGAATCCTTTCTAACCGCCACTGCCTCCAAGTGCTTGGGACTGCACCCAACTGCTACCTGTTTGCATGACTCCTTTGAGCCGTGGTAGGGTAGCAATCTAAGAACGGTAGGACACACTCGAGGCGAAGTAGCAGTGTCAAGTCTGCGGACTATGCTGTACTCATGTCACCTGGGAACTGTTCACTGACGACTGGTATAAAACCAACCAACAGTTCCCTGTGAGTCCTGTCCGGTGTACCCGTAACCTAACGAGCACCTGCATACTATCTCCAGTACGACGTACTGACGGCTGTGGGACAGACCATCTCCCCAACTGGGATGAGAAGCGTACACACTAGTCTACTCCGGAGTATCGATGCCCTGTCTCGATAATCCAACGACTAGGGACCTGAATAAGGATGTGCTTGTAGACTACCCAGCCCCCACTAGTGTGACTGCCATCACAACGCTGGTAGTCAAGCAAGATCCTAAGAGCTCTATCAATACGTATACTCACATATTAAGATAGAAAAACCAAGTAGCATACTACCATGTTTAGCAAGACTGTTATATACATGTGAATATCCCAAGCTTCCATTAAGTAATATACAAACTAGTATGATACAGTAATGGCCTTCTAGGGCATAAACACTAACAATCTCCCACTTGCACTAGGGCCATGTACTGGCGTATCGAAGACCGATGATCTCGAGTAGCCTCTCGAACTAAATCTGAGGTAGGGCCTTAGTGAATGGATCAGCAATGTTATCCTCTGTATTTACTCTCTTTACCTCGATCTCCCGGCGATCTACGATCTCCCTGATCAGGTGATACCGCTTTAAGATGTGTCTGGACTTCTGATGGGACCTGGGTTCCTTTGCTAAAGCTATAGCGCCGTTGTTGTCGCAATACAGAGGTATTGGACCAACACTGGTAGGAACCACCTGAAGTTCTGTGAGGAACTTCTTCATCCAGACAGCTTCTTTTGCGGCATCGCAAGCAGCTATGTACTCCGCTTCCATCGTTGAGTCAGCAACGGTGTCCTGCTTGGAACTCTTCCAACAGACCGCCTCTCCATTGAGGGTAAATACATAACCCGACATGGACTTGGAGTCATCCTTGTCACTCTGGAAGCCAGAATCAGCATAGGCCTCCATCCTGAGGTCTTTTCCGCCGTAAACCAAGAACATCTCCTTAGTCCTCCTCAGGTACTTGAGAATGTTCTTTACTGCTTTCCAGTGATTCTCTCCTGGGTTTGCCTGATACCGGCTTACAACGCTCAATGCGTATGCTACATCTGGTCTTGTACATAACATCGCATACATTATAGAGCCTACCGCAGAAGCATAGGGTATAATCGACATGCGTTCTCTTTCCAAATCAGTCTTGGGAGACATCTCTTTGGATAGGGTGATTCCGTGACAAGCCGGTAGGTTACCGCGCTTAGAATCTTCCATACTGAATCTTTTCAATATGGTGTCTATGTACCTGGACTGCGAAAGTCCCAACATCCTCTTTGATCTATCACGATAGATCTGGATCCCCAGAATGTAGGTGGCATCACCCAGGTCCTTCATGGAGAATTTCTGTGACAAGAATCTTTTGACTGACTGTAGCATAGGAATATCATTTGCTATTAGGAGAATGTCATCCACGTACAAGACGAGGAATACAACAACTCTCCCTACAATCTTACTGTATATGCATGGTTCATCTGGATTTTTGATAAAGTCGAATTCTTTGACAGTATCATCAAAACAGATGTTCCAACTCCGCGATGCCTGCTTTAGTCCATAAATGGACTTAAGTAGCTTGCATACTTTACCGCTGCTCCCACTCTGAATGAATCCCTCTGGCTGATCCATAAAGACGCTCTCTTCTAAATTTCCATTTAGAAAGGCCATCTTTACGTCCATCTGCCAGATCTCATAATCGTGGAAGGCAGCAATAGCAAGAAGGACCCGAATGGATTTCAGCATAGCCACTGGAGAAAAGGTTTCGTCATAGTCCAAACCAGGTCTTTGACGGAAACCCTTTGCAACAAGTCTAGCCTTATAGGTTTCAACCTGTCCATCTACACCAATCTTCTTTCTGAAGATCCACTTGCATCCTACGGGTTTTACCCCATCTGGAGTAGTGTCCAAAGTCCATACTTTGTTAGTGTACATGGACTCCATTTCGGTCCGCATTGCATCCAGCCATTTTACCGAGTCGCCGCTCTGAATGGCTTGCTGGAAGCTAGTAGGGTCGTCATTATCAATGACGCAATCTTCTCGATCCCCGTCTATGAGAAAACCGTAGTATCTCTCGGGCGGATGAGACTGCCTACTACTTTTGCGGATAGGCGCTGGTATGTCCCTTTCTTCTGAAACTTCTTGTTCTACCAAACTTTCAGTAATAGCTTGTGGTTCTGGAATTTCTTCCAGTTCTACTGCGCTCCCACTCTTCTGATTTTCTAAAAATTCAGTTTCTAAGACGCGGGCATGAAGAGAAACAAAAACCTTTTGTTCATCTGCGTAGTAGAAGCAATATCCCATGGAGTTCTTTGGATATCCCACAAACTTACACTCTACTGAGCGTGCCTCGAGCTTGTCCGGATGCTGCTTTTTTACAAAAGCTGGACATCCCCATGTCTTCAGGCACTGAAGATAGGGTTTCTTCCCACTCCACATCTGATATGGTGTGGTAGGCACAGTCTTGGTTGGAACCTTGTTCAAAAGATAAGCCGCTGATTCTAGCGCATAACCCCAGAATGATCGCGGTAACTCAGCCTTACTCATCATGGAACGAACCATATCCAATAGGGTTCGATTCCTCCTTTCCGATACACCGTTGTGTTGTGGTGTGTATGGAGGAGTAAGCTGAGAGAGAATTCCTTTCTCTTTTAAGTAACCCGGGAATTCGGCACTTAAGTATTCACCACCTCGATCAGATCTTAGTGTCTTAATACTTTTGCCTATTTGGTTTTCCACTTCATTCTTGTATTCCTGGAATTTCTCAAAGGCCTCGGATTTATGCTTCATCAAGAAGATATGTCCATACCTAGAGAAATCATCCGTAAAAGTAATGAAGTAGGAATAACCACCTCGCGCATGTGTAGACATTGGACCACACACGTCACTGTGTACGAGTCCTAAGAGCTCGCTCGCTCTTACTCCGTGTCCAGTAAACGGAGTCTTTGTCATCTTTCCTATGAGACAAGATTCACAAGTGGCATAAGATTGATATTCGAACGGATTCAAATATCCTTCTCTATGTAACTTCGTTAATCGTGTTTCATTGATGTGACCTAGTCTACAAAGCCATAAGAAAGCCTGATTCATTTCTGGAGACTTTCTTTTAAGTGTGTTCTGGACATTGAAAACCTGAGCTTGATTCAATACGTATATACCGTCATCTAATGTACTGGACCTAATCAGAACTTGATTTAGATGGATGTGAACTACATCGCTTACGAATGTAAAGTCATATCCCTCTCTCGAAAGTGAGGATACGGATATGATATTACAAGTCAAACTAGGTACATACAGACAATTACGTAGAATCAATATCTGCCCACTTGTCAAACCTAGGCGATATTCTCCCACGGATTCAGCGTCCACGCTCATTCCGTTAGCAACTCTGAGAGACAAATCACCTACCCTTATAACTTTACGGTTTCTCAAAGCATGTAACGAATTACAGATATGAAATCCTGCTCCGGTATCTAGTACCCAGGAAGTAGAGTTAATTGACAAACAGTTCTCAATTACAAACACACTTGAGGTTGAAGCTACAACATGCTTCGTATCCTGGCTACTGGCTTCCAAAGCCCTGCAATCCTTCTGCCAATGCCCATTCCCATAACAATAGGAACATCCCTCCTTACCTACACCAAGTCCCGAAACTTGTGCTCTTCCCTTTCCTCCTACTTTACTGACACTGTATATCGGCTTTGTAGAGGTCTTCTTCTTTTCATCCTTTGCTTTCGCCCTGGATGTAGAAGAAGAAGATCCCCCATTAAGCAGAGCTTGTGTCTCCCTGGTTTCTTTCAGGGTATAAGTAGAGGGTAGGGACTGTGGAAATAAGTCAGCATATGACCTGTTTCCCAACGTGGTCTCCAGGTCCTTGAGCTCATCAATATAGCTAGTCATCGTAAGGACGTCGTCCCTTACAGATGACCCGTCAGCCGACCTCGCTTGAATTAATTCGTTCGAGGCCTCATATCTTGCGATATGAGATTGCTCTCCATATAAATCTTTGTTATGGAGAAAGATGGAAACAGAGTCCATCTTCTCGTGCTGCTTCTGGTATACACCATCAACTGAAGCCAACACGAGGCACTTGGCTTTTGCTTTATCCTTTTCCTTTGTCTGACGGATATCCATATCCGCGACGGTGGAAACTGGACCTGGGATGGCGGGATCTTGAGTAGAAATAGGGTGGTCCAGCTTGTCATAGGCAATGGTCATCTGGACAGACCTTTGCCAGTTATAAAAGTTAGATTCAGTCAATTTGTTATCTAGATGTAACATAGTCATGGTCACAAGGTCGCTGCAATGAGAGAGAGAGAAGAAAACACTTTAGCATGATACTCTTGCAAGTTTAGATTGGTTTTTAATTTATCTAAACTGGATGGCTCCCACTTTCTCGAATCCTTCCTCAAATCATAAAAGAAGAATTAGCCAGGACTATTCTCACTATACAATACTTGCTTAACCGTTCAGCCAGGCTAGTGTCGGTACTTCGAGGGAGGTTTTCCAACGCTTTCGCGAAGTTCCTTAATTAAATAACATCTTATCTCTGGGGGCGTAACCCCGCTGACACCTTTCTTGACACCTACTTGGTTTATAGCAGTGATCGTTAAGTGACGAATCTCCTGATAAGTAGCATATACTCACAGTAGGATCGGGATCCAAATATCATCGTATGATAATGTTGAAGGAATCCTACCAACATTCATCAAACTCCAAATGGTATGCATCTCTTTGCAGATTTCAGTTTCTTTAGAAATTCCCGATATAGATTTTTGCCCTATGTTCTTATGACCTTGACGAAAGCCAACAAATCATAAAACACATGTCAAGTTCTGCCCATCATTATCTTGTTAATTTGAACCCACCCGTATATACCCTTGACGAAAGCCAACAAGGTTATACGACTGTCCCAAACCAACTCATCTATCTATGCAACAAATGAATACCCCAGCAGCTACCAAACACTATGCCTTGACGAAAGCCAACAAACATAGCTTGAATACTACTGACCATCCATAAGAAATGACGGAGGGCTACGACTGGTTTTGGCGAAACCGTGAACGTAGTGAACTTGATATAATCGAAGGAACCTGATAGCTTTTTAAAAGGAGTGGTTAGAGTTCCGCAATTAAAAATTCTGCTCTTTTAAAATAACCGAGTGGTTTCTTTTAAATTGTTCCAACGATTCAACTTTGGTTTATTTTCTTTGCATTAAAATAATGTGTCCCATCATTTAACCTATCATTGAAGAAAACAACGAAAATACAACGTCCTCTTATGCCATCCGCATTCGCCACGGGGTCCCGTCATCACCCGTTAGGTTACTTAACTAACGGCAGAGCGGGGGCTGGGCTAGCGCGGGTGTAAAATATAAGTGACGTCTAAATTGCTAACATATATAGATATTGTACATTCGTCAGACGCAATAATAGGCATTCCAGATCTCACATGAACTTTATTGGATTTTCAAGCAATCCGTGTTTGTTTAGAACCTGCAACAAAAGACGGATTACACAGTTGTGATGAATAGCCATTACCCCACCCTAGACCCCTACGGGTACGGCAAACTACCCGTCAAATACCCGAAGTGAAGCGGTCTTCCTCAACAAAGTGAGTAGGCCACTAAACACTTCAAGGTATCCGGTAGTTTGTGTACCCCATCTTGGGTCTATCCTAGGAGCAAAAACAGTAAAATGAAATAATACAACGGTGGCTACAACCGCAACCTGGATGTGTCCCGCAAAATAATATTACAACATATTACAGTTACATCGAATGAATGAATATAACAACCCATCTCAAACCTCGGCTAATCATCACAACAGTCCAATACAGTTCACATCCACAAACAGTAAAAACCATTACAGAAATGTGCAACCCCCTGCCAACCGACATACTAGCAGTTAGGGGAGGTTTACGAACACATTATACAATCACAGATATAACCATATTAGCAAACATCGCAAAATTTCGATCGAGCAAAACACTTTAGATTCTACTGCAAAACTTCTCTGTGCACCTGAGATCTTAGCAGAAAATAAAATATCCAGAAATATCACTGTTAACACCAGAAGGTCACTGAAGAAATTTGGGCCGACTCGGCCCTAACTCGGCCGCGGATCCGCGGCAAGTTAGCCGAGTTACACGACCAAATTTCTTGAGTAACCCTATAATTTCCTTCTTGTTATTCTGCAGGTCCCTGAAAATTTTTTAGGGCCTGTTTTAATTTCGACAGAAACTGTACAAAACGATGATGTTTCTGGTTCTTTTTTGCGTTCGAAATACTTACGACTTTGCTAATGAGTTAATTATTGTTTAGCGAGGCTCTGATACCACTGTAAGTCGATGTACAACACCCCACGACTTGCGGGGAGGCGGAATAATGAAAAACGATCTTGTTTTAGGCGTAAACATCGACTAACCGAGAATCTTTGCATAAACAATAACTAACAAGAAACCATAGAAGTGTTAACTACTATGTTAAGTGATTATACCTATAAAACCGAGTCCTTCGTCTTGTCGTTCTCCACGTCCTCTCCGGCCTTCTCTAAGTAGTAGAAGATCCACCCGAGAGCTTTACTACAAGCTTCACCTCAAACTAGAGGTAACTAGGTTTCTTGAAGTGCTAATCCAAGTAACCTAGGTGATATAGAGAATGGTTAAGGATTAAGTAGTCTAATCTAATCCTTGTACTCAACACATGAGAGGGGAGGATTAGGGTTTGAAGATAGAGAGCTTGAGGAGAGAGAAGATGAACATAATAATGAATTGAGAAAATGAGCTATCATAATATATATCAAGCATTATTGTTTTTCAAGAAAAGAAAATAAAATGATTTACAACCATGCTTGATAAATATCTAATGGTGATTCATCTCCATGAGTCATTAAGCATTTATGATGCATTAATGACATGGATGAATCATCCATATGACTCACTAATCTCATTCAATGCATATGCCACCTAAACCTCCTTAGTCACCATCTTCTAGAAGCTTCTCGCGCAATTACGAGAAGGCCCCTCCTATCCGTGAAAACACGGAAAAACTTTAGACTGTATAAATCCAATAACCGGATACTAGTAACTGGCTTAAACCAAAGCCGACTAGTAAAAACTGTCCGAACGACGTACGTGTGTAAACACACGTATGCGTCCGAACCCTTTGTCTTAAAACCATACGACCTCTATATCGTTTCGCCTGGAGTAGGGAAACTCTCTGTGTGGGACTCTAGAGACTCGACTACTATGTTGGCAGTGGGTTTAACCACAGACCGCAAGCGGCACTAGCTGTACGTAACGGTCCCCAGGTAGATGTCGATAAGAAGGCCGATGAGGAAACCCATCCGAACTCCTATTGAGTCTGATGTGACAATCTCCATACAGTCCGGTCCGTTCGTCTAAGACTATCGCATATCGGGACTAGGGGGCGGCAAGCATCAGTCCCCTAATAGCGGTATAAGTCGTGTCGGAGCGAAGCCCATTACACCCTAAGAAACTACTGGAACCTACCAGCAAATCTCGCTTGCCCTGGACAGGGACTTTGCATAATGGCTCTCTGACACAACGCGATATCAACCCCCAATACCGGGAGAGACGAATCCTTTCTAACCGCCACTGCCTCCAAGTGCTCGGGACTGCACCCAACTGCTACCTGTTTGCACGACTCCTTTGAGCCGTGGTAGGGTAGCAATCTAAGAACAGTAGGACACACTCGAGGCGAAGTAGCAGTGTCAAGTCTGCGGACTATGCTGTACTCATGTCACCTGGGAACTGTTCACTGACGACTGGTATAAAACTAACCAACAGTTCCCTGTGAGTCTTGTCCGGTGTACCCGTAACCTAACGAGCACCTGCATACTATCTCTAGTACGACGTACTGACGGCTGTGGGACAGACCATCTCCCCAACTGGGATGAGAAGCGTACACACTAGTCTACTCCGGAGTATCGATGCCCTGTCTCGATAATCCAATGACTAGGGACCTGAATAAGGATGTGCTTGTAGACTACCCAGCCCCCACTAGTGTGACTGCCATCACAACGCTGGTAGTCAAGCAAGATCCTAAGAGCTCTATCAATACGTATACTCACATATTAAGATAGAAAAACCAAGTAGCATACTACCATGTTTATCAAGACTGTTATATACATGTGAATATCCCAAGCTTCCATTAAGTAATATACAAACTAGTTTGATACAGTAATGGCCTTCTAGGGCATAAACACTAACATGAGTTACCGTGATCTTTCTGGTGTTATGCGCTAGAATCAGCTGCATACCTTTTGAACCGGTTTCAACTAAGACTGTGCCTACTACACCATATCAGATGTGGTGTGGGAAGAAACCCTATCTTAAGCACATTAAGACATGGGGATGTCCAGCTTTTGTCAAAAAGAAGCATGCGGACAAACTCGAGGCACGCTCAGTACAGTGTAACTTTGTAGGATACCCAAAGAACTCCAAGGGGTATCTTTTCTATTACGCAGAGGAACAAAAGGTTTTTGTTTCTCGTCATGCCCGCTTCTTGGAAACTGAGTTTTTGGAAAACCAGATAAGTGGGAGCGCAATAGAACTGGAGGAAATTCCAGAACTACGAGCTATTACTGAAAGCTTAGTAGAACCAGAGGGTTCGAAATAACAGGACATTCCTACGCCGCTCCGCAGGAGTAGTAGGCAGTCTCATTCGCCCGAGAGATACTACGGTTTTCTCATAGACGGGGATAGAGAGGATTGCACTATTGATTATGGTGAGCCTACTAGCTTCCAGCAAGCCATTCAGAACCGTGACTCGGTAAAATGGCTGGATGCAATGCGGACCGAGATGGAGTCCATGTACACCAACAAAGTTTGGACTTTGGACTTTGCTCCAAAAGGGGTAAAACCCGTAGGCTGCAAATGGATCTTCAGAAAGAAGATTGGTGTAGATGGGTAGGTTGAAACCTATAAAGCTAGACTTGTTGCAAAGGGTTTTTCGTCAAAGACCTGGTTTGGACTATGACGAGACCTTTTCTCCAGTGGCTATACTCAAATCCATTCGGATCCTTCTTGCCATTGCTGCTTTCCACGATTATGAAATTTGGCAGATGGACGTAAAGACGGCTTTCCTAAATGGAAATTTAGAAGAGTGCGTCTATATGGATCAGCCAGAGGGATTCATTCAGAGTGGGAGCAGCGGTAAAGTGTGCAAGTTGCTCAAGTCCATCTATGGACTGAAGCAGGCATCGCGGAGTTGGAACATCTTCTTTGATGATACTGTCAAGGAATTCGACTTTATCAAAAACCCAGATGAACCATGCATTTACAGTAAGATTGTAGGGAGAACTGTGGTATTCCTCGTCTTGTACGTGGATGACATTCTCCTAATAGGAAATGATATTCCTATGCTACAGTCAGTCAAAGGATTCTTGTCACAGAGGTTCTCCATGAAGGACCTGGGCGATGCCAACTACATTCTGGGGATCCAGATCTATTGTGATAGATCTAAGAGAATGTTGGGACTTTCACAGTCCAGATACATCGACACCATACTGAAAAGATTCAGTATGGAAGATTCCAAACGCGGTAATTTACCGGCTTGTCATGGGATCACCCTCTCCAAAGAGATGTCTCCCAAGAATGATTTGGAAAGAGATCGCATGTCTATTATACCCTACACTTCTGCGGTAGGCTCTATAATGTATGCGATATTATGTACCAGACCAGATGTAGCATACGTATTGAGCGTTGTAAGCCGGTATCAGTCGGACCCAGGGGAGAAACACTGGATAGCGGTAAAGAACATTCTCAAGTACCTGAGAAGGACTAAGGAGATGTTCTTGGTGTATGGCGGAAAAGACCTCCAGATTGGGGCCTTTGCTGACTCCAGCTTCCAGAGTGACAAGGATGACTCCAAGTCCATGTCGGGTTATGTCTTTACCCTCAATGGAGGGGCGGTTTGCTGGAAGAGTTCCAAGCAGGAAACCATTGCTGACTCAACTATGAAAGCGGAGTACATAGCTGCTTGCGATGCCGCAAAGGAGCTGTCTGGATGAAGAAGTTTCTCATAGAGATTCAGGTGGTTCCTACCATTGTTGATCCAATACCGCTGTATTGCGACAACAACGGCGCTATAGCTTTAGCAAAGGAACCCAGGTCCCATCAGAAGTCCAGGCACATTTTGAGGCGGTACCACCTGATCAGGGAGATCGTTGATCGCCGGGAGATCGAGATGAAGAGAGTAGATTCGGAGAATAACACTGCAGATCCACTCATGAAGGCCCTACCCCTGACTCAGTTCGAGCGGCTGATCGAGATGATAGGTCTTCGATACGCCAGTACATGGCCTTAGTGCAAGTGGGAGATTGTTAGTGTATATGCCTTAGAGGCCATTACTGTATCATACTAGTTTGTATATTACTTGATGGAAGCTTTGGATATTCACAGTCGTATAGACAATTTTGTTCAAAATGGTAGTATGCTACTTGGTTTGTTTCTACTTCAATGTGTGTACATGTGTTTCTTTTTGCATATCGCCTATACACATTAGTGGAGCCCTTAGGATCTTTGCTTGATTACCAGCGTTGTGATGGCAGTCTCACCAGTGGGGGCTGGGTAATCTTCAAGCACGTCCTTATACAGGTCCCTAGTCGTAGGATTATCGAGACAGGGCATCGATACTCCGGAGTAGACTAGCGTATGCGCTTCTCATCCCAGCAGGGGAGACGGTCTGTCCTACAGCCGTCAGTACGTCGTACTTGAGATAGTATGGTGCTCGTTAGGTTACGAGTACACTGGACAGGACTCGTCGGGAACTGTTGGTTGGTACTATACCTATCGCCAGTTATCCGTTCCCAGGTGGCATGAGTACAGCTTAGTCCGCTGACTTGACCCGTCACTTCGCCTTGAGTGTGTTCCCACTGTACTTAGATTACTACCCTACCACAGCTCAAATGAGTCGTGCAAACAGGTAGTAATTGGGTGCAGTCCCGAAGCACTTGGAGGCAGTGACGATTAGACAGGATTCGTCTCTCCCGGTATTAGGGGTTGATATCGGGCTGTGTCTAGAAGAGCCATTACACAAGTAGTCCCTGGCCAGGGCAAGCGAGATATACTGGTAGGTTTCCAGTATTATCTTAGGGTGTTCTGGGCTACACTCCGACACGACTTGTACCGCTATTAGGGGACTGACGTTTACCACCCCCTAGGCCCGCCATGCGATATTTTCAGACGAACGGACTGGACTGTACGGAGATTGTCACATATAGGCTCAGTAGGAGTTCGGATGGGTTTACCTCATCGACCTTCTTATCGACATCTACCTGGGGACCGTTACGTACAGCTAGTGCCGCTTGCGGTCTGTGGTTAAACCTACTGCCAGCGTAGTGTCGAGTCTTTAGAGTCCCACACAGAGAGTTTCCCTGCACTGAGCGAAACGCGTAGAGGCCGTATGGTTTTACGGCAGGACTACGATCACTTACGTGCACTTGTGTGCGTATGTTGTTCGGGCAGGCAATACTAGTGGGCTTTGGTTTAAGCCGGATCCTAGTATTGCATGGATGGATTAGTTTTGGCTTCTGTGTATTCGCATTCTACGGAATGCGGATGCGGGTGTGTATGCACAGTATTAAGGAGCGAAGAAGAAGGAGGTGCCTCATTAGGGTTTTGACAGTTGATTCGGTCAAAACCATTATGAGGCGGACTCATTAGGGTTTTGGCAGTTGGTTCGGTCAAAACCATTATGAACCGGGGACATTATTTACTAATCTTTTTAGTGATAATTATGTTATGGCTAAATTGCTTTGACCATTTGACCACACTTGACTTTGTTGACCGTTTGACCAAAGTTGACTTGGACCTTCATGAGAGGTCTAGAGTATTCTTTGGTTTTCTTTTTATTTTTGATATGAAAATGGTCAATTCAAATGTAGCCATCAACTTTATCATGAAAGGATTTGTAATGATGATGTTTGTGTATTATTGCAACCATGGTTCATTTTCTTTAGTTCATTATTCATTTCTCATTCTCTCTCTTGTGAGAAGAAAAAGAAAAGCTCCATGGTTGTTCTCCTTCTTCTTCCTCCTCTTGAAAATTCCTTTGATCTCATTTGTTGAGAGAAAAAGGATCCAAATAGATAAAAACATCTATCTACTACTTCTACACAACCTAGGACATCAAGACTAGCGATCTTGTTGCCCTAGTTGGCTCGGCTCGAGGTGGAGCTCGGAGCACAACTCTCCGGTGGATCGTCTTCGACTCAAGAAGGCCGCGGAGGTGACCAAGATCCGATTCGATCCTCGGAGCGTGGATGGACAAGCAGGACAGCGGAATGAAGACCCGAAGGACCGGTATCGTGAGGTATAATCTCTATGACATAGTAGATAGAACCTCAAGTAGTTTGCTAGTTTGTAGTTTAGCAAAGATCCTTCTTTTAGTTCATGTTGCCTTTGCGCCAAAAATTGTTTTTCGCCATTTCCGCCTCCCCGTATGAACCGGGGTGAGCAACGTGGACTTACATATACAATATGACATTCTCGAGTCAAGAGTGGGGATCAATCATCAATATATAGCTCGTATGTAAATCCGTCGTACGGCATCCCCAAATCTAGGTACGGGTCAAATATCACATTTATCTCATCAATTATCTGGTATCCTTATCATCATATCTCATGAACAGGGGTACTGATCTAAGTCTAGTACAAACTGATACCATCTATATAAATATAAATGCGTGTGTAAAACATACGTCCAAAGGCCCGCTAAAATCTCAAGTCGTATCTCATCATACGAACCATATCATATCACCGATCTCATGGTACCATGCCCAAACTCATCGACTCATCTCCAAATACCATAACAATCCTCATCATCCATATGTAGGTATATGTGTATATATATATATACGTATCCCCATATACGTACAAGTAATAAAAGTAAGCATGTGTGTGCGTGTGGGTGTAAACCTATTTTAGGGTTCGCAACTAAGAAGCTATTCTAGTTCACTTCTAAAAACCCTAATATAACCATTGAACACCTAATCACATCTTGAAAAACCATGTCACGCATAAAGCTATCATGTATATAGTGTATATATAGTATACTAAACATCGAACTGCGGGGGTGCTATACGCCATCCACCCGATTTCCCCCGTAGATATAATCTACTCACTTTGCTCTTCGCTTTCCGTTGCCGATGTCGCCACACGCTTGCTTTTCGTCTCAAAGTCTTTGCGAGGGTACCTACACATCATAGCGTATCGTATCGCATTAAAAACCAAGTCGAAACGAAAACGACACGCGAAACTCGCATAGGTCAAAACCTATGGTTTGCCCCCACAAATCAACCCGATATCACTCGATATAGACGTACAAACGTCACGTGATCGAGATAAAGCACAAACACCAAAATTCAGGATTTAAAATACGGAAAACCATAACTCAAATCAAAGCAGCAACATAAGGAAATAGTCCCAGATTTCTGTTCAGGTCAAAACTAGGTAAGCAAACAAGTCTAGGGTGATATATAGGATATATGTGACATAGAGAAGAAATCTGGACCCATCCCTTCACCATGTGGCCGAGCCCCTACCCAAAAAATCCGATCTCGCCGGCCTGGGGGTCCCCTTTGTGGTTCGTCTTGCTACAGTGGGTTCCTATGGTCTCAAATTGGTCTCTGGAGTTGTTTATTTTTCCAGTAAAAATCCCAGTTCATTCCAGATTTGCCTGCACACTCAAAGTTCACAAACCGACATCAAAAGTTTATATTTTTTCGTATTTTGGTTTTCAGTTTTAATCTAGTGTAAGTTCTGGGTTTGTAACATCATGGGGGGTGTTTAAGGTCACTCAAAACACTCAAGTTGACCACAAAAATCTCAACTTAACCCTAACCCTCTCTAGAAATGTCCAAAGTGCACAAAACTACACGAAATTGAAACTAAACTTGAATAGAGACTAAAACAAAGAGAATAATACAATTAATGTGAAAGATATACCTCATTTGACACTCACGAATTCTCTACAGCGCCAAAATGCAAACTTTCTTGGTCCATAGTGTAGCTTGTAAGCTTGTGCACAAATTTTGTGAAGTGAGGATGGACTTTTGATGGATTTTTATTGATGAAGTGGGGGTTTTCAAGAGGAGGGAGGAGAGGTGCTGCCTTGGGCTGAAGGAGGAAGAAGAAAGACAAAGATGAAGAAGTGGGGGAGATGAGCCATGACTTAGTTGACCCCTTACCCTCTCTCTCTCATGCCCATACCCCATTCTTTAATCAATTTCCTTTTTCTTTTCTTTTCTTTTCTTTTCTTCTCTCCCCAATAGTAAACATAAAAGAAAAGAATGAAAAATGATGATAAAGTCATGTAGGAAAATGTAACACAAGTGTGAAATGATATGGTGCATGTTTTGCACAAAACACGCTTAAAACCCGATTAGCGATTTTTTAATCGCGATTAGCACTAAAATAGCGTCAAATAAATCATAAACTCTCATAATTTGCTTAAATCACATAAAGTACCCTCTTTTTAGTAATTTCCATAATTTTCAAAAATTTTCCCATTTATCTGTATTTAATTATACCGAAATATTAAAATATTCATTAAAATTAATATTAAATTATAAAAATTCCCAAAAATAATTTTTTTTTGAAATGTTACATAAGGCTATCGTAAGCATGCACGCAAATGCATCACACCTTACATATACCGATATGATATAATGCACTAGCATGAATGCGACATGAATACATAATCAATACCCGAAACCTGAACACATCTGGTATGAGGAAATCTTTATTTTTATTTTAGAAAAGCTCCAGTGAAATAACTAAAGTAATATCAACGAAATCAACAGAAATTCATGTCAAGCTTCGACACAAAATACATATATCTCAATCCCTCAATATCTCAATATCTCGACATCTCAATGTCACAATATCACAATATCTCTGTATCTCAAATCTCAATATCTCGGGCTCCGTCTGTCCGGATCGGCCCAAATCATTAAATCTCACGACTACGGTCGGTATCCTCCGGATATCTGCCATGCCAGATATCACCGGTAGGTAGTCTGCCCCTGCCAGGCTCATCATCATCCTCATAAAAACACTCTCGCCCCGGGGTACCGTACCGGGCCCACCATGTACCCGAAACGGTTCATCCTATTTCACGAATCGGGTCTCGAAAACCAACAACAATCATGAAAACTCATGGTGTACGACACATACATCATGAGAAAACCGCAAATTTTCTGTTTTAAAAATGTTAATAGATTTATAAAATTCTTGCGGTTTTCCCCAAAAATCCAGAAATCTAATGAATACTCAAATCCTCGAGTAGAATCACAATATATAAACATGCCAGTGATGTGGAAATCTATGATACGGTAGTATATACCTTGTGAAATACGGTCAGAAACTATGCATGAATCAAGATGCAATGAGGTATGTGTAAGTCTACGGTAGCGCCCCGGCCGTCTAACAGACGCCAAATGCGGAACAAAAACTTTTAAACTGGCGCTATCGTATACTATAACCCGGATCTGCCATTATTGCTAAACTAACAAACTATAAAGAGTGTAGAAAGGTTATACCGAACGATCCGAGTCCTTCGTTCTTTAACCATCATCCCACGCTCCGTTGCGGCTGCTCCGATCTCGTCGATCTCCGATCTGCTCGTCCAGGTGGCACCACGTCAACGATTCTTTAAACGGGCTCCCGCCTCTGACTCGAGGCAACTCGGTCGTCAAGTTTGCTAAAAGAGACGACCAAGAATGATGTAGAGAATGAGTAGAAGACTTTGTCTCACTTCGTCCAAAGCCGTGGAAGATCGGTTAATGAAGTTGCCACTCGAATCGGGTGATGGAATGAAATGATATATGAAATTTCCATACACCCTAAAACTATCATATCTTTTAAACAAATGAATCAATCAAGTGAGAGTGAGAGAGAGGGGAGGGGCTGGCCACTATATAGGAGTGGGGAGGGTGAGTGTAGGAGGAGGAAGAGGGTGACCACAAGAAAAGATCATGAAGAAATATTTAAGCAAGAAAAAAACCACATTAATGCAATGAATGACACACTAAACCTAGTCATCCATTCATTTAATGCAAACAAAGGTTCATGAACCTTGTCACCATCCTAGTCACCTCTTCTAGAAACTTCTAGAAGCATCTACACTCATCTTAAGAAAAGATAAATCCGTCTTTAACCGAATGTTAAAAGACGGCTGATAGAAAACTGGAAACTGGCAACTTCCAAAAGCGATCCTGAAACGAATTTCAGGACAACCCCGTAACTGTATAAATATACCCGCATTTGTATTACGACCGAATACAAATGCAACTGAGACAAAGATATTATATCTACTTAATATAATATTCGGATCCGGCTTAAACAAAAGCCGACCAGTATCATCTGCCCGAAAACCGACACGTGCGTAAACCCACGTGCATTCTCCGAACCCTGCCATAAAACCATACGGCCTCTACAACGTTTCGCCCGAACTTGGGAAACTGTCTGTGGGGGACTCTAATGACTTGTCAGTACCCTGGCAGTGGGTTTAACCATAATCCGTCAGCGGCACTAGCTGTGCGTAATGGCTGCCCATGCACTGACCTCAAGGGAGGCTGATGAGCGAACTCATCCGGAAACCCTACTGAGCCTAACAGTGACAATGTATATACAGTCCGGTCCGTTCGTCTATGAGTATCGCATATCTGCCTAGGGGGCTAGTAACGTCAGACCCCCAATAGCAGTATAAGTCGTGTTGGAGTGTAGCCCAAAAACACCCTGAGATACTACTGGAGTACCTACCAGTAAATCTCCTGCCACGGCCGTGGGCTTTGTGTAATGGCTCTCCTAGACACAGCACGATCTCGCCCCCAATACCGGGAGAGACGAATCCCCTGCCGATCCGCTCACGTGCCTCTATGTGGCTCGGGACTGTACCCAAAAACTACCTGTTTGCACGACTCCTTTGAGCCGTGGTAGGGTAGAAATCAAAGCACAGTGGGAACTCACACGAGACAAATGACGACCTCAGGTCGATGAACTAACCTGTACACATGTTACCAGGGAACTGCTATCTGACGATATGTATAATACCAACTAGCAGATTCCCGGCGAGTCCTGTCCGGTGTACTCATAACCCAATAAGCACCTGTATACATCTTAGGTGATCCAACTGACACCAGTGGCTTGTGAGACCGGCCACCGCCCCTCATCGGGGTCTCGACTGTATACACTAGTATACTCCGGAGTATCGATGCCCCGTCTCGAAACTCCCACGACTAGGGACCACAATTAAGGATATGCATATAAACTACCTAACTCTCACGTATATGATCGCCATCATACTGTTGGTAGTAAAGCAAGATCCTAAGGGCTCTATCAAAGTGTAACAGTGATCAGTCACTTGGACCGGTACACGACTGATAAAGGCAAACCAGATAGCATACTATCATCTCGAGTAAGACTGTCCTACCGGTATAGGTCCTCCGCAATCATTGCGATCACGTACCTGCGATCCAATAATTGACTCTGAGGGCACTATATCCAACACGATCATCATGTTCTCAGACTCTAGAGAGGCTTCACGAAGAGAAAGATGCAAGCTTAAAATAATATTAAAAATAATATTAATTTAGAAAATATTTAATTTGTAAGTGTACGGTAGCGCCCCGGCCGTCTACAGACGCCAAATGCGGAACAAAAACTTTTTAACTGGCGCTATCGTATACTTTAACCCGGATCTGCCATTATTGCTAAACTAACAAACTGTAAAGAGTGTAGAAAGGTTATACCGAACGATCCGAGTCCTTCGTTCTTTAACCATCATTCCACGCTCCGTTGCGGCTGCTTTGATCTCGTCGAACTCCGATCTGCTCGTCCAGGTGGCACCACGTCACTGAATCTTTAAACGGGCTCCCGCCTCTGACTTGAGGCAACTCGGTCGTCAAGTTTGCTAAAAGAGACGACCAAAATTGATGTAGAGAATGAGTGGAATACTTTGTCTCGCTTCGTCCAAAACCATGGACGAACGGTTAATGAAGTTGCCGTGGGAATCGGGTGATGGAATGAAATGAGCTGTGAAATTCCATACACCGAAAACCATCATAATCTTTTCTTACAAAGTGAAAACCTCAAGTCAATATGAGAGAGAGGAGGGGCCGGCCATATATAGGGAGGGGGGGTGAGTGTAGGAGAGAAGAGGGTGACCTTAAGAAAGAAATATCATGTGTGAACACAAGAAAAATATCCTTAAGCAAACAAAACCTCATTAATGCAAATGGTGATTCATTAACCTAGTCACCATTGCATTAATGGCTCCATTAAAGCACTAATGACTCACCATGTCAAGTCACCCTTTCTAGAACCTTCTAGAAGCATGACTCACCCTCATCCAAGAAAAGATAAATCCGTCTTTAACCGAATGTTAAAAGACGGCTGATAGAAAACTGGAAACTGGCAACTTCCAAAAGTGATCCTGAAACGACTTTTAGGATAACCCCGTAACTGTATAAATATACCCGCATTTGTATTACGACAGAATACAAATGCATCTGAGACAAAGATATTATATCTACTCAATATAATACTCGGATCCGGCTTAAACCAAAGCCGACCAGTATCATCTGCCCGAAAAATAACACGTGCGTAAACGCACGTGCATTTTCCGAACCCTGCCATAAAACCATACGGCCTCTACAACGTTTCTTCCGAACTTGGGAAACTGTCTGTGGGGGACTCTAATGACTCGTCAGTACCCTGGCAGTGGGTTTAACCACAAACCGTCAGCGGCACTAGCTATGCGTAACGGCTGCCCATGGACTGACCTCAAGGGAGGCTGATGAGCGAACTCATCCAGAAACCCTACTGAGCCTAACAGTGACAATGTATATACAGTCCGGTCCGTTCGTCTATGAGTATCGCATATCTTCCAAGGGGGCTAGAAACGTCAGACCCCCAATAGCAGTATAAGTCATGTCGGAGTGTAGCCCAATAACACCCTGAGATACTACTGGAGTACCTACCAGTAAATCTCCTGCCATGGCCATGGACTTTGTGTAATGGCTCTCCTAGACACAGCACGACCTCGCCCCCAATACCGGGAGAGACGAATCCCCTGCCGATCCGCTCACGTGCCTCCATATGGCTCGGGACTGTACCCAAAAGCTACCTGTTTGCACGACTCCTTTGAGTCGTGGTAGGGTAGAAATCAAAGCACAGTGGGAACTCACACGAGACAAATGATGACCTTAGATCGATGAACTAACCTGTACACATGTCACCAGGGAACTGCTATCTGACGATAGATATAGTACTAACTAGCAGATTCCCGGCGAGTCCTGTCCGGTGTACTCATAACCCAATGAGCACCTGTATACATCTTAGGTGATCCAACTGACACCAGTGGCTTGTGAGACCGGCCACCACCCCTCGTCGGGGTCTCGACTGTACACACTAGTCTACTCCGGAGTATCGATGCCCTGTCTCGAAACTCCCACGACTAGGGACAACAATTAAGGATATGCATATAAACTACCCAACTCTCACGTATATGATCGCCATCATACTGTTGGTAGTAAAGCAAGATCCTAAGGGCTCTATCAAAGTGTAACATGTAATCAGTCACCTGAACATGTACACGACTGATAAAGGCAAACCAGATAGCATACTATCATCTCGAGTAAGACTGTCCTACCGGTATAGGTCCTCCGCAATCATTGCAATCACGTACCTGCGATCCAATAATTGACTATGAGGACACTATCTCCAACAATCTCCCACTTGCACTCAAGGCTAATTATTGCGATGTCGACTACTCACAGCCCGTGTGAAACCGAACATCCAACTCCTCTACTAATCAGTTTCACAAAGCCCATTTGAAAAACTATTGTGTTCGAGAAATAGCCTCGGTGAGTGGATCCGCCTAGATGTTTCTTTCAATATCTCTCTTAATCTCAAGTTCGCGGAGAAAGCCATCTCCCGAATTGAGTAATACCTGTCTTAGAATATGTCTGGATATCTGATGGGACCTAGTTCATAAATGAACTCCAAATCCAAACTTCTTAGACTGTATCGATCACTGAACTTAATCAGTATCCTGCACCAAGCCACCTGTCCATAATACTGTCCCTCGTCAGAGGGAAAACTGTAACTCTGACAATCACTCTGTCATCCATGTCACCTTTGAAGCCTGGAATGATAATCGTCTCCCGAAGGAGGCTGTCGTCATCAAATCCTTAGAACATGTTCTTATGTTCTAAAACTGCTTCCTTATGTTTCTCCAGGATTGGATTAATACAAACTTATTGCATCTAGTGCAAAAACAACATCTGGTGTGGTACTTGACATCTCATGATTGACTCAATTGCCTAAGCAAGTGATCTGCCAATCATTCACATCCCTCTCCACTTTAGTCTGTAAGACACCTTTAGAGAGGGTGACTCCATCACCTGCAGGTACACCACCATGCTAGGAGTCAACTATTCTAAAAAACCATTAGAATATCTGTCAAAGTACCCACATTGGGAAACTACCCAAATCTAGATCTAAAACCATAGATCCAGAAACCAGAATGTCAAATATTATATCCATATCCTGTCTGGAGAAACAACTGTGTGACGACCACAGTACAACCGATCGTAGTATAGGAATTTTACTTCCTACTCTGTGTATGTCATTCAGATACCATGACATCACACCCTACTACCTTCTTAACAGATCCATCCCCTATTCTGATTGAAGTCAAACCTTTGACTGTCACATCAAAATTAGATGATCTATCTCCGCTATAACTGCTCAAGTCTATAAATAGATATAAGCGTCTTGCCCACTATGCTTCCGCTGCTCCCACTGACTACGACAACCCTCCTACCGGGTCTCATAACCTGGAACAACGGTAGTGTCAAGTCTGGGTAGATAAGAACCTCCCTGTCACCGTCCTTGAGGCTACCGAAGTACCTCTCAGGTGTCTGAGGTTATCCATCATATCTGCGGAGTGGCTAATGGAATGTCAAACCTGATTGAATATATAGGTCCTATTAAATTTTCCGTAATCGTTCGCGGTTCTGGAATCACTTCCAGTTCTACCATACTCCCACTACTGTTTTCTGAAAAAATCCATTTTACTAAAACTGTGGCGAGTCAAGAATAATATCACTATTGATCTTCCAAATGGTAGAATATCAACCCTCGTCATAGCCAGGGTCAACCCACAAACAGCCATTACAGAAATGTGTCCTGAGTTATCCAGAGTCTGGTTTTAAGCATAAGCTGGACAACTCCCCGTACCTTAACATCTTTTAAGGTACGAACTATTCTATATCCAATATAGAAACTTTGGCACTTATTTAATTGGAACCATATTCAAATCATGCAGCTGTCTCCAGTGCATATCAACTTAATGGAAAGAGACTAATCAGCATTACTCAACTTAGGAATCCTTCCAATTATGAGTAACCTGAAAGAGAAACAAGTTTCTCAAAATCATTACTATCATCGAATACCTTTCACAAGAATCTACATCTTCGATCTCTTTGAAGAATCCCGATACTTGTGATACCTGGTTCTCTACTTTATTCTTATACCCACAACTTCTCAAAACTTAGACCTTGTATTTCTACGAAACACTTGTCTAAAAACCAGAGAAGTTATAAGTAAACAGAACATAGTACGAGGACCTACCCCTTTGTCCTGATGGACACTGGACAACATACAATACTCTGTATAAGTCCGCTGAGTTAAACAACTCAAAACCTGTGCGTCGTAGGTTGAAAACTGTACCCTGGCGATTTCCTCAAATATCACCAATTTCAACGAATTCCGATATAATGAGGATAATCACCTAATTCCCAATAACTTACTCCCACTCATCATCTGTAAAACCATACAGATATGAGAATGAAACCTGGTAAATACATACCCTTGGAGTAAGTGTCTAATCGGGAAAACAGTTTTTCTTTAACAATGCACTGGAACATGAAAATGTTTCGTAGGGGTATCTTGGTATTCCTAGTAATGCCTCTTCCATAATCCAATTCATGACTTTAACCGTATATTTCTTTGCCTTCTCTCCAAATCCCTTTATTTGTCTTTAGTCGTTACCTTCTATACACCTTCGTTAGGCTAAATGGTTTTCTTCCTTCCCTACCGTTCGGCACCAGCCTATGGTTTGGAAGAAGACTATCCAGTAAGCATAATAGGTGTACTTTCCTAAACCAAGGAGTACTCACATCTTGAGAGAAGGTGATGATAAAAGACAACTGAATAATACCTTATTCTATTAAAGGTGAAACAGGAGTGGCGATGAAGTACGCGGCTTTGGTCGTGAATGATAACAGTCGCAATTTACTTTGCTCTCTTTCTAATCCCTTTATTTTGTCTTTAGTTACTGCCTTCTGCACACCCTACTTAGGCTAATTGGTTTTCTTCATTCCCTACCTTTCGGCACCTGTCTATGGTTTGGAATAAGACTATCCAATAAGCGTAATAGGTGTACTTTCCTAAACCAAGGAGCTCTCGCAACCTGAGAGAAGGTGATAATAAAAGACAACTGAATAAACCAATTCTATTTCTCCTGAACCTGGATCCATCCTCGAAGAAGTCCCTTCGAGTTCGTATATAACCATACGATGGATCTATCCAATGGAAGTGGATGTCCGTAGTAATACGGGTGTTCTGAGAAATTCAAAGGGTAAAAGAAGGAGTGGCAATGACTTATGCAACATAGACAATCCAAAAGCCAGTATTTTAAGAAGGTTCGGTCAACCTGGTCACTGAGTCATAGTCTAGGGTCGGTCAAAAGTCGCTGCCAAAGAGAGAGAGAAAAGAAACACTCTGCGTGCACTCTAACCTAGATCAGAATGGTTATCACTTTATCTAATCCGGAAACCTCCCACTGTCCTGTCAAATTCTCCTCCAAACCTGAAAGAAGAATCAATCGGGATCACCCGAAGAGTAAACCAACTCATCAGTGGGAATCGGGATCCAACTCTCATCGCATGATAACGTGATGGAATGCATCCACGTTACTCATACTCCAGAAGGTATGCGCATACTTGGCAAGTTTCAGTTTCTTTAGAAACTCCCGATAAGATTTTTGCCCCATGCTCTTATGATCGTGATTAAGGGCCAACCCATCATAAGTCACATGCCAAGTTCAACCCATCATTATCTTGTCAATTTAAACCCACCCATACTCACCCTTGACTAAGGGCCAACAAGGCTGTATGACTGTCCCAAACCAACGCATCTATCTATGCAACATGTGAATACCCCAGCAGCTACCAATCACTATGTCCTGGCTAAGGGCCAGACCAACATAGCTTGAATACTACTGACCATTCATATGAAATGACGGAGGGCTACGGCTGGTTTTGGCGAAAAACCTTTAACGTAGTGAACTTGATATCGCTGAAGGAACCTGATAGCTTTTTTTTTTTTTAAAATATAGTGGCGAAAACCTTTTGCTAAAGAGGTCATTCCCGGTGAAGGGATCTCGGCTCTTTCCTCATGGAATGAGGTGCAGGATATTCCACTGAATACCGCGATGCAAAGCAACTTGTAATCGACTACAGTGAAGTTATTACCCTGACGCAAACTTCTGCCCAAGGGGTCAGTCCCGGTGAAGGGATATCGGCCCTTGCCCCGTCGAATGAGGTGCAGGATATTCCACCGAATACCGCTATGCATAACAAAAGGGAACGTCTTTGCAATAACACTTTTTAAATTTGTTCCAACAACTGAAAACAGGTTTGTTTTACTTTGCATTGATCAGAATCAACGCAGTCCCATCAATCAATCACACCAGAAAAGAACGAAAATAAAATGTACGTATATGCCATCCGCATTCGTCACTGGGTCCCGTCATCACCCGTTAGGTTACTTAACTAACGACAGAGCGGGGACTGGACTAGCGCGGGTGTAAAACATATACAACATCTAATAGTATATAAACCAATATACAATAATCGCTCCAGGCGTGATAGTATGCAACATTACAGAAAAGTAATAAGCATCACAGAACAATACAGATAATCTGGGATCCCCGGGTTTCACAGAGCCGCTGCTGAAACCCAACGTTCCCCTGTCGTGTGGATAGCCTGTGCAATGAAACCTAGACCCCTACGGGTGCGGCAAGTTACCTGCCAAAACCTGAAGCGAGGCATCCCCCTACAGCAAAGTGAATGGACCACCCAGCACTTCACGGAATCCGGTAATCTTGGGCACCCCTCCTTGGGTCAACCTGTACCCCCTATGAGTGCGGCGAATAGTCTGCCAATTCTAGAGTGAGGCCCCTCTGCCTCTCAAAGCCATGAGATACGGACCCGTTGCCCCTCAGAACCCGGCTATCCGTGCACTCCGTCGCGGGGCAAAACCTAGTACAGTAATAAATAATAGTACAACAGGTACATCGACCGCAACCTGGTCGTGCCCCAAAAGAATATTATACAACAGGCAGTGACGGCAGTCCACATGTTGGACGCTCGCCCCGCAATATCAAATGTACAAATAAACTCAAACTGTACTACCATTGCACACTGCTATCCACCACGACAAATCCGCAACATCACAGCACAACACAGAACATCAACGCGAATGTCACGTTCGCAAACCCGTCTAAAAGAACTATAGCAATCAGACGCGGTTTACCGATCAAATGACATTCCCGGTCGGAGATATAATGTAAGCACTGTAAACTAACATGTTTAAATTTCGATCGATAAAATATCACAAAGTGGGCCCCACGAACAACTGGTGAACAGTAACAAAATCTGGGCCCAAAAGATATATACCAAAAACCCCAACTTCCAGAGGAGAACACACTGTACAAATTTGGGAGCATGATCTCACCAAATGGCCGCGGATGCGCGGCTAAACCATGGGCTTGGCCGCGTTTCCGCGGCGGTTTAGTGGAATCACGTGCCCAAATTTTGTCGGTGCTCTTATAAAACCCTGCACAGATTTCTGTGATATGTGGAATATTTTTAGGACACCATTTAAAATCAACAGAAACTGTCAAATTGAAAAATGCGGTTTTTGATTTCCGGTTCGATCGATGTTTTAAACGCGTTAGCACAAGTTAGTATAGCAAAATGGTGAGGCTCTGATACCACTGTAAGTCTACAGTAGCGCCCCGGCCGTCTACAGACGCCAAATGCGGAACAAAAACTTTTTAACTGGCGCTATCGTATACTTTAACCCGGATCTGCCATTATTGCTAAACTAACAAACTGTAAAGAGTGTAGAAAGGTTATACCGAACGATCCGAGTCCTTCGTTCTTTAACCATCATTCCACGCTCCGTTGCGGCTGCTTTGATCTCGTCGATCTCCGATCTGCTCGTCCAGGTGGCACCACGTCACTGAATCTTTAAACGGGCTTCCGCCTCTGACTTGAGGCAACTCGGTCGTCAAGTTTGCTAAAAGAGACGACCAAGATTGATGTAGAGAATGAGTGGAATACTTTGTCTCGCTTCGTCCAAAACCATGGACGAACGGTTAATGAAGTTGCTGTGGGAATCGGGTGATGGAATGAAATGAGCTGTGAAATTCCATACACCGAAAACCATCATAATCTTTTCTTACAAAGTGAAAACCTCAAGTCAATATGAGAGAGAGGAGGGGCCGGCCATATATAGGGAGGGAGGGTGAGTGTAGGAGAGAAGAGGGTGGCCTTAAGAAAGAAATATCATGTGTGAACACAAGAAAAATATCCTTAAGCAAACAAAACCTCATTAATGCAAATGGTGATTCATTAACCTAGTCACCATTGCATTAATGGCTCCATTAAAGCACTAATGACTCACCATGTCAAGTCACCCTTTCTAGAACCTTCTAGAAGCATGACTCACCCTTATCCAAGAAAAGATAAATCCGTCTTTAACCGAATGTTAAAAGACGGCTGATAGAAAACTGGAAACTGGTAACTTCCAAAAATGATCCTGAAACGACTTTCAGGGTAACCCCGTAACTGTATAAATATATCCGCATTTGTATTACGACCGAATACAAATGCATCTGAGACAAAGATATTATATCTACTCAATATAATACTCGGATCCGGCTTACACCAAAACCGACCAGTATCATCTACCCGAAAAATAACACGTGCGTAAACGCACGTGCATTTTCCGAACCCTGCCATAAAACCATACGGCCTCTACAACGTTTCGCCCGAACTTGGGAAACTGTCTGTGGGGGACTCTAATGACTCGTCAGTACCCTGGCAGTGGGTTTAACCACAAACCGTCAGCGGCACTAGCTATGCGTAACGGCTGCCCATGGACTGACCTCAAGGGAGGCTGATGAGCGAACTCATTCAGAAACCCTACTGAGCCTAACAGTGACAATGTATATACAGTCCGGTCCGTTCGTCTATGAGTATCGCATATCTGCCTAGGGGGCTAGAAACGTCAGACCCCCAATAGCAGTATAAGTCGTGTCGGAGTGTAGCCCAATAACACCCTGAGATACTACTTGTAACGTTTTGAAAATCGTTTCGGTGAAATTTCGAAAAAATCGGTAAAATAAGGGGGTTTTCTGTAAAAAGTCAAAATACAAATATCTTATTATAAAAATTAAATATACATATTCTAGCTATGTAATTGCTATTATTTGGTATTTATTGAGCCGCTGGTGAAATTTCAAATTTTCTGAAAAAAATATTATTTTATTATTATTTTAAGCTGTCACTAATACATTTAATTAGGGAAAATTATAAATTGGAATGAGTTGAAACAAATTTTGTGCATCATAAAACATTAAATAAAATTTTATCATGTGGTTTTTGGAACGAAATCATTTGCCAAAACGGTTTAGAAATTATTGAAGAAAAAAGGCTTTTTTTAGCGTAAATGGATGTTTGGGGTATTGTATTTATCATTTTTCATCACCCCACACCCGTACCCACACCCACACACCCCCATTCACTTCTCCCCATGGCTGAATTCAGCAGCCACCATCTTTTTCCCCACTTGAATTTCAAAGGAAATGAAATGAAAGAAAAGAAAAGAAAATGGATAAATTAGTTAGACTTTTGACTTTGCTTTGACCTTGACTTTCTCCCCCCACTTTCTCTACCTCCCTCTCTCTCCTCTCCCCCTCCCATTCCAGCCGACCCCCCCTCTCCTACTGCAGCAACAGCCCCCCCCATTTCCCTTCTCTTTTCTTTTCAAAACTTCATCAAAAATTGCCCCAAAATCCATCAAAAAAATCCCAAAACCCAAATCCGACTCCTACCCATTTTAGCTTAGCCCGTATAGCATGGATCCTTGTGAAAAGAGAGCATTTTGGAGGGCCATGGATGCTTGTGGATCTTCAAATGTTTTTGGGTATAATTCTAAACTTTTTGCTTAGTTTGTTACTTAATTTCTTAAAGCTAAGTTAATTAAGTGTTAATTTGGGTTATGTGAGTTTAATTGCATGATTAAAGATTTCAAGTTAGGGTTTGTTGTGGAAACGAGTTGTGTTTGATTGTGTATGGTTTAGTGAGGTGGATTAACATATTTAGTTTTGTAGAAAACTAATCTAGTTGTTAATTACAAGTTGTTACTTGAAAAATGTCCAAATTAAGCTTTTTGTTGCAAACTAGTTTTTTTGATTTAATTCGAAATATGAGATTAAAAATATGGTTAGGGTTTTTATCATATTATTAACTTTATTAAGTGTAGTTTAACACTTTAGTTCATGGAAATCCAACCTAAATTGTAGTTGTGCATTTTTGCTATGAAATTGTTAAAAAGTGTATTTTGTAAACTAGAATATTAGGGTTTTTGGAATTTAATGAGATTAAATTCCGGGAATTGTTTCTATGACTTATTTAAGATATTTAATAAGTATATTGGCCGCTACATTCATTTAAACATCATGTTTTGTACAAAAACGGCGAATTGTGCTTGCTAGATTTTCGGAAAAACGACTTTTTAAGTGAAATTGGGGTTTTTGGGAATTGTAAGCTATTTTATATTATAATTAGTGCTTGTAATTGTGCAAATGAGTGTGATTGGATTTTTCTCGATGGTTTGACGTTTGTACATCGACATCGAGGGTTGGTTTGACTATTCTTGCATACGTAGGCGATAGGTTTGGACCTACGCGTGATACGCGTGCCGATTTGATTTTCGTATGCCGTTTCGATTTTGAATTTAGTTTTAATGCGATACGGTGCGTTATGATATGTAGGTACCCCATGTGGAATTCGAGACGACAAGCAAGCGCGTGGCGACGTCGGCACCGGCTAGCGAGGACCAGGTGAGTAGATTTATATCTACGGGGAGAAGTCTGGTGGATGGCGTATAGCACCCCCGCAGTCCGTAGTGATGTATACGGATGCGTATACACACCAACAATTTATGATATGTTGTTAGGATTTATTATTGATGATTTTAGATGGATATTGGTGTTGGATTGGTGCATGGTTACGAAACCTTAGATAGTGGGTGCACTACACTTACACATACACACATATACATACTTGCATACATTCCTTATTTCATATGTGCGTGTATGGGAATATATATTTATGTGTTCACATGGGTATGGGACTATGTGTTCATATACTGGATTTGAGGATAGTATTTGGAATTTGAGATGAGTCGATGAGATTGGGCTTGAGGCCAGGAGATCGGTGACGTGATTTGGTTCGTATTGAGATACGACATGATGTTTTAGCGGGTCTTCTGATGTAGTAATTCTTACACCCGCATGCATACATAGATGGCATCAATATTGTACTAGACGTAAGACATTATTCCGGATCATGATATTTGATAAAGAAGATACCAAATGAATAGTGTGATTGATGTGACTTTGACCCGTACCCAGATTTGGGGATGCCGTACGACGGATTTACGTACGAGCTATATATTGATGATTGATCCGCACTCTTGACTTGGGATGTCTGATTATAGATATGGTATCGGATATGATATTATTGAGGCGGGATCACCGACTAATATATATACAGGTATGTATATACATCGATTCAGATGTTAGGCGGTTTCCTTACCTGTAGTCCAGCTGGTTAGCTTAGCCCTTTAGTTTAGTTTAGTTGTTAGATTAGATTCGATTCTTACCTATTTCAAAAACTAACGAATCGTGGGTATTTTAAAAGACAGCCCAAGGGATCCTACGGATATTTCAAAAGACGTATCTTTTCATAAAAACACCGTAGCCCCTATTTTCAAAACCCCATGATTCATGTTATTTCAAAAGGCACCATTTGTAGGACTTATATTAGGTTAATGCAGATTAGTTATAGTTGCGTCTAGTATTCAGCTCCCGCTCTTTATTGTGGTTCGCTTCGCATCGCATGCTTATATTATGTTTCATACTCCATTATTGATATCATGCTGTTAGGACACCAGCACCATTACCGATGATGCGTATGTACCACGTACACTTACTTGCCGGCTCACACACATCTTAATCGGTAATTGTCATGCCACGTACACTTTAGAAATACTATTGCATTGACATAGGTTGTTAGCTAATAATTTAGACATGACATTAGTGTACTCGCCTTATATGCTAGATTAGACATTGTAGATATTACTTGTTACTTCATGCATGTTAATATTCATTGTTATGCCGCATTCATGGATTTTTATGCCGATATGCACTGTTTACATGCTATTGAGGATTGGATTCGGATTTCTATGAGATTTTCTGGTTTTAGGGGAAAACCGCAAAACTTATATAAGCTTCTTTCTCTCTTTAAAATAAAAAGTGCGGTTTTCCCATGATGTATGAGTCGTCCACTATGAGTTTGCTGATGGATTTCGAGACCCGATTCGAGGAGGCGGATGAACCGTTTCGGGTACATGGTGGACCCGGTAAGGTATCCCGGGGCAAGAAGCGCGTGATGATGACGATGTGAGCCTGGCAGGGGAGCACTACCTACCGGTGATTTTACCCGACGCGTTGGATATCCGGAGGATACCGTCGTGGTCTTGAGATGGATGGTAGGGGCCGGTCTGGACTGACGACGCCCTAGATATTATGATTGAGACATTGAGATTTCGAGATATTGAGGTACAGAGACTGTGATACAGAGATATCGAGATATTGGGATTATGTTTTGTGCCGATGCTAGGCACTGTTTTATGCTGATTTCATTATGATACCTCATTTTAAAAATACAAAGGAAATCTCACTAAATTATGAAAACAGTTCTTCATTTACATGTATTCTGTTTTCATGCATTCATACCTCATTCATATGATATATTGCTACCTGAGGCACTGACACGGGCACATGAGATTACACTCGGGTTAGATATTTACCTTAGCCTTGTTATAGGCTGCATGTTATATACTTTTTTGAGGATATATTATGATCGTATGACCTAGGATTGCGTCATACATGCGATTTCTGTGCGTAGATGTTTTTCTATTCACGGGTTGGAAACTCACCCCCGTTGTGCCCCAGTTTCTTGCAGGTTTGCCGTACAGGTTTCATTACGGCTTTGCGGGCTCAGTTTCATTCGGGTGACTTGTCAGTAGGTGGGTTTTTCTTGTATCGTACCCACCCTATTACCTTGTATAATATTATTCCGTTGTATCTAGTAAATTCCATCAACCAAACATGTATTTATTTTGAGATAGAGACCAGTGATGTTATTCCTTCGACCTTAGAGTCGCGCGTTATTTTTCTGCGGTTTTCTTGTGGATTTGAGTTTCCTTTTGAATTTTGATCCTCGCCGTTGGCGTTGTATATTATATTGCTTGTGTGGTTGTGACCGTCGATTGACGAAGAGCTAGCTCCCGCTTGGGGATGCCTTTTTATTGATTTCGTATACTTTTCATGTTGTATCCCGTTTGGGAGCCAGTTTTTACAAAGGAGATTCTGCCGAAATTTTCAGTAAATTTTGATGTTCTTAAAAACCGCATAATTCGGCTTATGCTATTAAAACTACTTGTTTTAAATTGGTTTTCCTTCACTCTACTTCTTTTCTTGGTTTGGATTTCTAGGTTTTCGGTTTACTTAGATTACGTACGCCTCGAGACGTTTCGTAGTTTAAGTGCCGGTCATGTTCCGTACTTTCGGGACGTGACAAAGTTGGTATCAGAGCGTTAGGTTTTAACCTTCGGAGCGTAGGATGACCCTTGGTTGATGGAATAGGTGACTAAAGTAGAGTGACGTACCGTTGATATGTTCCGCGGCATATTTACGACACGCCACTCCACTTATGAAGCCTTAGGATGTACATTTCCTTGTTCAGTATTATATTCCTTCCTGATCTAGCCTCATCGGTACCAGTTTGGTTTTGCTGCTACGGTTACGGGCAGGGAGAGCTACGGCTAGAGTTGCGGTCAGCACAAGCTCATCACGAACGAGGACTGACCAGGGCGAAATTCCGGCGACACACGATTGCAGAGATGTGTCTTTTTACTGTGTTTCCGCGCCACGAGCGTTTGGCGGATCGCCTTTATGAGGTTACTCGGAGGTGCTGATCGACACTAGAGAATTGAGCTAATGATGGAGGCCAGCCAGATTTTGATGACCATTGGTGTGTTGCTTACTCCTGATGATTGAGGCACGGTTCAGCATGCAAACGAGTGAGCCAGTTATTGCTGCGAACGACGAGATATCGCCCCAGATGTTGGAGCTATTGCAGTATAAGTTGTACTAAGAGATGATAGAAGGTCGCTAGTCATCGAGGATGAATGACTAGGACATGTGAATCGTTCGCCTACCCCAATGCGAGGTCATCAGATAGATTGATTCCAGCTAAAAACGACTTCACGCGGATACGTTGGGAGTCGACAGAGACGATCGAATGTCAGAAACCTATTATTCTAAGTTTAAGATAGTCGGAAAGACATGCAGGCAATTCTATGGTCCCTCTAGAAGAATGAAACCCTAACTCGACTTAATGACTGTGTGAAAGCCTTTGAACCTTTGGGTTTGCGGCAGTTCTGCGGCGCCATTAGTGAGGCTTGGGTTTGCCCTTCTACGGCTGGACCACCGATGCTGTGGTATATACTCGATACTATTAAACTGTACCCAAGATGTTGAGCTCTTGGGGGATTATGAGGTTTTGACGAATCGATTGGATGGCTCGACTTAATTCGGATGCTAGGTGGTGAGATGCATTCTTGGGAGACTCCAGATACGAGGATAGTCGTTGGAGCTCAGTCCATGCGGCCGCGACGAGACGAGTCCAAAGCAGACGACATTAGAGAAAAGTAGAGTAAGAGGTTCATACCAGATCTAGATGAGATGACGTTCCACTCCGCCGACATCAGAGATGCGATGCGCATGCCGAGGCATGGTACTTGGACTTACCTTCCAGAAGGAGTCGCGATGAGTATGCAGTCGTTCCAGAGCAAGATGCAGATATAGGAAAGGACAACGACTTCCGGACAGTTGGCAGAGACGAGGCATGGAATAGACCGTGAGCAGGATTCCTTCCAGGCCACTGATGCAATGATATTTGCACCCAGGATCAGATGTGTCACGTGCATTTAGAGAGCCAGAGGCCGACGCCAGTGATATGCTGCCTTGACAGGGCCGATGAGCCAATGGATTGTGAGATTGGTAATCCACGGAGAAGACTTGGACCCAGGAGTGGTCATGTTACGCACACCAGCAGGCCAGAGTTCATGATCATCGACGAGACATCCCACTAGTGACCACGGCAGTTGGCCCGAGATTCTTAGAGGATGCACTTGAGCGGTACTGTTCCGCCATTATTGATTTCGATGTTTTGGGTGATTTATTCGTATGATTTGATTTTGATGATTGAGGATTTACGATCTTTGCACAGTGTTGCACTTGATATCGTTTTCGTGCTTTAGTTTCACATGTTTGTGATTTTACGGTTTTAAACAGTTGAGTTGGTTTTGTGCGTATGCATGCACACGAATTGGTTCCTGCACTCTGTATAGTTATTATATGCTTGCAGTGTGCACTGGACTTCGATTTCGATTGTGATACTCGATATTTGTTTTGTGCACCTTGTGCACCTGATTGATTTTGCGCACGTTCGGTGCTTGATATTGGATTTCATGATTTCGTGCACGATGGATGCACCTGATTTGGATTTTCGCGCATGTTGGGCGCATGTTTTGAAGGGTGATTTTGGTGCACACCAGAGGCACTTAATTGAGAATTTTTCGTGCATGTCAGGTGCACCTGATTTTGCTGTCAGGCACACTTGTTGCCTACGACAGATGTTTCGTGCACACCCGATGCACTTAGATGTTGTTTCTGTGCGCATGTATGGCACATTCATGGATTTTGATTTCCGTGCGCACCAGACGCACGTAGCATTCATGTGCATATTTTGGGATTGACTTCGTATAGAGCAGTACGTTTTTATGATATTGCTATGTGTTTTCGTACTGAGCAGGACTAGTCAAAGGACAGTACCTGAATATATTTTTGCATGCATTGATAGTTATTGAAGGGATTTCCAAAAAGCGAGCTATAGCCTCAGTATTTACCTACGTGTCTGATATGACACGAAATGTTTAAAACAAGGAGACCCTTCTAAATTGTTTTCAAAATGGCGGAACGTACATTTCAAACAAAGGTATATATGTATATAGTTATTTTCTTATGATAGACGTCCGCCACTGTGCAGTGTTATACGCGTTGCACAGCGACTTAAAGAGATTTGGCATGCATTTCCTTCAGATACTTACAGATATAGATTCGATATTTACATGTATAGTTTCGAGTTATGTCATATTGGTTTTGATTTGGATTTGGCATTGATGTCTTCTCCATGACTCCGATGATTGCGGGATGCTTGACGGAGTTTTGATTTGAGTTATATGCTCATTTTTCAAGCGCATGCGCTGCGCTACGATTTGTTTTATGTATTTACAATTTCGGAGCCCCGACGACTTGATGGGTTTTCTTAGATGTTTTAGTATTTGGGGGAGTTCGAATTTAAATTCGGGGACCGAATTTCTTTAAGGAGGGAAGATTGTAACGTTTTGAAAATCGTTTCGGTGAAATTTCGAAAAAATCGGTAAAATAAGGGGGTTTTCTGTAAAAAGTCAAAATACAAATATCTTATTATAAAAATTAAATATACATATTCTAGCTATGTAATTGCTATTATTTGGTGTTTATTGAGCCGCTGGTGAAATTTCAAATTTTCTGAAAAAAATATTATTTTATTATTATTTTAAGCCGTCACTAATACGTTTAATTAGGGAAAATTATAAATTGGAATGAGTTGAAACAAATTTTGTGCATCATAAAACATTAAATAAAATTTTATCATGTGGTTTTTGGAACGAAATCATTTGCCAAAACGGTTTAGAAATTATTGAAGCAAAAAGGCTTTTTTTAGCGTAAATGGATATTTGGGGTATTGTATTTATCATTTTTCATCACCCCACACCGGTACCCACACCCACACACCCCCATTCACTTCTCTCCATGGCTGAATTCAGCAGCCACCATCTTTTTCCCCACTTGAATTTCAAAGAAAATGAA
Source organism: Agapanthus africanus (assembly GCA_030015575.1). Lineage (NCBI taxonomy): Eukaryota > Viridiplantae > Streptophyta > Magnoliopsida > Asparagales > Amaryllidaceae > Agapanthus > Agapanthus africanus. Next base: position 150,429,939 of record CM057346.1, read on the forward strand.
ATGAAAGAAAAGAAAAGAAAATGGATAAATTAGTTAGACTTTTGACTTTGCTTTGACCTTGACTTTCTCCCCCCACTTTCTCTACCTCCCTCTCTCTCCTCTCCCCCTCCCATTCCAGCCGACCCCCCCTCTCCTACTGCAGCAACAGCCCCCCCCCCATTTCCCTTCTCTTTTCTCTTCAAAACTTCATCAAAAATTGCCCCAAAATCAATCAAAAAAATCCCAAAACCCAAATCCGACTCCTACCCATTTTAGCTTAGCCCGTATAGCATGGATCCTTGTGAAAAGAGAGCATTTTGGAGGGCCATGGATGCTTGTGGATCTTCAAATGTTTTTGGGTATAATTCTAAACTTTTTGCTTAGTTTGTTACTTAATTTCTTAAAGCTAAGTTAATTAAGTGTTAATTTGGGTTATGTGAGTTTAATTGCATGATTAAAGATTTCAAGTTAGGGTTTGTTGTGGAAATGAGTTGTGTTTGATTGTGTATGGTTTAGTGAGGTAGATTAACATATTTAGTTTTGTAGAAAACTAATCTAGTTGTTAATTACAAGTTGTTACTTGAAAAATGTCCAAATTAAGCTTTTTGTTGCAAACTAGTTTTTTTGATTTAATTCGAAATATGAGATTAAAAATATGGTTAGGGTTTTTATCATATTATTAACTTTATTAAGTGTAGTTTAATACTTTAGTTCATGGAAATCCAACCTAAATTGTAGTTGTGCATTTTTGCTATGAAATTGTAAAAAAGGGTATTTTGTAAACTAAAATATTAGGGTTTTTGGAATTTAATGAGATTAAATTCCGGGAATTGTTTCTATGACTTATTTAAGATATTTAATAAGTATATTGGCCGCTACATTCATTTAAACATCATGTTTTGTACAAAAACGGCGAATTGTGCTTGCTAGATTTTCGGAAAAACGACTTTTTAAGTGAAATTGGGGTTTTTGGGAATTGTAAGCTATTTTATATTATAATTAGTGCTTGTAATTGTGCAAATGAGTGTGATTGGATTTTTCTCGATGGTTTGACGTTTGTACATCGACATCGAGGGTTGGTTTGACTATTCTTAAATACGTAGGCAATAGGTTTGGACCTACGCGTGATACGCGTGCCGATTTGATTTTCGTATGCCGTTTCGATTTCGAATTTAGTTTTAATGCGATACGGTGCGTTATGATATGTAGGTACCCCATGTGGACTTCGAGACGACAAGCAAGCGCGTAGCGACGTCGGCACCGGCTAGCGAGGACCAGGTGAGTAGATTTATATCTACGGGGAGAAGTCTGGTGGATGGCGTATAGCACCCCCGCAGTCCGTAGTGATGTATACGGATGCGTATACACACCAACAATTTATGATATGTTGTTAGGATTTATTATTGATGATTTTAGATGGATATTGGTGTTGGATCGGTGCATGGTTACGAAACCTTAGGTAGTGGGTGCACTACACTTACACATACACACATATACATACTTGCATACATTCCTTATTTCATATGTGCGTGTATGGGAATATATATTTATGTGTTCACATGGGTATGGGACTATGTGTTCATATACTGGATTTGAGGATAGTATTTGGAATTTGAGATGAGTCGATGAGATTGGGCTTGAGGCCAGGAGATCGGTGACGTGATTTGGTTCGTATTGAGATACGACATGATGTTTTAGCGGGTCTTCTGACGTAGTAATTCTTACACCCGCATGCATACATAGATGGCATCAATATTGTACTAGACGTAAGACATTATTCCGGATCATGATATTTGATAAAGAAGATACCAAATGAATATTGTGATTGATGTGACTTTGACCCGTACCCAGATTTGGGGATGCCGTACGACGGATTTACGTACGAGCTATATATTGATGATTGATCCGCACTCTTGACTTGGGATGTCTGATTATAGATATGGTATCGGATATGATATTATTAAGGCGGGATCACCGACTAATATATATACATGTATGTATATACATCGATTCAGATGTTAGGCGGTTTCCTTACCTGTAGTCCAGCTGGTTAGCTTAGCCCTTTAGTTTAGTTTAGTTGTTAGATTAGATTCGATTCTTACCTATTTCAAAAACTAACGAATCGTGGGTATTTTAAAAGACAGCCCAAGGGATCCTACGGATATTTCAAAAGACGTATCTTTTCATAAAAACACCGTAGCCCCTATTTTCAAAACCCCATGATTCATGTTATTTCAAAAGGCACCATTTGTAGGACTTATATTAGGTTAATGCAGATTAGTTATAGTTGCGTCTAGTATTCAGCTCCCGCTCTTTATTGTGGTTCGCTTCGCATCGCATGCTTATATTATGTTTCATACTCCATTATTGATATCATGCTGTTAGGACACCAGCACCATTACCGATGATGCGTATGTACCACGTACACTTACTTGCCGGCTCACACACATCTTAATCGGTAATTGTCATGCCACGTACACTTTAGAAATACTATTGCATTGACATAGGTTGTTAGCTAATAATTTAGACATGACATTAGTGTACTCGCCTTATATGCTAGATTAGACATTGTAGATATTACTTGTTACTTCATGCATGTTAATATTCATTGTTATGCCGCATTCATGGATTTTTATGCCGATATGCACTGTTTACATGCTATTGAGGATTGGATTCGGATTTCTATGAGATTTTCTAGTTTTGGGGGAAAACCGCAAAACTTATATAAGCTTCTTTCTCTCTTTAAAATAAAAAGTGCGGTTTTCCCATGATGTATGAGTCGTCCACCATGAGTTTGCTGATGGATTTCGAGACCCGATTCGAGAAGGCGGATGAAACGTTTCGGGTATATGGTGGACCCGGTAAGGTACCCCGGGGCAAGAAGCGCGTGATGATGACGATGTGAGCCTGGCAGGGGAGCACCACCTACCGGTGATTTTACCCGACGCGTCGGATATCCGGAGGATACCGTCGTGGTCTTGAGATGGATGGTAGGGGCCGGTCTGGACTGACGGCGCCCTAGATATTGTGATTGAGACATTGAGATTTCGAGATATTGAGGTACAGAGACTGTGATACAGAGATATCGAGATATTGGGATTATGTTTTGTGCCGATGCTAGGCACTGTTTTATGCTGATTTCATTATGATACCTCATTTTAAAAATACAAAGGAAATCTCACTAAATTATGAAAACAGTTCTTCATTTACATGTTTTCTGTTTTCATGCATTCATACCTCATTCATATGATATATTGCTACCTGAGGCACTGACACGGGCACATGAGATTACACTCGGGTTAGATATTTACCCTAGCCTTGTTATAGGCTGCATGTTATATACTTTTTTGAGGATATATTATGATCGTATGACCTAGGATTGCGTCATACATGCGATTTCTGTGCGTAGATGTTTTTCTATTCACGGGTTGGAAACTCACCCCCGTTGTGCCCCAGTTTCTTGCAGGTTTGCCGTACAGGTTTCATTACGGCTTTGCGGGCTCAGTTTCATTCGGGTGACTTGTCAGTAGGTGGGTTTTTCTTGTATCGTACCCATCCTATTACCTTGTATAATATTATTCCGTTGTATCTAGTAAATTCCATCAACCAAACATGTATTTATTTTGAGATAGAGACCAGTGATGTTATTCCTTCGACCTTAGAGTCGCGCGTTATTTTTCTGCGGTTTTCTTGTGGATTTGAGTTTCCTTTTGAATTTTGATCCTCGCCGTTGGCGTTGTATATTATATTGCTTGTGTGGTTGTGACCGTCGATTGACGAAGAGCTAGCTCCCGCTTGGGGATGCCTTTTTATTGATTTCGTATACTTTTCATGTTGTATCCCGTTTGGGAGCCAGTTTTTACAAAAGAGATTCTGCCGAAATTTTCAGTAAATTTTGATGTTCTTAAAAACCGCATAATTCGGCTTATGCTATTAAAACTACTTGTTTTAAATTGGTTTTCCTTCACTCTACTTCTTTTCTTGGTTTGGATTTCTGGGTTTTCGGTTTACTTAGATTACGTACGCCTCGAGACGTTTCGTAGTTTAAGTGCCGGTCATGTTCCGTACTTTCGGGACGTGACACTACTGGAGTACCTACCAGTAAATCTCCTGCCATGGCCATGGACTTTGTGTAATGGCTCTCCTAGACACAGCACGACCTCGCCCCCAATACCGGGAGAGACGAATCCCCTGCCGATCCGCTCACGTGCCTCCATATGGCTCGGGACTGTACCCAAAAGCTACCTGTTTGCACGACTCCTTTGAGCCGTGGTAGGGTAGAAATCAAAGCACAGTGGGAACTCACACGAGACAAATGACGACCTCAGGTCGATGAACTAACCTGTACACATGTCACCAGGGAACTGCTATCTGACGATAGATATAGTACTAACTAGCAGATTCCCGGCGAGTCCTGTCCGGTGTACTCATAACCCAATGAGCACCTGTATATATCTTAGGTGATCCAACTGACACCAGTTGCTTGTGAGACCGACCACCGCCCCTCTTCGGGGTCTCGACTGTACACACTAGTCTACTCCGGAGTATCGATGCCCTGTCTCGAAACTCCCACGACTAGGGACAACAATTAAGGATATGCATATAAACTACCCAACTCTCACGTATATGATCGCCATTATACTGTTGGTAGTAAAGCAAGATCCTAAGGGCTCTATCAAAGTGTAACATGTAATCAGTCACCTGAACATGTACACGACTGATAAAGGCAAACCAGATAGCATACTATCATCTCGAGTAAGACTGTCCTACCGGTATAGGTCCTCCGCAATCATTGCAATCACGTACCTGCGATCCAATAATTGACTATGAGGGCACTATCTCCAACATAGTTAACTAGCCATTTTACAAGTGACTAAATAAATACTAAATACTAGCAATTTCGTAGTTAAAATAGGTGTATTTGAGTCTATGTTGAAAAATAATTATATCTTGAATTTTACGGAAAACCCGATTTATTTTACCGATTATCTGAAAAATTCCTTAAACGATTTATTTATTTACTTATTTATTTTTAAAACGTTACAGCTTTGCCGCCCTATTCGAGACTGGGGGGGTTTGAAGAACCTCTTGCCCTTAGCCTCCTCCAACAGTACCGTCTAGAAGACGTTGAGCGGGGTGTACTCCTGAAACTTCAGGGAGTAGGGCTTCGGTCGCTCAATCTTCTTTTTCTCCTCTCTGGCTCTTTTCTTCTGATTGGTTTGCTCTGTCCGGGGCAGATTGGCATTCACCTCGGATTCGAGCTGGATCTCACGTTCGGTTCACGCCTTTACCTCGGCCATGGTCTTAGGTTTCCCTAATGCAAAGGAGCACAACCACTCCTTGTGCCTAAGACCCGACGTGAGGAGCATAATGACTGTCTCATCCCGATGTTCTGGGACCTCGAGGAGGGCATTGTAGAAGCGGGTGACGTATCTTTTGAAGGATTCTTTGTCTCCACTCTTTATGGTGAAGAGATGGTCAACGGTCCGCTTCTGCCGTCTGTTTCCGACGAAGTGGATGAGAAATTGGGTGGCCAGCTCATCAAAGGTAGAGATTGAGCGAGGCGCAAGCCCTCGGAACCAGTCTCGTCCGGAGCGGATGAGAGTGGCGGGGAAAGCACGACATTGAGCAGCATCGAAACAGTCCTGGAAACTCATCCCGGCATTGTGGTCGTAGGTTCAAGCCCTACGGTGGGCGCATCCAAATGGTACTTCGGGTCGCACTTTCCGTCAAAGAGGGAGATATTCAGGGGCTTGTTCCGGGAGGAGACATAGATGGGGAGTAACTCTTTGGTGAAAGGCTTCATGAGCGAGTCGGCGACATATTTAGCCCCGTCGCTTGAAGGACGATTTTCCCGATGCATGCCTTCGATCTTTTTTCGAGGGCGTTAAGTCGGCCGTGGTATCCTGATGATTCGACATACTCTGATTTTTGGCCTCTGCTGCCGGAGACCTGTGCCTGGCCACAGCCCCGGTTCCGTTCAATGAGGTTCTTAGGTCCCCCGGCGAGGTCGTCTTCGAGCCACCGTGGTGAGACCCGTCTGCGTGACCCCGTAGAGAGAGGGGGTGCCGGTCATGTCTGGGTGCAGGTGAGCTGACCGACACCTCCTCGAGAGGGACAGGGGCGTGATGGGCCTCGGGGCGAGGTGCTCTGGAGAAAGACCTTGGCGTTGAGCTATACGGCGCCCAGTGGGTCATTGAATTGGTTGGCCTGAGGGATCTGCGGCCGCCGGAGACAGCGAGACGGTGTTCGGTCATACTAACGCGGGCTGAGTCTTCTTTCCCTCTGTAGGGGTCCCGGTCCCGAGGTGGGGGAGCGGTGACCCGGGGAGCTTGCCAGGCCGTTTGGACACGGACGAGTGCATCCACAATGGACGCGAACCGATCTATTCAAGCGGATATGGCATGGATGGTGTTCGGGGGAGGGGGGATTCTCCCTCGTCTCCACTGCGGGGAGGACGACGGATGGTGCTTGGATCGTCGTGGTGACCGCTCGCCATGAAGTCGAGATTGGAAGATGAACTTTTGTTTAGTGGAACTAGTAATTCCCACAGACGGCGCCAACTGATGGAGCTCTGGATCTCCTTCAGATGTTACCTTCTGTTGATCTGCAGCGAGCGGTGATGGACGGCTGAGAATGATTTGGAGGGTTGCCTCCTGAAGAGTGTGGATCTCAATGGGCTTTATGTGGTTGAGACCGAGCTACCCGTGAGGAAGTCCCGGGGTAGTTGTGCCACCGAGGACCCTCTGTAACACCTTAGGAATGCGATTGGTGTTAATTAGACGATAATGCGGGTTTTTGGTAAAAAGTTTACCAATTCGGTTTCCTCCCATTTTATAACAATTAATTAATATTTTTTTTTTATTTTTTATGGACTTGCACACACGTGTGGATGTTAATGTGAGGGTTTGTTTGTGCTAATCTAGTTAGTGACCATGACACTTTAACCAAATCCTAATCCTTGCTTAACCCTAAACCCTTGATTTTTGTGGTGAGAAGATATTTCCTTGCTTTGTTTTGGATTGGGAGGAAGTGGCAATGGTGAGTCAAGAGAGAGCCATGCTTGCATTAATGAAGAGTTAATGCTTGGTGCACTCACCCTTATTCTCACCTCTCTCTCTCTAACTCACTCACCCACTCTCATTCTCTCTCATTTATTCTTTCTTATCTTTTTCTTCATCCCCTCATTACCTCAACTGAACACTCACCCTACCCTTCACAAATCTTCACTAATCCATCACTAAACTTCACAAAATCTTACCAAAATCACATCTCAAGACTTGTTTTGCCTCTTGGATGCCTTGGAGCTTGGAAAGCTAGGATCTTTGAGCTCGTGGGAGTAGGTAATGATCTCTATCTATTAAATAAGTCTTCTTGATGTTGCGTAGCTTGTTCGTTTCAGTTTAGAACGCGTAAAGTTTCGTTTCATGCAAATATCGTATTTTGAGCGTAGATTGGTGTCTCAGATGATCTTCTATCAAATCAGGTATTTGTTGGAAAAGTTTCCATCACATTGATCTTGTGTAGTGACCTAGAACCCACTGTAAAAACCTGAGCCCATTCCCTTCGAGTCAGACCGCAGTTTTATTGCTTCTGGCAGCAATATGCGGCCAGAGTAGGGTCTGGGGGATTGTGTTTTGGGGTAGGGGTCTCTGGGGTTGTGTGTGGTCTTGTGGTATGTGCAACTTTTACAAATTGTTTGGGTACAAAATCTAGGATCACTTTGCTTGTTTTCTAGTATTTCGAATACGCGCGTTACGTTATCCGATACGGTTCGTGTCTTTGCGTATCTGTTGCTCTTGGGTTAGTTTCGTAGTGTCGCTATGCGCGTTAGCCACTAGACGAACACTTGAAAGTATATTTGGGGTTGATGCGTCGGTCAAATGTAGTTGGTACGTGTTATTGATCGATTGCTAATATATACTTGTTATGTAGTTTTATGATCTTAGGGACGCAGGCGGGGACTTCGGACGCTGCGAAGAAGGGAAAGCATGTGGTTGGTTTTACTTAGCCCCAGGATCATCTGTGAGTAGATTTAACATCTACAGGGGAATCGCCCGCATGACGTTATGCGTCAGGTCTAGATATGATATGATATTAGCCGCATGTTTATATTGCACATATAGAGTTTGCATATAAACTTCATTGCATATTATCACTTGTTGTGCTTGGACTTGGACTTGTACCCTTTGGACACTGCACTATTATTGACAGTTCATGTTGCACGAGCACTGATTGTATGTCACTCACACCGTCAATAATTGCCATGACACGCACAACACCTATACATACGTGATATTGTATGTTTAGGGACATTGAGACATTGATTCATATTCCATTGTGCATATGACATATAGCATACCTGTATACCTACATGCTTACATATATGCCTTTCCATGACTACATGCTAGCTACCCATATAGCTATATGGTAATTGATTGATTAAGAATTCTCGGTGTGTATGTTAGAAAATGAATAGAAATCACAACCAAAGAAATTTTTGACCGCAATCAATAATGGTGTCGAATGTAGCGCGTTAGTAAGTGCGGATTGTCCACAGGGATTGTGCGATTCGTTCGTATTTGTTTTGTTTGAATTGAAAATTAATGAGAAGAGAAAAGAAAACTTGATTATATGATTTATATTAATGAATTTCAAGAATTATCTAGATCTCATCAAAAATCAAGAAAGCATTAAAAAAATCAAGAAACAAGAATTGATAGAATTCCAATCGATTAAAGTTTCAAGAATTGAAATGTAGCTCGTAGGAGTCGATTAGATCATAGATGTGAAGAAGATTAGCAATTACCTTTTCTTATCCATTAACGAATTGATGCTAGATCGATGACGATTTATCAAGGATTAAGGATCTTGCGAAGAACTAGGGTTTCCTCATCTTATCCTTTGTCCTTTCGATGAATCTCATTCACAAGATAGCTTCTAGGAGATCAAATGATCGATCGTTGATTTCTAGTTCCATACGAAAATAATCAAGAAAGCATTTCGCATCGAAACTAGATCATCGATCATTCAATTTTCAAGAATTTACAATCGTTATAGGACTTAAGAAAATGTTTAAAGATTCGTCAACATTGTCATTCTATCGATCGTCTCGACTCCTCCACGAGCGGAGTTTTACTCAAGCATCATCACAAAGAATACATTCAAGAATCTAAATTGAATCATAATGCTTGAATTGAAAGATAAGCAATTAAAAGAATCGTCACCTTTATTTATTCAACAATTTGTTACACTTTGCTCAAAGACTACAAGAAATTGAGAAGGGAACGAGATCGTCGAATCTAGCGTCGCATCGGCTCCTTGAGTCGCGGATCGGCTTGGATCACATGCTCCGATGAAGTCCGGCTTCGCTCCAAAAGGATGGTTGAAGGCTTTCTTTGATTGAACTCAAAGAATCTTGAACTTTGGCTTCTTGATTGGATTAGGTTAGGGTTTGGAGGTGGCAAGTGTGGGGTTGAAGAGATGATAGAGTGGAACAACTTTCAACAACCTTTAGAGTGAAGCCTAGGGTCCTTTTTATAGGCTTAAGAATGATTAGCTTCCTTAAGAAGCTTGGATTAGGTTAGCTTCCCTTGTAAGCTAGTTAGTTAGGTAGAAGCCTCTAGAACTAGTTAGTTAGGGTTTAGCTTCCACCTTAAGCTAGGAGGTTAGAGAGAAGGTTCTAGGCTTTTAAGGTAGTTAAGATGAAGCTTGCTTTGGAAGCTAGGACATCATTAGCTTGTACAAGGAACCTTTCTGATCTGGCAGAAGCTTCTAGGGTTATCTGGAAATTGTCATAGTTTTCTGAGATGTAGGCATTGAATGAAGAGTTCTGCAGTGAAGCTGAAGTGGTGACGTAGCACATCAACCGCGGATCCGCGGCGCAAGCCTCCTCATGCCGCGGATCCGCGGCCCAATAGGAGACTTAGTGCTTCAGTTGTACAAAGATGTTTCCTTATAATCTCATGGTATTTTTCTAATATATTGAATCTCACAATTCCTTCTATATTACTACCAGATCTTAAGTCCTTGAGTCGGCGTCTTTTTAACAGCACTGTTTCACAAATTTGGCCTTTCTCCTGGAATTTCCTGCACAGACTTCGAAACAAGTGTTGCGCAATACAAGGATGATGCGATACCATGAAAAACAGTCAATTTCCCTAAAAATGCCGGTTTTAGTATACAACACAGGTAATTCGGTATTTTAGGGGTGTTTTGCTAATATGTGCTATACTTAACCTGAATACCTTAAGATGATTGCAAAAGATAGGGAAATTGACGTGTTAAAAATTCATTATTTTCGACTGATCAAATTCCCCCAAACTTATTTTCGATCGTCTCGAGCGAACTGTTTTATTAAAAAGAGAAGGAGAAAATAAAGAAAGAGAAAAACTAACTAGCACACTTTCATAGGCAACACGATTGCACTGAGCACGTGCAATAAGCCTTTAAACCTCTAGGTGTCCCTAGTAGGAGGAGTGTTGTCTCCTGAGGGTTTTCAGCGGATTGCACCCAAAAAATCCAATAATAAAAAGAAGACCGTGAATATTACATTTAAAGAAAAGAATTGTAAAATAAAGACTTTGAAAATTAGGGTTTCCAACTAAGCTAGCTTTTCGATTGTCATGAGCCCTATCTTAATAGTCATGAAAAGATGTTAGAAATCACATCATCCCTTAAAAGAACATCGTCCTATTCTTCATTCCAATCTTTCTTCCAAACATAGATCATATAACCCTACGTGTGTGTAAAGAACATCCCTACACCCGGAGAATTCAATTCAAGCTATCATACTCTTGTCCATCCACCTCAGTACTTTTTAATTAATGAATATTTAGATGAAATTTGCTCACACACTTTCATGCGACCGTTAATACTTCTTGAGGTACTAACCGACCGATTACTCCTGTGCTTGCTTATTTGGTGTTTTTCCTCGTCTTGCACCACCTAAGGCTTAGCAGTGACTCCCAGACCAGTTGGCCTTAGGGCACTAGGTGAAGAGGCACCCTCGCTATATTTTTTTATTGTTGCCTTGGCGATAACAAAACCAGTGTCCATTTTTCTCACCATTTTATATTTTATTCATTTTTTTTATTTCCTTCATACATCGGCTTTAAGACAAGAGCATTTCAAGATATCCTATACTATCCCGAGCTTCAAGACGTGTGTAAGTGCGAATAGCAGGGTATCAACGTTCAAAATGTTTGGCTTCCAGAATAGGAACTATTTTTCAGATTTATTTTCATCCTCAGATTAATGACTTCTTTCATCTTACTAACCCTTGGGAGAACGGCTCATAACTAGTTATTACTAGTTCGTATAAGAAAACTTCTAATTTTCTTGGTTTTCTTAAATTTTTCCAATCTCATGAATGCAATTTTTCACTATCTAATCTTTTATTATCTTATTTATGTACAAAAATATTTTAAATATTAAATATTTTTATATCTTTTGAAATTTTTTTTTTATAATTTTTTATAGGTTTTCAAAAAAAAATTATTTTTATAGGTTTTTAAAATTTTTTTAAATTTTTATAGGTTTTCAAAAATGTTTTGTGCTTATGTAAAGTGATATGCAAATGATGCGAAAATAAGCACAAACCTCCCCCAAACTTGCTTTCAACAGTGTCCTCACTGTTTGCCAACCGCTATATCTAAAAAAAAACTGTAAGCCTGGGAGGAATTTATTAGTGGGGACAAAATATTTAAGTGAAGATCCTCCCCCAAACTTATTATTTTCACTCACCTCCATTCAAAAAGATGATGCAGTAATTTACCGGACATGGAGGTGAGACGAAGGAATTCTAATCAAGATAAAATGGCTCCTGTAAGAACAGGAGCTCCTCCGTGGGGTTAGTGGAAAAATACGGGTTTAATCTATGTCCATTAACTTTGAAAAATGTGCCGTTTTTAACATTTTCTATCTTTACTGCCCCGTGCGGGTATACAGACCGCACAATAAAAGGTCCCTTCCACCGAGATCGTAGCTTACCCGCATGTAGGTGTAGTCGTGAGTCATAAAGAAGGACTTGCTGACCAGGTGTAAATGTTTTCCTCAAAATGTTTTTATCGTGAAATACCTTAGTCCTATTCTTTACAATTACAGCGTTATCATAAGCATAATCGTGGAGTTCGCTTAGCTCATTTAATTGCAGCTTCCGAAAGTCGCAGGCTTGGTTTAAGTCAAAGTTAATTTCTTTAATAGCCCACATTGCTTTATGCTCAATCTCAAGTGGCAAGTGACAAGCCTTCCCAAACACTAACCTATATGGAGACATCCCTAGATCGGTTTTATATGCTGTTCGGAATGCCCAAAGAGCATCCGTCAATTTGATCGACCAATCTTTTCTATTCTTCGCAACAGTTTTCTCTAGGATTTGTTTGATCTGTCTATTGGAGATCTCAGCCTGCCCGCTCGTTTGGGGATGATAGGGTGTGGAAAGTTTGTGGTTGATTGCGTATTTCCGCATCAAAGTCTCGAAAGACCTGTTTCAGAAATGTGTCCCGTTATCGCTAATGATAGCGCGTGGGTGTCCAAATCGTGAAAAGATGTTTTCTTTTAAAAACTTAATGACAACCTTTTTGTCATTAGTGCGACATGGAATGGCTTCAACCCACTTTGAGACATAATCAACCGCAAGCAGTATGTACAAATTCCCAAAGGAGTTGGGAAAGGGACCCATAAAGTCAATGCCCCAAACATCGAAAATTTCAACCACTAAGATGGTTGTTGTGGCATTTCATCTCTCCGGGAAATCCTACCCGTGTGTTGACATTGTGTACAGGTTTTGCAATGATCAAATGCGTCTTTGAACAAGGTCGGCCAATAAAAACCGCATTGCAAAACCTTCTCCGCCGTCTTTTTAGGACCGAAGTGACCCCCACATGCCTGATCATGACAAAAAGATAGAACACTCTTGAACTCCTCATTCGGGACACATCGGCGAATGATCTGGTCAGGACAATACTTAAACAGATAGGGTTCATCCCAGTAAAAGTGTTTTACTTGGGATAGAAAACGATGTTTGTCCTGTTTTGACCAATCGCTGGGTATCAGTCCCGTGGTAAGATAGTTCACAATATCCCTGAACCAAGGTTCCTCGGATTCGTTTAAGAGTTGTTCGTCCGGGAAAGAATCATTGATCGGCAGGGTCACAGGGGAAGAAGAGATGCGTGAAAGATGGTCAACTACAATGTTTTCACATCCTTTCTTATCTTTAATAACAAGATCAAATTCTTGTAATAAAAGGATCCAACGTATTAGCCTACCTTTAGCATCTTTCTTTGCCAAAAGATGTTTCAAGGCGGAATGGTCAGTGTACACAACTATTGTTGAGCCAATCAAGTAAGGCCTGAATTTTTCTAATGCAAATACAACTGCCAAAAGTTCTTTTTCGGTAGTTGTATAGTTAATTTGAGCATCGTTCAGGGTCTTACTTGCGTAATAGATCACGTGTGGCATCTTTTCAATGTGCTGTCCTAAGACTGCACCAACTGCAAAATCTGATGCATCACACATAAGCTCAAAAGGGTAGTCCCAATCTGGAGACGATAGAACGGGGGCTGTAGTGAGGGAGTGTTTGAGTGAGTCGAATGCTGCCTCACAATCCGAGTCAAAGTGGAAGGTCGTATCCTTGGCCAAGAGAAGAGTTAAAGGTCTAGCAATTTTGCTAAAATCCTTAATGAATCTCCTATAAAAGCCCGCATGGCCAAGAAATGATCGGATATCCTTGACGCTTTTGGGATGAGGAAGGTTTTGAATGACATCTATCTTAGCTCTGTCAACCTCAATGCCTTTTCGTGAAATAACATGTCCAAGCACAATTCCTTCTTGGACCATGAAATGGCATTTTTCCCAATTCAAGGTTAAGTTCTTCTCTTTGCAACGAGTAAGAACCGCGTCAAGATTCGATAGGCAGTCAGAAAAAGAGTCTCCAAAAATTGAGAAATCGTCCATGAAAATCTTCAAAAAATTCTCGACCATGTCAGAGAATATCCCCATCATACACCGCTGAAAGGTAGCGCGAGCATTACATAACCCAAATGGCATGCGTCTATAAGTAAAGGTACCAAAAGGACAAGTAAATGTGGTTTTATCTTGGTCCTTTTTGGCAATAGGGACTTGATTATAGCCAGAGCATCCGTCCATAAAGCAATAATACTCACGTCCAGCTAAGCGTTCCAGCATCTGATCAATGAAAGGTAGAGCAAAGTGGTCTTTCCTCGTAGCGGCATTGAGTTTTCTGTAATCAATACATACACGCCACCCAGTTTGGGCGCGTGTCTGAATCAACTCATTTGCCTCATTGGTAATAACAGTGATGCCAGATTTCTTAGGGACGACATGAATTGGACTCACCCATTGGCTATCGGAGATTGGGTATATAATACCATTATCAAGGTATTTGACGATCTCTTTCATCACTGCTTCCTTCATGACGGGGTTCAACCGTCTCTGTGGTTCTCGGGTTGGTCTGGCATCATCCATCACATGTATATGATGTTCTACAATCAAGGGACTAATCCCTTTGATGTCCGCCATGGTCCAACCAAACGCCTCCCTATTAGATCTCAATACCGACAAAAGTGTATTCTCTTGCTCTGATGCTAGAGAAGCGGATATGATAACCGGTAAAGACTCATTCTCACCTAAATATGCATATTTAAGATGAGAAGGTAAAATTTTGAGATCTAATGCTGGCGGAGAAATAATAGAAGGTGGGATTATCGAGTGATATTTGGAGTCACAAGGAAGCTCATAGCCTGTGAAAGATATAGACTCGGATGGTGATGAGTCAGGAATGTCGGACTCAAGCGTGGGAAATGTGTCCTCACTAAGATAGTGTGCAAGATCAAACAGTGATGTGGTAGTGTCATCGAGATCTATAAAGCAAAGTTCATCAACTCCGCAACTTTCGAGAGCAATCTCGTGGATAGAGCACACATCAAGGATATGAGCAGAGGGTTCTGATGGCTGACTTCCAATTTTGTAGATGTTCAGTTCAATTGTCATATTTCCAAAGGATAAGTTCATTGAACCGTTTCTACAGTTAATGACAGCATTGGAAGTGGCAAGGAATGGTCGACCCAAAATCACCGGAATTTGACTCCGTGGGTTTGCTATAGGTTGTGTATCGAGAATAATGAAGTCCACAGGGAATACAAATTCCCCGACCTTTATCAACACATTCTCTAGTTCACCCCTAGGTTTGGTGATTGAACGGTCTGCCATTTGGAGAGTGCAGTGAGCTGGTTTCAACTCTCCAATCTCTAGCTGCTCATAGACAGAATATGGAAGTAGGTTAACACTTGCGCCAAGGTCTAAAAGAGCACGGTTGATGTTTTTACCCGCAATAGAAATCGATATCGTAGGACATCCTGGGTCCTTTCGTTTCTTTGGTAGCTGTAGGATAAAAGTAGTGCTAATATTATTAGACATGAAGACTTTTTTGGGCTTTTGAGTCTTCCTCTTCCTAGTGCACAAGTCTTTAAGAATTTTCGCATAAGCGGGGACTTGTTGAATCGCTTCTAGGAGAGAGATGTTGATGTTAACCTGTTTGAACATTTCCATAATTTTTTCCATATGTGGACTCGATTTGTTACCCCTTAACCGGTTAGGATAAGGAGGGCAATAAGCGTTGGGTCCATCATAGGAGAAGGTGGTAGGTGTAGACGTGATCCCAAAAGAGGAGTGGGGATCGTCTGTGGAGAACTAGAAGAGGTTTGCTGAGGTGTCGAGCCTAGAAGGAAACGGAGAATAGGCTCGTGAGAAGGTGGTGGGGTAGAAGAACAAGGATCAGAAGTAGAAGTGTGTGTGTGAGGAAGGGTCTCAGCCGGGGTGTTATTGATAGGATTTTCAACATCATCAATTTCTTCCCCAGCATGGTTGTTCAGCACTCTTCCCGATCTCAACGTTGTGATGGCATTTACATTGTAATGCCCAGGATTCGGTAGGGGTTGAGACGGAAGTTTCCTTTTTTTCTCTCGCACTCATTTCGGCTTTAAGTCGTGCAATTTCTGCTTCTATCGCTCTGATATTCTCAGCTTGGGACGCTGAGTTTTTCTTTATCTCACTGACGGAAGAACTAAACTCAGCCGACACTTCCATGAAATTTGATAAGAGTGACTTCATGGTTTGTGTGAATTGAGAGAACTCGTCAAAACAGGTCAACTGCATAGGATTAGACTGTGCAGGAGTGTTGACTTGGTTTTGAAAATTTTGTGACTGGTAGGGGTGCTGAGTGAGTTGAAGTGGTTGCTGTTGTGGTGGAAGAGCCTTTTGGAAATGATTCGGGTTTGGAACCGTGTTTTGAGATTGGGATTGGTTCCAAGCAAAGTTCGGGTGATTCCTCCAACCCTGATTGTATATGGAAGAATATGGATCGTTTCTAGGTCTTTGTTGAAAAGCTGCATTGGTATGTTCTTGACCTTGAAACGGAGAATTCAATGGACATTCTTCCGTCAAATGAGAAGGATCAGAACAGCATCCACATACAGTTTTGGGGAGCGACATCGGATTTAGGGAGGCTGCTAAAAATTTGTGTTCCATAGCCTCGAGCTTCTTTTGCATTGCTGCCATTTCAGCTCGAACACCTATGGACACATCAATTTGGTGTACACCACCCCTAGACGATGACTAGTTTCCACTCTCCCACTGTAAGGATTTTTCAGCGAACTCTTCTAAAAATTTCCAAGCTTCCCCATCATCCTTGGTCATAAAATTGCCTTGACACATCGCTTCAAGGTTCTGTTTAGTGGTAGGGTTAATGCCCTCATATATGATTCGGCACAGATCCCATCTCGGGATTCCGTGATGTGGACATTGAACCAATAGATCCTTGAAGCGTTCAAAGCACTTTGAGAATGGTTCAGTCGGAAGCTGGGTGAATTGATTTAGTTCGCTACGGACTCGAGCTGTCTTTTGCATAAGGTAAAATTTCTTAAGGAATGCCACAACGAATTCTTCCTAATTCGTAATGGAATGTGCGGTAGTGTTGTATAGCCACTTCTCGGCTATATCACACAAGGTAAATGGAAGAAGCCGTAGACGCATAGCATCTACAGAAAGCTGTGAAGTACCCATCATTGTGCATACATTTTCAAATTTGGTGATAAAGACATATGCGTCTTCAGACTCGAGACCGTGGAATTTGGGTAGAAGATTGATGTATTGGGGTTTAATCTCAAAATTATCCCCGTTGGCTGGTGGAGTGGATAAGCAGGTCAAAAGAGGACCTCGCATAGGATAACACCTCTCTTGGAGAGAGATGCGGGGTGGATTCTGCGCACCTGCGGATGGCGGCAGATTAGTGGTAAAGAAATTCGATGGAGAAGGATCCATCGATGTGGGTGTGGTGGTGGGTAAAGAAAAGGTAAATGTAGAAATACCGACTTCGGAGTCGATCGGGGGAACGCGGACTAAACGGGCACTAGAATCCCGTGTCCAGCCTATCTTGCACTAAAGGGATTAGTACAAGTGGCAGCGTGAATATAATTAAGGGAAATGAATGAAGTGTTTTGGTGTTTGTTTTGAAAAATATACGGATTTTTGAAAAAATGATGCAAATCACAACAAATGCAACAAGCAACCCTAAGTCTAGTAGTCACCTAGGTCAAGGCTCTAGACCGCTCCTAACTGCCAAAAGATAAGTCGCAGGATCAATCCTCCACTGCCTCTTTGTCTCTCCTGTGGCCAGGTAAGTGCCAGGTAAGTGGGAGGTTCTCCACTACGTAAGTAGTGGGCCTAATTAAGTAACCACTTACCTTAAACACAGTTGCCTTAGTCACCACAAAAGAAACACGGATAAGCAATGAATTACCCACGGCCTTCTTCTGTCCTATGTGAGCGCAACGGTCCTTAGAGTCATGTCTAGATTTCTTTTAGTTAATGAAGGGTAATGCGGAAGCAATTTTGTGATTTTCGGGGCTTAGGAAGGGTAATGAACTCCCCACCTAATCTGGATTTGGCCGTGCCCCTTAAATTCCGTATTAATATGCAAACAACCAAGATCAAAACACGCACAATTTTTGCTTTTTGCGGCGCTGCGAATTTTGCAAAGAAACCTACAGCAAATTTGTTATTGGAGCAGACAGAGGAGAAGATAAGAAAGTAAGAAAGGACCTGAGTGAATTTGGTACAGGGAAGACCCTAACCCACCGCGGATCCGCCGTGGGAGCTGCCTATTGCCGCGGAAACACGGTAAACTGTTGGGATCACTGCACAGAATTTTGTGCTCAAGCTCCTGTTCACCTTATTAGCTCTCTGGAATGATCAGAATAATTTTTCTCTAGCTCCAATGATTCCAGATTTCTTCGCAACAAATCACAACAAC
The DNA here is from genome assembly GCA_030015575.1 of Agapanthus africanus. NCBI lineage: Eukaryota > Viridiplantae > Streptophyta > Magnoliopsida > Asparagales > Amaryllidaceae > Agapanthus > Agapanthus africanus. The sequence goes on from CM057346.1 coordinate 150,448,249, forward strand.
ACGTTTAGTTTTTGTGCGAATTTAGATCTAAATATATGATGGAATAAACTTTTCAACTCAAATTTCAAAAACGAACGAATTAGCGCACGATCCCCGGCAACGGCGCCATTTGATTGATGAAGAATTCTCGGTGCGTATGTCAGAAAATGAATAGAAATCACAACCAAAGAAATTTTTGACCGCAATCAATAACGGTGTCGAATGTAGCGCGTTAGTAAGTGCGGATCATCCACAGGGATTGTGCGATTCGTTCGTATTTGTTTTGTTTGAATTGAAAATTAATGAGAAGAGAAAAGAAAACTTGATTATATGATTTATATCAATGAATTTCAAGAATTATCTAGATCTCATCAAAAATCAAGAAAGCATTAAAAAAAATCAAGAAACAAGAATTGATAGAATTCCAATCGATTAAAGTTTCAAGAATTGAAATGTAGCTCGTAGGAATCGATTAGATCATAGATGTGAAGAAGATTAGCAATTACCTTTTCTTATCCATTAACGAATTGATGCTAGATCGATGACGATTTATCGAGAATTAAGGATCTTGCGAAGAACTAGGGTTTCCTCATCTTATCCTTTGTCCTTTCGATGAATCGCATTCACAAGATAGCTTCTAGAAGATCAAATGATCGATCGTTGATCTCTAGTTCCGTGCGAAAATAATCAAGAAAGCATTTCGCATCGAAACTAGATCATCGATCATTCAATTTTCAAGAATTTACAATCGTTATAGGACTTAAGAAAATGTTTAAAGATTCGTCAACATCATCATTCTATCGATCGTCTCGACTCCTCCACGAGCGGAGTTTTACTCAAGCATCATCACAAAGAATACATTCAAGAATCTAAATTGAATCATAATGCTTGAATTGAAAGATAAGCAAGTTAAAAGAATCGTCACCTTTATTTATTCAACAATTTGTTACACTTTGATCAAAGACTACAAGAAATTGAGAAGGGAACGAGATCGTCGAATCTAGCGTCGCATCGGCTCCTTGAGTCGCGGATCGGCTTGGATCACATGCTCCGATGAAGTCTGGCTTCGCTCCAAAAGGATGGTTGAAGGCTTGCTTTGATTGAACTCAAAGAATCTTGAACTTTGGCTTCTTGATTGGATTAGGGTTAGGGTTTGGAGGTGGCAAGTGTTGGGTTGAAGAGATGATAGAGTGGAACAACTTTCAACAACCTTTAGAGTGAAGCCTAGGGTCCTTTTTATAGGCTTAAGAATGATTAGCTTCCTTAAGAAGCTTGGATTAGGTTAGCTTCCCTTGTAAGCTAGTTAGTTAGGTAGAAGCCTCTAGAACTAGTTAGTTAGGGTTTAGCTTCCACCTTAAACTAGGAGGTTAGAGAGAAGGTTCTAGGCTTTTAAGGTAGTTAAGGTGAAGCTTGCTTTGGAAGCTAGGACATCATTAGCTTGTACAAGGAACCTTTCTGATCTGGCAGAAACTTCTAGGGTTATCTGGAAATTGTCATAGTTTTCTGAGATGTAGGCATTGAATGAAGAGTTCTGCAGTGAAGCTGAAGTGGTGACGTGGCACATCAACCGCGGATCCGCGGTACAAGCCTCCTCATGCCGCGGATCCGCGGCCCAATAGGAGACTTAGTGCTTCAGTTGTACAGAGATGTTTCCTTATAATCTCATGGTATTTTTCTGATATATTGAATCTCACAATTCCTTCTATATTACTACCAGATCTCAAGTCCTTGAGTCGGCGTCTTTTTAACAGCACTGTTTCACAAATTTGGCCTTTCTCCTAGAATTTCCTACACAGACTTCGAAACAAGTGTTGCGCAATACAAGGATGATGCGATGCCATGAAAAACAGTCAATTTCCCTAAAAATGCCGATTTTAGTATACAACACAGGTAATTCGGTATTTTAGGGGTGTTTTGCTAATATGTGCTACACTTAACCTGAATATTTTAGATGAATGCAAAAGATAGGGAAATTGACGTGTTAAAAATACATTATTTTCGACTGATCAGTAATGTACCATTAGAGATAGGTATATACACATATGAGACATAGCTACATGTACATCTTACTTACATACTTACATGTACACCCGTATACCTTGTAGGTAGCTACACATACCTGGAGGGTATTACATCATTATTGATAGGTAGCTACACATATACCTGGGGAGTATTGCATCATTATTGATAGGTAGCTACACATATACCTGGGGAGTATTAAATCATTATTGATAGGTAGCTACACATATACCTGGGGGGTATTAAATCATTATTGATAGGTACATACATATATCTTGCTATACCGACATGGTTATGTATACCTGGCTATAACTATATGTTCATCTTTATATGATGTTGCATTTGGTTTCGGAGAATTTGGAACCGCATGATATATTCAATAACTTGTTGCAGTTAAATAGCGGATTTCCTTTATATGCTCATATTACTGTTTCATGTTGCGAATATTATATTTCATGGATTCGAATTGATTTATGGATTTCATATGATGTTTCTGGATGTTTTATTCCTGTGTATATATATCAGTTGTATGGGACGCTGATATATATACTTGTATATATATATCAGTAGTATGGGACGCTGTTATATATGCACACCATATATATATATATCAGTGGTATGGGACGCTGTTATATATGTATACTTTATATATATATCATCATAATGATCTGTGCAAATATGCTTATTCATTATATCTGTAGGCCGATATTATGGTCGATATGAGGGCCGATATTATGGTTGATATGTGGGCCGATATTATGGTCGAGATGAGGGGCCTATGTGCCCGGGGCCTATGTGTCCGATACGAGAGGCCTATGTGCCTGGGGCCTATGTGTCCGATATGACGGGCCTATGTGTCCGATACGAGGGGCCTATGTGTAGGGTTGCTGGGCACGCGCACAAGGGTCTACGAGGCATCAACCATGCCCGATTAAAAATTTAGCCGTGCCGAACAACCCGAATACGGATCTTTAAACTAGAGATTAGGCGAAAACTAACATGCTAAACACTTTAACACTAAGTGAGAGGGATTACAACCTTTGTAGATCCGGTCCTTCACTTCATAAGCTCCGTGTTGAAGTCCCTTCGCTGCGATCATCATGCTCCGGACTCTCGAGAGGCTCCACGAAGAGAAAGGTGCAGTCTTGCTTCCGATCTTCGATACAAAGATGATCTACCCTGAAGTTTCATTAACACAAGCTAACGCTCACTAAAATTGAGTGAACACTCTCATCTAAAGGGCAAGGGAAGATGAGGATGATGAAGTAGGATTTTTGCTCTCTTTATTTATCTTTTTCTCATATTTATTCATCACTTGGAAAAAGCTAGTAAGTTTTTTCATGGAAGAAAGAAGAAGGAAGAAGATGAACAATATGATAAGAATTCCTTTTGTGATGAATAATGCAAAGAAGATAATGATCAATAATGCAACCATGGTTAACTTAACTTTTGTAGAGAATTAACCAAGGCTAGGGTTTGGGTTAGGTTAAGAATGAGTCACTTGAAAATATCTTTTCCAAAACAAAAAAGAAAACCTTCTAGAATCTACTAGAAGTCATTAACCCAAATCAAACCCTAATCTTGATTAATCTTTACTAAACATGTTGCATTAGTTATCATATCATGTTACAATATTATATATCACATATATAATATTTATTGTAACCAAATAAAATAATACAATTAACATATATCGCATATATATCAATGTATTACCCGAGTGAGAAAAAGAATCTTTTAGTGAGCTAATATTAGTTAATGTAATTTAATATATCATATATATTATTATACATTAAATTATCGAATCAACACTTGATCCGACAATCCGGTTATATCGCATATAACTGACTAATATTTATCCGTACCGATTCATCGAATCAACACTTGATCCGATGACCCGGCTGATATCAAATATCGCGAGAATAGAATACGGTATCTCATATCGCATTATCCTCGGTCCCGCACATATCACATATGTGCTCCTACTCCGTTTTGCCTGAGCCAAGAAACCTCTGTGTAGGACTCTAAAGAATCGTCAATACGCCGGCAGTAGGTGATGATCATATCAAACACCCACAAGCTGCAAGCGGTCAGCTAAACGTAACAGCCACCCAGGTATTGAGCGCTCAGAAGATCAACAAGCAAGCCTGTACATTCTCCTGTGAATCCAAACAGTAACACTCTCGTACAGTCCGGTCTCGTCGTCTGATATGTCGCATATCTCGCCTAGGGGTGGTAAACGTCAGACCTCAGTAGCTCGATAAGTCGTGTCGATATGAGGTCTATAACAGTTCGAGAAACTACTGATAACACTTACCAGTAAATCTCAGCAACCCTGGCCAGGGATTTCCGGTTATAGCCAATCGAACACAGCACAACATCAACTCCCTATACCGGGAGAGACGAATCCCCTCCTATCGCTCATTGCCTCCATGTGATTCGGGACTGTACCCAAAAGCCACCTTTTTGTATGCCCTCTTGGATGTGGTATGATGGAAATCAAAGCACAGTGGGAATCACACAAGACTCTATGACGATCTCGGGTCAACAGACTACTCTGTACCAGTGTCACCGGAGAACTGCCATCTGACGTGAGGTACAATACCATCTGGGAGTTCTCGGCGAGTCCGTCCAGTGTACCCAGTCTCCACTGAACACCCGTACACCATCCTTGATGTCAAACAACGATGGATATGGGATCATCCATCGCCCATCATATGGGTCAAGATGCGTATACGCTAGTCTACTCTGGTGTATCGATACCCTATCTCGATACACCCTCGACTAGGAACAGTTATAGGATGTACTCGTCGACTACCATGGCCCCACTAGTATGATCTCATCATAGTCCCAGTAGTCGAGTACACATCCTAAGGGCTTTATCAACATGTAACATAGAGACAATCAGAGTACATGTTAAGATAAAGTACAACCAGATAGCATACTATCATGTCGAGCAAGAAAGTCCTCCCTATATATGTCCTAGCATCCACTACAATATACATCGTATGTACAGTAATGGCCTCTAGGGCATACATATAACTAACAATCTCCCACTTGCACTAGGGCCATCTGTTATGGTATCGCATACCCAACAATTAGCTGCGGTTGAAGTATCTCATACTCAACCATCCCATAAAAGTCTCTACTGGGAAAAAGGCCTTTGTGAATGGATCCGCGCTGTCGTCCTCTGTGTCTACTCTCCTAACCTCGATCTCCCTAGAGATCAACCATCTCCATGATCAGGTGATACTGCCTAAGAATTATATCTGGATTTCTGATGGGACGGTAGTTCCTTGGCTAAAGCCACAACTCCATTGTCACACAATGGTAGGAACGAAGTTCATCTCATGAACTTATATATATCCAAACTGCCTCTTTGGTATCATCCTTGGTAACGATGTATCTTGCCTTTAACCGTCTAGTAAGTCACGGTCTCTTGCTTGGAACTCTTCCAACATACCGTCCCTCCACTGAGGGTATAGACAATGCCCGCGACTGACATTCAGTCGTCCTTATCACCCTGGAACCTTTCCAGTGATTCTCCCCAGGATCGATTGATACCACCTCACTACAATTAGTGAGTATCCTAACATCCAATTAGATCTATCTCATAGATCCAAAACCCATAATTTAGGAGGTATCACTTTGATCCTATATGGAGAATCCTTGTGATAAGCGGAGATTGACCGAGCGTAGCATAGGAAACTCCTTCCCTATCAAGAGTATGTCATCCACGTACTTTACGAGGATCACCACCATACTCCCTACTACCTTTTTGTATATACAAGGTTCATCTACCATTTTGATGAAGTCAAACTCTTTGACTACCACATCAAAACAGATGTTCCAACTCCGCGATGCCTGTTTTATCACGTAAAACATCTTGCTCACGTTTCCGCTGCTCCCACTGTCTACGAAGCCCTCTGGCTGTGTAATTATAGACGCTCTTTTCTAAAACATCATTTAGAAAAGCAGTCAAGACACCCAACCACCAGATATCGTAGTCATGGTATGTAGCCGTGGCAAGTAGGATCTGGATGGACTTAAGCATAGCTTTGAAAGTCTCAACTTTTCCATGTACACGAAGTAATCTTCTCAAGATATACTCGCTCCTGATGGGGATTTAACCCTTCAGATAAAGCAACCAAAGTCCATACTTTGTTGGTGTATAAGGATTCCATCTCAGATCGATAAGCATCCAGCCATTCTTACAGAGTCTCACTCCTGATGGCCAGCTCGAAACTAGTTGGGTCATCATCTTATGATGCAATCCTCGCTCCCACTGTCATAGAGAAACCGAAGTATCTCTCAGGTGAGTGAGGAACCCTACTAGATCGGCGGAGAGGCTGAGGTACGTTGGAAACTATTGAATCCTTTGGGTCTACCAAATCATCAGCTGAAGTTTGTATTGCTGGAACCATTCCAGTTCTACATAACAGACCTTGCCTCGAGCTTGTCCGTATTTTGCTTTTAGACATAGGCCGGAAAACCCCAAATCTTAACAAACTTAAGATATGAGCTCTTCCCTTTCCATATCACATATGAAGTGGTAGGCAACTGATTTGATTTGAACCCTATTCAATAGGTATGCAGCTTCTCAAGTGCATAACTCCCAAAAGGAAATAGGAAACTCAGTAGTACTCATCATAGAGCACACCATATCACATAGGGTGTTATTGCTCCGCCCCGATATACCATCATGCTATGGTGTATACGGAGGAGTAATGCTGAGAGAGAATCTCATTCTCCTTTAGAATAGTCCAGGAATTCCGTGCTCAAGTATTCTCCTCCCTGATCATATCAAAGGACATAATACTTATACCTGTTTTAGGTTCTCTACTTCTAATTTATATTCTGTGAATATCTCAAAAGGTTCGGACTTGTGTTTCAACAGGAACATATGTCTGAATCTTGAGAGATTATCAGAGAATGTAATGAAGTAAAAAGAACCGGTCTTGGCATATGTAGACAGGAGACTTTCATACATCAGCATGTATCAATCCCAAGAGTTCACTAACTCTTTCTCTGTTTCCAATAAACGGATCTATGGTCACCTTATCTTTGTGACATGACCGGCAAGTTTCAAAAGATGTAAATTCAAACTAATTTAAATATGCATCTATATGTAACTTCAGCCAGTCGGGTCGCATTGATATGACCTAGTCTATAATACCTCAAGAAGAATTCATTCATTTCTGAACTATTCCTCTTGTGTGTGTTCTTTATACTAAGAACTGTAGTTTGATTTAGAACGTCAATGCTTTTAGATAACGTGCCTGAACCGATCAACTCTTGATATAGGAAATGTTCAAAACATTATCCAACAATATAAAATTATATCCTTTCTTTACTAATAAAGAGAATGATATGATGTTGTATATCAGGTTCGGTATCTAATAACATTCGTTCAGAATCAATGTATTCTGGTAATACAGGGTGACAGTGACCAACAGACTTGGCTGCAACACTTGCACCATTTTCTGTCTCATGAAACTTATCACCCGTTCTCAGTTCTCTACCTATCTGTAGCCCATGTAACAGATTACATATGCGGGATCCTGATCCGGTATCACATACCCAGGACGTAAAGGATACTGAGAAACAGTTCTCTGTAATGAACACACCCGAAGAAGATGCATCAGCATGCACTTTCTTCGTTTGGGCGGCACGGGAAATCTGGTATTCCCCAATTTCCTGCTCTGTCTTATAACAATTATAAGTTGGAGCGGGACCAACGTTCCCCAGCTCAGTATAACAAGCGGGTTCGGTCAATATATCCGTTTTATTATCTTGATTAAGGCGTGATATAGTCGCTAGCTGGAGAGAGAGAGAAGAAAACACTCAGCGTATGCTCTTGCAAGATTAGATTGGTTATCTAATATATCTAATCAGGATGTCTCCCACTGTTTTAATCAAATCTTCCTTCAAACCCTAAAAGGAAAGACTAGCCGGGATTAATTACACGCTACAAGTTCGCCAATCTTTCGGCCAGGCCAGTGTCGGTACTTTGAGGGAGGTCCCCCGTGCTTTCGTACGAACCTAATTAAGGTAAACCTCGTTTTCCCAGAGGCGTAACCCCGTTAACACCTTTCTAGACACCTACTTGTCGGCTAATTGTAATGTGTAAAACTCTCCCAGGAGTAACTCTTTCTCGCAGCGGGTATCGGGATCTAACTATCTCATAGAAGGTATGCAATCTCATTGCAAATTTCAACACTTGAAATTCCCAATAATATTTTGCCCCTAGCGATCTATGACCTTAACTAAGTCAACAAACCATAAATTCCAAGTCAAGTTCAACCCGTACATTTCCCGATTGAATTAAATCCACCCGTACGACCCTTAACTGAGTCAACAAGGCCGTACGAATACCCTAATCCAATCACATCTCATGTTTTAGCAGATAAACATTACTTAGCTACCGTACACTATGCCTTAACTAAGTCAACAAACATAGCACGAATACTAAATAATATCTATCTGAAATGACGGAGGGCTACACAGGTTTTTCAGAAAACCCTGAGCGTAATGAACTTGATATCGTTGTAGAATCGAGTGATTTTAAATGGAGTGTTTTTTAGGCTTTTCTAGTTTTGCTAAAGGGGTCACTCCCGGTGAAGGGATCGTCGGCCCTTTCCTCATCGAATAAGGTGCAGGATATTTCACAAATATCACTATGCATAGCAAAAACTCTTAAAAGCAATCAGAAGACAAACCGAGTGTGTAGCATCTGCCAGTTATTGCTAAAGGAGTCACTCCCGGTGAAGGGATCTCGGTCCTTTCCTCATCGAATAAGGTGCAGGATATATCATATATACCGCTGTGCAAAGCAAGAACTGTAGCTACCTGTTTTTGAAAATTCGATTCCACAACATCTTAGGTTTCTTTTATTTCATTAATCTCATTAATGAAGTCCCATTTTAATTATGCTTCGCAAGCATCTCTTTTTGAAACGAAATCTGCAATATAACATATATCTCATATATATAATATAAACATTCGTCTCAGGCAGTAATATGATCTCATCACAGAACATTGCAGCAGAAGAACATATATGAAATATTGGATATACTAGGACGTCCGTGTTTTCAATACGAGCCTGTATAAAACACGGATTCCACGGTCGCGATGAATTGCTAAACCCACATCCCTAGACCCCTACGAGAGCGACAAGTAACACTGCCAATTCTAGGGTTAGGAGACCCGGTCTCGGCTCCTCGAGATGGTCTCCCACTGGACCCTAGAACCCGGTTACTTGTGCTCCCCGCCTTGGGTCTATCTAATGCGGAAAAGTAAATAATATACAACGGTGACATCTTCCGCAACCTGGAAGTGCCCCAATAAAAGAATATTACATACAAATGAATTTTACATGAATGAAAAAGAAAAAACTCTCATCTCACATAAAACCCCCGGCTATTCAAACGCGACGATCCAATACAACATATCACAGCAACACATAATATCTCATATCATCAACGTAAGCAAGTATGCGTATCCCGATTGTCGTTGATGTATAGCAACGAAGCCAGCGATACACCACATACTACGCTTACGGTCACAGAAAAGAAAGTGTAAAACTATAACAGTTGGAATCCGCAACCTTTTTAGACATCGCATGCCTAACCAAATGAATTCCTTAGACATCTCATGCCTAACAATTATAAACCCCGCATTTTAGTCTCTTTATCGAAAACTCTTTTCAATGTCAAGTCGGGCAATTCAACAAGATTCCCGACGTCCTGATTGAATGCTCATCGCAAACTTTAGTAGACGGCCGCACCCCCAGATGCCGTCGACGAAGTGCACTAAGGCGGAACACCGCTGCCGCGAGCACCCGAACGGATGCTTTCGGCGACGGGGTTCTCCTACAGTCACTTGGTCGGGGCTATGGGGCGTGGCTGTCTATTAAGTTTACCCGGCGAGTATCCGCGTACGCTACGTGATTGCGACGGACTTTTGATCACATCAAAATTCCGTGGCAACCGATCAATTTGAGACTAAACTGCTAGATTTATAACATTCAAATTAGTTATCTCATAACTACTTGTGGATTCCAAATATTGTATCACATTCCAGATAAATAGACAATATTAAACTTTCCGATCGAATAATCAAACACCCAAGATTTCCCCAATTTATCTCAACACTTGAAATCAGTTTAAAAACATCCATCACATGCCACAGTACCAATGGTCCAGCCGTAGAAGGGTCAAGCCAACGCCTCACATGTAGCACGCCGTACTGCCCCAAACCCAAAGGTTCAAAAGGCAGTTCAAGACGGTCACATAATCGAGTTAAGGTTTGTTGTCTTCTAAAGGGTCCACCGCGTTACTTGCACGACTTAGAACGTTCTTAAACACGAGAAAAAATCCAACTTTTGAAAAATTTTCCGACAGGGGAAAAAGTGAGTTATTGATATCCGTTCGAACTTTTAACAGTTTCTAAAAATTATCCGGAAAAACTAAACAAAGTTAAAATATCCGATCGAAACAACGAGTCCCCAATACACCCCAGAAAACCCAACACTTGAGTATAATTAAAAATGCCCAGAAGAATCAGGAATTAGCTACGGAGGTTACAGTGCAAACCCTATCCCTCAATCCTTCCATCTTGCCCCGGAACCGCCGCCAATACCATGGTTTGGCCGCGGTTCCGCGGCGCTTTGGAGGATTTAGGGGGTCGGGTTTCACAGTAATTCCTAAAATACCCTGCTGAATTTTTTGGGTATTTTTAATATGAAAAAAAAACAGTTTCGAAAAATTTCCAGAAACTAGGGTATATCGGGTTTTCCGGGTTCGATCGGACTTTAAACTTCGTCTAGACTTCGCCTAAAGCTCTAGCTTGGCTCTGATACCACTGTAGGGTTGCTGGGCATGCGCACAAGGGTCTACGAGGCATCAACCATGCCCGATTAAAAATTTAGCCGTGCCGAACAACCCGAATACGGATCTTTAAACTAGAGATTAGGCGAAAACTAACATGCTAAACACTTTAACACTAAGTAAGAGGGATTACAACCTTTGTAGATCCGTTCCTTCACTTCATAAGCTCCGTGTTGAAGTCCCTTCGCTGCGATCATCATGCTCCGGACTTTCGAGAGGCTCCACGAAGAGAAAGGTGCAGTCTTGCTTCCGATCTTCGATACAAAGATGATCTACCTTGAAGTTTCATTAACACAAGCTAACACTCACTAAAATTGAGTGAACACTCTCATCTAAAGGGAAAGGGAAGATGAGAATGATGAAGTAGGATTTTTGCTCTCTTTATTTATCTTTTTCTCATATTTATTCATCACTTGGAAAAAGCTAGTAAGCTTTTTCATGGAAGAAAGAAGAAGGAAGAAGATGAACAATATGATAAGAATTCCTTTTGTGATGAATAATGCAAAGAAGATAATGATCAATAATGCAACCATGGTTAACTAACCTTTGTAGAGAATTAACCAAGGCTAGGGTTTGGGTTAGGTTAAGAATGAGTCACTTGAAAATATCTTTTCCAAAACAAAAAAGAAAACCTTCTAGAATCTACTAGAAGTCATTAACCCAAATCAAACCCTAATCTTGATTAATCTTTACTAAACATGTTGCATTAGTTATCATATCATGTTACAATATTATATATCACATATATAATATTTATTGTAACCAAATAAAATAATACAATTAACATATATCGCATATATATCAATGTATTACCCGAGTGAGAAAAAGAATCTTTTAGTGAGCTAATATTAGTTAATGTAATTTAATATATCATATATATTATTATACATTAAATTATCGAATCAACACTTGATCCGACAATCCGGTTATATCGCATATAACCGACTAATATTTATCCGTACCGATTCATCGAATCAACACTTGATCCGATGACCCGGCTGATATCAAATATCGCGAGACTAGAATACGGTATCTCATATCGCATTATCCTCGGTCCCGCACATATCACATATGTGCTCCTACTCCGTTTTGCCTGAGCCAAGAAACCTCTGTGTAGGACTCTAAAGAATCGTCAATACGCCGGCAGTAGGTGATGATCTTATCAAACACCCTCAAGCTGCAAGCGGTCAGCTAAACGTAACAGCCACCCAGGTATTGAGCGCTCAGAAGATCAACAAGCAAGCCTGTACATTCTCCTGTGAATCCAAACAGTAACACTCCCGTACAGTCCGGTCTCGTCGTCTGATATGTCGCATATCTCGCCTAGGGGTGGTAAACGTCAGACCTCAGTAGCTCGATAAGTCGTGTCGATATGAGGTCTATAACAGTTCGAGAAACTACTGATAACACTTACCAGTAAATCTCAGCAACCCTGGCCAGGGATTTCCGGTTATAGCCAATCGAACACAGCGCAACATCAACTCCCTATACCGGGAGAGACGAATCCCCTCCTATCGCTCATTGCCTCCATATGATTCGGGACTGTACCCAAAAGCCACCTTTTTGCACGCCCTCTTAGATGAGGTATGATGGAAATCAAAGCACGGTGGGAATCACACAAGACTCCATGACGATCTCGGGTCAACAGACTACTCTGTACCAGTGTCACCGGAGAACTGCCATCTGACGTGAGGTACAATACCATCTGGGAGTTCTCGGCGAGTCCGTCCAGTGTACCCAGTCTCCACTGAACACCCGTACACCATCCTTGATGTCAAACAACGATGGATATTGGATCATCCATCGCCCATCATATGGGTCAAGATGCGTATACGCTAGTCTACTCTGGTGTATCGATGCCCTATCTCGATACACTCTCGACTAGGAACAGTTATAGGATGTACTCGTCGACTACCATGGCCCCACTAGTATGATCTCATCATAGTCCCAGTAGTCGAGTACACATCCTAAGGGCTTTATCAACATGTAATATAGAGACAATTAGAGTACATGTTAAGATAAAGTACAACCAGATAGCATACTATCATGTCGAACAAGAAAGTCCTCCTTATATATGTCCTAGCATCCACTACAATATACATCGTATGTACAGTAATGGCCTCTAGGGCATACATATAACTAACACTATGTGCCCGGGGCCTATGTGTCCGATAGGAGGGGGCCTATGTGTCCGATACGAGGGGCCTATGTGCCCGGGGCCTATGTGTCCGATAGGAGGGGGGCCTATGTGTCCGATACGAGGGGCCTATGTGCCCGGGGCCTATGTGTCCAACATGAGGGGCCTATGTGTCCGATATGAGGGGCCGATGTGCCCGATGTGAGGGGCCTATGTGCCCGATGTGAGGATGACATGTTTTATTTCATACTCCACATTTATTTGATATGCATTGCTTTATGTATTAGTAGTACCTGATAGAGTACCTTTCATGACTGTTGCATATACATATTGCTATTTATTGCTATCAGCTTACATGTGATAGATTAGCGCAGTAAGTGCATACTTGCGATTACCTGCATATGTTATTTACTATTCACGAGTAGGCAACTCACCCCCATTGTGCCACAGGGTTGTACAGGTTGTCCCTCAGAGCAGTAAGAGGTAGGGCTATCTTCTTCATATCGTATCATCTTTTGCTGCGGATACCGCTACGGCTGACTGGGTGTAGTTTTTCTATAGGTGGGTTTTGCGGTTATCCGATATTGCTCATTGTATATTCTTTGTATCCAGTACTCTCCATCTACCATTTTCATGTATTGACTTAAAGACGAGTTGTGAGGACGATATTGTATATTATTTTGTGACTTGGAGATTTTCATGTTGTTCACTTTATATCGTCTTTTTCTTCGCTACGGCGTCATATATCCGTTGTGGTGGTTATTTTCCGCCTTTGGGCATGGATTTTCTCCCGTTGGGGATGCTTTACTTATATCTTTTGTTATACCCTTTTTGGGGGCTTGTTTTACAAAGGACGTGCTACCAAATTTTAAAGGAAATAAATTTGGACTTTAAAGAATTTTGATTGGGATTTCAAAAGTTTTAACAATGTTATTATCACTTACTACTTTTGATGGTTTAGATTGCTGGGTTTTTGGCTTTCTTGAATTACGTTACGCCTGGAGACGTTACGTAGTTTAAGGGCCGTCACGTGCTAAATTTTGGGTCGTGACAAAGTTGGTATCAGAGCGCTAGGTTTTACCTTTCGGAGTGTAGGATGACCTTGGTATGATGTAGTAGGTAACTTAAGCAGAGTGATGTAGCGTGTGTATATCCGCGGCATACTTACGACACGGTACTCCGCCTAAGTGACCTAAGTACTAATTACTTGAAATTCCTTCCTTGATGATATATATCCTTGTGATTCGATTTCCGTGATCTTATCGAATCCTATTTCCATTTATAGCCTTTTGCCGCCGATGACTTTGAGGGCTCAGAGAAAGGCAGTGAGGGCCGAGGTCAGAGTTGACTCGTTTAGGATGAGGACTGATCAGGACGGTACGCTCATTGCACAGGAGCAGATTGATCCACCTTTGATGGATCATATCGCTAAGCTTGAGGCAGATATGCAGGACTTGCGCCAGACGATGAGGTCATTGGTTGAGGCCAGTCGAGCGCAGCGACAGGAGGTTGTCACCCCTGTTACCCAGTTATTCCTTACGATCAGCACACAGCATTGTGTTACTTACACAGTAGCAGTGGATGCAACCCGTTTAGTTGAGGGGCGTCTTCCCGATACTTTGGGAGTTCTGAGACCGAGGAGGGCTGGTACAGGTGTATCAGTCCAGAGATAGAGGCTTAGTCGCTGAGACAGATTTCAGTTACGTCGCGGGAGTACCAGAGGTTTTGGCCGAAGTCAGCTATTTAGCTCTTATCCCCATGAGAGTCAGCAGTTTTCTTTGGGATGTTACCGGTGCGGGAGTTTGAGTCATCGTATTCGAGTTTGTACTGAGCCACATGAGGGCGGGACAGCTGTACCATATGATACCTTACCATCTTCACCTCAAGGAGAGTCGCCTGTTGCGCCTGTTGTTGATCCGCGTCAGACTTATGTTCAGAGAGGTCGTGGTCGCGGAGGATTTGTTCCGAGGGTACAGGATGGTAGAGGAGGATTGCCGGTTATGGGTAGAGGGCAGACACGAGCGTTTGCTTCTACTCATCGGGACGCGAGGGCGTCCAATGCAGAGTTTTCAGGTAATCTTATTTGAATGTTTTCTTATTGCACTTGTTTGTTTAATTTGGGACCTATGCACTCATTTGTTCTACACACTTTGTGCCGTAGTTAGGCCGAGAGTTGTGTATGCTAGATCAGCCATTTTTTGTGTCTACTCCTGTTAACGATCCTTTTGTTGCGCGAAACGTGTTTCGGTCATGTGCCAATTGGATAGGAGATAGAGATTCGTCCGTCGATTTGATCCTTCTAGAAATGATGGACTTTGATGTTCTCCTAGGCACGGACTGGTTAGGTACGTGCTAGGTGTCTATGGACTGCCGCGAGAAGACAATCAAGTTCTGTTTTCCCGGCGAGTCGGTTCTTGTTATGCAGGGGGACTATGGTGCCACCCCTCACAGCTTGATTTCCACCTTTTTCGCTTGTCGGCTTTAGAGGAGAGGATGTCGTGGATTCTTGGCTTTCATTTGTGATATGGAACCACAGTGGGTTCGTTGGACCAGTTTCCTATCGTGCGAGAGTTTTCCGACATTGTTCCAGATGAGCCGGCGGAGCTTAGGGAGCTTAAAGATTTACTGCAGAGTTGCTAGATAGGGGGACTTGTGTGTCCGAGTGTTTTGCTTTGGGAAGATCCTACTCTGTTCGTCAAGGAGAAGGACGACAGTTCGAGGCTATGTTTTGATTTTCATCAATTGAACCGAGTTATGATGCGGATAGGTATCTTTTACCTCGCGTTGACGATTTCTTTGATCAGCTCCGGGGTGCGAGACATTTTTCTAAGGTTGTATTGGAATCAGGTCATCATTAGTTGCGGGTTCGGAGTGATGACATCCCGAAGGTTTTTTGTTGTGCGCGCTACGGGCTTTATGAGTTTTGGTGGTGTCGTTGGACTCACCGATGCCCTAGCAGCATTCGTGGATGTAATGAACCAGGTTTCTCAGGCCGCTCCTCGACCAGTGTATTATTGAGTTATAGATAACATTCTGGTCTTCTCCAAGAGTTGTGAGGAACATGAGTAGCACTTGAGGATTTCCATGCAGACGTTGAGAGAGCACTAGCTGTTTGCTAAATAGTGTTCCTTCAGGCTAGATAGTGTTGGCTTCTTAGGTCATGGGGTTACGGGAGACGGTTTTCATATGGACCCGAGGGAGATCGAGGCCGTACAGCTTTGTCACAGACTTGTTCATGGACAGATGTCCGCAGATTTTTAGGCTTAGCCGGTTTTTACCGCCGTTTCGTGCAGGATTTCTTGAGTATCGCTGCACCATAGACCGTACTGACAAGAAAGGGGGTTCATTTTCTTTAGACTGTGGCATGCGTGCGGAGTTTTCAGCAGTTGAAGACTTGTTGGACGATTGCACCAGTTCTATCTTTGCTTTCTGGATCGGGCAACTTGGTTGTTTATTCTGATGTTTCGCGAGTGGGGCTCGATTGTGTACTGATGTAGCATGATAGAGTTATCGCTTATGCTTCCCGACAGTTGGAGGAAGTACGAGCAGGTTTTATCCCACTCATGATCTGGAGATGGCCGCGGTGGTTTTGCGCTGGAGATTTGGGGACACTACTTGTATGGAGAGTCGTGTCAGATTTTCACGGACCACCAGAGCGTTGTGTACATCTTCCTGCAGCGAGTTTTAATTGTTGAGACAGCGACGTTGGATGGAGCTTGTGAAGGATTGTGATTGTGAGATCCTTTATTACCCGTGGCAAGACGATTGTGGTAGCTGATGCTTGAGTCGTAGGCCGGGGGGGTAGTTTGTTCCAGTTGTGCGCAGTTCGGAGACAGTCTTCTGCAGATTTACAGTTCTTGTGCGACAGATGAGTACAATTAAGTTCGCCTCTACTGAGGGGACAACTTGCTCATGTCCGCGTCCGTCCACTTTTACTAAATCGTTTTCATAAGGCACAGCCCGTCGATGCTCGTTGTCGGAGATTCTTGAGCATGTTCTGCTGGGTAAGGATTCAGAGTTCTTGATTTATGACCAGGGTGTGCTATGTTAGGGACGCGTTGGCATGTACCCGATACTGATGGGTAAAGACGCGAGGTCCTAGAGCAGGCACATCAGTCAGCTTTCTGTGTTCATCCAAGTGCCACCGAGATATAACGTGACTTGAGAGTTGGTTACTGGTGGGCAGGGATGAAGAGTGAAGTTTCGGATTTCGTTTTGAGGTGCTTGGCTTGTCAGCGAGCTAAGGTTGAGCAATTAAGGCTGGCTGGAGAGTTGTAACTTTTTTACCGTTCCAGAGTGGGAATGGGAGCAGGTCTTCATGAATTTCGTTGTGGTCTACCCAGGGTTAGACATGGTATGACTCCATTCGGGTGATTGTTGTCCGGGTATCCTCAGTTTGCTCGTAGTTCTTCGATAAGTTGTACGTTTGCACGGAGTTCCTTCATGCGTTGTATCCGATAGAGGCATTCAGTTCACTAGCCGTCTTTGGCAGAAGCTTCGGGAAGCGTTGGGTACTGGTTGAGTTTTAGCTCCGCTTTTCCATCTGTAGGCCGATGGTCAAACAGAGCGGACTATACAGACTCTGGAGGAGATGATTGTGCGTACGTACTAATTGGTTGTTGGCTGTTGGGATCGTCACTTGCCATTGATAGGGTTCTCCTACGATAATGGTCATCAGGAGACGTTTCAGACGGCAACTTTCAGGCCTTGTGTAATAGGTTGTGTCGATCGCCAGTCTATTTTACTGACTCCGCGAGAGCAGGATTTTTGGACCCCAGCTAGTCGAGAGGCTTTAGAGATGATCCAGTGGTTTAGGTCAGGATGAGAGCAGCCCAGTGTAGACAGAAGTCTTAGGCGACCGTAGTTGTCGTAGACTTGAGTTCGCGGTGGGAGATCATGTATTCCTACGGATTTTCTGATAAAATGGTGTGTTGGGTTTTGGGAAGCTTAGTCCCAGATTGTAGGTCCTTTTGAGATCCTTTAGCGAGTTAGTACCGTTGCCTATAATTTGGCGCTTCCGCCCAGATTTTTGAGTATTCATCCCATATTCCTTATGTTGATACTTTGCAAATACCTTCATGACCCTTCTCACATGATTCAGCATCAGACCGTTTAGCTTGGACGCGATCTTTTCGTTCACCGGCAGCCGATAGTGTTAGTGGATCGGCAGGTGGGGAAACTTCGGTCAAGGGTCATGCCATCTTTGGAGGTTTTTCTTTGGCGTAGCCGTATAGTGAGGTGATCACTTGGGAGGCTGCGAGCGAGATTTGGGAGTTTTCTACTCATCTCTTTGAAGTTATGCATAGTGAGAATTTTAAATTCGGGGACGAATTTTCTATAAGGCAGGAGATTGTAACACCTTAGGAATGCGATTAGTGTTAATTAGACGATAATGCGAGTTTTCGGTAAAAAGTTTACCAATTTGGTTTTCTCACATTTTATAATAATTAATTAATATTTTATTATTATTTGTTATGGACTTGCACACACGTGTGCACGTTAATGTGAGGGTTTGTTTGTGCTAATCTAGTTAGTGACCATGACACTTTAACCAAATCATAATCCTTGCTTAACCCTAAACCCTTAATTTTTGTGGTGAGAAGATATTTCCTTGCTTTGTTTTGGATTGGGAGGAGGTGGCAATGGTGAGTCAAGAGAGAGCCATGCTTGCATTAATGAAGAGTTAATGCTTAGTGCACTCACCCTTATTCTCGCATCTCTCTCTCTCTCTAACTCACTCACTCACTCTCATTCTCTCTCACTTATTCTTTCTCATCTTTTTCTTCATCCCCTCATTATCTCAACTGAACACTCACCCTACCCTTCACAAATCTTCACTAATCCATCACTAAACTTCATAAAATCTTACCAAAATCACATCTCAAGACTTGTTTTGCCTCTTGGATGCCTTGGAGCTTGGAAAGCTAGGATCTTTGAGCTTGTGGGAGTAGCTAATGATCTCTATCTGTTAAATAAGTCTTCTTGATGTTGCGTAGCTTGTTCGTTTCAGTTTAGAACGCGTAAAGTTTCGTTTCGTACAAATATCGTATTTTTAGCGTAGATTGGTGTCTCGGATGATCTGATATCAAACCAGGTATTTGTTGGAAAAGTTCCCATCGCAGTGACCTTGTGTAGTGACCTAGAACCCACTGTAAAAACCTGAGCCCATTCCCTTTGAGTCAGGCCGCATTTTTATTGGTTCTGGCAGCAATTTGCGGCCAGAGTAGGGTCTGGGGGGTTGTGTTTTGGGGTAGGGGTCTCTGGGGTTGTGTGTGGTCTTATGGTATGTGCAACTTTTACAAATTGTTTGGGTAGTAAAATCTAGGATCACTTTGCTTATTTTCTAGTATTTTGACTACGCACGTTACGTTATCCGATATGGTTCGTGTCTTTGCGTATCTGTTGCTCTTGGGTTAGTTTTGTAGTGTCGCTGCGCGCGTTAACCACTAGACGAACACTTGAGAGTATATTTGGAATTGATGCATCGGTCAAACGTAGTTGGTACGTGTTATTTGATCAATTGCCAATATATACTTGTTATGTTGTTTTATGATCTTAGGGACGCAAGCGGGGACTTCGGACGCTGCGAAGAAGGGAAAACGTGTGGTTGGCTTTACTTAGCCCCAGGATCATCTGTGAGTAGATTAAACATCTATAGGGGAATCGCCCGCATGACGTTATGCGTCAAGGCTAGTTATGATATGATATTAGCCGCATGTTTATATTGCACATATAGAGTTTGCGTATAAACTTCATTGCATATTATTACTTGTTGTGCTTGGACTTGTACCCTTTGGACACTGCACTATTATTGACGGTTCATATTGCACGAGCACTGATTGTATGCCACTCACACCGTCAATAATTGCCATAACACGCACAACACCTATACATACGTGATATTGTATGGTTAGAGATATTGAGACATTGATTCATATTCCATTGTTCATATGACATATAGCATACCTGTATACCTACATGCTTACACATATACCTTGCCATGACTACATGCTAGCTACCCATATACCTATATGGTATTGTACCATTAGAGATAGGTATATACACATATGAGACATAGCTACATGTATATCTTGCTTACATACTTATATGTACACCCGTATACCTTGATAGGTAGCTACACATACCTGGGGGGTATTACATTATTATTGATAGGTAGCTACACATATACTTGGGGAGTATTATATCATTATTGATAGATAGCTACACATATAACTGGGGAGTATTACATCATTATTGATAGGTAGCTACATATATACCTGGGGGGTATTACATCATTATTGATAGGTAGATACACATATCTTACTATACCGACATGGTTATGTATACCTGGCTATAGCTATATGTTTACCTTTATATGATGTTGCGTTTGGTTTCGTAGAATTTGGAACCGCATGATATATTCAATAACTTGTTGCAGTTAAAAAGCGGATTTCCTTTTTATGCTCATATTACTGTTTCATGTTGTATATATTATATTTCATAGATTCGCATTGATATATGGATTTCATATGATGTTTCTGAATGTTTTATTCCTGTGTATATATATTAGTGGTATGGGACGCTGATATATATACATGTATATATATATATATATCAGTGGTATGTGACGCTGTTATATATTTACACCATATATATATATATATATCAGTGGTATGGGACGCTGTTATATATGTATACTTAATATATATATCATCATAATAAACTATGCAAATATATTTATTCATTATATATGCGGGCCGATATTATGGTCGATATGCGGGCCGATATTATGGTCGAGAGGAAGAGCCTATGTGTCCGATACGAGGGGCCTATGTGTCCGATATGAGGGGCCTATGTATCCGATATGAGTGGCCTATGTGCCCGAGGCCTATGTGTCCGATACGAGGGGCCTATATGCCCGGGGCCTATGTATCCGATATGAGGGGCCTAAGTGTCCGATACGAGGGGCCTATGTGCCCGAGGCCAATGTGTCCGATACGAGGGGCCTATGTGCCCGGGGCCTATGTGTCCGACATGAGAGGCCTATGTGTCCGATGTGAGGGACCGATGTGCCCGATATGAGGGGCCTATGTGCCCGATGTGAGGATGACATGTCTTATTTCATACTCCGCATTTATTTGATATGTCATGTATTAGTAGTACCTGATAGACCTTTTATGACTGTTGCATATACATTGCTATTTATTGCTATCAGCTTACATGTGATAGATTAGCGCAATATGTGCATACTTGCGATAACCTGCATATATTATTTACTATTCACGAGTAGGCAACTCACCCCCGTTGTGCCACAGGGTTGTACAGGTTGTCCCTCAGAGCAGTCAGAGGCAGGGCTATCTTCTTCACATCATATCATCTTTTGCTGCGGATATCGCTACGGCTGACTGGGTGTAGTTTTGCTATAGGTGGGTTTTGCGGTTATCCGATATTGCTCATTGTATATTCGTTGTATCTAGTACTCTCCATCTACCATTTTCATGTATTGACTTAGAGACGAGTTATGAGGACGATATTGTATATTATTTTGTGACTTGGAGATTTTCATGTTGTTCATTTTATATCATCTTTTTCTTCTCTACGGCGTCGTATATCTGTTGTGGTGGTTGTTTTCCGCCTTTACGCGTGGATTTTCTCCCGTTGGGGATGCTTTACTTGTATCTTTTGTTGTACCCTTTTTGGGGGCTTGTTTTACAGGTGCTGCCAAATTTTAAAGGAAATAAATTTGGACTTTAAAGAATTTTGATTGGGATTTCAAAAGTTTTAACAATATTATTATCACTTACTACTTTTGATGGTTTAAATTGCTGGGTTTTTGGCTTTCTTGAATTACGTTACGCCTGGAGACGTTACGTAGTTTAAGGGCCGTCACGTGCTAAATTTTGGGTCGTGACACCCTTCGACGATCAAGTTAGACGGGGTATTTTGGCAGAGTAACGGCCTATTGGGGTGAAGTTGGCTTACCTGAGTCGTCTGGGAGAGGGTTTTATATAGTGGCAGCAATGGGTAGGCGGGCTCGAGATTCGCGCCGGCCGTTACGCCCCTGGCGCTCGCGTGATAGGCAGGATTCCCCATTAATGACGAGATATGCTCGTTAATAGGGGATCGTGATGGCCAGGAACGCGGGATCATGGGCGGCGGATATCTCGTGTTTGGCGAGATTCGCGAAGCCGTGGCGGAGGCACCTGTGATCGGTGCTGTGGGTCGGTTGGTGAGGCCAAGAAAGATCAGCTCGGCGGGAGGCTCGGGACCGAGCGGGAGACCGAGGCATCTTGGTTCTGTGATATCTCGGAGGTGAGTTGGGGGTAGTCTGGAAGGCCACCGAAGGTCGGTAACCTCCTCGGGTCACAGGCCCGGATATTCTTCCAACGTACCGTTCTTGATCTTTTCTTGTAAACTCTGGGACACGTCATCTGCCACATGTCATGATCTGCGGAGTCACCGATATCGAGCATCATCAGAATTATTTTTATCTTAAACACCAAAAGGAAAAAAGAAATATTGGCTATGAATATTTTCAATACCGAAATACATGCAAAACTTTCTTGCAGTTGAGTGGAAGGTCTGAGCTTCGAACCCCGCTTGCATCATGTTACGTTCTATTACTCATGTTGGCATTCGGGTAGTGGCCCCGACTCGAGACGGTGGGCTATCGGGTCGTGAGACCCAAGCCAACTCCTATAGGCGCTCCAGTCCCTTGGGGCTCAAGCTAGGGCCAAACTCTAGCTAAAGCTAGGGTTCGAGCCCATTGCATCTCAACCATTCATCTGTTTACCCGTATGCCTATATATAAAGAGGCAGATGCTATGGTTTGAAATGAATCAACGAATGTAGCAATCTATCAATGAGAGAAAGAGTGCCTAAGGTTCCAAGTGTTCTTCCTCCCCTCATAGTCTCTACCAGCTGCGGTGAAATGGAAGCTTTTCGTTTAACGACGTGATCGTCTCCCGCCAGCCATCTAGAGGACGAAGAAGTAGATCAAGACATCCGTGGATGCAGGCGAACTCTATCCTACTAAGGTATGAAAGAGGTTATTGTTTTGTGTTTCTGCTGTGTAACTGTCCCCGTGATAGATTCGGATATGCTACTATGGTGGATCCATAACCATGTATTATATTAGCATTAACCTACATTGGTATCCATGTTTTGTGGGCTCATGATGTTCATGTTTGTTTCGGCATAAAACCAATATTTTATCATGTTTTAGAAATAAGATCATCAAAGATCTAAATTTTATTAAGTTTATATGTTAATAGATCATAAACTTAAGGTTTGTAGATTCGGATGTTAAGCGCATGATAAAGGTAGAAATATTTCTCATGGTTGATCCGCACATTGACACTTTAAGTTAGGTTGGATTATTCATTAAATTCTTAAAGCTGCGAACTCCAAGAGGGCCCTGCAACGGTGTAAAACCCGGGGATGGCCATGGGATTTCGTGAGTGTTTGCGGGTTATGAAACCTTAACCTAAATTTTTTAAATTTTGTAATTTTTGAGAACTTAGGAGGTGATTTGAATAGTTTTAAAAGTAAAAGAGCGGTTTTAAAGATCAGATAATACAGAAGTTGTCTACTTTTGAAAAGCTGTGTGCTTTTGCAAATGTGATAAGGAATATTGGGAAATATTTCGGTGCCTTTCGTTTTCGTTTCATGACGCGTGCAATAAAGTAAGAGTCCACTATAGCTGGTTTAGCCAATGAAGGGACACCACGTGTTGGTATCGGCCTTGTGAAGACCCTTTGCTTAGCATGCACGTGGGAGGAATAAAATTTGGCATGGGATCTAGCGTGAAAGGATGACTCGATCTCTCGAAAGTGACACATGCATTATGAGCTTCTGAAATTTGTTTTTCTCCTATCCTTCTCTTCTCAGGTATCTCCATCATGTTCTCTTTCTTTGTACTTCACTCTTCTTCGTTTTTTTTTCTTCATTTGCTTTTATTCATTTAATTTGTTACTTGCTGCAAATTTTTGAGGGTCTATTATGATGGCCGCCCTCGGATTTCGGCTATGTATTATTTTACAATTAAAATTGAATTAATTATTTCTCAATATAAAGTAAATTAGGTGATTAGTAGATTTTGACAATAAGTCTATAGAGTTATTTGCGTTAATGATTGTCTCATTGATTTTAACATCCTTGCTCCGTACCTCCATCGATAAGAGCACAATTTGTAAATCTAAGTTTTTTTTAGTGCACACGGTCTTCACTGTATTTAATGGTTATTTGTCCCTTAATAATTAATCATTGGATGATCCGGAAGAATCTTATATGCAAAAAATGGTAAAAATTGCTCCCGAACCCGCAGGATGGAATGAAGGACCCCCAAGGAGGAAGGTCGTTCCGAGCATTGGGGGTCTGAAGAATGTGTGTGAAAGTCCAACGAATCAATTTAAGAAATGGACTAAGCTGCTTGAAGACAAAACGACACGATTGTTTAATGTAGTCTGATGCAAGTGTAGTATAAGAAGCGAGTTAAACGCGGAAGATATTCTGAAGAGGCGTGAAAAGTTGTGCTCGCTCTCATATGAATGCAATTGTTCCTTCGATGGTGAAAAGGCTGGGGACTTTGATGAAGATACCCAACCACATATGCACATGTTGATTAAGAATTGTAAGCTACACGAAGCCATTGAGTAAGTATTTTATTTTAATTATGTATCCTACTAATACCCGACAAGTATTTTCCTTAAGCTTGGAATCAATTAATTATCTTTTATTTGAAATTTCTAACATCCGTTATTGTTGGATTGTTGTATTTAGATAATTAAAATATTTTTATCTTTTGGATCTCTTCTAACATCCTATCTTCTAATACCAAGTCCTTTCATTCGAGCATACTTATTGTAATAATCATACCCTTCTTGTTCGGAAGAAAATGTAAGATTTACCATCTTTTGATACTCACTCATCGAGGAAGCAGTGTTGCAATCATGCTCGAACAAATCATCTATTGACCAATCTGCCGCTTTATCTCTTGTTCTATAGCTGCTTGCTTGGTCCATCAATCTTAAAATAAAATATGACAATGGTTAAATAAAAATCATGCATAGGTCAGTAATTTAAACCGGCATACAATGATCTAACTTACATTTTCACTGTAGATAAAATTTACTCGCTTCATTAATTTAATTTCTTTAAACAAAACTATAGATAGTACCCAAAAAATTACATGAAGATGAATTGCGCTGAAATTAAAATAAGCTAAGTAATCATGAGTAACAAGGATTACTTCGATAACTCATAGATAGATTTGAGAGCGAGCAAATGGCTTTGCGGCTGCAAAACTACCGATGGGCAAAGTATTCAGAGAGAAGGGATTCAGAGAGGTGATGGCAGGGGATGTGATGATGCTCAATATCGGTGATCTCTCAGATCATGACACGTGGCAGATGACGTGTCCCAGAACATGCAAGAAAAGGCCTGCAGCGGCCGACCAGATCACACCTATGCTCGTCCTACCGAGCAAACGCTAGCTCACCTACGAGTCCCCCTGCATAACCGGCCTCCTCGGCTTCACAGCTCGTCTCCGAGCTACCGCAGAACCAAGATATCTCGGCTCTCCCGCTCGTCCGTGAGCTCTCTCGCCGAGGTCATCTTCCTCGGTCTCATCGACCGACCAACAGCACTGCTTGCAGGCGTAACCGCCTTCCCGCGAAACTCGTCATGCGCGAGATTTCCGCCGGCCGCTTCCCACGTTCCACGCCATCACGATCCCCCATTAACGAGCCTGATGGGAGGTCCCGCTCATCACGCGGGCATGACGTCGGGAGCGTAATGGCCGGCGTGATTCTCGCGCCTACTGCACCTGCTACCACCACTACTTAAACCCCTCTTTCAGACGGTCAAACAAGCCATTTTTACTCCTCTAAGCCGTTACTCTGCTCGGATCTCTAGTCTAACTTGATCGTCGGAGGGTCCTCGGTGGTACAACCACCCCGGGACTTCCTTGCAGGTAACTCGGCAACCACAATCTCAACCCATTGAGATCCACACGCTTCAGGAGCAACAGCCTCCAGATCCAATCCCAGCCACCCATCGCAGCCATCAGCAGATCAACAGAAAGCAATATCCGAAGGAGATTCTACCCTCCATCAGTATGAGAGCGGGAAACATGGGATGAGAGAGGGGAGCTAAAATGTCATAAAAGCAAAAAGGTGAGTGTTTCAAACTGACTGTTCTTGGCCGTATAAACTACACCACAGAATATAACGGATTGATGCCAAAATAATTTAAAATTTCCACAGGTTCCCAAAAACAACGTACGCAGCAGTCCCAAGGTGACCGTTTTAACAAGGACAGGAGTCGGAACGGGTGAAAACACGATTTACGAGACCATGTGACCCTTTGTACATTACACGTCATTTGAGTGGCCACCGCATACTTGGGTTAACCGGTATAGCTGGTAGTGAAAAATCTTTATGCTTCTGAGTCACCGAAGTCGTTCCCAGGAATATTATCTGTTAATATTTTCAAATCATAAGGTTTTTTTTATACAATTATTTTTTTTTAAATCTGAAAAATTTAAATTTGGGCTGGCCTGTGTGGCTGTCCATTGGCCCTACACTTTGCAGGCCCAAACAGGGCTCGGACCGACCCCGTTGTTTGGCCTGGCCTGTTGGATATAGGTGCTCTGAAGGCAATTATTGTAATTGTACTTGAACTTATATGGATAGAACATTCCTGCTCAAGATAATAGCATGCTATCTGGTTTGTCTTTATTATTCATATGTATATATTTTACTTGCTATTACGTATCGATAATATATGTTGGTAAAAACCTTAGGATCTTTACTTGACTACCAGGATTATGATGGGAATCATACCAGTGGGGCCTGGATAGTCCATAAGCACATTCTTAAATGTTCCTAGTCATGGAAGTATCGAGATTGAGCATCTGTACTCCAGAGTAGACTAGTGTATACGTTGTTTCCTGACCTGGTTGGATGGCGATGGTTGGTCATACAGCCATTGGTGTTTGATACTGAAGATTGCATACAGGTGCTCATTTAAGAATGAGTACACTAAACGGACTCACCGAGAAATCCTAGATGGTATTATACCTATTGTCGGATAGCAGTTCTCTGATAACATGAGTACAGGGTAGTCTTTTGACCCGAGATCGTCATAATGTCTTGTGTGTGTTCCCACTGCACTTTGATTACTACCCAACCACGGCTTTAAAGAGCCGTGCATACATGTTTTAGTTACGTACAGTCTCGAAGCATATGGAGGCAGTGAGCAATCGATAGTTGATGTCGCGCTGTGCTTAATTGATTATAACTATAAGTCACTGGCCAGGACAGTTGAGATAAACTGATAAGTGTTATCAGTTGTATCTCAGATGGTTATGAGTTTGACATCAGCATGACTTATTGGGTTGTTGGGGGTTTGACAATATCCACCCCCATATCCGGTATACGACACTCTCTGACAAAGAGACCGAACTGTACAATGATTGTCATTGACAGGCTCTATTAGGTAGGATGGGCTTACTTGTCTTCCTTTCTATTGATCAATACTTGGGTAGCCGTTACGTACAGCTAGTACCGCTAACGTGCTTGTGGGTTAACCCGTGAGGGGATTGATTTGAAAGTGTTTCAAATTCAATCGGATATGATTCTAAGCTACTGCTAGCGTATTGTTGAGTCTTTAGAGGCATATACAGAGATTTTTCCCGCCCAGGCGAAACGATGTATTGTGCGTATGTTAATACGTGCGGGGTTTCGATTAAATACATGTATATGATACTGTAACAACTCTAAACTTTCTGTACAAAATTTTTGTAAAGTACAAAAATGAGTACCTTAGCCTGAGCACAACTTAAAATTAATTCTTGTTTAAAACCAGTAAGAAAGCACTTGTAGCTTATTGGTAAAGCCTTACACTGCTCTGACATAGCCCCTGTGTTCGAATCCCATCAGCCACATATTATTTTTAATGATTTTTCTTTTAAACTTTTGGAAACCCAAAAGTTTACACGTGCAATACACGTAAAAATGAAAAGTCACTAAAATCAAACATGTGGAAAATGATGTATGAACAGACCTAGACATGTGGCACTAATTCCAAGCCCCACCTCCATTTGATGGCCGGCGAGATCTCGCATTGGGCCGGCGACGGGTGGAACCGTCGGTGTTTCCCCCAAAATTTTTACCCTAACCTCTTGCCCCCCCCACTACTCCTCTTCTGATTGTTTTTCCTGCAAATTAACAGAGAATTAAAATCACCATTAAACTAATGTTCTAATGCGTTTTAATTCTCATTTTTAATTCCATAAACCCTAATTCTATCCTATAAATACCACCTCATATCTAGCCCTCTCCATTTTGAAATGTATCATCAAAACTCTCAAATATTTTCAAGTCAAATTAGTTTTATAAGTGGAGTTAGCCCAAGGTCATCTTCCGGCGATGACTCGGGACAAAACCGGTGACCCCACGACTCCACGAAGCTCTCAAACCTTTCCCATACCTTCCCTCTCTCTTTTCAAACTGTAAGTCCCTTCTCCTTTTCTCTTTTCTCTATTAAAAGAATTCTTTTCTCAAAACTCATCGGAAGCGGAGTTATTCCGACTTCCGATTCTAATTTTGTTAAAAACACAACTTTTCTTAATAACCAAATATCCATATTGTTATATCTTGTTTAGTAATATTAAAACAAACATTTAGAACAAGTTTCAATATTTCAAAATAAAATATTATACAACTTTTATTTCAATTTTACGGTTAAATACCATAAAGTTTACTCACGGCATTATTTCATCATATTTGCTCATATTACCTTTAGAAAACTCACGAGGTAGTGACATACCTCATCGCAACACTCATTATGACATAGCACGATGGCTTTTGGAACAATATTTTGTGTAATATATACAATTTTACAATCAAATGCCTTAAACTAATAAAATCGTATTCTTTAAAATTGTTTTAATTAAATTCCTTGCAATTAAGGCTCTACAACCCATTTTAGGGAACCCGATTTGGATGGTACGAGTTATTGCACATCCTTGGGACTAGTAGAGCGAGATGCAGACCTCCTCACGGAGCATCCGATCTCGATGGAATTTTTAATATAATTTTTAAGAAAACGTGATTTTCTATTTAATAAATGAATCCTATTTTTAATAATTATATATATATATATATATATTATCAAAACATCTATTTTATATTTTTAATAAATTCCATGTTTTCTAAACACAAGAATCACAAATTTCATGAATATACCATCAAGGAACCATACATGTCAATTTACACTAAAATATCATATACTATTCATTCTAGATTTATAATCATTAGAATACTTCACTTTTAAAAATTACATCCATGAAAACCCTAAATACGATAAATAAATGCTTGAGGTTTATTTTGAAAGTTTATCAAAACTATTTTTTCATAAAACCCCCTCGAGTTTATTAATTTATAGTAAGGACCCTAGTAAATATAGGTTTAAGCGGGACCAATTATCTTGAGCCTCAGGGAGTCGTAGAAATTGGGTGCTTGCCTATTTAAGGTAGAAAACTAAAACGGGGTTATCAATGGTAATTGGCTTGGAAAAATTCACAAATTCTGCCGTCCATGTACAGTAGTTACCGATAACTCCAAAACCTAATTCAGGAATCCAATTCTGTTTAAAGTGTCTGACTCAATTCGAGTCTCAGTCAAATCTGAAAATAATCTATACTTGAAAACAATTCAAATATAACTCCAATACATCATGAATCCATATATACTGGAACTTGAACATGAATACCACAATACCATCTATATCAACATGACTTAAACTGATCGAACTATGGATATACATTGACTTGATCATATGATTATCCATTTACATCCTTATCCGTTTACATGAACAATTGATATCATGGTTTCGGCAAGTCTTTCAGTTATAAACAATACAATAAACATTACGGGGTTTTAAAGGGGTAGACTGGTACGGAATATGTTAAAAGTGGCACAAGATGGTCATTAAAAGATATAACTAAACATTCATTTCCGTTGTTCCGTGGGATTTGACGGAGCCTTGTACTATGGGTTACCTTAATCCACGGGATAATTGGACTTCTCTTGTAAACACTAATATCTTCTGTACCAAGCTACAAACAACTACGTTAGTATAGCGAATATAATCTTTTATACTTTACATATTCTATTCTCTGTCTATTCTTCTCTACCTCTTGGGACTTACCGAGCTATTGTTCGCTGACGACATTCCTTTTCTATTCTTTCTTTGGAATGTTGTCAGGAGGACCTGACTCTCTGGAGATCGAGCCCAGCTCAGAAGACTTGAAGCAGTTCATCGAGGACCCGGAGCTCTAGTCACTTGTATATACCTTTATTTTCAGTTCATGCCATTGTTTAGGCATTGCTTTTCACATTCTATTTACTTTTCAGTTGTATTGTAAAGAATGTTTAATAAATAAAAAAGGTGATATTCATTTACATCTCATGTTTTTCTTGTGTACATTTATAATATATTGCTTATTTACGTTTAACGTGTTTACTTCTGAGTAAATACGCCGCGGGCCTCGTTACGTCTCCTGACCGTACATCGGGAAGCGGGGCATGACAGGTTTTGTTGGCGGCCCATGCAGGTCAGTTCTGCATGGAAACCTAAGCAATATAACACAAGAAATATAAGACTCAGCAACTAAACATTCTTTATATTTTATATTCCTTGAATCTATCATAACCCTATTTTTCTTTCAAGGTTATGGATTCTCCGAACAATATTAGCACTAACGTGAATGGAAACACCACACCACCACCTCTTCCACTTACACCTACCGTAGCAACTCCGATCAACGAGCAGACGGTACTGCTTGAGGAAATAAAGATCCACTTGGAGGGACAGCAGTAGCAGACAGCTATCCTAATGAACCGCCCAGAAGCTGAGACACCTGGAGTGAAACAATTCCGGGCACTGCATCCTAAGCAATTTTCGGATAAAAAGAGCCCTCTGGAAGCTGAAGAATGAGCTCAATCCATTGAGGACGATCAGGCAGCAGCACAAGTGCCAGACATTGCTTGGGTAAAGGTTGCGAAGCTGCAACTCACGGATAACGCCCGAGTATGGTGGAAGGCGAAAGAAAGCCGTCTTACCCAGCCGATCGAATATAAGACTTTTTGTGACATGTTCGACGCGAAGTATTTTCTCGAGACTGTCCGATTTGATATGGAGCAGCATTTCATCCACCTACAACAAGGCTCTATGTGGAGCAAATATATGGATGAGTATGATGCTGAGTTTACTATGTTGAGCAGGTTCGCGACACATCTCATATCGACTGTTGAGATCAGGGCCAGAAGATTTCAGCAGGGGTTGGACCAGGAGATCCAAGCTGCATTATCTACAGGGGATTTCCTAACCCACGACTTAGCTTTGAAAGCTGCCCGAAGATATGAGGCAGTGGTGAAGAAGAAGGGCAGATCTCAATCTATCGGTGTGAAGCGCCCTGCCACCCAGATGGCAGGAGGAGACCCTTCCATACAAACTTTTGCACCCAGGAGACCGGAAGTAACATTTAACCGGCCAAGTCTAGACTTTTGCTATTACTGCAAGAGGGATGGACACCTGTTGAAGGACCGCAGGCGTGCAAAAGGCCTGTGCTTAGTTTGCGGCGCATCCACTCATGGTATTGGAACATATCCTCATAGACGCAACCCGGTTCCAACACACATCAACTATCCGCATCGGCCAACTATTCAAGCACCTTCACCTCGTCTTGCTCTCCCAGCTCCACCTCCACGTGGACCTCCTGCACAGCCTCCACGCCAATTCCATCAGGCACAAAGGAACATGTCTCGAGGGCAGAGGAACATGCCCCAAGGACAGAGGAATGTGCCTCCAGCTAGGAGGAACATACCATGCGTCAAGCTTACACATTAGCAGCCGTAGAAGCCGAGGCTATAGACCAAGGTAACACTGGTAATTCCCTTCAATCTTTTCAAACCCTTGTATCATCTCGTTACTTTTCATGCACTACCAGTATTTCTTTCACCACCACTATCACCAAATTTTTTTTGAATCTGTTACAACTTCCTTCTATAAATTTCGAGGACGAAATTTATATAAGGAGGGTAGAATGTAACAACCATAAACTTTCTGTACAAATTTTTTGTAAAGTACAGAAAGGAGTACTTTAGCCTGAGCACAACTTAAAAGTAATTCTTGTTTAAGAACAACAAGAAAGCATTTGTAGCTCATTGGTAAAGCCTTACACTGCTGTGACATAGCTATTATGTTCGAATCCCATCAGCCACATATTATTTTTAATGATTTTTCTTTTAAACTTTTTGGAAGCCCAAAAGTTTACACGTGCAATACACGTAAAAATGAAAAGTCACTAAAATCAAACATATGGAAAATGATGTATGAATAGACCTAGACACGTGGCACCAATCTCAAGCCCCACCTCCACTTGATGGCCGGCGAGATCTCGCATTGGGCCGGCGCCGCCGGGTGGAACCGTCGGTATTGCCCCCAAAATTTTTACCCTAACCTCTTGGCCTCCCCCCACTACTCCTCTTCTGTTTGTTTTTCCTGCAAGTTAACAGAGAATTAAAATCACCATTAAACCAATGTTTTAATACATTTTAATTCTCATTTTTAATTCCCTAAACCCTAATTCTATCCTATAAATACCACCCCATACCTAACCTTCTCCATTCTGAAATCTACCATCAAAACTCTCAAATTTTCCAAGTCAAATTAGTTGTACAAGTGGAGTTAGCCCAAGGTCATCTTTCGACGACGACTCGGGACAAAACCGGCGACCCTGTGACTCCACGAAGCTCTCAAACCTTTCTGATACCTCCCCTTTATTTTTTCAAACTGTAAGTCCCTTCTCCTCTCCTCTCTTCCCTATTAAAAGAATTCTCTTCTCAAAACCCATTGGAAGGGGAGTTATTCCGACTTCCGATTTTAATTTTTTTAAAAACACAACTTTTCTTAAAAACCAAACATCTATATTGTTACATCTTGTTTAGTAATCTTAAAACAAACATTTAGAACAAGTTTTAATTCAAAATACAATGTTATACAACTTTTATTTCAATTTTACGGTTAAATACCACAAAGTTTACTTACGGCATCATTTCATCATATTTGCTCATATTACCTTTAGAAAACTCACGAGGTAATGAGCTACCTCATCACAACACTCATCATGATATAGCACGATGGATTTTGGAACAATATTTTATGGAATAAATACAATTTTACAATAAAATACCTTACACTTATAAAACTGTATTCTTTAAGATTGTTTTAATTAAATTCCTTGCAATTAAGCCTCTACAACCCATTTTGGAAAACCCGATTTGGATGGTGCGGGTTATCGCACATCCTTAGGACTAGTAGAGCGAGATGCAGACCTCCACACGGAGCATCCGATCTTGATGGAATTTTTAATACAATTTTTAAGAAAACGTGATTTCCGATTTAATAAATAAATCCTATTTTTAATAATTATATATATATATATATTATCAAAACATCTATTTTATATTTTTAATAAATTCCATGTTTTCTAAATACAAGAATCACAAATTTCATGAATATACCATCAAGGAACCATACAGGTCAATTTACACTAAAATACCATGTACTATTCAATCTAGGTTTATAATCATTAGAATACTTCACTTTTAAAAATTACATCCATGAAAACCCTAAATACGATAAATAAATTCTTGAGGTTTATTTTGAAAGTTTATCAAAACTATTTCATAAAACCCACTCAAGTTTATTAATTTACAATAAGGACCCTAGTAAATATAGGTTTAAGCGGAACCAATTCTCTTGAGCCTCAGAGAGCCGGAGAAAATAGGTGCTTGCCTATTTAAGGTAGAAAACTAAAACGGGGTTATCAATGGTAATTGGCTTGGAAAAATTCACAAATCCTGCCGTCCATGTGTAGCAGTTACCAATAACTCCAAAACCTAATTCAGGAATCCAATTCTGTTTAAAGTGTCTGACTCAATCTGATTCTCAGTCAAATCTGAAAACAATCTATACTTGAAAACAATTCAAATATAACTCCAATACATTATGAATCCATATATACTGGAATTTGAACATGAATACCACAATACCATCTATATCAACATGACTTGAACTGACTGAACCATGGATATACATTGACTTGATCATATGATTATCCGTTTACATTTTTATCCGTTTACATGAACAATTGATATCATGGTTTCGGCAAGTTTTTCAGCTATAAACAATACAATAAACATTACGGGGTTTTAAAGGGGTAGACTGGTACAGAATGTGTTAAAAGTGGCACGAGATGTGCTGGGTTTGCTTAGCACCCCGACACGGTTTCAGCAAGTATCAAGTATGCTATTTAAAAAAATCTAAGGTGCCGAGCGAGCCCGACCAAGGATCTAACTAGAGAATTAAGGTTTAACCAAGTAAACAACTTTACTCTAAATGAACAAGGAATACAACCTTTGTAGACCGGTCCTTCGCTTCTAAAGCTCCGTGTAGTAGTCCATTTGCTCCAAGTAGTGGTGTCCCAGACTCTCCTTAGGCTCCACTAGGCGAAAAGAACGAGCTTGCTCAAAGATCTTCGAGGCCGAAGATGATCTACGTCGAAGAATCTCTAACTCAAGCTATCTCTTCACTAATTGATGAATTAGTGAAGTAAACAATCTATACTAAATGGCTAGTTTGGTATAGATTGATGAAGTAGGAATTTTGCTCACTTTAGAATTTTTTTTCTTTTTTTCTTTTTCTTCTCACTTGAAAGCTAGAGAGCAAGGAAGGAGATGAAGAAGAAACTCAAGTGATCAAGTGTGAACCATGGATGAGAAAATATCTCATATAAAATCATGTAGAGACTTAACCAAGGCTAAAGATAATGGTTAGGTTAATAAATATCTAGAGTAAAACAAAATTAGTGGACCAAGTCAATGTTTCCACAGGCTTCTACAAGCATCTTAAACAAAGCCATTTTCCATCTAATTTTGTTTATTCCCTAAATAAATAATCACCCTAATTATCTTAAGTATGGTTTGAGTCTCATACACCCATGTGCAATGTATCATTAAGTATGACACAAATCAATACATTAACATATATCACATATATATTAAATGTATAAGTAGAAAAGAAATTCTTAAGTGGGCTAATATTAGTTAATATATATTAATATATCAAATATATAATTATATATTAAATTATTAAATCAACACTTGATTTAATAATCCGGCTATATCACATACAACCGACTAATATCATATATCGCGATATTAGAATACGGTATCACATACACATATTAATCTCGGTTCCGCACATATCACATATGTGCCTTACTTCATTTCGCTTGAGCCAGAAAACCTCTGTGTAGGACTCTAAAGATCCGTCAATACACCGACAGTAGGTAATGATCATATCAGTTACTCACAAGTCATCAGCGGTACTAGCTGGACGTAACGGCTACCCGGGTATTGAGAGATCAGAAGATTAACAAGCAAGCTTGTTCATACTCCCGTGAATCCAATAAGTAACACTACCGTACAGTCCGGTCTCTTCGTCTGATATGTCGTATATCGAGTCTGGGGGTGGTAAACGTCAGACCCCAATAACTTGATAAGTCATGCCGATGCGAGGCTCATAACGGGTCGAGAAACTACTGATAACACTTACCAGTAAATCTCAGTTTCTGCCCTGGCCAGGGACTTCCTGTTATGGCCAATTGAGCACAGCGCAACATCAACCCCCAATACCGGGAGAGACGAAACCCTTCCTATCACGCATTGCCTCCATGTGACTCGGGACTGTACCCAAAAACCATCGTTTTGCACGCTTTCTTGAATGTGGTAAGGTGGAAATCAAAGCACGGTGGGAATCACACAAGACTCTATGACGATCTCGGCTCTACAGACTAACCTGTACCAGTGTCACCAGAGAACTGCTATCTGACATTAGGTATAATACCATCTAGGAGTTCTCGGCGATTCATGTTCAGTGTACCCAGTCTCCACTGAGCACATGTATACAATCTTTGATGTCAAACACCAATGGATGTGGGATCATCCATCGCCCATCAAATGGGTCAAAAAACATATACGCTAGTCTACTCTGGAATATCGATGCCCCGTATTGATACACCCACGACTAGGAACAATTATTGGATGGACTTGTGGACTACCCTGTCCCCACTAGTATGATCTACATCATAATCCTGTTAGTCTAGTATACATCCTAAGGACTTTACCAACATGTGAGAGCAAGACAGTATCACAATACTAGTCTACATGTTAAGATAAAGAGCAACCAGATAGTATACTATCATGTCGAGCAAGAAAGTCCTCCCTATATATGTCCAAGCATCCATTATAATATACAATCATGTACAATAATGGCCTCTAGGGTATACATACAACTAACAATCTACCACTTGCACTAAGGCCAGTTGTTGTAGTATTTCATACCCAACATCCCAAAATTTCTCAAATTGTATCTGAGGTTTGGCCTAGGTGAGTGGATCCACCGTGTTATTCTTCGTCTCAACACTCCTGACCTCGATCTCCCGGAGATCAACCATCTCCCTGATCAGGTGATACTGCATAAGAATATCTCTGGATCACTGATGGGACCGGGGTTCCTAGGCCAAAGCCACAGTTCCATTGTCATCACAATGGTAGGAACCTCACCAAGTTCATCTCATGAACATCTTGATCTAGACAGCCTCTTTGGTAGCATCGTTGGTAACTATGTATTCAGCCTTCATCATCGAGTTTGCTATGGTATCTAGCTTGGAACTCTTCCAACATACCGTCCCTCCACTGAGGGTAAAGGCAAAATCCGAGACTATCTTACAGTCGACCTTATCACTCTGGAAGCTCGAATCGGTAAAGGACTCCATCTGGAATTCACCGTTACCATACACCAAGAACATTTCTTTAGTCCTTTTCAAGTACTTAAGAATGTTCTTCACAGCTGTCCAGTGCTTCTCCCCAGGATGTAAGAGGCATCACCCAAATCCTTCATGGAGAAACATAGTGATAAGAAGAGAATGACCGAGTGTAGCATAGGAACATCATTTCTTATCAAGAGCTTGTCATCCACGTACAATACGAGGAAGACAACCTTACTCTCTCCAACCTTCTTGTATATATAAGGTTCATCTATCTTTTTGATGAAGTCAAACTCTTTGACTGTCACATAAAAATAGATGTTCCAACTCCGCGATGCCTGCTTTAATTCGTAGATTAATGGAAGCAGCTTGCACGCCTTTCTGCTGCTCCTACTGTCTACGAAGCCCTATGGCAGTGTCATGTATACGCTCTCTTCTAAATCACTATTTAGAAAAGCGGACTTGACATCCAACTGCCAGATTTCGTAGTTATGGCATGCAGCGATGGCAAGTAGGATCTGGATAGACTTAAGCATAGCCATTGGAGAAAAGGTTTCATCATAATCCACACCTGGTTATTGACAAAAACCTTTTGCTACAAGTCTAGCTTTGAAAGTCTCAACTTTTCCATCTATACCAAGAATCTTCTCAAGATCCACTTGCTTCCAATGGGTTTTACCCCTTCAGGAGCAACTTCCAAAGTACACACTTTGTTGGTGTACATGGATTCCATCTCAGATCGCATAGCATCCAGCCATTTCACAGAGTCCCTACTTGTGATGGCCTGCTCGAAACTAGAAAATAAAAGAGCTGAAATTTTGAAATAAAGGTATAATGAAATCGAGTTTTCTTAATTGCATAGAAAAAGAACATGAAAAATTCAAGTGGAATTTATTAGTTTGAAAACATGTTTCGTCTTTTAAAAATTTGGGCAGCACCTCCTTTGTAAATTTTGATCCAAAACCACACATACAACATAATGATAAAAGCATCCCCAAGCGGGAGCTACCTCTTCGCCAATCGGCGGATCCACAACCACGCCGCAAGATAGTATATATGTATACGACGCCCAACGGCGAAGATCAACACAAGAATAGTAAATAAAGCAAGACATCAACCCCAAAAGCGAACATAACCCATCGCTCAAGTCTCGCAACTACAAGTTTTGCTAAATCTTATTACTTATACAAATACTAGTTTGATTGATGGAGTTGACTAGATACAACAGGAAATATAAATACAAGAGGGGTACGATCCAACATGTACCACCTACCAAAGCAAAACACCCGAATGCAGCTATGTGCCAGCGATGCCGCTACTGATCCATGCGGTCAACCTGTAAGAACTGTGGCACAACGGGGGTGAGTTGCCAACTCGTGAGTAGAAAACATCATCAGGTAGAAATCGAATAAAATAACGATTTCCTAGGTCAACTATATCATAAAGGTAATACTATGATATCTAGGGTGACCGTATCTGCATATGTGCCAATAATATACTCAAAGCCTATATGCACGTGGATATCATCCAACCATATAATCAATGCCTGCATGCATGTGAATCTCTTCCACATGTCAACCGATGACACAACAACATCATGCATGTAAATATCATAAAAGCATATGTATGGAAGTATGAGGATATAAATCAACGTGTGTCCCTTGCGACACATAAAAATCATGGAACTTGAGTGTCCAGCATCGACACTCGAAATATCATGAAACCCGTGTCCAGCATCGACACGTAAATCCTCATATCTCGGGCTCCGTCAGTCCGGATCGGCCCTCGGGCTCCGTCTGCGGGATCGGCGTGCAGGCTCCGGCAGAACGGGTCGGCCCCTATCCATCTCTCGACTCCGGTCGGTATCCTCCGGATAACCGCCAGGTCCAACCAATCACCGGAAGGTAGTAGTCCCTCTGCCAGGCTCATCGTCTACTGCACAACATACCTTTCTTGCCCCGGGGTACCATACCGGGTCCATCATGAACCCGCAAACGGATCATCCAACTCCTCGAATCGAGTTTCACATACCACATGTCTCAGAACCGAGAAAACGCCAGGTGGACGCACTGAAATATCATATCAAGTGGAACCGGGTTTTTAAAATAATACATACTTTCTTTTGAAATAACCACGGTTCTCAAATCAAGAAATCTCATGAAAACAGCATATCTCAATGCGTAAAATCAATAAGCATGATGTATGCGACATATAACAGAAATGTAAGCATATCCGTATATCATGCAACATGGAACAATAATATGCACACATCAAGGGAAAACCGCCCTTTCAAATGAATCCAGTTTTAAAATATATCCTGCGGTTCCCAATTCCTCCAAAGTAAAATGCAACATCGTATAAAGGTGTATATGTAACCATAGCAAGTAAATTATGCAAGGAGTCATATGATGATGCAGCAGTTCTACTGTGTAGTGACATAAAAATTATCGATGATGAAGTGTGTGAGCCGGCTAATCTGTGTAAGTGTAATATACGCATCATCGATAATGGTGTAGGTGTACTAGCACAGGTATATGTAATGCAATGAGAATGACATGAACGTGGCATTAAGTAAATCGTCAGCTAAATGCTATAAGGTATATGTATCTAACACGACCGAGTCGGTGAATCTATCAATCGGCATCTAGACTCACAACATCACGTACGGTATAATCCGTCGTACGGCGTCCTCTAGTCAAGGGTATGGATCAATCGTCAAGTCAAACTCATCACGTACGGAAAATCATCGTACGGCGGCATCAAACTATTAGGGATCCTATCAACTTTTATGACAATGAGGGTACGGACCTAACGTCTCGCACGGCACATCACTCATGATTCACAACATCAGATATATCTATATACCTATATCCCAGGTCACATCCATAACAATCTCATATCAGGAGACCGGCAAAGGTATCAATCCTCTCATAACGACTCGCATCCATATACCGACATATCAATCAAGTCATCATATTACATCGTATATTCCTTTCATCACATTAAGTCATCTTTATATATACATTCTACCTTTACTATAAGCCTACGTATCTAGTCTAACATCCACACACGAACCATACGATCAGTTTTTAAAAGATGCGATTCGTAGTTTTGAAAGTAGGGGATACGGTGTTTTTAAGAAAAAGATATCGTTTGAAAATCCGTAACGTCCCTCAAGGTATTTGTTTAAGAGATGCATATGATTCTTCAGTTTGGAAATAGGTATGGTTCGGATGATACATTAACGTCGGCTATCTAGTCTTATAATATCCAATACGGCAATATCATCGAACATCATCCTCAAATATTGTCATCACGTATTAATCATATCATATCACTTCTAACTATCCTTTTAGCCATATCCCTAGTTTCCTAATCTAGGTTTCTACGAATGTATCCTATACATCGGTTTCCATTTATAATTTGCGGGGGTGCTATACGCCATCCACCCGACTTTCCCCGTAGATATAGATCTACTCACCTTTATCCTTGCTTTCCGAAATCGATGACGCCATGCTCCGTCTCCTCGGAATCCAAGCGAAGGTACCTGCAATATCAACACAATCACAATCGCTATTAAAATCGAATCCGGAAACCAATACGGCACACGGTGCGCTCATAGGTTAAAACTGTTGGAGATAGTGCCCTCAGAGTCAATTATTGGATCACAGGCACGTGATTGCAATGATTGAGGGAGGACCTATCTCGGTAGGACAGTCTTACTCAAGATGATAGTATGCTATCTGGTTTATCTTTATCATCGTGTACTGCTTTAGGTGACCTGAT
Source organism: Agapanthus africanus (assembly GCA_030015575.1). Taxonomy (NCBI): domain Eukaryota; kingdom Viridiplantae; phylum Streptophyta; class Magnoliopsida; order Asparagales; family Amaryllidaceae; genus Agapanthus; species Agapanthus africanus. The sequence continues at coordinate 150,488,957 of CM057346.1, forward strand.
AGGTCGCTATTACACGTTGATAGAGCCCCTAGGATTCTTGCTTGACTGCCAGCAGTATGAGGGCGATCATATACGTGGGAGCTGGTAGTCTATAAGCACATCCTTAAAAGGTCCCTAGTCGTGGGAGTTTCGAGACAGGGCATCGATACTCCAGAGTAGACTAGTGTATACAGTCGAGACCCCGACGAGAGACGGTGGCCGGTCTCACAAGCCACTGGTGTCAAATGGTTCACCTAAGATGTATACAGGTGCTCATTGGGTTATGAGTACACCGGACAGGACTCGCCGGGAACATACTAGTTGGTCTTATACCTGACGTCAGATAGCAGTTCCCAGGTGACATGTGTACAGGTTAGTTCATCGACCCGAGGATCGTCATTTGTCTCGTGTGAGTTCCCACTTTACTTTGATTACTACCCTACCACGCTCAAAGGAGACGTGCAAACAGGTTTTAGTTGGGTACAGTCCCGAGCCACATGGAGGCAGTGAGTGGATCTTCAGGGGTTCGTCTCTCCCGGTATTGGGGGTGAGGTCGCGTTGTGTCTAGGAGAGCCATTACACAAAGTCCTTGGCCAAGGCAGGAGATTTACTGGTAGGTATTCCAGTAGTATCTCAGGGTGTTCTGGGCTACACTCCGACACGACTTGTACCGCTTTTGGGGGTCTGACTTTTACCAACCCCTTAGGCCCGCCATGCGATGCTCATAGACGAACGGACCGGACTGTACGGATATTGTCACTGACAGGCTCAGTAGGGTGTCAGGATGAGTTCGCTCATCGACGTCCCTTTTAGTCAATAGCTGGTAGCCCGTCACGTATGGCTAATACCTCTGACGTGCTAGTGGTTAAATCCACAGCCATAGTATTGACGAGTCTTTAGAGTCCCCCACATTCAGTTGCTCAAGTTTTCGGGCGAAACGCTGTAGAGGCCGTATGGAGATATGGCAGGGTTCGATCAGATACGTGCGGTATTGCACGGATCAGGATCGGACGGATAATACTAGCGGGTTTTGGTTTAAGCCGGATCCTAGTATTGTACAGTGTAGATTTTGTCTCATTGCATTTGTATTTCTGTCGGAATACAAATGCGGGTATGTATATACAGTGGCGGGGTTTTCCTGTAATTTATTACGGGATCAGTTTTTTGGAGTTGCCAGTTTGTTTTCCGCTTCAGCCATATTTCTTTGTATCTTTCATTTGGCTGAAGATTGGTGGAGGAGGGCTTATTTGCATTTGTGCAAATAAGCATTTTGGAGGATTGTCTTTGCACATTGTTTGTATCATGATGGTTCTTACTTCCTTGACTTTCTTGCTTCATGATTATGCTTCATGATTGCTTGACTTTTTGACTTGATGATGGGAGATGGTTGTGGAGTGTGGTTTTGGTTTTGTGATCATTTTCTTTTCATGATATCATTTTGACCTCTCTCTTGCATTATGGGCACACTCTCATATTTTGATCAATACACACTCCATTCTCACCCTTCACCTTGTGATGGCTGGCCTTGCTCTAGAGGGGGCTGTCCCATATTTTTGGTGTGGGATTTTTGCACTTTTGGCTTTGTAAAATCCCACAAGTTCCATCTCCATAAGCTCACTTCATTTCCTCTACCATATGGCAACTCCCTCAACCCCGAGAGACACATATAGCACTATACTATTCTACAGCAAATCTTGGGCACGTCGACTCACCAACTTCGTGCCCGAGTTGCCTCGGACCAGAGGTGGGAGCCCGTAAAAGAAGCCGGCGATGTGGTGCCCTTCCGGCGAGGAGGCGACGACCGGAGTTTCCGCGGGGAGATCGGGATGACGACGAGAAGACCGGAGGACACGGATCACTCGGTATATCTCTCTACCCGTTCTTTAGATAGCTAGGACTAGTTTAATGGCCCAATCCGGGTTTATAGTGCGCGGTGGTGCCGGTTTGAAAAGTTTAAAGAAAAGCATCGCTTCCGCATTCCGGCGTCGGATTGACGGCCGGGGCGCCGCCGTGCACTTACAAAAACCTATAGCCTACGCATGCAAAAACAACCAAACGACTCTCGTCGTTGACGTACAAACGCCACACGATGAATTCAAATCAAATACAAAATACCAAGTTTTCAGAATCGGAAAACATAAATTCAGCAACATGAGAAATCCATCCCAGATTTTCCATCAGGCAAAATTAGCCAATTTTGCATATGGGGCTGCTCTAGATATAGGATAACAATGCCCCAGACCAAAAATCACAAGGTTTCACTCCGACTTGGCCGCAAATTGCGGCCTATTGCAATAAATCTGCGGCCAGATGAATGAATCAGGGGCTCGGGCTTCAAGGGTTGCTTCTATGTTGCCTGCTCATCTCACTGTCATGGGAACTTAATTTATAGTGGTCTCGGGTCATCCCAGATTTCTAAATACCATCACTAAATCCACTTAAACCCGATATCGGCAAATCTAAAGTTCGTATCTTGGTTTCTAATCCGGGTCTTGGCCAGTAAAAATAGCATTAAAGGTCTGGTAAACAGCCACTAACATCACCAATCAACACAAGCACTCAAACCCTTCTCTTGAATTTTCTAAACATCAGATACCCTAACCAATCACATTCTAAACTAATCTAGAATACAAGAAAACTCAAACTAAACTAAATGGAAGAAGCTATACCTCATTTGGGTAACTCAAGAAAAACCCTAGCTTCCCAAAGTCATCAAAATCCAACTTTGCTTGGTCCATTATGTAGAGGATGAAGAGGGGATCAACTTTTGTGAAGGGGGTATATGTTTTTTATGAAGATTTGGAGATGGATCTAGAGGGTGAAGGTGGAGGGAAGTGAGGTTGAAGCAGATGAAGAAATAATGGGAGAGGAATGAATGTGGCTGCCCCCTCTCTCTCCCCTTCTCTTATTCTCACCCTCACTCTCACTTAAGCTATGCCCTTCTCTCTCTCTCTCTTTCTCCAATAATTCCTTTTTTCTTTCCTTCTCTTTTCTTCTCACAATAATAAAACCAATATCACAAATGAAAATGAAACAACATGTAACATGTCATGGTGCACTAGCCATGAAAAACTGTAGAAACACGGATTTGGCTTAATCGCGATTAGCAGTGCCCTAATCGGGTTTAATTTTAAACTTGCATATAATTAATTATAAAAATGCCAAATCAAATAAATATATTTTTAAATGAATAAATCATTTTAATCTCTAATTATTTCACAATTATTGGTATATATTTATACCCTTTTTCGAAAACCCCAATTTCACAAATCGGGCAGTTTTCGGGAAATATATTATTTTAATATTAAATTCTAAAAATAATATTTTATATTTTCTGAAATGTTACAATTTTCCCCCCTAAATAAATTCGGTCCCCGAATTTAAATTTAAACCCCCAAATTCTAAAACATTTCAATAATCAACTTAAATCGACGGGGCTCCCAAGTCACGGAAGATACAGAAATACTGCAGCGCATCGCGTGCGCCTGAAAACGAGTACAAAACTCAAAATCGAACTCCGTCAAGCGTATCGTCGGATTTGCACGTATATCATCGGAGTTAAAATGGAGATACAGATCTCGAAATCCACTATTGAAATCCAATATGCACTAGTCAAATACTATAATAAGTGTATAGTACGCATCTTTGGAAAAACCTTCAAAAACTGAATAGAACATATGCAAAAATCATTTCTGAATCGCCGTGTGATGCGTAACTCATGGCACAAGTGACCGGTTCTCATTTGTAAAGTAATAAACATATGTTCATATAGGTTTTGCTAAAATATACGTTCCGCCCCTTAAATAAATATCCCAAAAGGTTTTCCTTTGTAAACGTTCGTGTCGCTCACGGACACGTAGGAAATAGCGAGACTATAGCTCCTTTTCGAAACCTCTTGTTAAACTTTTAATGCATGCAAAGTACTCAGGTATTGTCCTCAGATTAGTCATGTTCGACTACTATATAATATAGCACCCATCATGAAAACAAAGTGCTCAAGAGCAAAATTAGCCCCAAAAGGCGTATTCAACAATCACGTGCGTTTGGTGCGCACGGAAATCAAACCCAAATACAACTGCCACGAATGTGCACAAAAACAAAACTAAGTGCAACGGGTGTGCACAAAAGTATCTGTCCAGTGCAACGGGTGTGCACGACAACAATATCAAGTGCATCTAGAGTGCACGAAAGTCTCAACTCAGTGCAACTAACCTGCACAATGAAAATCCCAATCGAGTGCATCCAGTGTGCACAAAATCACGTCTCATATCATGCGACCAACATGCGCGAAAATCCAAATCAAGTGCATCCGTCAAGCACGAATGAAATCGAAATCAAGTGCATCCCACATGCACGAATAAAATCTAAGTCAAGTGCATCCAACATGCACGAATAAAATCGCATCCAATGCACACGAAATCCGATACCAAACGCCTAATATGCGCAAAAATCCAACCCAAGCGCGTTAAGTCCGTAAAATGTCCAGTGCGGTAAAGCGCACGAAAACGAACGTCAAGTGAAAATGTGCAAAAAAAAAAACATAAATCCGGTAACACAAATGCTCAAACACATAAATCGGGTGCAACCAAGATACGGAGTATAAATCCGGTGCAACAAATGCACGAAATACGAATCTGGTGCAACAAATGCACGAAATAACAATATAGTGCAACAAATGCACGAAATACGAATCTGGTGCAACAAATGCACGAAATACGAATCTGGTGAAACAATGCACGAAATACGAATCTGGTACAACAAATGCACGAAATAACAATCTAGTGCAACAATGCACGAAATACGAATCTGGTGCAACAAATGCACGAAATAACAATCTAGTGAAACAAATGCATGAAATACAAATCTGGTGCAACAAATGCATGAAATACAAATCTGGTGCAACAAATGCACGAAATACAAATCCAGTGCACGAAATGCATCAATAACTCAAATGCGTATAAAAACAACACCGAGTGTACCAAGGTGTATAAAGTCCAAAAACGTGTGCAACTATGTGCACAAAGTCCATATCAATGCACCGCAAGCACATGTTGCTATACCGAGTGCAAAAATCAAATCGAGTGCGTACCACATGCACAAAATCAATTCAACCATATGAAATCCACGAATCATAAACATATGCAGCCAAGGCACAAAATCAATATCAAGTGCAATAACTATGCACAAAATGTAAATACCCAGTAGGTGCAGCTATGGTGCACGAAAAAAATATCATAAAACTCAATCATCAAAACTCAAATCCAAGCGATATAAGCGTGATACTCAGATCACAACGCAAATCGCAACAAATGATATTAAGGTACACCTCCTACAATGTCGAAAAATGTCGGTGCGCCCAAAACTGGAAGAGCAAGAACACCCGCTTGCCTCCTGCTCACGGTCTGGCATCTTCTGTCTCTGGGTCATCTTTTCTCTGTGGATTACCAATCTCGCAGTCCATCGGCTCATCGGCCCGGTCCGGTGTACTAACAGAAACTATTCCTTTCTGACACTCCTCTGGTCATCTCTCGGCTAATTAGCATGACCACTCGTAAAGCAGCACGTCACTGGCGTCGGCCTCTGGCCCTCTGAATACACGTGACACAACTGATCCTCGGTGCAAATCTTCTCGCAGCAGTGTCCTGGAAAGAACCTTCTCAGGGTCTCTTTCGATCTCGTCTATGCCGAACTATACGGAGGCTCGTACTCTTGCATAATCTTTTCTCGTCTTCTGGACATCTGCGTTCTCACCACATCATTTTCTTGGGAACTGGCTGTATCCTAACGCCTCTATATACACATCAGATCTCTAATCTCGACGGGGAGTAACAACAGCTCGTTAACATCTCGCACGAACCTCTGGTTCCACTCGTCTGTATCATCGTCCACTTTGACGTCACGTCATGCTCTCTGCGTACTGCAGTAGTTCTCGGCTACCGTCAATCCAGAGTCTCTCACACGGACTCGAAATCACGAACTTGGTATCTTCATCACTCTGTAGAAGATATCTAGCCGAACACGTCCTCGGGAACTCGTCCCAACCATCGGAGGAATACTCAATACTCGTCCGTTCTCGATCAACTCAAAATGCATCTGGGTGAGGTCCTCTATCCGAACATGGTCAGCTTGCTGATCTCTTATCACATGATATCCGGATGACGTCAAACTTTTCGATCGATTCATTAAAGTCCCATAATTCTCCGAAAGCTCAACACCTGAGCACAGTTTAATAATATCTAGCACATGCCACAGTACCTATGGACCAGCCGTAGAAGGGCAAACTCAAGCCTCACTGATGGCACCGCTAAACTGTCGCAAACCCTAAGGTTCAAAAGCGGTTCCTTGGTCATCATGTCTAGTTAGGGTTTCATTCTTCTAGAGGGTCCACAGAATTACTTGCATGTTCCTCCGAATACTTTAAACTTGGAAAAAATGGGTTTTCTGACATTCGTTCGAACTCTTTAACTTCGCCTAGAAGACATGCGAATACCCTTCGTCCGCATGCTAAAAAATGCCTCGATCCTCCGGGAAAGACGATACATCAACGGTCATCTCTGGATCGGTCTACTCTAGATCTGAGTAAGACTCTCCATACTGGAAATCTTCAACTCAACTGGGCCTGCGTCGGCACATCAATCTGACGAATCACCTTCGTCTCTCAACTCGGAATAGACTAGCTATCACCTGTTGCATCTCTGCCTGGAAGCTTCAGCGATCTCAGCTCGTAAGGTCTGGATGCGACATCCTATCAATCTTAGCAATAGCTGGGTCATCTGTCTGCACGGTAGACGACATCATAAACTCTGAGGTAGGCTGTACATCAACAGTCCTCTCGCAACAGGTAGACTCTATCAATGGCCCGATCATCCGATGCAAAACCAAACACTTGCCTCAACAAGAGGTCACAACACAACACTACATCGAGGCGTTCCCATGTCACCTGAAAACACAATGGTTAGTCCTCGTCCACGACGAGCTCGCCCTGACCGCATCACTATCAGCAGCTCAATCTGCGCTCAAACCATGGTGACAGGAAGCTCAAGCGTGTATCGATGAAAACAGATCAAGGGCTTGAAAGGAAACGACAGATCCAGAATGGATACATGATCATAAGAAGGAACAACATCAATAAGAGTATGATCATGGAAACAAATAGAATCAAGGATCTCAAATGGATGTATGATCAAGAGAACAAAGAGAATCACAGATCTCAAAATATGTACATCCTAAGGTTCCTTAAGTGGAGTATCGTATCGTAAATATGCCGCGGAACATACATACGGTACGCCACTCTACTCAAGCTACTTGCTCCATCAATCAGGGTCAGTCTATGAAACGAAAGTTCGGGTCTAATACCCCCCCGTTCAAGTCTAAGTTCTATAAGGTCAAGCCTAGATTACAAAATATATATGCCCCAGAATCCACATAGTCAAACCTGGATTCGAACCAAGGTTAAACCTAGCGCTCTGATACCAACTTTGTCACGACCCGAAATTTAGCTCGTGGACGGCACTTAAATCACGCGACGTCTAAAGGCGTAACGTAACTCAAGTAAGCCGAAACCCAGAAATCTAAATCTTTTTAAGAAAATAAAAGAGGTAAAGTTTTGAAATAAAGGTATAATGAAATCAAGTTTTCTTAATTGCATAGAAAAAGAACATGAAAAATGCAAGTGGAATTTATTAGTTTGAAAACATGTTTCGTCTTTTAAAAATTTGGGCAGCACCTCCTTTGTAAATTTTGATCCAAAACCACACATACAACATAATGATAAAGGCATCCCCAAGCGGGAGCTAGCTCTTCACCAATCGGCGGATCCACAACCACGCAAGATAGTATATATGTATACGACACCCAACGATGAAGATCAATACAAGAATAGTAAATAAAGCAAGATATCAACCCCAAAAGTGAACATAAACCATCGCTCAAGTCTCACAACTACAAGTCTTACGGCGTAAAGGTATACGTATCTAACATGGCCGAGTCGGTGAATCTATCAATTGGCATCTAGCCTCACAATATCACGTACGGTATAATCCGTCGTACGGCGTCCTCTAGTCAAGAGTATGGATCGATCATCAAGTCAAACTCATCACGTACGGAAAATCATCGTACGGCGGCATCAAACCATTAGGGATCCTATCAACCTTTACGGCAATGAGGGTACAGACCTAACGTCTCGTACGGCATATCACTCATGATTCACAACATCAGATATATCTATATACCTATATCCCAGGTCACATCCATAACAATCTCATATCAAGGGACCGGCAAAGGTATCAATCCTCTCATAACGACTCGCATCCGTATACCGACATATCAATCAAGTCATCATATCACATCGTATATTCCTTTCATCACATTAAGTCATCTATATATATACATTCTACCTTTACTATAAGCCTACGTATCTAGTCTAACATACACACATGAACCATACGATCAGTTTTTAAAAGACGCGAATCGTAGTTTTGAAAGTAGGGGTTACGGTGTTTTTAAGGAAAAGATATCGTTTGAAAATCCGTAAGGTCCCTCAAGGTGTTTGTTTAAGAGATGCATACGATTCTTCAGTTTGGAAATAGGTATGGATCGGATGATACATTAAATAATCCAGGAACTCCGTGCTTAAGCTCCTCCTCGATCATATCAAAGGATTTTAATAATTTTACCTGTTTGGTTCTCTACTTCGCATTTATATTCCTTGAATTTCTTGAATTTCTCAAAAGCTCCAGACTTGTGTTCCAACAGGAACACATGTCCGAATCTTGAGAGATCATCAGTGAATGTAATGAAGTACGGGGAACTATTCCTGGTATGTGTAGACATGGGAGCGCATATATCACTATGTATCAGTCCCAAGAGTTCAGTAGCTCTTTCTCCGTGTCCAGTAAACAGAGTTTTGGTCATTTTACCTTTTAGACATGACTGGAAAGTTTCATATGATGTAAATTCAAACTGATTCAAATATCCATCTTTATGCAACTTAGCTAGTCGTGTCACATTGATATGACCTAGTCTACAATGCCACAAGAAGGATTCGTCCATTTCTGAACTTTTCCTCTTGTGTGTGTTCAGTACGTTAAGAATTGTAGTTTGATTTAGAACGTATATGCCATTACATAACGTGCCTGATCAAATCAACTTTAGATTAGGAAAATGTTCATAACATTATCCTACAATACAAAATTATTTCTTCTTTACTTAATAAAGAAACTGATATGATGTTGTATATCAGGTTCGATATGTAATAACATTCGTTCAGAATCAATGTATTACCAGTTGGTAATACAAGGTGATATTCACCAACTGCTTTGGCTGCAACACTTGCACCATTCCTTACTTTTAGAGAATGATCACCTTTTCCCAGTTCTCTACCTTTCTTTAGCCCATGTAACATATTATATATATGGGATCCTGATCCGGTATCTAATACCCAGGACGTAAATTGTACTGAGAAACAGTTCTCGGTGACAAACACACCCGAAGAAGATGCATCAACATGCTCATTCCTCATTTTGGTCGCTGTCACGTCCCGAAAGTACGGAACATGACCGGCACTTAAACTACGAAACGTCTCGAGGCGTACGTAATCTAAATAAGCCGAAAACCCAGAAATCCAAACCAAGAAAAGTAGTAGAGTGAAAGAAAAACAACTTAAAACAAGTAGTTTTAATAGCATAAACCGAATTATGCGTTTTTAAAAAAAAAAATCAAGTATTTCCTGAAAATTTCGGCAGAGTCTCCTTTGTAAATACTGGCTCCCATACGGGATACAACATGAATAGTATACGAAATCAATAAAAGGCATCCCCAAGCGGGAGCTAGCTCTTCGTCAATCGACGGTCACAACCACACAAGAAATATAATATACAATGCCAAGGGAAAGGATCAAAACTCAAAAGGAAACTCAAAACAACAAGAAATCAACAGAAATACAACGCGCGACTCTAAGGTCGAAAGAATAACATCACTGGTCTCTATCTCAAAAATAAATACATGTTTGGTTGATGGAATTTACTAGATACAACTGAATATATTATACAAGGTAATATGATGGGTACGATACCAATAAACCCACCAACTAGCAAGTAACCCGAACGAAACTGTGCCCGCAAAGCCGTAATGAAACCTGTATGGCAAACCTGCAAGAAACTGGGGCACAACGGGGGTGAGTTGCCAACTCATGAATTGAAAAACATCTACGAATAGAAATTGCATGTATGACGCAATCTTAGGTCATACGATCATAATATATAATCCTCAAATATATAACCAACAACCTATAACCATGGCTAGGGCAAATATCTAACCCAAGTGTAATCCCATGTGCCCGTGTCAGTGCCTCAGGTAGCAATGTATCATATGGATGATGTATGAATGCATGAAACAGAATGCATGTACTGAAGAAAACTGCTTTCATAAATCAGTGAGATTTCTGTATTTTAAAAATGAGGTACCATAAATGAAATCATCATAAAACAGTGCCCAGCATCGACACAAAACAAGTGTCCAAATATCTCGATAACTCTGTGTCACAATCTCTGTACCTCAATATCTCAAAATCTCAATGTCTCAATCACAATATCTAGGGCGCCGTCAGTCCAGACCGGCCCCTACCATCCATCTCAAGACCACGACGGTATCCTCCGGATATCCGACGCGTCGGGTAAAATCACCGGTCGGTAGTGCTCCCCTGCCAGGCTCAACATCAACAACACGATCCTCTTGCCCCGGGGTACCGCACCGGGTCCACCATGTACCCGAAACGGTTCCTCCACTCCTCGAATCGGGTCTCGAAATCCATCAGCAAACTCATGGTGGACGACTCATACATCATGGGAAAAAACCGCACTTTTTATTTAAAAAGAGAGAAAGCAGTTTATATAAGTTTTGCGGTCCCCCCCCCAAATCCAGAAAATCTCATGGAAATCCGAATCCAAATCATCAATAGCATGTAAAACCATGAATATAGGCATAAGAATCCATGAATGCGGCATAACAATGAATAACAATATGCATGAAGTGACAAGTAAAAACTACAATGTTAAGCTGGCATATAAGGCAGGTACACTAATATCATGTCAAATTACTAACTAACAAGCTAAGTCAAGCAATAATATTTTCTAAGGTGTACGTGACATGGTAATTACCGATGAAGATGTGTGTGAGCCGGCAAGTAAGTGTACGTGGTACATACGCATCATCGGTAATGGTGATGGTGTCCTAACAGCATGATATCAATAATGAAATATGAATTACAATAAATATGCGATGCGGAGCAACATCAATAATATGCGGGAGCTGAATACTAGACACAACGATAACTAAACTGCATTACCCTAATATAAGTCCTACAATAGTGCCTTTTGAAATAACACGAATCGCGGTGTTTTGAAAATATGGGCTACGGTGTTTTTAAGAAAAGATACGTCTTTTGAAATATCCGTAGAATCCCTTGACTTGTCTTTTAAAATACTCACGATTCGTTGGTTTTGAAATAGGTAGGAGTCTAATCTAATCTAACAACTACACTAAACTATACGGCTGAACTAACAAGCTGAACTACAGGTAAGGAAACCGCCTAACATCTGAGTCGATACGTATACATACCTGTATATATATTAGTCGGTGATCCCGCCTCAATAATATCATATCCGATACCATATCTATAATCAGACATCCCAAGTCACGAGCGAGGATCAATCATCAATATATAGCTCGTACGTAAATCCGTCGTACGACATCCCCAAATCTGGGTACGGGTCAATATCATACTCATCACACTGTTCATCTGGTATCCTCTTTATCAAGATCATCATCTGGGGTACTGACCTACGTCTAGTACACTACTAATATCACTATTCACATGGCATTGTCATCCAAAGATCCGCTATAACATCATGACATATCTCAAGTACGAATCCTGCCATATCACCGATCTCACGGCCTCAACTCAAATCTCATCGACTCATCTCAATCCCAAGTATCATCCGCAAATCCAGTTTGTGAACACCTAGTCTCATACCCAGGTGAACACATAAACACATCTCCCAATATATGCACAGGTAATAACATAGATGTATGCATGTGTGTGCGTGCGTGTGTGGGTGTAACAACTACTCTAGGGTTTCGCAACTAACACTAAACTAATCCATGAACACCTAGAATCCACCTTTATCATCAAGTCTCATATCAACATAATATATATAATCAAAATATGTGTGTGTATACGTATTCGTATACATCACCACGAACTGCGGGGGTGCTATACGCCATCCACCCGACTTCTCCCTGTAGATATAAATCTACTCACCTGGTCCTCGCTTGCCGGTGCCGACGTCGCCACGCGCTTGCTTGTCGTCTCGAAGTCCACATGGGGTACCTACATATCATAACGCACCGTATCGCATTAAAACCAAATTCGAAATCGAAACGGCATACGAAAATCAAATCGGCACGCGTATCACGCATAGGTCAAAACCTATCGCCTACGCATGCAAGAATAGCCAAACCAACCATCTATGTCGATGTGCAAACGTCAAACCATCGAGAAAACCCAAACACACTCATTTGCGCATCCACTAACACTAACTATAATATAAAATAGGTTAAAATTCACAAAAAACCCCAAATTCACCGTAAAAGCCATTTTTCCGAAAATCTAGCAAGCAAAATTTACCCGTTTTAGTACAAAACTCGACGTTTAAACAAATCTAGTGGCCATAATACTTATTAAATATCTTAAATAGGTCATAAAAACAATTTCCATAATTTAATCCCAATAAATTTCATTAACCCAAAAATTCTAGTTTACAATATACCCAAATTTTAACAATTTCAACTAAAAATGCACAAAACAACCACTACGCTTGGTTCTGCATGAACCAAAGGCATTAAACCACTCAATATAATATTTATAATGACATGAAACCTTAATTTGAATTTTACCTCACAAGAATATAATTATTTTAAAAACCTAGTTTACAATTTATATAAATATCACAATTTAAATCAACAAAATGTAAATTAGCAATTTAATTTGATTTAGCAAAATATTAATATGAAAAATACCTCCCACAACCATAGTCTCACAACACAAAACCCTAACTAGATTTTTCACAAACCCTAATCTAATTCTTCTCTTGCAAACCCACAACTTTCAATTAAACCGAAATTAAGCACCTAACAAGCTTCAATAAGGAATTTAAACCAAAAAGAACAATGGGTCAAAAGTTATACCTCACAACCATGAATCAAACTACAAATCTAGACCTCCAATTTGAAATCCTTGCACCAAGATCCATGCTAGATAGGCAAATGAGAAATGGGTAGGAGTTGGATTTTGATTTCGGTGAGGTTTTACTTGATTTTTTGACAATTTTTTTGATGGAAAGAAGAGGAGAAGAAGGAAGGGGGGCCGCTGTTCGGGCATGGTGATTTTCTGCCAGAAATTGGAGGGGGGTGAGGGAGGAGAGAGAGTGAGGTGGAGAAAGTGTTGAAAAAGTCAAAGTCCACCCTTTTACTTTTATCCTTTTCTTTTCTTTTCTTTTCTTTTCTCTTGAAAGTGAGGTGATTGGAGAGAGAGAGAGAGAGAGGGAGGGGCTGTTAAGTGGGGCCGGCCACATGGGGAGGGGAGAGAGGGTGAGGTGTATGGGTTAGGGAAAAGATAAATGTATTACCCCAATTCCCATTAACACTAATTTCGCTAATTAAGCCATTTTTCTTCGATATTTTCTAAACCGTTTTGGCAAACCATTTCATTTCAAAAACTACATGATAAAATTTTGTTTAATGTGTTATGATGCACAAAATTTGTTTCAACTCATTCCAATTTGTAATTTTCCCTAATTAAATGTATTAGGGACGACTTAAAATAATATTAAAATAATTAATTTCGGAAAAATTTTCAGAAAATTTGAAATTTCACCAGTGGCTCAATAAACACCAAATACTAGCAATTTCATAGCTAGAATATGTATATTTAATTTTATAATAAAGATATTTGTATTTTAACTTTTTACGGAACCCCCCTTATTTTACCGATTTTCCGAAATTTCACCGAAACGATTTTCAAAACGTTACAATCTTCCCCCCTTAAATAAATTCGGTCCTCGAATTTATATTAAAACTCCTCCCAAATACTAAAACATCTAAGCCAAAACCATCAAGTCGTCGGGGCTCCGAATCGTAAATACATAAAACAAATCGTAGCGCAGAGCATGCGCATGAAAAATGAGCATATAACTCAAAATCAAAACTCCGTCAAGCATCCCGCAATCATCGGAGTCATGGTAAAGACACAAATGTCAAATCCAATACAAAACCAATATGATATAACTCGAAACTTTACACGTAAATATCAAATCTATATATGTAAATATCTGAAGGGAATGCATGCCAAATCTCTTAAAGTCGCTGTACAATGCGCATAACACTGCACAGTGACGGACGTCTATCATAAGAAAATAATCATATACATATATACCTTTTATTTGAACTGTACGTTCCGCCATTTTGGAAACAATTTAGAAGGGTTTCCTTGTTTTAAACGTTTCGTGTCATATCAGACACGTAGATAAATACTGATACTATAGCTCGCTTTTGGAATTCCCTTCGATAGCTATCAATGCATGCAAAATACATTCAGGTACTGTCCTCTGACTAGTCCTGCTCAGTACGAAAACACATAGCAAATATCATAAAAACGTACTGCTCTATAAGAAATCAATCCCAAAATACGCATATGAATACTACGTGCGTCTGGTGCGCACGGAAATCAAAATCCATATATGTGCCATACATGCGCACAGAAACAACATCTAAGTGCATCGGGTGTGCACACAACATCTGTCATAAGCAACGTGTGTGCCTGACAGCAAGGACAGGTGCGTCTGACATGCACGAAGAATCTCGATTTAGTGCATCTGGTGTGCACCGAAATCGCTTCTCAAAACATGCGCTCAACATGCACGAAAATCAAAATCAGGTGCATCCATTATGCACGAAATCATGAAATCTAATATCAAGCGCCGAACATGCGCAAAATCAAATCAGGTGCACAAGGTGCACAAAACAAATATCGAGTATCACAATCGAAATCGAAGTCTAGTGCATCTAAGTGCACAAAATGCGTATCACTGCACTGCAAACATATGTGAATTATACCGAGTGCAAAAACCAAATCGTATGCGTATATACGCACAAATCAACTCAACTGTATGAAATCCATATAATCACAAACATGAGAAACCAAGGCACGAAAACGATATCAAGTGCAACAATTGTGCAAAAATCGTAAATACTCAGCAGGTGCAACCATGGTCCATGAAGACAAATATCAAGAAACTCAATCATCAAAATCAATCATGCGAATAGATCGCCCAAAATACGCAAAATCAAGTATGGCGGAATAGTCCCACTCAAGCACATCCTCCAAGAATCTCTGGCCAACTGCCATGGTCACTCATAGCATGTCTCGTCGACGATCCCGAACTCTGGCCTTCCGGTGTGCATAACATGACCACTCCTGGGTCCAAGTCTTCTCGTAATTTATTCCAGAAAGGTCCTGTCGAAATCTCTCCGAAATCTCATCTCTGCCGAACTGTCCGGAAGTCATCGTCCCTTACTAGATCTGTTCTCGTTCCGGAAAGGCTGCATACTCATCACGACTCCTTCTGGAAGGTATATCCAAGTACAATGCATCGGCATGCGTATCGCATCTCTGATGTCGGCGGAGTGGAACGTCGTCTCATCAAGATCTCGTACGAACCTGTTACTCCACTTTCTCTAATGTCGACTGGTTCGGACTCGTCTCGTCGTGGCTGCATGGACTGAGCTCCAACGGCTATCCTCATATCTGGAGTCTCCCAAGAAATGCATTCACCACCTAGCATCCGAATGAAGTCGAACCATCCGATCGATTCGTCAAAACCTTATAATCCCCCAAGAGCTCAACATCTTGGGTACAGTTTAATAGTATCGAGTACGTACCACAGTATCGATGGTCTAGCCGTAGAAGGGCAAACCCAAGCCTCACTAATGGCGCCGCGGAACTGCCGCAAACCCTAAGGTTCAAAGACTTTCACACGGTCATTAAGTCGAGTTAGGGTTTCATTCTTCTAGAGGGTCCATAGAATTTCCTGCATGTCTTTCCGAATACTTTAAACTTGGAATAATAGGTTTTTGACATTCGATCACCTCTATGACTCTCAACGTATCCGCGTGAAGTCGTCTCTAGCTGGAATCCATCTATCTGATGATCTCGCATCGCGGTAGCGAACGAACCACATGTCCTAGTCATTCATCCTCGGTGACTAGCGACCTTCTCTCATCTCTTAGTAAAACTCGTACTACAGTGGCTCCAACATCTGGGGCGATATCTCGTCGTTCGCAGCAATAACTGGCTCACTCATCTGCACGCTGAACAGTGCCTCGATCATCATGAATAATCCATACACCAACGGTCATCAAAATCCGGCTGGCCCTTATCAGTGGCTCAATCCTCTGGTGTTGATCTGCACGTCCGAGTAATCTCATACAGCGATCCATCAAACGCACGTGGCGCAAAACACAATAAAAAGACACATCTCTGCAATCGTGTGTCGCCGGGATCACGCCCTGGTCATTCCTCGTTCGTAATGAGCTCGTGCTGACCGCAACTCTAGCCATAGCTCTCCCTGCCCGTAATCGTGGCAGCAAACCATAACTGGTACCGATGAGGCTAGATCAGGAATGAATATGATACTGAGCAAAAAAATGTATATCCTAAGGCTCCTTAAGTGGAGTAGCGTATCGTAAGTATGCCGCGGAACATACCCACGGTACGTCACTCTACTTTAGTCACCTATTCCATCAACCAAGGGTCATCCTACGCTCCGAAGGTAAAACCTAACGCTCTGATACCAACTTTGTCACGTCCCGAAAGTACGGAACATGACCGGCACTTAAACTACAAAACGTCTCGAGGCGTACGTAATCTAAGTAAGCCAAAAATCCAGAAATCCAAACCAAGAAAAGTAGTAGAGTGAAGGAAAAACAATTTAAAACAAGTAGTTTTAATAGCATAAGCCGAATTATGCTTTTTTTTTAAAAAAAAACATCAAGTATTTCATGAAAATTTCGGCAGAGTCTACTTTGTAAATACTGGCTCCCAAACGGGATACAACATAAATAGTATACGAAATCAATAAAAGGCATCCCCAAGAGGGAGCTAGCTCTTCGTCAATCGACGGTCACAACCACACAAGCAATATAATATACAACGCCAAGGCCGAGGATCAAAACTCAAAAGGAAACTCAAAACAACAAGAAATCCAAAGAAATAAAACGCGCGACTCTAAGGTCGAAAGAATAACATCACTGGTCTCTATCTCAAAAATAAATACATGTTTGGTTGATGGAATTTACTAGATACAACTGAATAATATTATACAAGGTAATATGATGGGTACGATACCAATAAACCCACCTACTAGCAAGTCACCCGAACGAAACTGTGCCCGCAAAGCCGTAATGAAACCTGTACGGCAAACCTGCAAGAAACTGGGGCACAGCGGGGGTGAGTTGCCAACTCGTGAATAGAAAAACATCTAAGAATAGAAATCGCATATATGACGCAATCCTAGGTCATACGATCATAATATATAATCCTCAAATATATAACCATCAACCTATAACCATGGCTAGGGCAAATATCTAACCCAAGTGTAATCCCATGTGCCCGTGTCAGTGCCTCAGGTAGCAATGTATCATATGGATGATATATGAATGCATGAAACAGAATGCATGTACTGAAGAAAACTGCTTTCATAAATCAGTGAGATTTCTATATTTTAAAAATGAGGTACCATAAATGAAATCAGCATAAAACAGTGCCCAGCATCGACAAAAAACAAGTGTCCAAATATCTCGATATCTCTGTGTCACAATCTTTGTACCTCAATATCTCAAAATCTCGATGTCTCAATCACAATATTTAGGGCGCCGTCAGTCCAGACCGGCCCCTACCATCCATCTCAAGACCACGACGGTATCCTCCAGATATCCGACGCGTCGGGTAAAATCACCGGTCGGTAGTGCTCCCCTGCCAGGCTCAACGTCAACAACACGATTCTCTTCCCCCGGGGTACCGCACCGGGTCCCCCATGTACCCGAAACGGTTCCTCCACTCATCGAATCGGGTCTCGAAATCCATCAGCAAACTCATAGTGGACGACTCATTCATCATGGGAAAAAACCGCAATTTTTATTTAAAAAGAGAGAAAGCGGTTTATATAAGTTTTGCGGGTCCCCCCCCCCAAATCCAGAAAATCTCATGGAAATCCGAATCCAAATCATCAATAACATGTAAAACCATGAAAATAGGCATAAGAATCCATGAATGCGGCATAACAATGAATAACAGTATGCATGAGGTGACAAGTAATAACTACAATGTTAAGCTGGCATATAAGGCAGGTACACTAATATCATGTCAAATTACTAACTAACAAGCTAAGTCAAGCAATAATATTTTCTAAGGTATACGTGACATGGCAATTATCGATGAAGATGTGTGTGAGCCGGCAAGTAAGTGTACGTGGTACATACGCATCATCGGTAATGGTGATGGTGTCCTAACAGCATGATATCAATAGTGAAATATGAATTACAATGAGTATGCGATGCGGAGCAACAGCAATAATATGCGGGAGCTGAATACTAGACACAACGATAACTAAACTGCATTACCCTAATATAAATCCTACAATAGTGCCTTTTGAAATAACACGAATCGCGGTGTTTTGAAAATAAGGGCTACGGTGTTTTTAAGAAAAGATACGTCTTTTGAAATATCCGTAGAATCCCTTGACCTGTCTTTTAAAATACTCACGATTCGTTAGTTTTGAAATAGGTAGGAGTCTAATCTAATCTAACAACTATACTAAACTATACGGATGAACTAACAAGCTGAACTACAGGTAAGGAAACCGCCTAACATCTGAGTCGATACGTATACATACCTGTATATATATTAGTCGGTGATCCAGCCTCAATAATATCATATCCGATACCATATCTATAATCAGACATCCCAAGTCAATAGTGCGGATCAATCATCAATATATAACTCGTACGTAAATCCGTCGTACGGCATCCCCAAATCTGGGTACGGGTCAATATCATACTCATCACACTGTTCATCTGGTATCCTCTTTATCAAGATCATCATCTGGGGTACTGACCTACGTCTAGTACACTACTAATATCACTATTCACATGGCATTGCCATCCAAAGATCCGCTATAACATCAGGACGCATCTCAAGTACGAATCCTGCCATATCACCGATCTCACGGCCTCAACTCAAATCTCATCGACTCATCTCAATCCCAAGTATCATCCGCAAATCCAGTATGTGAACACCTAGTCTCATACCCAGGTGAACACATAAACACATCTCCCCATATATGCACAGGTAATAACATAGATGTATGCATGTGTGTGCATGCGTGTGTGGGTGTAACAACTACTCTAGGGTTTCGCAATTAACACTAAACCAATCCATGAACACCTAGAATCTACCTTTATCATCAAGTCTCATATCAACATAATATATATAATCAAAATATGTGTGTGTATACGTATTCGTATACATCACCACGAACTGCGGGGGTGTTATACGCCATCCATCCGACTTCTCCCCGTAGATATAAATCTACTCACCTGGTCCTCGCTCGCCGGTGCCGACGTCGCCACGCGCTTGCTTGTCATCTCGAAGTCCACATGGGGTACCTACATATCATAACGTACCGTATCGCATTAAAACCAAATTCAAAATCGAAACGGCATACGAAAATCAAATCGGCACGCGTATCATGCATAGGTCAAAACCTATCCCCTACGCATGCAAGAATAGCCAAACCAACCATCGATGTCGATGTACAAACGTCAAACCATCGAGAAAACCCTAACACACTCATTTGCGCATCCACGAACACTAACTATAATATAAAATAGGTTAAAATTCACAAAAACCCCAAATTCACCTTAAAAGCCATTTTTCCGAAAATCTAGCAAGCAAAATTTACCCGTTTTAGTACAAAACTCGACGTTTAAACAAATCTAGTGGCTATAATACTTTTTAAATATCTTAAATAGGTCATAAAAACAATTTTCTTAATTTAATCCCAATAAATTTCATTAACCCCAAAATTCTAGGTTACAATATACCCAAATTTTAACAATTTCAACTAAAAATGCACAAAACAACCACTACGCTTGGTTTTGCATGAACCAAAGGCATTAAACCACTCAATATAATATTTATAATGACATGAAACCTTAATTTGAATTTTATCTCACAAGAATATAATTATTTTAAAAACCTAGTTTACAATTTATATAAATATCAAAATTTAAATCAACAAAAAGCAAATAGCAACTTAATTTGATTTAGCAAAATATTAATATGGAAAATACCTCCCACAACCATAGTCTCACAACACAAAACCCTAACTAGATTTTTCACAAATCCTAATCTAAACCTTCTCTTGCAAATCCACAACTTTCAATTAAACCGAAATTAAGCACCTAACAAGCTTCAATAAGGAATTTAAACCAAAAAGAACAATGGGTCAAAAGTTATACCTCACAACCATGAATCAAACTACAAATCTAGACCTCCAATTTGAAATCCTTGCACCAAGATCCATACTAGATAGGCAAATGAGAAATGGATAGGAGTTGGATTTTGATTTCGGTGAGGTTTTACTTGATTTTTTGACAATTTTTTTGATGGAAAGGAGAGGAGAAGAAGGAAGGGGGGGCTGCTGCTGTTGGGGCATGGTGATTTTCGGCCAGAAATTGGAGGGGGTGAGGGAGGAGAGAGAGTGAGATGGAGAAAGTGCTGAAAAAGTCAAAGTCCACCCTTTTACTTTTATCTTTTTCTTTTCTGTTCTTTTCTTTTCTCTTGAAAGTGAGGTGATTGGAGAGAGAGAGAGAGGGAGGGGCTGTCAAGTAGGGCCGGCCACATGGGGAGGGGGAGAGAGGGTGAGGTGTGGGTGTGTGGGTTAGAGAAAAGATAAATGTATTACCCCAATTCCCATTAACACTAATTTCGCTATTTAAGCCATTTTTCTTCGATATTTTCTTAACCGTTTTGACAAACCATTTCATTTCAAAAACAACATGATAAATTTTTTTTAATGTGTTATGATGGACAAAATTTGTTTCAACTCATTCCAATTTGTAATTTTCCTTAATTAAATGTATTAGGGATGGCTTAAAATAATATTAAAATAATTAATTTCGGAAAAATTTTCAGAATATTTGAAATTTCACCAGTGGCTCAATAAACACCAAATACTAGCAATTTCATAGCTAGAATATGTATATTTAATTTTATAATAAAGATATTTGTATTTTGACTTTTTACGGAAACCCCCCTTATTTTACCGATTTTCCGAAATTTCACCGAAACGATTTTCAAAACGTTACAGTCGCATAAGAATCCGGATATTTCCCTATTTTCTGCTCAGACTTATAACAATTATGAGATAGAGCGGAACCAATGTTCCCCAGCTCAGTTTAACAAGCGGGTCCGTTCAATAGATCCATATTATTATCTTGATTAAGGCGTGACATGGTCGCTACCTGGAGAGAGAGGGAGAAGAAAACAGTTAGCGTATGCTCTTGCAAGATTAGATTGGTTATTATCTTATTTAATCAGGATGGCTCCCACCGTTTTTATCAAATTTTTTCCTTCAAACCCTGAAAGCTAAGACTAGCCGGGATTAATTACACCATACAAGTTCGCCAATCGTTCAGCCATGCCAGTGTTGGTACTTTGAGGGAGGTTTCCCGTGTTTTTGCACAGACCTAATTAAAATAAATCTCGTTTTCTCAGGTGCATAACCCTGTTAACACTTTTCTAGTCACCTACTTGATCGGCTAATTGTAAAGAGCAAAACTCTCACAGGAGTAACTCTTACTCGCAGTGGGTATCGGAATCCAACTATTTTATAGAAGGTATGCAATCTCATTGCAAATTTCAACACTTTAAATACCCAATAATATTTTTCCTCTAGCGTCCTATGACCTTGACGGAGGCCAACAAACCATAGGTTGCTAGTCAAGTTCAACCCGTACATTTCGTGATTGAATTAAACCCACCCGCATGACTCTTGACAGAGGCCAACAAAGTCGCACGGCTACCCTAATCCAATTGCATCATATACTGCAGATAAGCACTAGTTAGCTACCGCACACTACGCCTTGAC
Organism: Agapanthus africanus; assembly: GCA_030015575.1. Taxonomy (NCBI): domain Eukaryota; kingdom Viridiplantae; phylum Streptophyta; class Magnoliopsida; order Asparagales; family Amaryllidaceae; genus Agapanthus; species Agapanthus africanus. Next base: position 150,511,201 of record CM057346.1, read on the forward strand.
GGAGGCCAACAAACGTAGCATGAATACTAAGTAGTACTTATCTGAAATGACGGAGGGCTACGACAGGTTTTTAAGAAAACCTTTTGCGTAATGAACTTGATTTCGTTGTAGACGGGTTTGCAAACATGACATTCACGTTGATGTTCTGTGATTGTGCTGATATTGTGATTGGATTGTCGTGGTGGATAACCGATGGTGCAATGGTAGTAGTACAGTTTATATTCATTTGTACATTTGTTATTGCGGGGCGAGCGTCCGACATGTGGACAGCCGTTTCTGCCGTGTTGTATATTGTTTTATTAGGGCATGACCGGGTTGAGGTCGATGTCACCTTTATACATATATTTTCATTTTCTGTACTAGGATTACCCTACAGTGGAGTGCTCGAATAGACGGATTCTAGAAGGCAACAAGCCAGAATCTCATGGCGCTGAGACGGAGGAGGCTTCAGTCTAGAATTGGCGGGCTATTCGCCGTACTCGTAGGGGGTATAGGATGACCCACAGAGGGGCGCTCAAGTTACTGGATCCCATGAAGTGCTGGGTGATCCATTCACTTTGTTGATTGGGGTTGCCTCACTTCTGGAATTGGCGGGTAACTTGCCACTCTCGTAGAGGTCGAGGTTTTCATTGCATGGGCTATCCACAAGACCGGGAACGTCGGGTTTTATTTGTGGCTCAAATGAAACCCGATGCTCCAAGATTATCCACCATTCTGTGTTGCTTGTTGTTAATCTGTGATGTTGATTATATCATGCCTGGGATGAATGTTATATATATTTATGTATATACTAGTAGATGTTGTATATGTTTTGCACCCGCGCTATTCCAGCCCCCGCTCTGCCGTTAGTTAAGTAATCCAACGGTGCATGACGGGGCCCCATAGCGAATGCGGATGACATATACGTACATTTTATTTTTGTTCTTTTCTAGTGTGATAGGAATTAATTTATGGAACCGCATTAATTTTGATTAATGGAAGAAAAGAAACCTAAAAAGATGTTGGAATAAATTTCTAAAAACTATAGCTATATTCTTTCGCTTTGCATAGTGGTGTTCGGTCATGAACGTCCAGCACCTCATTCGATGAGGCAAAAGCTTAGATCCCTTCGCGGGGAGTGACCACTTTAGCAAAAGGTTATACTGTAGATTACTCGATTTTCTTCAAAATCACTAGTTTTCAAAAGCGGAGCCTAAACCACTCCTTTTCAAAGCTATCGGGGTCCTTCAACAATATCAAGTTCAATACATTCATGGTTTTTTCGACTAAAAATCATCCGCAGCCCTCCGTCATTTCAGATAAATAGCACATAGTATTCATGCGGTGTTTGTTGGCCAAAGTCAAGGCATCGTGAATGGTAGCTATATGTTGCTTATCCGTAGCATAGATAGATGCATTGGTTTAGGACGGTCGTACCACCTTATTGGCCAAAGTCAAGGGTATGTACGGGTGGGTTTAAATTAATCTCGACAATGACGGGTAGAATTTGACTTGCGCGTTATGATTTGTTGGCCAAAGTTAAGGTCATAAGCGCTTGGGGTAAAAACCACATCGGGGGTTTCAAATATACAGGAAACTTGCTAGTGTTGCATACCTTCTGGAGTGTGGTGACCAGAGTGGCTTCCATCTAGTTGATCACACAATGATAGTTGGATCCCGATCCTATTGATGAGTAGGATTACTCTTGGGAGATTTTCTCACTTAACAATCAATGCTATAAACCAAGTAGGTGTCTAGAACGGTGTTAGCAGGGCTACGCCTCCAGGGAAAAGAGATTATGTAATTAAGGAACTTCGCGAAAGCATTGGAAAACCTCTCTCGAAGTTCCGACACTAGCCTGGCCGAAAAGTTAAGCAAGTATTGTGACGTGCGATTAATCCCGACTAGTTCTTCTTTTAGGGTTTGAAGAAGAATTCGAGGAAACAGTGGGAGCCATCCTGATTAGATAAAATAATAACCAATCTAATTTTGCAACAGCGCACGCTGAGTGTTTCTTTTCTCTCTCTCTCTAGGTAGCAACCATTTCAGGCCCTAATTAAGATAATAAAATGTATCGCTTGACCGATCCAAATTCTTATTCGGGGCTAGGGAACGTCGGTTCGGCTCTAACTTATGACAACAGTCATGAGTATGAGCAGAGGAAAGAGGATTGCATGAATTCCTTGATGACCCCATCGAAGAAGAAGCATACCATTGCATCTCCTTCAGGTGTTCTTGTTATTGAGAACTGCTTTTCGGTCAGTCCTACCTCCTGGATACTAGATACCGGATCAGGATCTCATATCTGTAATTTATTGCAGGGACTGAGAAAAAGAGGATGGTTGGACCTGGTGATATCTCCCTCAGAGTAGGGAACGGAGCACAAGTTGATGCTTCTGCCATTGGTGACTATCACCTAGCATTGCCAAATGGAAATACTATGATTTTGAACAATTGCTACTATGTACCTTCCATGGTTTGCAACATCATATCAGTTTCTTTACTTAATAAAGATGGATATAACTTTTTTCTTGATAGAAATATCATGAACATTTACCTTGATAAGGTACTGGTTGCAGAAGGTATACTGTGTAATGGTATCTATGTTCTAAATCAAAACGCAGTTTTCAATGTACAAAACACACGCAAGAGGAAGAGTTTAGAAGAGAACGAATCCCACTTGTGGCATTGTAGACTTGGTCATATCGGAGAGAAATGATTGAGTAAATTGCATAAGGTTGGATATTTGAATACATTCGAATTTTCATCTTATGAAACTTGTCAGTCCTGTCTCAAAGGAAAAATGACCAAATCTCCGTTCACCGGATACGGAGAAAGAGCAGCAGAGCTCTTGGGACTCATACACAGTAATGTATGTGGTCCGATGTCTATACATTCAAGGGATGGGTTCTCGTACTTTATCACATTCACTGACGATCTCTCTAGGTTCGGATATGTGTATCTCATGGAACATAAATCTGAAGCTTTTGAGAAATTCAAAGAATTCAGAAACAAAATGGAGAACCAGACTGGCAAAAGTATCAAGATCCTCCGATCTAATAGAAGAGGGGAGTACTTAAGTACGGAATTTCGGGACTTTCTAAAAGAGAATGGTATTTTCTCTTAGCTTACTCCTCCATATACACCACAGCACAACGTTGTATCGGAGCGGAGGAACCATACCCTATTGGACATGGTTCGCTCCATGATGAGTAATGATAAGTTGCCTCTTTCATTCTGGGGGTTTGCTCTTCAATCAGCTGCATTCATATTGAATAGAGAACCAACCAAATCAGTACCTACCACCCCATATGAAATATGGAGTGGGAAGAGACCATGTCTTAATTACATTAAGTATGGGGATGTCCTGCCTTTGTTAAAAAGCAGAACCCTGGTAAACTCGAGGTAAGGTCTGTATTGTGTAAATTTGTGGGATACCCTAAGCATTCAAAGGGATATCTGTTCTACCACACTGAGAAACAGAAGGTGGTTGTATCTCTCCACGCTACCTTTTTGGAAGGGGAATTTCTTGCAAAAGAAATTAGTGGGAGTACGGTAGAACTGGAAGAAATTTCTGAACCACAAACTGTCACAGAAGATTTGGTAGAACCCCTAGATTCAGTAGTACCCGACAAACCTCAGCCACTCCGCAGATCTGGTAGGATTTCTCATCTGACCGAGAGATACTATGGTTTTCTCATAGACGGAGATCGAGAGGATTGCATGTTGGAAGAAAATGATCCTACTAGTTTCAAGCAGGCCATTATCATTAGGGACTCTGATAAGTGGCTGGATGCTATGCGATTCGAAATGGAGTCCATGTACGCCAATAAAGTGTGGACCTTGGATATTGCTCCACCTGGGGTAAAACCCGTTGGATGCAAATGGATTTACAAAAAGAAGATTGGTGTAGATGGGCATGTGGAAACCTATAAGGCTAGACTTGTTACAAAAGGTTTTCGACAAAGACCAGGTGTGGACTATGACGAAACCTTTTCTCCAGTGGCTATTCTCAAATCCATTCGGATCCTACTTGCAATTCCTGCCTTCCATGACTATGAAATCTGGCAGATGGACGTAAAAATGGCTTTTCTAAACGGAAGTTTAGAAGAGTGCGTTTATATGGATCAGCCGGAGAGTTTTGTAGACAGTGGAGCAGCGGGAAGGTGTGCAAGTTGCTTAAATCCATTTATGGATTAAAGCAGGCATCGCGGAGCTGGAACATCTGTTTTGATGAATCAGTCAAGGAATTTGACTTCATCAAGAACGAGGATGAGCCGTGTATATATAAGAAGATTGTAGGGCGAACTGTCGTATTCCTAGTCTTGTACATAGACGAAATTCTATTGATAGGAAACGATATTCCTATGCTACAATCGGTCAAGCTGTTCTTATCACAAAGGTTCTCCATGAAGGACCTGGGTGATGCCCCGTACATTCTGGGGATCAAGATCTACGGAGATAGATCCAAGAGATTATTAGGACTTTCACAGTCCAGGTACATAGAGACCTTACTAAAAAGACTTAGTATGGAAGATTCCAAGCGCGGTAACATACCCGCATTGCACGGAATCAACCTCTCCAAAGAGATGTCTCCCAAGACTGATGAGGAGAGGGTTCGCATGAGCACTATACCCCACGCTTTGGCGGTAAGATATATAATGTATGAGATGCTATGTACCAGACCAGATGTAGCTTACGCGCTTAGCGAGGTGATCCGGTATCAGTCAGACCCAGGTGAGAACCACTGGACAACAGTAAAGAACATTCTCAAGTACCTGAGAAGGACTAAGGAGATGTTCTTAGTTTACGGTAATGGAGACATGCAGGTCGAGTCCTTTACCGATTCAAGCTTCCAAAGTGACAAGGATGACAGCAAGTCTGTCTCGGGTTTTGTGTTTACCCTCAATGGAGGGGCGGTGTGTTGGAAGAGCTCCAAACAGGACACCGTCGCAGACTCGACGATGGAAGCTGAATACATTACTGCGAATGATACCGCAAAAGAAGCATTCTGGATGAAGAAGTAAATTACTGAACTTCAGGTAGTTATTGTAGGGATTCTCTAGCACCATCCTAGGTTATGGGTTGCATCACACATACTATAACAAAAATTTAGGGGGTGCTAAACAATTCCAACCATGAATCGAACTAGAAAAATAGAGTAACAATAACAAGTATCACATACTACAAGTGTCTAACACTAAGAGGTAAGTAATACAACCTTTATAGACCTCCTCTTTTGTGACTCCTTGGATCAAGTAGAGTTTGAACCGGTTTGCTTATATCCTTCCAAGTCCACGATGATCCACCACGAAGTCTCTTTGCTCAAGCTCCTAGCTTCACTTGATTTATGAAGAAGTGGAGCAAACAACCTACACTAATGGGCAAGACTAATATAGATTGGTGATGTGGGTTTGGATCTCACTTAAAAACCTTTTCTTTTTATTTTCGTCTCTCACTTTTGAAACCCTAGACAGCTTGAAGGAGGAAGAAGAAGGAGATGGCTAAACTTGACTCAAGTTAGAATAATGAAACGTAATCACAAGTGAATGAAATTATGCCATGCTTAACTATGGTCACAAAATATCTAGATATTTTGTGACTTGAGTTTAAGCAAAATCATGGGCTAAAACTATGGGCAATGAAACCATGGTATTGACTTTGGTCAACTCAAGAGAAGAGAGTTGAATAGTCAACCATGATTTTATTGCCATTTGCTTTTCTCAAATAATCAAAATATACAAATATGTAACCATGTGAGTCTTGTATTGCCACCACCAATGTATCATCCACTATGACACATGTATGCTTGCATGTGTGCATCCATATCAACATATACATACACTCATGCATGCATCATAAAGAAATAGGTTTTAATAAATGAGCTAATGGACTTAATATTAAATCAACACTTGATTTAATAATCCGGTCATATCACATACGACCCGTCCAATAGTAAAGGCCCGATTAAAATACGTTATCCAATACACGCATTTAATCGAGCTCCCGTGTATATCCCATATGCACCCCACATCTTTTCGCCTGAGCTAGGAAACCCCTTTGTAAGACTCTAAGACTCGTCAATATGCTAGCAGTAGGCCGAGATCATATCACATACCCACAAACCGTCAGTGGCACAAGCTGTACGTAACGGCCCCCGGGTATTGAGCGATCAGAAGAAACACAAGCGAACATGTCAAAACTCCCGTCGAGCCAACTGGCAACACTTACCGTACAGTCCGGTCTCTTCGTCAGATATGCTGCATATCAAGTCTAGGGATGGTATCGTTGACCCTATTGACCCAATAAGTTATGCCGGTATATGGCTCATAACAGATCGAGAAACTACCGATAACACTTATCAGTAAATCTCATCAGCCCTGGCCAGGGACTTCCTGTTATAGCCAATCGTACATAGCGCAACATCAACCCCCAATACCGGAAGAGACGAAACCCTTTCTATTCGTCATTGCCTCCATGTGCCTCAGGACTGTACCCAAAATCCACCTGTTTGCTCGACTCAGTAGAGCCGTGGTAGGGTGGAGATCAAAGTACAGTTGGAGGACACACAAGACTCTATGATGATCTCGGGTCTACAGACTAACCTGTACCAGTATCACCTGAGAACTGCTATCCGACGATAGATATAATACCACATAGGAGTTCTCGGCGAGTCCGTTCAGTGTACCAAGTCTTACTGAGCACCCGTATACGGTCTTTGGTGTCACCACACCAATGGATAAGGGATCATCCATCGCCCATCATATGGGACAGGTAACGTATACGCCAGTCTGCTCTGGAAATATCGATGCCCCGTCTCGATACACCCACGACTAGGAACATTTTAAGGATATGCTTATAAACTACACATGTCCCACTAGTATGATCCGCATCATAATCTCAGTAGTCAAGCAAGTATCCTAATGGCTTTATCAACATATACCAAATGAATAAGATGCATGATCAAATGAACATGTCATGATAAAGTACAACCAGATAGCATACTATCATGTCGAGCAAGAATGTCCCCTGAATACACAAACACACACATACTGGTACATACACTATCATATAATGGCCTCTAGGGCATACATATATCCAACAATCCCCCACTTGCACTAAGGCCAATTATTGGCGTATCTCATATCCAACATCTCAAAAATTCGCTCATGCTGCGACAGAGGGAGGGCCTTGGTGAGTGGATCCGCGGTGTTATTTTTTGTATCTACTCTCCGAATCTCGATCTCGCGGTGATCAACTATCTCCCGGATCAGATGATATCGCCTGAGGATGTGTCTGGAACACTGATGGGACTTGGGGCCTTTGGCCAACGCCATAGCCCCATTATTATCACAATACAATGGTATTGGATCAATAATGGTTGGAACTACTCCTAGCTCCGAGATGAACTTCCTCATCCAGACGGCTTCCTTGGCAGCATCATTTGCAGAAATATACTCAGCTTCCATCGTGGAGTCTGCAACGGTATCCTGTTTGGAACTCTTCCAACATACCGCCCCTCTATTGAGGGTAAATACAAACCCTGAGATAGATTTACTGTCATCCTTATCACTCTGGAAGCTCGAATCGGTAAAGGCCTCGATTTGGAGATCTCTATTACCATACACCAAGAACATTTCTCTAGTCCTTCGCAAATACTTAAGAATGTTCTTCACAGCTGTCCAGTGATTCTTCCCTAGGTTGGATTAATACTTGCTTACTATACCCAATGCATAAGCTACATCAGGGTGAGTACATAACATCGCATACATTATAGATCCTATAGCAGAAGCGTAGGGTATAATGCTCATGCGAGCTCTCTCTTCACCAGTCTTTGGGCAAAAGTCCTTGGACAGAGTGACTCCATGACTAGCGGGTAAGGCACCCCGCTTGGAGTCTTCCATACTAAACCTCTTTAGGATGGTGTTAATGTACCTGGTTTAGGACAATCCCAACAACCTTTTAGATCTATCCCTTTAGATCTTCATGCCCAATATGTACGAGGCATCACCCAGGTCCTTCATGGAGAACCTCTGTGATAAGAACAGTTTGACCGATTGTAGCATATGAACATCGTTTCCTATCAGAAGAATGTCATCCACGTACAATACGAGGAATGTGACAGTACTTCCTACAATCTTCTTATAAACACAAGGTTCATATAGATTTTTGATTAAATCAAACTCTTTGAAAACATCATTAAAACAGATGTTCCAACTCCATGATGCCTGCTTTAATTCATAAATGGATTTAAGCAACCTACATGCTTTCCCACTGCTCCCACTATCAATGAAGCCCTCTGGTTGATCCATATAAACACATTCTTCTAAATCTCAATTTAGAAAAGCAGTTTTAACGTCCATCTGCCAGATTTCATAGTCGTAGTAAGCAGCAATAGCAAGTAGGATCCGAATGGATTTAAGCATGGCTACAGGAGAAAAGGTTTTGTCATAGTCCAGTCCTGGTCTTTGCCGAAATCCTTTCGCCACAAGCCTTGCCTTATAGGTCTCCACCTACCCATCTACACCGATCTTTCTCTTAAATATCCATTTGCACCCTACGGGTTTTACCCCAGAGGGTACAACATCCAAAGTCCATACTTTGTTGGTGTACATAAACTCCATTTCGGATCTCATGGCATCCAGCCACTTCACAGAGTCACCACTCGTGATAGCTTGCTGAAACTGGTAGAGTCATCATCATCCATGATGCAATCTTCTCCATCACCATCAACGAGAAAACCGTAGTATCTCTCCGGTGGGCGAGAAGTCCTACCAGATCTACGGAGTGGTTGAGGTTCATAAGTTTCTGTTGCAACATCAGGTTCAACCAAGTCGTCATTTGTAACTTGTGTCTTTGGAACCTCTTCTAGATCTACCACATTGCCATCAATATCATTTGGAAAAATCTCATTTTCTAAAAATGTGGCATACTGAGAAACAAACACCTTTTGTTCCTCCTTGTGGTAGAATAGATACCCAAACGAATGTTTCGGATCTCCCACAAATATACACTTGACTGATCGTGTCTCGAGTTTGTCTGGATTCTGCTTTTTAACAAAAGCCGGACAACCCCAAATATTAACTCGTTTAAGAGATGGTCTCTTCCCATACCATATCTCATATGGAGTGGTAGACTCGGTCTTGGTTAGAACTTTGTTCAATAAAAAAGCTGCAGTCTCCAATGCATGCCCTCAAAAGGAGAGAGGCAACTCAGCATCACTCGTCATGGATCGTACCATATCTAATAGGGTACGATTCCACCGCTCTGACACACCGTTGTGCTGTGGTGTGTAAGGGGGAGTGAGCTGAGAGAAAATCTCATTCTTTTTTAGAAAGTTCGAAAATTCTGTACTAAGATATTCTCCACCTTGATCTGATCGAATTATTTTGATGCTCATTCCAGTTTGTTTTTCTACTTCAAGTTTGTACTTCTTGAATTTCTCAAAAGTTTCAGACTTGTGCTTTAATAAAAACACATGACCGAATCTCGAGAAATCATTAGTAAAAGTTATGAAGTAAGAAAAACCGCCTCTCGCATGTGTAGACATTGGCCCACATACATCACTATGTATGAGGCCTAAGAGCTCAGTAGCTTTTTCTCCGTGTCCAGTAAACAGAGTTTTGGTCATTTTCCCCTTGATACAAGACTGACAAGTTGCATAAGATTTATACTCAAAAAGATTTAAATATCCATCTTTATGAAGCTTGTTTAGTCTTGTTTCATCAATATGACCAAGTCTACAATGCCAAAAAAAAGCTTCATTTATATCTGAAAATTTCCTTTTATTTGTGTGTTGTATGTTGAAAACTATGTGTTGATTTAGGACGTATATCCCGTTATTAAGAATACCAGAACCAATCAACTCTTGATTTAGTTTAATGTTCATAACATTATGCTGCAGTACAAAATGATATCCTTCATTGTCTAACAAAGAAACGGATATTATATTACAAAGCATGCTAGGTACGAAATAACATGGGTTCAAAACCAATATACAACCCGACGGCAACCCTAGGTGATACTCTCCCACTGAAACTGCATGTACATTGGAACCATTTCCAACTCGAAGAGTGTGATCACCGGTCTTCAAAACTCTACTATTTCTCAAGCCCTGCACAGAATTGCAGATATGAGAACCCGAACCGGTATCCAATACCCACGAAGCAGAGTTAATAGAAAAACAGTTTTCAGTCACAAACACACCTGAAGCAGAAGTATCACCATGCTTCTTCTTGTTGAGATCAGCAATATACACGTTACAATTTCGCTTCCAATGCCCCATCTTCTTGCAATAGAAACATTCTCCTTTTCCCGACTTGTCAACCTTGGATTTGTCTCTCCTTTGTACCTTCTTGATTCCACCTCTCGGTTAGGTGAATTTCTTCTTGTTCTTTCCCTTGGCCTTGGCTTTTGAGACGGAAGAGGAAGATTGTCCAACAAGCAGAGAGGGAGACTTCGCCTTAAGCGTGCTCTCCGCATTTCTCAACATATTGAGAAGTTCGGGTAGTGATTTCTCCATGGTATGCATGTTGAAGTTCACTATGAAAGGAGCAAAGGCAGAGGGAAGAGACTGTAGAACAATATCAGTATATTGCTCGTTGTCCATTGTCCATCCGAGGCCCTCAAGCTCTTCAATAAGAGCTATCATCTTCAAAACGTGATCACCTACTGAAGTGCCGGGAGCCATCCATATCTGAAACAGCTTTCGAGATGCTTCGTATCATAAGATACGAGATTGCTCCCCATACAACTCTTTTGTATGGAGAAAGATAGATTGAACATCCATCTCCTTGTGCTGCTTTTGATGTGTATTGTCCATCCATGCAAGCGCGAGGCATTTGGCAGTAGCACAGTCAATTTCCCATATTTTGCGGATCTCCTTATCCGCTACAGAAGATTCGAGGCCTGGTTTGGGCGGGGTTGAGGCAGTGAGGACATATGATACTTTATCATATGTGAGAGCAATGTTAATGTTCCTCAACCAGTCTTTATAGTTCGGCCCGGTAAGCTTATTTTTCTCTAACAGTAGCTTAAGTCCAGTCATGGTTATCTGCCATTAGGAGAGAGAAAAGAATACACTCAGCGAAAGCTCTTGCAAAGATCAGATTGGTTATTTATCTTATTTAATCGATATCTCCCACTGCTTTTATCAAATTTTCCTTCAAACCTTAAAAGGAAAAAATATAGCCATGATTAATTACATTCTACAATGCTAACCGTTCAGCCAGGCCAGTGCCGGTACTTCTGAGGGAGGTTCCCCGTGCTTTCGCACGGACCTATTTAAAATAAACCTCATTTTCCCAGAGGCATAGCCCCGTTGACACCTTTCTAGACACCTAATGGGTTAGCTAATTGTAAAGTGCAAAACTCTCCCGGAAGCAACTTTTGCTCACAGTGGGATCGGGATCCTACTATCACATAGAAGGTATGCAATCTCATTGCAAATTTCAACACTTGAAACTCCCGATATGGTTTTTACCCCTAGCACTTATGACCTTAACTATAGTCAACATATCATAAGTACTAGTCAAGTTCTTCCCGTCATTTCGTGATTAACTAGACCCACCCATATGACCCTTAACAATAGTCAACATAATCATATGAATGTCCTAACTAATCGCATTATATGCGGTGTAGGAAGACATCACTTAGCTACCGTACACTGCGCCTTAACTATAGTCAAAATACACAACACGAATACTAAGTACTCTACTTCCTAAAATGACGGAGGGCTGCGAATAGTTTTTAAGAAAACCTTTAACGCTTTGAACTTGATATCGTTGTAGAATCTAATGGTTTAAAAATGAGTGGCTTAAGCTCCACCTTTTGAAATCTTGCTTTTTCATAAAAAGCCGAGTAGGTTTCAAATATGATTCTACAACATCTTTTTAGGTTCCTTTTTGTTTACATTAATCTCATTAATGTATTCCCATCATTTAAGTTCTTAAGCCATTACAGAAAAGAAACGAAAATAAAATGTACGCTTATGCCATCCGCATTCGCCACAATGTCCCGTTATGTACCGTTAGGTTACTTAATTAACGGCATAGCGGGGCGGGACTAGCGCGGATGCAAAACATAAACAACGTTTATTATATATATATATATATAATACATCATTCGTCTCAACATATAAAGTGATCACATCACAGAATATCAACAGCAGAAGCACATATATGAAAATACAGGATATACTAGGAGGTCCATATTTTGTATTTAGCCAACAATAGAAAATACGGATTCCACGGTCACGATGAATAGCCAACCCCACACCCCTAGACCCCTACGAGAGCGGCAAGTGACCCTACCAATTCTAGAGTTTAGGAGATCTGGTCTCGACTCCTCGAGATGGCCTCCCACTGAACCTTAGAACTCGGTAACTTGTGCTCCCCTTCTTGGGTTTATCCTAATGCGCAAAAGTAAATAATATACAAAAATGGTGACATCAACCTCAACCTGGAAGTGCCCTAATAAAAGAATATTAAATATAATTAATTTTACATGAATGAAAATAAAAACTCTCATATCACATAAAACCCCCGGCCATTAATTCACAACGATCATGTACATCATATCTCAGCAACACATAATATCACATATCATCAACATAAGTAAGTATGTGTACCCCAATTGTCGTTGATCTATAGTAACGAAACTGGCGATACACCACATACTACACTTATGGTCGCAGAAAAGAAAGTGAAAAACTACAACAATTGGAATTAACACTGCCTTTAGACATCATAAACCCGAAATATCACATATTCAGGATTTCATACCTAACAATGCAAATCTTATATTTAGGTCTCAACCATGAAAACACCTTTTCAAAAGAAGTCGGGTAATTCAACAAGATTCCCGATTCTATCGAGGCCAAAATATTAGATTTACACGCAACTAATTACTTTTCATAAAACTAATTATTGTAGATTCCAATTATTGTATCACATTCACAAATATTTAGACGATGTTAAACATTTCGATTGAGTTAACAAACACCCACAAATTACCCCGAGAGCTCAACACTTGAGCAAAGCTAAAATACCCAAAAACGTGCCACAGTGTCTATGAACCAACCGTAGAAGGGTCAACCCTTGCCTCACCTATGGCGCCACAGGACTACGGCAAACCCTAAGGTTTGGCCGTGGTTCCATGGTCATAGAATCGAGTTAGGGTTACGTTCCTCTAGAGGGTCCATAAGGTTACTTGCATGAACATTCAAATATCTTTAACTTGGAAAATTCCAACACTTGGAAAATTTCCAGCGAGGGTAATAAGGTGGTGTGTGATGTTTGTTCAAACTGTTTAACGTCGTCCAAGTTACCAAAAACAATATTAAAATTACGACTACGAAATACTTCGAATTAGCCCCTAAGAAAAATTAATATCACATGAAATTTTGGGCTAAACAAACAATACCTGAAACCCCAAAACCTACAGACAAGAACACGGGAGAAAATCGAGGAAAAACGGAGCACACAGGGCCGGCCTCCTCGGTTTTTCTGGGGTTGTGCTCGGGTGAAATCCGAGGGAATTGCCTCAATTTTGTTCTGTGTTCTCAGTGCATCACATGCAAGCTTCTGCAGTTACTAAAATAATTTTTACAGACCATTTAAAAATCGACGGAGAGCAATTTTCAGGGTTCCAAAATATCGTATTTTTCGGGGTTGTTTCGTTTTCGTAATATTTAACATCGTCTAAATTTCTAGCCTGGCTCCGATACCACTGTATGGATTCTCTAGCACCATCCTAGGTTATGGGTTGCATCTACATGCTATAACAAAAATTTAGGGGGTGCTAAACAATTCCAACCATGAATCGAACTAGAAAAATAGAGTAACAACAACAAGTATCATATACTACAAGTGTCTAACACTAAGAGGTAAGTAATACAACCTTTGTAGACCTCCTCTTTTGTGACTCCTTGGATCAAGTAGGGTTTGAACCGGTTCGCTTGTATCCTACCAAGTCCACGATGATCCACCACGATGTCCCTTTGCTCAAGCTCCTAGCTTCACTTGATCTATGAAGAAGTGGAGCAAACAACCTACACTAATGGGCTAGACTAGTATAGATTGGTGATGTGGGTTTGGATCTCACTTAAAAACCTTTTCTTTTTATTTTCTTCTCTCACTTTTGAAACCCTAGAGAGCTTGAAGGAGGAAGAAGAAGGAGATGGATAAACTTGACTCAAGTTAGAATAATGAAACATAATCACAAGTGAATGAAATTATGCCATGCTTAACTATGGTTACAAATATCTAGATATTTTATGACTTGAGTTTAAGCAAAACCATGGGCTGAAACCATGGGCAATGAAACCATGGTATTGACTTTGGTCAACTCAAGAGAAGAGAGTTGAATAGTCAACCATGATTTTATTGCCATTTGCTTTTCTCAAATAATCAAAATATATAAATATGTAACCATGTGAGTCTTGCATTGCCGCCACCAATGTATCATCAACCATGACACATGTATGCTTGCATGTGTGCATCCATATCAACATATACATACACTCATGCATGCATCATAAAAAAATAGGTTTTAATAAATGAGCTAATGAACTTAATATTAAATCAACACTTGATTTAATAACCCGGTCATATCACATACGACCCGTCCAATAGTAAACGCCCGATTACAATACGTTATCCAATACACGCATTTAATCGAGCTCCCGTGCATATCCCATATGCACCCCACATCTTTTCGCCTGAGCTAGGAGACCCCTTTGTAGGACTCTAAGACTCGTCAATATGCTAGCAGTAGGCCGTGATCATATCACATACCCACAAACCGTTAGTGGCACAAGCTGTACGTAACAGCTCCCAGGTATTGAGCGATCAGAAGAAACACAAGCGAACCTGTCAAAACTCCCGACGAACCAACTGGCAATACTTACCGTACAGTCCGGTCTCTTCATCAGATATGTTGCATATCAAGTCTAGGGATGGTATCGTCGACCCCATTGACCCAATAAGTTATGCCGGTATATGGCTCATAACAGATTGAGAAACTACCGATAACACTTATCAGTAAATCTCATCAGCCCTGGCCAGGGACTTCCTGTTATAGCCAATCGTACATAGCGCAACATCAACCCCCAATACCGGGAGAGAAGAAACCCCTCCTATTGCTCATTTCCTCCATGTGCCTCGGGACTGTACCCAAAATCCACCTGTTTGCACGACTCAGTAGAGCTGTGGTAGGGTGGAGATCAAAGTACAGTGGGAGGATACACAAGACTCTATGATGATCTGGGGTCTACAGACTAACCTGTACCAGTGTCACCTGAGAACTGCTATCCGACGATAGATATAATACCACATAGGAGTTCTCGGCGAGTCCGTTCAGTGTACCCAGTCTTACTGAGCATCCGTATACGGTCTTTGGTGTCACCACACCAATGGATATGTGATCATCCATTGCCCATCATATGGGACAAGTAACTTATACGTTAGTCTACTCTGGAAATACTGATGCTCCGTTTCGATACACCTACGACTAGAAACATTTTAAGGATATGCTTATAAACTACACATGTCCTACTAGTATGATCCGCATCATAATCTCAGTAGTTAAGCAAGTATCCTAAGGGCATTATCAACATGTACCAAATGAATAAGAAGCATGATCAAATAAACATGTCAAGATAAAGTACAACCAGATAGCATACTATCATGTCGAGCAAGAATGTCCCCTGAATATATATTTACACATACTGGTACATACACTATCATATAATGGCCTCTAGGGCATACATATATCCAACAGTTATGTCCATTGTTGATCCAATACCTTTGTATTGCGATAACGATGGGGTTATAGCTTTAGCGAAGGAACCACGGTCCCATCAGAAATCCAGACACATCTTAAGGCGGTATCACCTGATCAGGGAGATCGTTGATCAGCGGGAGATCGAGGTACGGAGAGTGGACACAAAAGACAACATGGCGGATCCATTCAAAAATGCCCTCCCTCAAGCGCAGTTCGAGCGACTTTTTGAGATGTTGGGTATGCGATACGCCAACAGCTGGCCCTAGAGCAAACGTTGGGTACTCGGTACGCCAATATATGTCCTTAGTGCAAGTGGGAGATTGTTAGGTATACGATACCCTAACAGCTGGCCTTAGAGGCAATTATTGTATATGTATACATGTGGATGCTTGGACATATATATGTACAGGACAATCTTGTTCGATATGATAGTATGCTATCTGGTTTGTCTTTATCTTAACATGTGTGTATGTCTTACTTGTTATTACATATCATTTATACATGTTGATAAACCCCGTAGGATCATTGTTTGACTACCTGCGTTGTGATGGCGATCATACTTATGGGAGCAGGGTAGTCGATAAGCACATCCTTAAAAGGTCCCTAGTCATGGGAGTATTGAGACTGGGCATCGATATTCCGGAGTAGACTGGTGTATACATTTCTAGACCCCGACGAGGGGCGATGGTTGGTCCCACAACCATTGGTCTTTTGTACCTAAGATTATATGCAGGTGCTCACTGGGGGTGAGTACACACACTGGACGGACTCACCGAGAACTTCTAGATGGTACTATACCTATTGTTAGATAACAGTTCTCAGGTGACATGAGTACGGGGTAGTCTTTAGACCTGAGATCATTATTTGTCTCGTGTGAGTTCCCACTGTGCTTTTATCACTACCCTGCCACGGCTCTACTGAGTCGTGGAAACAGGTTTTGGTTGGGTACAGTCCTGAGCCACATGGAGGCAGTGAGTGATTGTTGGGGATTCGTCTCTTCCGGTATAGGGAGTCAATATCGCACTGTGTTCGATTGGTCAGGACCATAAGACCTTGGCTAAGGCAGTTGGAATTTACTGATAGGTTGATCAGTAGTTTCCCGGATTGGTCCAGAGCCGCATCAACATGAATTATCGGGTTATTAGGGTCTGATGTTTACTACCCCGTAGACCCGGTATGCGATACTCTCAGAAGAAGAGACCGGGCTGTATGGAGATTGTCATGGATTGACCAGATGAGTTTGCTCGTCGGCCTTCCTTTTCGACAGGTACCAGGGTAATCGTTACTTACAGCTAGGGCCGCTGACGTGCTTGTGGTTATGGATTTATCCAGTAACTCTCTACCGGTGTACTGTCGAGTCTTTAGAGTCCCACACAGAGGGTTTCCTTGGTTGAGGAGAAATGATGTAGTAGCCGTATTGGATACATGCAGGGTTCCGATTGATTGACGGTACTATGTACCCGGACTTTCGATCGGACAGTTGATAATACTAGCCAGCTCGGGATTGAGTCGGATTATTAAATCAGGTATTGATTTAATAATTTACATATATATATTTCGATATGTATATTCTAGTATTATGTTCTTTGTGTTATTCTATCTAGACGGGTATTCGTATTTTTATACGAATGCGGGTATGTAAATACGGTAAACTGTAATCCGTATTTTATACGGAATATATTCTAGAAGGTGGACACCTCATTATGGATTTTTCCATTTATTCATAAATGGGAAATGAGGTGTAAAGTCAAGTGAGGGGAGAATGGTGAGCACCATGCCTCAATAGTGTTGACAAATGAATTAATAATTCATTTGTGCAAACTATTGAAGCATGGTTGCTTTATTATATTGCAAAAATCATTTTACAAAACCATGTGTGAGTTTTTTCTCTCGCTTAAATGCTTCATTCTTGAGCTCACCATTTTGCTTTGCTCTCCCTCTCCTTTGTTCTTAAGCTCCCCCACCTTCAAGTTTAACCTCCTATCTACATTCTCATGAGTTGAGAATCAAGAGAGGAGGTGAGATAGAAACACACTTAGAACTCTAGACTACATCCTAGATCACTTAGACTAGCAATCCAAGTTTTCTAGTTGCTCCATAGATACTTAGTTTGGAGCTAGAGCCATGGACCAC
Organism: Agapanthus africanus; assembly: GCA_030015575.1. Classification (NCBI taxonomy): domain Eukaryota; kingdom Viridiplantae; phylum Streptophyta; class Magnoliopsida; order Asparagales; family Amaryllidaceae; genus Agapanthus; species Agapanthus africanus. The sequence continues at coordinate 150,529,096 of CM057346.1, forward strand.
AACTCTCGGGTGGATCATCTTCGACGGAGGGAGATGGACGATCAAGCTCATGGAGGCCACTAGGAGCTTATGAAGAGGATCGAAGACTAAAGGACACAGATCTTTTAGTGAGACTCTTCATCATAGTAGATAGCTCCTCTTAGTTTGCTAGTTAGATTTATGGTAGATCCGGTAATGGGTTATTCTAGCGCCAGTTTTGAAACCCCGAAAAAAAAATGTTCCGCAAAAGGCCACGGTAGATGGCCATGGGCGTTAGTGTAACCCAACACCTAGTTCTAGGGATTGATTATGCATTTTGTGATTTGTTGAGTCAAGCCTCAAGTCCGACTATTTTTCAAAACAAATCTTCTTAAAAATTGTTTTGACTTACGCTGCCACGTGCACTAAACCCGCTTAGTGCATGATCAGCTGGACACGGGATTCTAGTGCTCGTCTTGTCCGCGTTTTTTCTATCGACTCTGAAGTCGGCACTTCTTCATCTTCTATTTCCCCTCCACCCACCACATCTCCCGAAATAGATGGATCTCCATAGGGATTTAACGATACCACCCTGCCACCACCCGTAGGTGCGCATAATCCACCGCGCATCTCTCTTCAAGAAAGATACTACCCCGTACGTGGACCCTTTCCTACTTGTCTGTCTCTTCCAACAGCCAATGGGGATAATTTCGAAATTAAACCTCACTTCATCAACTTGTTGCCCAAATTCCACGGGCTTGAATCCGAAGACGCATACGTTTTCATAACCAAATTCGAGAACATATGTGCAATGATGAGCACAACCCAACTTTCAGGGGATGCTATGCGATTACGTCTTCTCCGTTTTACCTTGTGCGATCTAGCAGAAAAATGGCTTTATAGAACTGCCACACATTCTATCGCCAAATGGGATGAATTCGTTATAGCATTCCTTAAGAAATTTTATCCTAATCATAAAACTGCCCGTGTTCGAAGCGAGATTAACCAGTTTACCCAACTTCCCAACGAACCATTCTGGAAATGCTTTGAACGGTTTAAGGATCTTCTTGTACAATGCCCTTATCACTGAATTGATAGATAACAACTTTGCTGAATTATATACGAGGGTGTTAATCCAACCACGAAACAAATGCTGGAAACCATTTGTCAACGCCATTTCATGTCAAAAGACGATGGCGAAGCATGGCAATTTCTGGAAGATCTCACCGAACAAACCTTACAATGGGAGAGCAGTAGACCAAAATTGTCTTCATCTTGGGCAGGTATCCATCAGCTCGATATTTCCATCGCAGTAAAAGCCGAAATGGCCGCAATACAAAAGAAACTCGAAGCTATAGAAAACAAATTCTCATCAGCCTCCCTAAACCAAGTTACGCTCCCTAAAACCTTGTGTGGTTGTTGTTTTGACCCATCACATTTAAAGGAGGAATGTCATTTGAATCCTCCGTCTCAAGGTCAAGAACAAACCAATGCTGCTTTTCAGCAACGACCTAGAAACGATCCTTATTCCTCCACATACAATCAGGGATGGAGGATTCATCCTAATTTTGTTTGGAACCAAAACCAAACTCAAAATCAAAATCAGTTTCCAAGCCAAAATAACTTTCAAAGGCTTCTCTCACAGCAACAACAGCCACCACACCAAATTCAGCACCCCTTTCAACCGCAATCTTTTCAAAATCCGGCCAACAATGTTGCTCCTTATAATAATTCTTTCCAATCACAGACTAATCTTCCAACGGCCGGTACCGAAAAAACCTATGCACTCGAAAGAAGCTTAGAAACGTTTATTAAACATTCCACACAAACGACGGCTAATTTAACATTTTCTATCCAAATGTTAGTGCAACACACTGTTTCCCACGGTGAAAGCATAAAATCGATCGAAGCACAAATTGCACAGATAAATGCCACAATGAGCGTAAGAGAGAAAGGGAGACTTCCATCTCAATCTCTACCAAATCCCGGCTACTCACAAAGCGCAAACATAGCCTTTAACCAACAAAATCATAACGTGAGTGCCATAACTACATTGAGATCGGGAAGAGTGCTGAATAATAATGTTGGTAAACAAGTTGATGATGATGAATCAGATGAAACCCCGGCTGCTACTTCTAATCCTACTTCGTCTAGTCCACCATCTTCTTCTGAGCCTATTCTCCGTTCTTCACTAGGATCAAACCCTCAGTCACTTCCTTGAATGAACTACCATCTCAGACCACCCCGAATCCAATTTCGGGATCCATTCCATCCCCACAATCTTCTCCTCAAATGTTGGACCCAACCCTTATTGATAAAGCTTCTTTTCCAAACAGGTTGAGGGCCAACAAACCAAATGCAAAAATGGAGAAGATTGTGGAGATGTTTAAGCAACTTAACATAAATATTCCTCTCCTAGATGCTATTCAACAAGTTCTGTCCTATGCGAAAATTCTTAAGGACTTGTGCACTAGGAAGATGAAAACTCAAGTACCTAAAAAGGTTTTTTTAGCGAGCAATATAAGCACTGCTTTTACCCAACAATTGCCTAAGAAACGTAAGAACCCCGGTTGTCCTACAATATCTATAACTATTGGGGGTAAAAATATCAATCGCGCTCTGCTCGATTTAGGTTCTAGTGTTAACTCACTCCCGTATTCTATCTATTAGCAATTGGGCATCGAAGAGTTGAAACCTGCGCACTGCACTCCCCAGATGGCCGATCGATCAATCACCCACCCTAGGGGTGAACTAGAGGACGTGTTAATCAAAGTCGGTTAATTTATATTCCCTGTGGACTTTATTGTTTTAGATACACAGCCTGTAGCGAACCCACGAAACCAAATTTCGGTGATTCTTGGTCGGCCTTTTCTAGAAACTTCCAATGCTGTAATCAATTGTCGTAACGGCTCTATGAACCCATCCTTCGGGAAGATGATAATTGAGCTTAACATTTTCAGGATAGAAAGTCAACCCTCCGAACCTTCTGCTCATCTAATTGATATATGTTCTGTCAATGAGATAGCTTTCGATAATTATGAAGTTGAGGAACTTTGCGATAATGTCTCGACTCTACTAGAACGTTAGTGTTTGATCCAGCTATTTACACGAGTGAGGACCCTTCCTTCAACAAGTCCATCCCCGTGTCTGAATCCTTTAACTTGTCACAAAAGTTAGTCGAACTTTCTGAGTCAATCTCTTACACCGATCATGAACCTCTTAAAGAGTCCGAGTATCATTCCCATATCCTACTTTCTATCGTCTCTCCGCTGACACTAAATCTCCAGACACTACCATCCCATCTTAAATATACATATTTAGGTGAGAATGAGTCCTTACTCGTTATCATATCAGCTTCTCTAGCTTTAGAGAAAGAGCGAGCTCTTTTGTTAGTATTGAGATCTAATCGGCAAGCTTTTGATTAGACAATGGCAGACATCAAAGGGATTAGTCCCTTGATTGTTGAACATCGTATACATTTGATGGATGAAACCAAACCAGCCCGAGACCCACAAAGACGGTTGAATCCCATCATGAAGGAGGCAGTAAAGAAAGAAATCGTCAAATGCCTAGATGATGGTATAATTTACCAAATATCTGATAGCCAATGGGTAAGTCATATTCATGTGGTCCCTAAAAAGTCTAGCATCACGGTCATTACTAATGAGGCTAATGAGTTGATCCAAACACGTACCCAAACTGGGTGGCGGGTATGTATTGATTATAGAAACCTCAATGCAGCAACGAGAAAAGATCACTTCCTTCTACCTTTCATTGACCAGATGTTGGAAAAATTAGCCGGGCATGAATACTACTGTTTCTTGGACGGAAACTCCGGTTATAACCAGATTCCCATCGCCAAAAAGGATCAAGATAAGACAACTGATTGTTCGCATTTTTGCGTGCGTGTTTAAATTTAAGAATACCGCAATCAAGACGGTGTCGCTTGGTAGCTAGCCGGTTGAGTACGGGTCAGTCCACAGGAAAATTGTGTTCTTTCTTTAAGTTCTAACGAATTAAGTCCTATTTTTTGTAGGTTTTGTTTTAAGATCTAAGAATGAGATTAAATTGATTTAAAGGCTTGCTAGGGTTAGGATTAGGTTAGTTCGAAAAAAGGATTCTTCTCACATCTTTTAATGCCCTAGTTAAGAATATAGGTGTTAGGATAATAGTCAACAAAGGGGATTAGCACGACTAGGAAGAAACGTAGTTTCTTCCTTTTGTTCCTTGTCCATCCTTTCTTGGCTCTTAGCCCAAACCTCCGGTTAATTCAACCACAACCGGTCTAACTAGGGAATCGCCGCTAGCATGTAGGATAGGGTGCCGTAGTGAGCGGATTATGGTTGATTTTAAAGGGAGTCCTTTAAATAAAATTATATGGGCAAAGAAAGGAGTGAGAGAGATTTCCTTCTCTCAAACCTTCCCAATCCTAACCCTAACAAGTGAGGAATTACTCACTCATTAGGAAGGTGACAGTAAAATTCATTTTTATATTTTTTTATTAGACAAATTAAATTGCAGATAATAAAGAACAGATAAGAAATTTCAGGAATTAAAATTCAGATAAAAAAAGAATGCAAGATAGAAAGAAGACTTACTTTATTGATACCTCTCAACAATGCATTACAACTTGAATAAAATTTTAATCTAAGAACTAAAAAGAGGCATGCCTTCATTTGGCTTTCAACTTTTCTATTTATAGATAGGAAAAAATCCTAGGTTACATTCTGATCCACACTTGAATTTACAAGACTACCCTAAGAAAGCCTGGTCAAAGCACCGACACCCACCGACACATGCACCGACACGTGCTTTGCACGGCCGCGGTTCTGCGGCAGAAAGCCCTGTTTGACCGCGGTTCCGCAGCCAATTAGTGGGATCAAAAGTTCAACTTCTCAGGGTTGCTTCATGTTGCTTTTAACCTCTGTTTTCTTTACTTTGTTCTTCAGAATCTCTTCTATTTTCTTCCAGATTTCCAACAGTGCAGAATGTTGTAGACTTTTGCCGTGAGCTTTGTAAGTGCACGGCGGCGCCCCGGCCTCCATCCCGAGGCCAAATGCGGAAGCGATGGTAAACTTTAATTTTGCAAACTAGCAAACCGGCACCACCGCGCACTAAAACCCGGATCGGCCCATTAACTAGTCCTAGCTAACTACAAGATGGGGAAGAGAGATATACCGACTGATCCGAGTCCTCCGGTCTTCTCGTCGTCGTCCCGATCTCCCGCGGAAACTCCGGTCGTCGCCTCCTTGCCGGTAGGGCACCACATCGTCTGCATCTTTTACGGGCTCTCACCTCTATACCGAGGTAACTCGGGCACGAAGCTGGCTAGTCGACGTGCCCAAGGTTTGCTGTAGAATATAGTGAAGATCTATATATCTCATTTGGGGTAGAGGATGTTTCCTTTGTGGTGGAGTAAAAAGAACTTGGAGAGAGGTGAGGAAAAATGTAGCATGCAAAGAATGAGATTAACATTTTTCTCATCACTAAAAGAAAAGCCCCCCTTCCTCACTAGTGGCCGGCCATGCATGAAATGGAGAGAGAGGATGAAGTCAAGGGTGGGTGGAACCATCATACAAGGGAGAGTGTGAAGTGATCATGATAAGGAATGATCACAAAACAAATCTAACACTCCAAAACCTAATCAACTCTCATCATATCCCCACAAGTCAAACCATGATGACTAATAGAAAGTCAAATGATGGTGAAGTCATCATGAAGCAACAAAATGTAAAGAACACCCTCAATAAATACTTATTTGCACAAATGCAAATAAGCCTTCCTCCACCAAACTTCGGCCAATGAACGATACAAAGAAATATGGCCGAAACGGAAAGCAAACTGGCAACTCCAGAAAACTGGTCCCGTAATAAATTACAGGAAAACCCCATAACTGTGCATACACACCCGCATCTGTATTCCGACCGGAATACAAATGCAATGAGACAAAATCTACACTGTACTATACTAGGATCCGGCTTAAACCAAAGCCGGCTAGTATTATCCGTTCGATCCTGATCCGTGCAATACCGCACGTATCTGATTGAACCCTGCCATATATCCATACGGCCTCTAGTACAAACTGTCCGATCCTGATCCGTGCAATACCGCACGTATCTGATCGGACCTTGCCATATCTCCATACGGCCTCTACAGCTTTTCGTCCGAAAGCTTGAGTAACTGAATGTGGGGGACTCTAAAGACTCGTCAACACCGTGGTTGTGGATTTAACCACTAGCACGTCAGAGGTATAAGCCAATACGTAACGGGCTACCAGGTATTGACCAAAAGGGACGTCTGTGAGCGAACTCAGTCTGACACCCTACTGAGCCTGTCAGTGACAATATCCGTACAGTCCGGTCCGTTCGTCTATGAGCATCGCATGGCGGGCCTAGGGGGTTGGTAAAAGTCAGACCCCCAAAAGCGGTACAAGTCGTGTCGGAGTGTAGCCCAGAACACCCTGAGATACTACTGGAATACCTACCAGTAAATCTCCTGCCTTGGCCAAGGACTTCGTGTAATGGCTCTCCTAGACACAGCGCACCTCACCCCCAATACCGGGAGAGACGAACCCCTGAAGATCCGCTCACTGCCTCCATGTGGCTCGGGACTGTACCCAACTAAAACCTGTTTGCACGTCTCCTTTGAGCGTGGTAGGGTAGTAATCAAAGTACAGTGGGAACTCACACGAGACAAATGACGATCCACAGGTCGATGAACTAACCTGTACACATGTCACCAGGGAACTGCCATCTGACGTCTGGTATAAGACCAACTAGCATGTTCCCGGCGAGTCCTGTCCGGTGTACTCATAACCCAATGAGCACCTGTATACATCTTAGGTGATCCAACTGACACCAATGGCTTGTGAGACCGGCCACCGCCCCTCGTCAGGGTCTCGACTGTATACACTAGTCTACTCTGGAGTATCGATGCCCTGTCTCGAAACTCCTACGACTAGGGACCTTTTAAGGATGTGCTTATAGACTACCAGCTCCCACTTATATGATCGCCCTCATACTGCTGGCGGTCAAGCAAGAATCCTAGGGGCTCTATCAACGTGTAATAGCGACATGTCAGGTCACCTAAAGCAGTACACGATGATAAAGATAAACCAGATAGCATACTATCATCTCGAGTAAGATTGTCCGACCGGGATAGGTCCTTCCTCAATCATTGCAATCACGTGCCTGTGATCCAATAATTGACTCTGAGGGCACTATCTCCAACAATCTCCCACTTGCACTCAAGGCTAATTATTGCGATGTCGCATACTCACAGCCCGTGTGATACCGAACACCCAACTCCTCTACTAGTCAGTCTCACAAATCCCGTTTGCAAAACTAATGCGTTCGAGGAATAGCCTCAGTGAGTGGATCCGCATTGATGTTTCTTTCTATGTCTCTCTATATCTCATGTTCGCGGAGAAAGCCATCTCCCGAAATGAGCAATACCTGTCTTAGAATGTGTCTGGATGTCTGATGGGACCTAGCTCATAAATGAACTCGAAATCCAAACTTCTTAGTCTGTATCGTCAACTGAATTTAATCAGTGTCCTGCGCCATGCCTCCCTCAGTATTGCCTTGGACCACCTGTCCAAAATACTGCCCCTCGACAGAAGGAAAACTATAACTCTGACAACCTCCCTGTCGTCCAAGTCACCTTGGAAGCCTGGAATGATAACTGTCTCCCGAATGAGGCTGTCGTTATCATATCCCTAGAACATCCACTTATGTTCTAAAACTGCTTCCGACTGTTTCTCCAGGATTGGATCAATGTCAACTTATTGCATCTAGTGCAAGAACAACATCTGGTGTGGTACTTGACATCTCATGATTGACTCAATTGCCTGAGCAAGTGATCTGCCAATCATGCACATCCCTCTCCCCTTTAGTCTGTAAGACACCTTTAGAGAGGGTGACTCCATCACCTGCAGGTACACTACCGTGCCAGGAGTCGTCCATTCTAAATACTCTTAGAATGCTGTCTAAGTACCCTGATTGGGAAACCATCCAAATCCAGATCTAAAACCATAGATCTAGTAACCAGTATGTCTGATATAATATCCAAGTCCTGTGTGGAGAAACCACTGTGTGACGACCAAAGTATAACCGATCGTAGTATAGGAATATCACTTCCTACTCTGTGTATGTCATCCAAATACTATAACAACACACCCTACTACCTTCTCAACAGATCCATCCTCTATTCTGATGAAGTCAAACCTATGACTGTCACATCAGAAATTGATGATCTATCTCCGCTATATCTGCTTTAGTCTATAAATAGACATAAGCTACCTGTCTACCAATGCTTCCGCTGCTCCCACTGACTACGACAACCCTCTGGTAGAGTCATATAGACGTACACTTCTAAAGCCAGTTTAGAACGACGCTATACTCATCCTCCTGCCGGGTCTCGCAGCCTGGAACAACAGCAATGGCAAGTGTGGGTAAACAAGAACCTCCCTGTCACCGTCCTTAAGGCTACCGAAGTACCTCTCGGGTGCCTGAGGTTACCCACCGTATCTGCGGAGTGGCCAATGGAATGTCAATCCAGATTGAATCTTTAGGTTCCTGTCAAATCTTCAGTAATCGTTTGTGGTTCTGGAATCACTTCCAGTTCTACCATACTCCCACTACTGTTATCTGAAAAAATCCATTTTTATTAAAACTGTGGCGAGTTTAGAACAATATCACTATTGATCTTCCAGATGGTAGAAAGTCAACCCTCGTCATAACCTGGGTTAACCCACAAACAGCCATTACAGAAACGTGCCTTGAGTTATCCAGAGTCTGGTTTTAATCATAAGCCAGACAACTCCCCGTACCTTAACAACGTTAAGATATGAACTGTTCTATATCCAATATAGAACCAGAGGCACTGATTTAATTGAACTAGATTCAAATCATGCAGCTATCTCCAGTGCATGTCAACTTAATGGAAGGAGGCCTATCAGCGTTACTCAACTTAGGAATGCTTCCAATTATGAGTAACCTGAAAGAGAAAAAAGTTCTCTTAATCATTACTATCACCTGAATACCGTACACAAGTATCTACATCTTCGATCTCCTTGAAGAATCCCGATACTTGCAACACCTGGTTCTCTACTTTATTCATATACCTATAACTTCTCAAAATTCGGACCCTGTGTTTCTACGAAACACTTGTCTAAAAACTAGAGAAGTCATAAGTAAACCGAATATAGTACGAGGACCAACCCCTCTGTCCTGATGGACCTTGGACAACATACAATACTCTGTATAAGTCCATTGAGTCTGATAACTCATTCACTGTGTGTCGTAGGTTGAAAACTGTACTTATGGTTAAGAAGAATTACACCGCTGTTTAATGCTCCTTACCTAACCATCCACTGATAAAGGTAAATGTCGTAGACATAATTTCAAAAAGGCATATCTCACTCTATGAAAATAGACGTACAGATATATCAATTTGAAATTGGTGCATGACAGCGGATATTCAAAACCAAATATTTGCCGACCGGCAAACAGTCCAGGTGACTTCCTCAAATATCACCGATTACAACGAATCCCGATATAATGAGGATGATCACCCAATTCCCAATAACTTACTCCCACTCATCATCTGTAAAACCATACAGATATGAGAATCGTACCTGGTAAATACATACCCTGGAGTAAGGACTAATTGGGAAATCAGTTTTCCTTTAACAGTACACGGTGAAACTGAAACATCGAAATGTTTCGATGGGGTATCCCGGTATTCCTAGTAATGCCTCTTCCAGATTCACAACTGTAACCGTGTAATTCTTTGCCACCTCTCCAAATCCCTTTATATGTCTTTAGTCATTACCTTCTGCACACCCCTTAGGCCAAATGGTTTTCTTCCTTCCTTACCGTTCGGCACCAGCCTATGGTTTGGAAGAAGACTATCCAATAAGCATAATGGGTGTACTGTCCTAATCCTAGGAGCACTCGCAATGCAAGAGAAGGTGAAGACAAAAGATACCTGAATAAACCTTATTCCTATTTCTCCTGAACCAGAATCCATCCCCGAACTGGAACAAGTTCCTTTCGAGTTTGTATATAACCATACGATGGAGTATCCAATAAACTGTGGATCTTCGTAGTGATACGGAGTGTCCTGGAGAAATACAAAGGTGAAGTGGGAGTGGTAATGAAATACTTGGTTTGGTTGTGAATATCAGTCGCAATTTACTTTGCCCTCCTTCTAATCCCTTTCTTTGTCTTTACATAATACCTTCTGTACACCGTTTAGGCTAATTGGTTTTCCTCATTCCCTACCGTTCGGCACCAGCCTAAGGTTCGGAAGAAGACTATCCAATTTGCGTAATAGGTGTACTATGCCCTAATCTAAGGGGTACTCACAACCTGAGAGAAGGTAAAAGGAAAAGACAACTGAATAGTCCTATCCGTTTCCTCTAGAACCTGAAACCATCCTCGAATTCCTTCGAGTTCGTATATAACCATACGATGGTTTTGTCCAATGGAAATGGACGTTCGTAGTAATACGGGGTGTCCTGGAGAAATAGGTAAAAGTAGGAGTGGCAATGAGGTTCGCAACTCTGACAATCCAAAAGCCAGTGTTTAAGAAGGTTCAGTCAATTTTGGTCTCTGAGTCATAGTCTTAGGGTCGGGTCAATGGTCGCTGCCAAAGAGAGAGAGAAAAGAAACACTCAGCGTGCACTCTAACCTAGATCAGAATGGTTACCAATTTATCTAATCTGGAAACCTCCCACTGTACCGTCAAACTCTCCTCCAAACCTGAAAGAAGAATTAGTCAGGGTCACCCGAGGAGTAAACCAACTCATCAGTGGGAATCGGGATCCAACTATCACCGCATGATAACGTGACGGAATCCGCTCACGGTATCACACTCCAGAAGGTATGCGCATATCTGGCAAGTTTCAGTTCTTTTGAAATTCCCGATATGATTTTTGCCCCATGCTCTTATGACCTTGACGAAGGCCAACAAATCATAAGTCACATGTCAAGTTCTACCCGTCATTCTCCAGGTTGATTTGAACCCACCAGCACAAGCCCTTGACGAAGGCCAACAAGGCTATACGACTGTCCCAAACCAACGCATCTATCTATGCTGCAGAAAGGCAACAAGCAGCTACCATACACTATGCCTTGACGAAGGCCAACAAACATAGCATGAATACTACGTGCTACCCGTCTGAAACGACGGAGGGCTACGAATGGTTTCTGGCGAAAACCTTTAACGTAATGAACTTGATATCGTTGAAGGAACGGATAGCTTTTAAAATACAGTGACGAAAACCATTGCTAAAGAGGTCACTCCCGGTGAAGGGATCTCGGCTCTTTCCCCGTAGAATGAGGTGCAGGATATTCCAACTGAGTACCACGGTGCAAAGCAAAAGCAATCGGCTATAGTGAAGTTATTGCCCTGACGCAAACTTTTGTCCAAGGGGTCACTCCCGGTGAAGGGATCTCGGCCCTTGCCTCGTCGACTGAGGAGCAGGATATTCTAACTGAATACCACGATGCAAAATAAAAGTGAATGTCCTTGCAATAACAGCTTTTTTTGAAAAAGTTCCAACAACATCAGATTAGGTTTGTTTTTAACTTGCATTGATCCGAATCAACGCAGTCCCATCAATTGATCACACCACAAAGAACGAAAATAATATGACGTACGTATATGCCATCCGCATTCGCCGCTGGGTCCCGTCATTACCTGTTAGGTTAGCTAACTAACGACAGAGCGGGGACTAGACTAGCGCGGATGCAAAACATATACAACATCTACTAATATATATTCCAATATATTATATTCGCTCAAGGCGTGATAAAATGCAACATCACAGAAATGTACAGCATCACAGAACAATACAGATATCTGGGATCCCCGGATTTCACAGAGCCGCTGAAACCCGACGTTCCCCTGGTCGTGTGGATAGCCTGTGCAATGAAATCCTAGACCCCTACGGGCGCGGCAAGTCACCCGCCAAAACCTGAAGCGAGGCAGCCCCTTCAGCTCCGTGAATGGACCACCCAGCACTTCACGGAATCCGGTAACTTGGGCACCCCTCCTGGGTCAACCTGTACCCCCTACGAGTGCGGCGAATAGCCTGCCAATTCTAGAGTGAAGCCCCCTCCGTCCTAATGCCATGAGATGCGGGCTCGTTGCCCTCTAGAACCCGGCTATCCGTTCACCCCTCCGCGGGGCAATCCTAGTACAGAAAGTAAAATATATATACAACGGGTACATCGACCGCAACCTGGTCGTGCCCCAAAATAATAATACAAACAGGCAGTGACGGCAGTCCACATGTCGGACGCTCGCCCCGCAATATCAAATGTACATAATACAACAAAAACTGTACTAGCATTGCATCCAGGCTATCCCCACGACCGATCCGCAACATCACAACAAAATCACAAAACATCAACGTGAAAGTCACGTTCGCAAATCCGTCTAACCGGGCTATAGCAGTTAGACAGGATTTACCGATCAAGTGACATTCACGGTCGCAGATATAATGTAAATACTGTGAACTAATGTATTTAAAATGTCCGATCGATCAAAAATTACCAAGTGGGCTCCCAAGTACTACTGTAGCACATCAAGAAATTATGGGCCCAAAAATAATATTCCAGAAACCCTATTTTCAACCCAGAAAGCAACTGTAGAAATTTGACACAGCGATCTCAACATTGTGCGGCGGAACCACGGCCCAAAGGGGTGTTTGGCCGCGGTTCCGCGCTCCTGTAGTCGAGTTAGTGTATCGAATTTTTACAGAACTCTTAGAATTTCCAGTACATCACTTTTCTACAACCTGAAAAAATTTTCGAGCAAGAAAATATTCAACAGAAAACTGATGTATGTGAAAACGTGGGTTTTTGGAATTTTGGTCGATCGGAAATGTAAACACATTAAACAAAGCTAGACTATGTTAATGGCGAGACTCTGATACCACTGTAAGTGCACGGCGGCGCCCCGGCCTCCATCCCGAGGCCAAATGCGGAAGCGATGGTAAACTTTAATTTTGTAAACTAGCAAACCGGCACCACCGCGCACTAAAACCCGGATCGGGCCATTAACTAGTCCTAGCTAACTACAAGATGGGGAAGAGAGATATACCGACTGATCCGAGTCCTCCGGTCTTCTCATCGTCGTCCCGATCTCCCGCGGAAACTCCGGTCGTCGCCTCCTTGCCGGAAGGGCACCACATCGTCTGCATCTTTTACGGGCTCTCACCTCTATACCGAGGCAACTCGGGCACGAAGCTGGCTAGTCGACGTGCCCAAGGTTTGCTGTAGGATATAGTGAAGATCTATATATCTCATTTGGGGTAGAGGATGTTGCCTTTGTGGTGGAGGAAAAAGAACTTGGAGAGAGGTGAGGAAAAATGTAGCATGCAAAGAATGAGATTAACATTTTTCTCATCACTAAAAGAAAAGCCCCCCTTTCCTCACTAGTGGCCGGCCATGCATGAAATGGAGAGAGAGGATGAAGTCAAGGGTGGGTGGAACCATCATACAAGGGAGAGTGTGAAGTGATCATGATAAGGAATGATCACAAAACAAATCTAACACTCCAAAACCTAATCAACTCTCATCATATCCCCACAAGTCAAACCATGATGACTAATAGAAAGTCAAATGATGGTGAAGTCATCATGAAGCAACAAAATGTAAAGAACACCCTCCACAAATACTTATTTGCACAAATGCAAATAAGCCCTCCTCCACCAAACTTCGGCCAATAAACGATACAAAGAAATATGGCCGAAACAGAAAGCAAACTGGCAACTCCAGAAAACTGGTCCCGTAATAAATTACAGGAAAACCCCATAACTGTGCATACACACCCGCATCTGTATTCCGACCGGAATACAAATGCAATGAGACAAAATCTACACTGTACTATACTAGGATCCGGCTTAAACCAAAGCCGGCTAGTATTATCCGTTCGATCCTGATCCGTGCAATACCGCACGTATCTGATTGAACCCTGCCATATATCCATACGGCCTCTAGTACAAACTGTCCGATCCTGATCCGTGCAATACCGCACGTATCTGATCGGACCTTGCCATATCTCCATACGGCCTCTACAGCTTTTCGCCCGAAAGCTTGAGTAACTGAATGTGGGGGACTATAAAGACTCGTCAACACCGTGGTTGTGGATTTAACCACTAGCACGTCAGAGGTATAAGCCAATACGTAACGGGCTACCAGGTATTGACCAAAAGGGACGTCTGTGAGCGAACTCAGTCTGACACCCTACTGAGCCTGTCAGTGACAATATCCGTACAGTCCGGTTCGTTCGTCTATGAGCATCGCATGGCGGGCCTAGGGGGTTGGTAAAAGTCAGACCCCCAAAAGCGGTACAAGTCGTGTCGGAGTGTAGCCCAGAACACCCTGAGATACTACTGGAATACCTACCAGTAAATCTCCTGCCTTGGCCAAGGACTTCGTGTAATGGCTCTCCTAGACACAGCGCGACCTCACCCTCAATACCGGGAGAGACGAACCCCTGAAGATCCGCTCACTGCCTCCATGTGGCTCGGGACTGTACCCAACTAAAACCTGTTTGCACGTCTCCTTTGAGCGTGGTAGGGTAGTAATCAAAGTACAGTGGGAACTCACACGAGACAAATAACGATCCACGGGTCGATGAACTAACCTGTACACATGTCACCAGGGAACTGCCATCTGACGTCTGGTATAAGACCAACTAGCATGTTCCCGGCGAGTCCTGTCCGGTGTACTCATAACCCAATGAGCACCTGTATACATCTTATGTGATCCAACTGACACCAATGGCTTGTGAGACCGGCCACCGCCCCTCGTCGGGGTCTCGACTGTATCCACTAGTCTACTCTGGAGTATCGATGCCCTGTCTCGAAACTCCTACGACTAGGGACCTTTTAAGGATGTGCTTATAGACTACCAGCTCCCACTTATATGATCGCCCTCATACTGCTGGCGGTCAAGCAAGAATCCTAGGGGCTCTATCAACGTGTAATAGCGACATGTCAGGTCACCTAAAGCAGTACACGATGATAAAGATAAACCAGATTGCATACTATCATCTCGAGTAAGACTGTCCGACCGGGATAGGTCCTCCCTCAATCATTGCAATCACGTGCCTGTGATCCAATAATTGACTCTGAGGGCACTATCTCCAACAAGCTTCGTGTTGAAGTCTTGAATCTTGTGCTGCCCTTGTGCTTTGTACATTGAACTGTCTAATGATTTTCAGTTGTTCCTTGAACTGGTAGGCGGCATCATACGGATTCATCTATTGTTGGTCATAGTCTCACATTTGTAGCGTCTTTTCATGAATTTCACTGTAATGATCTGAGAACTTTTAACCTGCAACTATTTAGCAGACATGGATCAAAAGCACCTATTTATCTATAATGTGATTAAGAATGGGTGATATAATAATGCAAAATTCTGATATGAACAAATACCCCCAAACTTATCTTTTGCTCGTCCCGAGCAAAGCCAATTTTATTCTCGAAAAAATCCTAACCACACTTTCGCAGGGAACGCGATTGCACTGAGCTCGTGCAACAAACTGCTAAACCTCTAGGTGTCCCTAGTAGGAGGAGTGTTGTCTCCTGAGGGTTTTCAGCGGATACTACCCACAAAATCCGATCAATTTGGCCTGTTGACTTTCATTCTTCAATTCAGTATTCTAGCAAGAAATTCTATTATCTTTAACTTAGAAATCATCAACCCGTATTTTTCACACTCACTTATCATTTAACTTAAGATCGTATATGTTCTGCAAATTTATTAAGCTTTCAGCATCTTTTGAATTTTCCTTCTAAGGTGCAGTCTCAACTTAGGAATTTTTATCATCTCTACTGAAGGTATAAGCCCTATTTTTCATTCCTATCTCTCATCCAAACCCCAATCATATACCCCTACTTGTGTGTATGTATCACCCCTACACTTGGAAATTCAATTCAAGCTATCATACTCTTGTCCATCTTCCAAAATACTTTTAGTTGGTGAATTTTAAATGAAATTGCTCACACATCCTTCATGCGACCGTTAATACTTCTTGAGGTATTGAACGACCGATTACAACATGTGTTTGCGCATTTAGGCGTAATTCCTCGTCTTGTAATTCCTAAGGCTTAGTAGTGACTCCCAAACCAGTTGGTCTAAGGCACTAGGTGATGAAGCACCCTCGCTATATATTTTTTTATGCAGCCTTAAGTAATTAGAAAACCAGTGTTCATTTTTTTATCTCTTTATTCACACTTATACTTTTATTTTATTTTTTTCTCATACTAAGGATTTTAGACAAGAGCATTTCAAGGTATCCTCTACTATTCCAAGTTTCAAGATGCGTGTTTGTGCAAGTTGTAGGGTATATATTTTCAGAATTTAGACTTAAGGTTCAGAATTATTTTTCAAACTTACACTTCAAATAAAAATTCAATACTCTTCCCTTATTTTGACTTAGCCCAAGAACTGAACTCAAAATTTGCCTATTTCTAAATAAACTACAATGACATATATTTTCTACAGTTAAACTTTAAGAAATGGTATTTTTAGGGTTTTTTATATACTAAGTTTAGGATCTAGTTTTTTTTATTATTCAACCGTCATGTTGAACTTAAGTCAAATATGGCCAAAATTGAATTTTTCAATTTTTATAATTTTTTCTATAATTTTTCAATTTTTTTATTTGATTTTATTTTTATATATTTTTTTATTTTCATTTTTTTAGTTTTTATATTTTTTTATAAAGATGCAATGCAGAATTAAATATGCAAAGAAAGAAGAAACAAATATGTACAAAAAAAATTAAAATATGCAAATGTAAAGATAACTATTTACAAACCACCTCCACCCCTAAACTTATCAAAAGCAGTGCCCTCACTGCTCATGGCCTTGCCGTCCCCTCGAACGTGAACGGGAACGTTCCTCTCTCGCCAGCAGGGTGGTCATGCCATGCTCCAACCCTGTTACTCGCTGATCCATGTTGGTCACCATCCCTATCAATTTGTCTATCCCCCCAGTGGTTCTCCTAAGTAAACGTGCTTGTGCCGCGAGGATAAGCTCTTCCTCGCTCGCGGTCGAGCTGGAGGTGGGTGTCTTGGCGGGTATGTTCTCGGCCGGCTCGGTGCGCGACCATACATCATGTAAGCATGTGTAGGACGTGGATACGCCCTCAAGAAGAGGTCTAATAGGGATCCCTCCATGCATATAAAACTAAAATTCCTCCACAGGGAGGAAATGGCGACACAGTTGTGTCACCAACATAGGGCATGGATAATTTGCAGCCCTCTTACCCGCACCAATCGAGTGAAGTAATACCGTGCACATATCATAGCCGGGGTTCCTAGTCATCAAGGTGTGCACGATATGAAGGGATGGTGTGAAAAATGTCGTATTGTACGAACTACCAAAAATATTATTTTGTGCCCAATGGCACACAGTTAAGACATTCGCAAAGAGGGTTCTAGACTGGATGCCTTTTCGTGGCTCCCTCGAACAATCATTACCCATCAAGGGCAGGTAGTCCTCGAATTGGAGGGGTTGGTCATGAATAGGTAGTCTAGGTATTAAGGTGACTTCATGGATGAAGTCCCTATCGATTATTATTTCCCTATCCCCCCCAAATTAACTTAATGTAACCATGTTGTGAGAGGCAACCATCTTCCATGCACTCGTAAAAACGGTTTACAAGATCCGGAAGCGCGAAGGAATTTGAATGGTTGAAAAGTAAAAAGTTCCACCCACGCCTTCGGATCTCGTCACCGAAATAGCCACCATAGATGGAGGGTGCAAACATTTGTGAAAAATCTCTTTCGAATTGCAAAGTGGGTGCCATCACAGAGAGCTAAATACAAATATATGAAATTGACAGAGAGGGAAAAGAAGTGCTAACCTTCTCTGAAATTTTCAGAGGGCGACAACGACAGGCCGCGGCGGTTGCGCGGTCAGAAGGTCCTTTGTGCGGCGGAAGCGCGGCTCTCTGGAGAGATCTCCCTGATCTTTCAGCTGTGGCGGCTGGGGTTTTGAGGAAAAGAAAATTAGGGTTTGGTAATTGCAGAGGAGAGGTCGGCTTGTATTTATAGGGGGTATTTTTGGTTATTTGTAAAAAGGTCCTCTTGAAAAGAGGAATTTATTTTTAAATAAATTTTTTATATTTTTATTTATTATTTATTAAAACTGAAATTTTACAAAAATACCACCAAAAATTTGAATTTTTTTTCTTTTTATTTTTTTTCTTATATATATTTTTTATTTGTTTTTATATAATTACAAGTGGTACATACCCCCAAACTTATTTGAAATAGTGTTTTCACTGTTTAAGCGGTGAAGTTCAGGATTAGGGGGAAAAAGAGAACAGTATCAATCTATACAAGGCCTTACACAGGCCAAAAGGGAGCACCAACCATTCAAATATTCTATCTCTGTAGTGTGTTGGTTGGTGAAAGAATGCGGAGAGGAATGAAATGGAGAATACGCGAGACCGTATGGGAAGAAAGGTGGAATACGGTCTCGGTATATTAGGAGAAGAATGACGGAAGAGAGAAAGAAGTGTAGTACGAACTTGAGGATGTAAATTGAGTGAATAAATTAGTACAAATTGTGATGACCGATGTGTAAAAAGCGATTGTGCTAATCTATCAACCCGTCGAGAAATGGGGTCAAATCCCTCAAGATTCGTGAGAAAACATGGGTACGTCGAACTTGGTAAACCGGACATTGAAAATGAAAGTGTAACAGTTTCTTCTAAGGTCGGAACGAGAATGGAGGGAACTGATTGAGGAAGGGTATCGGTTAAAGATTCAGGAGGGTGTGCGCAGTCAATGAAAGGGATAAAATGAATTGGAAAATCCGATTTCTCAAGTAAAACTGCTTCATCCTCAATAATTTCCTCAATACTCTCCTCAAAATCTGGCTTATCCATGCAATTCTCATCAAAATCAAGACGCATATGAAGTTCGGGAGAAACATTTAATGAATCGGGATGATGAATTGGAGAGAAGAATTCAGTCAAATCTGTGGGTTCATCATCCAAAATATTTCCAACGTCAATATCCTCGATCAAGTGAAAATTAAATTTCTCAGACACCTCATCAAAATCATGGATATCAATCAATTCAGGTTCTAGAGTGGAGGTGTAGAGGTCAAAAGGATTGGTGATGGTTTCACTCGAAAGAGACCCTTCACAATCAGGTAAATCAAACACTGCAAAGTCACACAACTCATTAAACATTTTATCTTCAACTGGTGAATCACGTGGGACACTCGATAGACATTCAAAACCGGAGTTGTGGGATTCAATTGGGGATGGGTAGGTTTGATTTGGAAGGGTGTACAACTCACTCTCACCACTCAAATTCCCAATCTGTCCAACCGCCTCATCATACATTGGAAAATTTGGAGCTAGTTGGAAACTAGCTACCGGGTCACTAGGTTGTATAAGGGCGGCTATAGACGCATTCAAATCCTTCATTTGTTGGCATGACGCTACCATAAAGTCTTCCAACGACTGTTCCAGACTAGACATGGGCTGTGACGGGGTTTCAGTAAAAGATTCAAAGTTGTTTGGATACGTGAAACTCCCAAATGGCTGTGTAGAAGCAATGTCTTGGGAAGGTGCAAAAGTCGGGTAGGTGTCACGACCCGCAGGGTACGGAACGTGACTGGCACTTAAGTTTACGAAACGTCTAAAGGCGTCCGTAAAATAAGTAAGCCAAAGCCCAGAAAACAAAACCAATGAAGCAAAAGAGTGAAGAAAACCCAATCATTTGAAAGCAAGTTATCAAATAAGTCATGTAAAACCCTTTTTAAAAACAATACCAATTTTTCCCGAAAATTTCGGCAGAGTCTCCTTTGTAAATACTGACCCCAAAAATGGGTACAACAAAATATATACATGAATCCAACAAAATAGGGCATCCCCAAGCGGGAGCTAGCTCTTCGCCATAAGGCGGTCACAAATCCCACGCAATGTAAATGACAGCAAGCATAATAATCCTAATAAAGCATAAGGAAGCATGAAAAGTAGCATGTCGGCTCAAGTGAGCTCGACCCCAAAAATACAGCATAAAATCCACAAACCTCACAGTCTCATCTCTAGGTCAATATACAATAAATCTGGTAGAAACAGTAGATGGAGTACACTAGATACAAAGAATATACAAGTGGTACAAAATAATAACATAACCCACCTATGAGCAAATCTCGAGCTCAGGCAAAAGAGGCAAAAGACAAGTGCGCCCGCCGCTACTGAACTGACGGAGCGGACCTGCAAAAGACTGTGGCACAACGGGGGTGAGTTGCCAACTCGTGAGTAATAAATAACATCTGCAAAGGCTATCGTATGCATGCACACAAGCATCCTAGCATCTAAAATACAGGTATGACTGGATGCACCAGCAGGTGTGTATATCATATCAGTGTGCTAATATGTATGCAACATGAATATCTGAGGTCTCAATATGTATATATAAGAAATATTTATTCTCTTTTTGTTTTTGAAACTCTTTTAGAATGCCAGCATAATGTCAATGAATCGACGAAAATCGGTGTCCAGCAACGACACCCAAAGCTGTCTCAAATCTCATAAATCCATGTCATAGTGTCTCTGGCCTCAGCCATCCGGCTGACCCATCTCAATATCAATATCTCATCCTCTCGCGGCCCCGGTCGGTATCCTCTGGATATCCGCCGTGCCCAATGAAGTCACCGGTAGGTAATCCGTCCCCTGCCAGGCTCATCGTCAACACCACGAGCTTCTTGCCCCGGGGTACCCTACCGGGCCCACCATGTACCCGAAACGGTTCATCCAACTCCTCGAAACGGGTCTCCAAAAACCACAGCAAACTCATGGTGGACGACACTTACATCACTAGAAAACCGCAATTTACATGTTTTAAAAATATCATAAGTTTGGAAATTTTGCGGCTTTCCCCCGAAATCCAGCAATATCATAAAATCTCAAGAAATCCTCATAAGTGCATATATCAATGATAATGAATGCGTATGATATCAATAATCAAGTTGCGATGTGTGATTAATGTATTAAGCATGAACAATGAATATGATGAAGTACATGCACATGAATAGCAATCCTACGGTTTCATTTTAAGGAAATAGCACAATTTAAGTATCAATTAGTAAAAGGTTTAAATTAAAGGTTATCTAGTGTGGTGGCATGGCAATTACCAGGGTGTGTGTGTAAACATGAATAGTGCTCGTGCTGCATATAAAAACCTGGTAATGGTGCATGTGTCCTACAATTGAGTTTGCGTATATGGATATAACATATTGATCTAATTGCAGCAATTATCATGCCAGTATTATTATTCTAATGTCACAAGTGATTATCCAATTTACTATTTTCCAGTTTACTAAATCTATCGGGCGACTTGCGCCATCCAAACGATCGTCCCCCGTAGATGTTAAATCTACTCACCGGGATCCCTGGCTAGTTGTGTCCAATCACCGCCTTTCCCTTTCGCGCCGCTTCTGACGTCTCCGCGACCGAACCTGGAATTTACATCAATACCAAACATAAGGTTACGTATCAAGAACGACGCAAAACCCCAACGAAACTACTAAAGTTCGCTAGCTAGGTACAACGTGTACAAAGTGCGCGGACACACGCGAAAATCGCAAAAACTGCCAAAAACGCCGATTTGGGTCACCCGGCAAAAGAAAAACCCGACTGCCCAAAAACCGCACTCACGCATCCTAAAAGTCGTAGGACAAGCCATACAATCATCAAGATATCAAAAATAAATCATCACATAATTTATATAAAAATCTAGTAAGCAGATACATTCCAAAAATCGGTGCAACGTCGCCGATTTGCGACAAAACGACTACCATCTAGCATACTCACCCAAGCACACTACAAGCAATCCATACACACTAATTACAACACATTAACCATGCTCCAAAACCTATATTCCACAACCAAACCCTTTCTTGATTTTTATAAATAGCAATTGCAAATCAAAATCCATACTTGAAACTTTAAATTAACACAACAAAAGCCCACTTAAGAAAAATTAACCTCTTAGGTTAGGTTAGCAAAACACTAGATAACAATTTAGGTTCAATCAACTAAATACTGTTTTCTAAACTTAATCCACTCACTAATCATGTTTCACAAACCACTACTAAACATAAACCCTCTCTTGAAAATTTCAAAACCACAATTTCACCCTTCTAAAATCAACTAATTTAGCAAAGTTGAAACTATATCAACAAGGTAATTATATGGATTAGTTAATTAACCACTAGATTAACTATAAAACAATCTAATTAAGTATTATGGCTTCAAAACCCTAGTTAGATTTTTCAAGCAAAACCTAAGAAAACTAGATTAAACTACACTAAATTAACACTAAACCATACAACATAAGAAACTTAAACAAAAGAATTCAACATGATAGAAATTATACCTCTTGATCTATGGATCAAGCAAGAAAATTTGCTCCAAAAATGCCTCCTTTCCACATGTTTTCAACTATATTAGGCTTGAGAAGAGGTAGCACAAGGTTTGTTTTGGTTTTGTAAACAAATTTGTGGATTTATATGGATTTTTGTAGCAATTTTGATGAAATTTTGGAGGAAATGAAAAGAGGAAGGTGAAGGGGGAGGGCTGCTGGAAATTCTCGGCCAGAAGAGGGATGGGGGAGGGTGTGGGCAAGTGGGGAAGGTCATGGGTCAAGTCTCCAAGTCAAAGTATCATACTTTATTCATTTAAATTAAAATAAACCCAAAAAAAACCCTTAAATCAACTCAAGAAACAACTAAAGAAAAGAGATCAGAATTTTCTGGACTTGGTCATGGTTGGGCTGTCCTAGGGCTGAGGGAAAAGATAGAGGGGTTTTACAAAAGAAATTTTATGCAAAAAGGTCCCCTACAACTCAAAAATTGCAAGTTTTAGCCCAAAATTCAATAAATTCGTTTCAATTCATAAAAATTTGTTAAAAATCAAAATAAATTACTAAAAATTCATGTTATCACTAGATTATAATTATCATAATTTTAGAGATTAAAATTAGTCCGGAAAAATTTGTATTTATCGCTTATTTAATGTATTTTCTTACCGGCTTAAAATAATATTAAAAAAATTGAAAAATAGGGAAAATTTTTTAAATGACCAAAATTTCATAAATAACTCATTAGCTACTAAAAACAAGCAATTACCTATCCATTTTAGGTATAATTAGCCCTAAACTGCAAAATATCGAGAAAGACGGTTTTCGGAAAAATACCGAATTTTCACCGAATTTCAGGAAAACACCAAAACGACTTTTCAAGACGCTACAATCTTCCCCCCTTAAAGAAATTCGGTCCCCGAATTTAAAAATATAGCTACGCGTACCTTCAAAGAGATGGGGATACTTCTTCCTCATCTCGCCCTCGGTCTCCCAGGTAACCTCCTCGCTGCTCGGGCTACGCCAAAGGACCTTGACGGTTGGTATAATCTTCGACCTCAACTTCTTCACCTGCCGATCCAGGATGGCCACCGGCTGCTCTGCAAAAGAAAGGTCGCGCTCTAGCTGGACTGTCGGGTGCTGAATCGCATGCGAAGGGTCGTGAAGGTACTTGCGGAGCATCGAAACATGGAAGACGGGGTGAACATCGGGAAAGCTGGGAGGAAGAGCCAAACGATATGCAACAGCGCCAACACGCTCGAGGATCTCGAAGGGACCTACGAATCTAGGGCTAAGCTTCCCCTTTCGCCCAAAACGCATCACGCCCTTCATCGGTGAGACCTTCAGAAAAACATGGTCGCCAACTGCGAACTCTAATCTGCGACGGCGCCTGTCTGCATACGATTTCTGCCTGCTCTGAGCCGCTCTCATCCGGTCTCGGATCAACTGTATCTTCGCTGTCGTCTCCTCAACAAGCTGCGGCCCCAAAATACTGCTCTCGCTGAGCTCTGTCCAACAAACGGGCGATCTGCATCTCCTCCCATACAATGCCTCGAAAGGTGCCATCTGAATAGTATCCTGGAAGCTGTTGTTGTAGGAGAACTCCACTAGAGGTAAATGACGATCCCAGCTACCACCAAAGTCTAAAACGCACGCTCTGAGCATGTCCTCGAGAGTCTGAATGGTCCGCTCTGACTGTCCGTCTGTCTGCGGATGAAACGCTGTGCTGAAGCTCAAACGAGTGCCCAAAGCCTCCTGAAGTCTCTGCCAAAGTCGGCTGGTGAACTGAGTGCCTCGATCTGACACGATACAAGTCGGTACGCCATGTAGTCGCACGATCTCGTCAATATAGAGCTGAGCATACTGAGCGAAGCTGAAAGTCGTCTTCACTGGCAGGAAGTGAGCCGCTTTCGTCAATCTATCCACGATCACCCAGATGGAGTCGTACCCTCGACTGGTCCTGGGTAGACCCACAACGAAATCCATCGAAATCTGCTCCCATTTCCACTCTGGAATGGGTAACGGCTGTAGCTCTCCTGCGGGCCTCTGGTGCTCGGCCTTGACTTGCTGACAAGTCAGGCATCTCGAAACGAACTCCGCAAAGTCCCTCTTCCTCCCGTCCCACCAGTAGGTCTCTCTCATATCATGGTACATCTTGGTGGAACCGGGGTAGACACTATACACTGATCGGTGTGCCTCCTCGAGAATGTCGCGCCGTAATCCATCAGCATCTGGTACGCACAGTCTAGATCCATATCGTAAAATCCCCTGATCGTCAACCACGAACTCGGAAAATCTGCCCTGTCCCATCTGTGCCACGATCTCTGAGCAACGGTCGTCACTGCGCTGTGCCTCATATATACGGTCAAGCAACTGTGGGCGTGCACGAACATGCGCGAGCTGTCCCCCTGTCTGAGTGAACTCGAACTCAACTCGGCTGTCGCATAATATCTGCCAATCTGCTGACGACTGCCTCTGCACTGCGCGCAAAAAGGATAGACTACCCCCGGGCCTCCTACTCAACGCATCTGCCACCACATTTGCCTTGCCGGGGTGATATAAGATCTCGCAGTCGTAGTCCTTCACCAACTCCATCCAACGACGCTGTCTGAGGTTCAGGTCTCGCTGCTGAAATATGTACTTTAAGCTCTTGTGATCGGTGAATATCTGACACGACTCGCCGTAAAGGTAATGTCGCCAAATCTTCAGGGCAAAGACCACTGCAGCCATCTCCAAATCATGAGTGGGGTAGTTCTGTTCATGCTTCTTCAACTGCCGAGAAGCATAAGCGATCACCCTGCCATGCTGCATCAATACGCATCCTAATCCCACTCGCGAAGCATCACAGTAGACAACAAATCCGCCTGATCCCGAAGGCAAAGATAATACCGGCGCCGTAGTCAAACATGTCCGCAGCTGCTGAAAACTGCGCTCGCACTCCTCTGTCCAGACGAAAGGAACTCCCTTCCGGGTGAAACTGGTCAACGGTGCAGCTATACGGGAGAAGTCCTGAACAAAACGCCTGTAGTAGCCCGCCAAGCCTAGAAAACTACGGATCTCAGTCACCGATGTAGGTCGGGGCCACTGCTGAACAGCCTCAATCTTCTTCGGGTCCACACAAATGCCGTCTCTCGTAACCACGTGACCCAAGAATCCGACGCTGTCCAGCCAGAAAGCACACTTGGAGAACTTCGCGAACAGCTGGTGCTCCCTCAGAGTCTGTAACGTAATCCGCAAGTGCTGCTCGTGCTCCTCTCTGCTCCGGGAGTACACCAAGATATCGTCGATAAACACGATGATGAACAAGTCAAGATACGGCCTGAATGTATGGTTCATCAGATCCATAAATGCTGCTGGGGCGTTGGTGAGTCCGAACGACATCACCAAAAACTCGTAGTGGCCATAGCGTGTACGGAAAGCTGTCCTCGGTATATCCTCCTGTCGAACTCGCAGCTGATGGTATCCTGACCGCAAGTCGATCCTCGAAAAATACCCCGCACCCTGAAGCTGGTCGAACAAATCATCAATGCGCGGCAACGGATATCTGTTCCGAACGGTAACTTTGTTCAGCTGGCGGTAGTCGATACATAAGCGCAAACTTCCATCCTTCTTCTTGACAAACAGGACCGGAGCACCCCACGGAGAAACACTCGGTCGAATAAGCCCCTTATCCAACAAATCCTGCAACTGATCCTTCAGCTCTCGAAGCTCTGCCGGGGCCATCCGATAAGGCGGTATAGAAATAGGCCCCGAGCCGGGAATCAAATCAATGCAGAACTCAACATCGCGCTCAGGCGGTAGCCCAGGTAGCTCATCAGGGAAAACATCAGGGAACTCACAAACTACTGGGACCCGGTCCATCGGAACATCTGCAGCTCGAGTATCACAAATAGATGCTAAGAATCCCTGACATCCCTTCCGCAAGAGCTGACCAGCACGAAGAGAAGAAATTAAGCTGGGAAGGGTGACACTGCGGTCTCCCTGAATAACAAGGACTGGCTCTCCCGGAAAGCTAAATCTGACTGCCTTCTCACGGCAGTCCACCGAAGCATAACAAGTGGCTAGCCAATCCATGCCCAGAAGCACATCAAAGTCCAACATATCGAGGAGTATCAAATCAACTGATGAATCCCTCTCCCCGATACGAACGGAACACAAACGAAATACAAACCGAGCGACAAACGACTCGCCTACCGGAGTAACAACAACAAGCGGCTGATCTAACGACGACGACTCACGGCCCAACATCGGTGCAAAGTGTGTAGAGACGTACGAATGTGTGGAACCTGGGTCGAATAATACCCGTGCGTCGAAAGTACAAACTGGCAAGGTACCTGTCACAACGGCATTGGATGCCTGCGCATCCTGCGGTGTCAAAGCAAAAACTCGGGCCTGTCCTCCACCGATAGTGGGCTGACCTCGACCTCGGCCTCTGCCTCCTCGTCCTCTCTGAACAGGACCGCCGCGTCCACGGCCTCTCGGTGCACCTAACTGGCGTGGAGCATCGCCTGGGGTAGGAAGTAGGGCTCTCTGAGGAGGGGGTGGTGATGGTGGTAGGGTCACATGCGGAACTGTCGCTGCTCCCTGTCGTCTCACTGGACAGTCTCTGACAAGATGGTGCAGACTCCCGCACCCAAAACATCCTGGCGACGGCTGCTGCCCCTGGGAATAAGAACCATATAACTGTCCCCGCCCAAATCCTATGCCAGGCCTATCTCTCGGAAAGAATCTGGCGCGCTGCCTCTGAGGCGGTACATCGGTGCGCATCCTCTTCGGCCCAGAAACGGCCGGAGTCTGTGATATGCGTGCCTCCATCCGCAATGCCGTATCCCTAGCCGCTGAATAAGTGTCGTAGTGCTGGGCGCCAATGGCAAGGTATAGCTGGGCATCAAGTCCCTGTACGAACCTCTTCACCATCTTCTCCTCGGTATCCACCAAATACTGAGCATATCGGGATAACTGTGTAAACTGGATATCATACTCAGACACCGTCATCCCAGGTGTCTTGACTAAGGCCTCGAAGCTACGAGCTCTGGCGTCACGAACGCTCTCTGGAAGGAAACGGGCTAGAAAGACCGCTGTAAACTCGACCCAAGTCATAGGCGGTAGATCTACAGCTCGACCTCTCAAGACTGACTCCCATCATGTCTGCGCGAGACCCTCTAGTCGGAAACTCGCAAGCTCTACCCATCGATCATCCGAACATCTCAGCGAACGGCAGATCCTGGCTAAACTGTCAAGGAACGTCTGTGGGTCCTCCGCTGCCTCGGTGCCGGTGAATACTGGAGGTCTCAGCCTCATGAAATCCTGTAGTGAAACCGGAATGGCCACGGTGGTGGTAGTAGGAGCAGGTATCATG
This sequence comes from Agapanthus africanus, assembly GCA_030015575.1. Taxonomy (NCBI): domain Eukaryota; kingdom Viridiplantae; phylum Streptophyta; class Magnoliopsida; order Asparagales; family Amaryllidaceae; genus Agapanthus; species Agapanthus africanus. Next base: position 150,556,824 of record CM057346.1, read on the forward strand.
GTCGTCTGTGATGTAGTAGGTACGTCATCCGGTCTCGGTGTACGACTGGCTGCAACTAGGGATCCTACCATCTGACGCAGCTCCTGCATGCCCCCCATCATCTGTCGCAACTCCTCCATACCGGTCTCGAGCCTATCCATACGGCCTGGGGAAGGTGGATCGGTCTGTCCCTGTGGCGTAGGCATACCACCCTGCTCAGTCCTAGCCTCGGACGAGCCAGCTCGAATCTCGTCTCTGGCGGCAGCCCTCTGTGCCCTCGTAGCCTTCGGCGGCATAGTGGCTGTCACAGGAAAACGGATAGTAAGGACAGTGCAATAGGATCATAGGATACACGGAATTGAAGAAGGAATTTTCAAGCAAGTATATCCTAAAGTCACTTAGGCGGAGTACCGTATCGTAAGTATGCCGCGGACATACGCACGCTACGTCACCCTGCTTAAGTCACTTACTCCATCTACCAAGGGTCATCCTACACTCAAAAAGGTAAAACCTATCGCTCTGATACCAACTTTGTCATGACCCGCAGGGTACGGAACGTGACTGGCACTTAAGTTTACGAAACGTCTAAAGGCGTCCGTAAAATAAGTAAGCCAAAGCCCAGAAAACAAAACCAATGAAGCAAAAGAGTGAAGAAAACCCAATCATTTGAAAGCAAGTTATCAAATAAGTCATGTAAAACCCTTTTTAAAAACAATACCAATTTTTCCCGAAAATTTCGGCAGAGTCTCCTTTGTAAATACTGACCCCAAAAATGGGTACAACAAAATATATACATGAATCCAACAAAATAGGGCATCCCCAAGCGGGAGCTAGCTCTTCGCCATAAGGCGGTCACAAATCCCACGCAATGTAAATGACAGCAAGCATAATAATCCTAATAAAGCATAAGGAAGCATGAAAAGTAGCATGTCGGCTCAAGTGAGCTCGACCCCAAAAATACAGCATAAAATCCACAAACCTCACAGTCTCATCTCTAGGTCAATATACAATAAATCTGGTAGAAACAGTAGATGGAGTACACTAGATACAAAGAATATACAAGTGGTACAAAATAATAACATAACCCACCTATGAGCAAATCTCGAGCTCAGGCAAAAGAGGCAAAAGACAAGTGCGCCCGCCGCTACTGAACTGACGGAGCGGACCTGCAAAAGACTGTGGCACAACGGGGGTGAGTTGCCAACTCGTGAGTAATAAATAACATCTGCAAAGGCTATCGTATGCATGCACACAAGCATCCTAGCATCTAAAATACAGGTATGACTGGATGCACCAGCAGGTGTGTATATCATATCAGTGTGCTAATATGTATGCAACATGAATATCTGAGGTCTCAATATGTATATATAAGAAATATTTATTCTCTTTTTGTTTTTGAAACTCTTTTAGAATGCCAGCATAATGTCAATGAATCGACGAAAATCGGTGTCCAGCAACGACACCCAAAGCTGTCTCAAATCTCATAAATCCATGTCATAGTGTCTCTGGCCTCAGCCATCCGGCTGACCCATCTCAATATCAATATCTCATCCTCTCGCGGCCCCGGTCGGTATCCTCTGGATATCCGCCGTGCCCAATGAAGTCACCGGTAGGTAATCCGTCCCCTGCCAGGCTCATCGTCAACACCACGAGCTTCTTGCCCCGGGGTACCCTACCGGGCCCACCATGTACCCGAAACGGTTCATCCAACTCCTCGAAACGGGTCTCCAAAAACCACAGCAAACTCATGGTGGACGACACTTACATCACTAGAAAACCGCAATTTACATGTTTTAAAAATATCATAAGTTTGGAAATTTTGCGGCTTTCCCCCGAAATCCAGCAATATCATAAAATCTCAAGAAATCCTCATAAGTGCATATATCAATGATAATGAATGCGTATGATATCAATAATCAAGTTGCGATGTGTGATTAATGTATTAAGCATGAACAATGAATATGATGAAGTACATGCACATGAATAGCAATCCTACGGTTTCATTTTAAGGAAATAGCACAATTTAAGTATCAATTAGTAAAAGGTTTAAATTAAAGGTTATCTAGTGTGGTGGCATGGCAATTACCAGGGTGTGTGTGTAAACATGAATAGTGCTCGTGCTGCATATAAAAACCTGGTAATGGTGCATGTGTCCTACAATTGAGTTTGCGTATATGGATATAACATATTGATCTAATTGCAGCAATTATCATGCCAGTATTATTATTCTAATGTCACAAGTGATTATCCAATTTACTATTTTCCAGTTTACTAAATCTATCGGGCGACTTGCGCCATCCAAACGATCGTCCCCCGTAGATGTTAAATCTACTCACCGGGATCCCTGGCTAGTTGTGTCCAATCACCGCCTTTCCCTTTCGCGCCGCTTCTGACGTCTCCGCGACCGAACCTGGAATTTACATCAATACCAAACATAAGGTTACGTATCAAGAACGACGCAAAACCCCAACGAAACTACTAAAGTTCGCTAGCTAGGTACAACGTGCACAAAGTGCGCGGACACACGCGAAAATCGCAAAAACTGCCAAAAACGCCGATTTGGGTCACCCGGCAAAAGAAAAACCCGACTGCCCAAAAACCGCACTCACGCATCCTAAAAGTCGTAGGACAAGCCATACAATCATCAAGATATCAAAAATAAATCATCACATAATTTATATAAAAATCTAGTAAGCAGATACATTCCAAAAATCGGTGCAACGTCGCCGATTTGCGACAAAACGACTACCATCTAGCATACTCACCCAAGCACACTACAAGCAATCCATACACACTAATTACAACACATTAACCATGCTCCAAAACCTATATTCCACAACCAAACCCTTTCTTGATTTTTATAAATAGCAATTGCAAATCAAAATCCATACTTGAAACTTTAAATTAACACAACAAAAGCCCACTTAAGAAAAATTAACCTCTTAGGTTAGGTTAGCAAAACACTAGATAACAATTTAGGTTCAATCAACTAAATACTGTTTTCTAAACTTAATCCACTCACTAATCATGTTTCACAAACCACTACTAAACATAAACCCTCTCTTGAAAATTTCAAAACCACAATTTCACCCTTCTAAAATCAACTAATTTAGCAAAGTTGAAACTATATCAACAAGGTAATTATATGGATTAGTTAATTAACCACTAGATTAACTATAAAACAATCTAATTAAGTATTATGGCTTCAAAACCCTAGTTAGATTTTTCAAGCAAAACCTAAGAAAACTAGATTAAACTACACTAAATTAACACTAAACCATACAACATAAGAAACTTAAACAAAAGAATTCAACATGATAGAAATTATACCTCTTGATCTATGGATCAAGCAAGAAAATTTGCTCCAAAAATGCCTCCTTTCCACATGTTTTCAACTATATTAGGCTTGAGAAGAGGTAGCACAAGGATTTGTTTTGGTTTTGTAAACAAATTTGTGGATTTATATGGATTTTTGTAGCAATTTTGATGAAATTTTGGAGGAAATGAAAAGAGGAAGGTGAAGGGGGAGGGCTGCTGGAAATTCTCGGCCAGAAGAGGGATGGGGGAGGGTGTGGGCAAGTGGGGAAGGTCATGGGTCAAGTCTCCAAGTCAAAGTATCATACTTTATTCATTTAAATTAAAATAAACCCAAAAAAACCCCTTAAATCAACTCAAGAAACAACTAAAGAAAAGAGATCAGAATTTTCTGGACTTGGTCATGGTTGGGCTGTCCTAGGGCTGAGGGAAAAGATAGAGGGGTTTTACAAAAGAAATTTTATGCAAAAAGGCTCCCTACAACTCAAAAATTGCAAGTTTTAGCCCAAAATTCAATAAATTCGTTTCAATTCATAAAAATTTGTTAAAAATCAAAATAAATTACTAAAAATTCATGTTATCACTAGATTATAATTATCATAATTTTAGAGATTAAAATTAGTCCGGAAAAATTTGTATTTATCGCTTATTTAATGTATTTTCTTACCGGCTTAAAATAATATTAAAAAAATTGAAAAATAGGGAAAAATTTTTAAATGACCAAAATTTCATAAATAACTCATTAGCTACTAAAAACAAGCAATTACCTATCCATTTTAGGTATAATTAGCCCTAAACTGCAAAATATCGAGAAAGACGGTTTTCGGAAAAATACCGAATTTTCACCGAATTTCAGGAAAACACCAAAACGACTTTTCAAGACGCTACAGTAGGACTCGTAGGAATTGAATGGTTGGACAGAAGTAGGATCAATATTTAGATAAGAAGGTGAATGGAATTGTTGATCCAAAGAATTCGCAGTGGTGAAAGGAGTGAAAGATCGGTTACGAGATTATTCAATATGTTCAGCAATAGACATGGGTTTCGAAGTTACAACAGGACTTGAAAAAGGAGTATCAACCTAAGAAGGTGGTGAAGGTTGAAATGGTTGATACAAAATGGATTGCGGAGTCCAATTGGTTATCCTAGACGCGTCTATTCAATCTTTCAAAGAAATTTTGGGCATGGAGAGGTCGTTCGAAATTCGACCAAAACAAGAAGCGTAAGAAGTAATGTCTGGTTAAGGGTACTAAAGTTCGGCAAGAGTTTTGCGAGGTGGGGTACCCATGATGTGATGAGATAAAGGAAAAGAATGTGGGGGTAAGAAAACGTCAATGGGGAAATGTGAATGAAGGTTGGGTGCAATGGAATTCTAGCGACAAATGGCAAGTTTTTGTAAAATTTTGTTTTGTGGTATTTTTTTTTATAAAGAGTTTTGCAAAAAAATTTTGTACAGAACTACGACACACTTTCAAACAATCACAATTTAAGCATGCACAATCAAGCTTAGAGCTAGGGTCTCCTAAGTCAAATAGGCTGCTCCTAACTGTTCCAAAGTGACAAGTTGTGAGATATCCCTCAAATCGCCTCTTCACCGCCAATTGTGGCCAGGTAAGCACAAATGATGAAAGGAGGGTTTGGCTCACGAATCACCGTGAGACGGGCCTTTTAAAGTTACTTTTCTCGCTTGTCTAGCCTAGACACCACAAAGTCAGGTTTAGATAAACGACTGAATGCCCACAACCTTCCTCTGTCCTAATGAGCACGACAGTTCTTAGTTGGCTGAGTCTACATATTTTTTAATTAACTCAAGGGTGATGCATATGGTTTTAGTGATTTTTGGGGTCTTAGGAAAGGTGATGAATTCCCCACCCAATCTTGATTGGTGTTATAGCCCTTTAGATTTTGTATTAATTATGCAAAGCAGTTAACACACCAAAAATCTAAAACACTTGCAAATTTTTTTTTATTTGGCAGCGCAAAGAATTCTGCACAAAAACAATTTATTGGATAGGAGAAAGATTCTGTGCAAAGAACCCTGCAGGAATTTTTTTTCAGTGGAGCTTAGGGGGTGGAAGAGAAGAAAAAAGACACTTACAGAGATTTTCAGTTGCTGACGTCACCTTTTGACCGCGGTTCCGCGGTCAAATGCCTACTTCTGCCGCGGTTCCGTGGTGGATCAGTAGGTTCAGATCTTCAAAAAATTTCTCTGTGCTGATTTGATTCTCCTCTATATGTTCAGATCCTCTGTTTCTGGATTTGTTCACTGAGCTTGCTCCAGATCTGAATCAGTCCGTCTTCCTTTCCTGCACAATTCGCACAAAAACCTTTCAAAAATAACAAGATGATTTTTATTTTTACTTTTTTGTTTTAAAATTTTTCAATTTTTTCAATTTTTTTTATTAACCCGAAATTACACAAAGAAAGAGACTACCGTCTCCCCGGCAACTGTGCCATTTGATTGTTCGCGTTTTTGCGTGCGTGTTTAAATTTAAGAATACCGTAATCAAGACGGTGTCGCTTGGTAGCTAGCCGGTTGAGTACGGGTCGGTCCACAGGGAAATGGTATTCTTTCTTTAAGTTCTAACGAGTTAAGTCCTATTTTTGGTAGGTTTGGTTTTAAGATCTAAGAATGAGATTAAATTGATTTAAAGGCTTGCTAGGGTTAGGATTGGGTTATTTCGAAAAAAGGATTCTTCTCACATCTTTTAATGCCCTAGTTAAGAATATAGGTGTTAGGGTAATAGTCAACAAAGGGGATTAACACGACTAGGAAGAAACTTAGTTTCTTCCTTTTGGTCCTTGTACGTCCTTTCTTGGCTCTTAGCCCTAACCTCCGGTTAATTCAACTACAACCGGTCTAACTAGGGAATCACCGCTATCATGTAGGATAGGGTGCCGTAGTGAGCGGATTATGGTTGATTTTAAAGGGAGTCCTTTAAATAAAATTATATGGGCAAAGAAAGGAGTGTGAGAGATTTCCTTCTCTCAAACATTCCCAATCCTAACCCTAACAAGTGAGGAATTACTCACTCATTAGGAATGTGACGGTAAAATTCATTTTTATATTTTTTTATTCGACAAATTAAATTGCAGATAATAAAGAACAGATAAGAAATTTCAGGAATTAAAATTTAGATAAAAAAAAGAATGCAAGATAGAAAGAAGACTTACTTTATTGATACCTCTCAACAATGCATTACAACTTGAATAAAATTTTAATCCAAGAATTAAAAAGAGGCATGCCTTCATTTGGCTTTCAACTTTCCCATTATAGATAGGAAAAAACCATAGGTTACATTCTGATCCACACTTGAATTTACAAGACTATCCTAAGAAATCCTGGTCAAAGCACCGACACCCACCGACACATGCACCGACACGTGCATTGCACGGCCGCGGTTCCGCGGCAGAAAGCCCTGTTTGACCGCGATTCCGCGGCCAATTGGTGGGATCAAAATTTCAACTTCTCAGGGTTTCTTTATGTTGCTTTTAACTTCTGTTTTCTTCACTTTGTTCCTCAGAATCTCTTCTATTTTCTTCCATATTTCCAACAGTGCAGAATGTTGTAGACTTTTGCCGTGAGCTTTGCGTTGAAGTCTTGAATCTTGTGCTGCACTTGTGCTTTGTACATTGAATTGTCTAATGATTTTCAGTTGTTCCTTGAACTGGTAGGCGACATCATACGGATTCATCTATTGTTGGTCGTAGTCTCACATTTGTAGCGTTTTTTCATGAATTTCACTGTAATGATCTGAGAACCTGTAATCTGCAACTATTTAGCAGACATGGATCAAAAGCACCTATTTATCTGTAATGTGATTAAGAATGGACGATATAATAATGCAAAATTCTGATATGAACAACAACTTTTACTTATCCTTTTAGTACTTTTGCTTATAGACGTATGCCCCTTGGGTTATGCAATGCTCTCGCTATGTTTCAGCGGTGTATGATGGGGATATTCTCGGACATGGTCGAGAATTTTCTGGAGATATTTTTGGACGATTTCTCCATATTTGGGGACTCTTTTGAGGAATGCCTACGTCATCTTGACGCTGTTCTTACCCACTGTAAGGATAAGAATTTAATCTTGAATTGGGAAAAATGTCATTTCATGGTTTAAGAAGGTATTGTCCTTGGGCATATCATTTCACGAAAAAGTATTGAGGTAGACAGAGCTAAAATAGATGTCATCCATAACCTTCCTCCTCCCAGATGCGTAAAAAATGTACGATCCTTTCTTAGTCATGCATGATTTTATAGGCGATCATTAAGGACTTTAGCAAAATTGCTAGACCCTTAACTCTTCTCTTGGCCAAGGATACCACATTTCACTTCGATTCGGATTGCGTGGCTGCGTTTGAATCGCTTAAAGGTTCCCTCACTACAGCCTATGTTCTGTCATCTCCGGACTGGAGTCACCCTTTCGAGCTTATGTGTGATGTATCCGATTTTGCTATTGGTGCAGTCTTAGGACAGCACATTGATAAGATGCCACATGTAATTTACTATGCAAGTAGGACCTTGAACGATGCTCAAATAAATTATACAACTACCGAGAAAGAACTCTTGGAAGTTGTATTTGCATTAGAAAAATTCAGGCCCTACTTAATTGGCTCTCCAGTTGTAGTTTATACCGATCATTCCGCCCTAAGACATATCTTATCGAAGAAGGATGCTAAATTTAGGCTAATACGTTGGATCCTTCTGTTACAAGAATTTGATCTTGTAATACGAGACAAGAGAGGATGTGAAAACGTAGCAGCCGACCATCTTTCATGTCTTTCTTCTTCGCCAACGTTGACCGTGCTAATAAACGATTCCTTTCTTGACGAACAGCTCTTGATCATATCCTGCGAACCTTGGTTCGTGGACATTGTGTTAGTTGTATGTATGCCCTAGAGGCCAGTATTGTACAGATGATGTATATTATATTGGATGCTTGGACATATATAGAGATGACTTTCTTGCTCGACATGATAGTATGCTATCTGGTTGCTCTTTATCTTAACATGTACACTAGTCTCTTTATACTGTCTTATAGTTACATGTTGGTAAAGCCCTTAGGATTTGTACTTGACTGCCTGGACTATGATGCAGATCATACTATTGGGGACATGGTAGTCCATAAGTACATCCTTCAAGGTCCCTAGTCGTGGGTGTATCGAGACGGGGCATCGATATACCAGAGTAGACTAGCGTATATGCTTCTCGACCCATGTGATGGGCGATGGATGATCCCATATCCATTGGTGTTTGACATCAGAGATGGTATACGGGTGCTCAGTGGAGACTGGGTACACTGGACGGACTCGCCGAGAACTCCCAGATGGTATTATACCTCACGTCAGATGGCAGTTCTCAGGTGACACTTGTACAGGTTAGTCTGTAGACCCGAGATCGTCATAGAGTCTTGTGTGATTCCCACTGTGCTTTGATCTCCACCTTACCACGTCCATGAGGGCGTGCAAAACGGTGGTCTTTGGGTACAGTCCCGAGTCACATGGAGGCAATGAGCGATAGGAGGGGTTTCGTCTCTCCCGGTATTGGGGGTTGATGTTGCACAGTGCTTGATTGGCCGTAACAGGGAAGTCCCTGGCCAGGGCTGATCAGAGATTTGCTGGTAAGTGTTACCAGTAGTTTCTCGACCCGTTATGAGCCTCACATTGGCACGACTTATCGGTTATTGGGGTCTGACGTTTACCACCCCTAGACTTGATATGCGACGTATCAGACGAACAGACCGGACTGTACGGTAAGTGTTACTGGTTGGATTCACAGGAGTATGAGCGGGCTAGCTCGTCGATCTTCTGATCGCTCAATACCCGGATGGCCGTTACGTTTAGCAGACCGCTTGCGGCTTGTGGATGCTTGATATGATCATCATCTGCTACCGGTGTATTGACGAGTCTTTAGAGTCCTACACAGAGGTTTCCTGGCTCAAGCGAAACGAAATAGGAGCGCATATGAGATATGTGCAGGACCGAGAATAATGCGTGTATGTGATACCGCATTTCATTCTCGCGATATATGTTTCGATTGGTTATATTCGATATGACCTAGTTATCGAATCATTCATTCGATAAATCGATACATTGGATTCTAGTCGGTTATGTGCGACATGACCGGATCATTGAATCAAATGTTGATTTAATGATTTAATGCATAATTATATATTTGATATATTGTTTTGCATTAGCTAGTATTGGTTCACTTTATATGGATTTTCTCACTCGATGTGCAAGAAGTATATATGATATACTTTTGTGCACTTCTTTGTATCATGTTTGATGATACTTGATTATGTGGTTAAGTGTAAAGGGTTAAACCATGGTTAAGTGATGATTAGGGTTTTGGTTTTTCATTTATTTATTTGTTTATTTATTTGAAAAAGGTTAAGATAAGAATGGTGGCTCTTTTTTTTTTAAGTTGAAGCTTCATGAAGCTTTGACTTTTGTAACCATCCTTATCTTCATGCTTAACCCTAACCCTCTCAAGTGACCATAGTTTATTCTCTACACTTAACCTAGGTTAGAACATGATAAGTATTTTGATTTTATTATTCTTTTTCACAATACTTATCTTATTCTTTCTTCATCATCTCCTTCTTCTTCAAGAGAGAAAACAAGATGCCATCAATGGCAACTTGAGCATATGTGAGTGAAATCCAATTCTAAAGTGAACCCATCTCCTATTTCTTCACCCTCTACCTCTTGCCAAGTTGTTTTGGGTGTTTTCTTCACAAGTTTCACCACTTGTTGAAGTCGGAGCTTGAGCTTGTGCAACCTCGACGTAGATCGTCTTTGACACGAAGCCGACGACCTATTCCGCTCGTTTTCCCGATGAAGCCGATGAACGAGTCTAGGATTCGAAAAGGACAGCGAGAGGATGCCTACGTAGAGCCAAGGAAGAGGATTACCGGATCTACAAAGGTTGTAGCATCTAACCTATGGTTAATTAGCTAACTAGTTTTGTATTTCGCCTAGACATCTAGCAACGATCCGTTAACTAGGGTTTCTCGGCACCATAATTTTTAAATTTGGCATGTTCGATACCTTGTGAGACCTCTATAGGGTGCCTAGGAACCTTTCAGTGGTATCAGAGCCTAGCTAGAGCCTTAGGCGAAGTCTAGAAGGAATTTGAAGTCCGATCGAACCCGAAACCGCAATTTTTACACGCTCTCTGGACTTTTTATGAAAACGTGGATTTTTCCAGATTAAAAATGCCTAAAAAATTCAGCAGGAAGATCTAAGAAATCTGGTGAAACACGAGATCATGAGGCCTCCAAACTGCCGCGGAAACGCGGCAGAAGCATGGCTTCTGCCGCGGTTCCGCCGCCGACTGTTCACTTTGCTCAATTTTGTTTGCACAGTAATTCTTCTTTTCTGGTGCTGAGTTTTATGGGAATTTTTAATAATTATTCAAGAGTTGAATTTTCTGGGAATGCTTTGGGGATTCGATGTTTCGATCGGGGTATCAAATTTCGTCTTTGTGCTTTCCGGATAATTTTCAGAATATGTTAAAAAGTTCGACCGGATATAAATACCCAATTTCTCCCCTGTCGGGAAATTTCCAAGTGTTGGATTTTTCCGTAGTTTAACGACGTTCTAAGTAGTGCAAGTAACGCGATGGACCCTCTAGAAGACAACAAACCTTAACTCGATTATGTGACCGTCTTGAACTGCCCTTTGAACCTTCGGGTTTGGGGCAGTACGGCGTGCCACATGTGAGGCGTTGGCTTGACCCTTCTACGGCTGGACCGTTGGTACTGAGGCACGAACTGAATGTTGTTAGACTTATTTCATGTGTTGAGTTGTATCGGGAAAACTTGGGTATTCGACTGTTCGATCGGAAAGTTTAACATTTTCTGTTTATCTGGAATGTGATACAATAATTGGAATTCACAAGTAGTTATGAGATAACTGAATGAATGTTATAAATCTAGCAATTTAGTCCCATATGATATTGAAAAGAGTTTTCGATAATGAGACTAAAATGCGGGATTTATATCTGTCAGGCATGCGATGTCTAAAGAGGTTGCGGATTCCAATTGTTGTAGTTTTACACTTTCTTTTCTGTGACCGTAAGTGTAGTATGTTCATATCGCCGGTTTCGTTGCTATACGTCAACGACAATTGGGGTATGCATACTTACTTACGTTGATGACATGTGATGTTATGTGTTGCTGGATATGTTATATTGGATCGTCGTGTTCGAATAGCCGGGGGTTTTTATGTGAGATGAGTGTTTTTCATTTTCATTCATGTAAAAACTTGTATGTAATATTCTTTTATTTGGGGCACTTCCAGGTAGCGGAAGTTGTCACCTTTTGTATATTATTTACTTTTCCGCATTAGGATAGACCCAAGGAGGGGAGCACAAGTAACCGGGTTCTGGGGTCCAGTGGGAGACCAACTCGAGGAGTCGAGTCCGGGTCTCCTAACCCTAGAATTGGCAGGGTTGCTTGCCGCTCTCGTAGGGGTCTAGGGGTGTGGGATTGGCTATTCGTTACGACCGTGGAATCCGTGTTTTATACTGGCTCGTATTGAAAACACGGACGTCCTAGTATATCCAATATTTCATATGTTTATTCTGCTGCGATATCTGTGTTGTGACTCTGTGATGGATATAGTATATAGTATATATGATATATTATATAGACGTTACTTATGTTTTACACCCGCGCTAGCCCTGCCCTGCTCTGTCGTTAGTTACCTAACCTAACGGTGCACGAGGGGACATCGAGGCGAATGCGGATGGCATAAGTGTACGTCATATCTATCTGTGATGTTTAGGTATTTAAATGATGGGACTTCATTAATGTGATTAATGAAAGAAAAGAAACCTAAGATGTTGTGGAATCAGATTTTAAACAGAACAGGTAGCTACAGTTCTTGCTTTGCATAGCGGTATATATGATATACCCTGCACCTTATTCGATGAGGAAAGGACCGAGATCCCTTCACCGGGAGTGACTCCTTTAGCAATAACTGGCAGATGCTACACACTCGGTTTGGCTTTGATTGCTTTTAAGAGTTTTTGCTTTGCACAGTGATATATATGATATATCCCGCACCTCATTCGACGAGGAAAGGGCCGACGATCCCTTCACCGGGAGTGACCCCTTTAGCAAAACTAGAAAAGCCTCAAAATCATTCCATTTTAAAACTTCATTTGATTCTACAACGATATCAAGTTCATTACGCAATAGGTTTTCAGAAAAACCTGACGTAGCCCTCCGTCATTTCAGATAAGTACTAGTTAGTATTCGTGCTACGTTTGTTGACTATGTTAAGGCGTAGTGTGCGGTAGCTAATTTGTGCTTATCTGTATAAGCATATGATGCGATTGGATTAGGGTAGTCGTGCGACTTTGTTGACTATGTTAAGGGTCGTGCGGGTGGGTTTAATTCAATCGGGAAATGACGGGTTGAACTTGACTAGCACTTATGATTTGTTGACTATGTTAAGGTCATATAGCTGCTAGGGGCAAAAGATTATCGGGAATTTCAAGTGTTGAAATTTGCAATGAGATTGCATACCTTCTATGAGATGGTTGGATCCCGATACCCACTGCGAGTAAGAGTTACTCCTGGGAGAGTTTTACACATTGCAATTAGCCGATCAAGTAGGTGTCTAGAAAGGTGTCAACGGGGTTACGCCTCTGGGAAAACGAGGTTTACAGTAATTAGGTTCGTGCAAAAGCACGGGGGACCTCCCTCAAAGTACCGACACTGGTCTGGCTGAAAGATTGGCGAACTTGTAGTGTGTAATTAATCCCGGCTAGTCTTTCCTTTTAGGGTTTGAAGGAAGATTTGATAAAACCAGTGGGAGCCATCCTGATAAGATAAGATAATAACCAATCTGATCTTGCACGAGCATACGCTAAAGTGTTTTCTTCTCTCTCTCTTCAGGTAGCGACCATTTCATGCCCTAATGAAGATAATAATATGAATGTATTGACCGAACCCGCATGTTATACTGTGCTGGGGAACGTTGGTTCCGTTCTTTCTTATAAGAGTTATAGGAATGAACAGGATATAGGGGAATACCAGGATTCCCATGCCACCCGAATGAAGAAAGTACATGTTGATGCATTTTCTTCGGGTGTGTTCGTTACAGAGAACTGTTTCTCCATTTGCTCTACGTCCTGGGTATTGGATACCGGGTCAGGATCCCATATATGTAATCAGTTACATGGGCTTAGGAAAGGTAGAGAACTTGGAGAAGGTGATAAAGACATTAGAGTTGGAAATGGTGCAATTGTTGCAGCTAAGACTGTCGGGGAATATCACCTTGTATTACCAACTGGTAATATATTGGTTCTGAACGAATGCTATTACATGCCGAACCTGATATGCAACATTATATCGGTTTCTTTGCTAAGTAAAGAAGGATATAATTTTGTATTACAGGACAATGTTATGAAAATTTTCCATAACCAAAAGTTGGTTGGATCAGGCACGTTGTGCAATGGCATTTATGTTCTAAACCAATCAACAGTTCTGAGTATAACAAACGCATACAAGAGGAAGAGTTCAGAACTGAACGATTCTTTCTTGTGGCATTGTAGACTAGGCCACATCAATGCGACACGACTGGCTAAGTTGCATAAAGATGGATATTTGAAACCTTTCGAATTTTCATCTTATGACACTTGCCAGTCATGTCTCAAAAGCAAGATGACCAAAACTCCGTTTACGGGACACGGAGAAAGAGTTACCGAACTCTTGGGACTGATACATAGTGATGTATGTGGTCCCATGTCTACACATGCCAGGGATGGTTCTTCGTACTTCATTACATTCACTGACGATCTCTCTAGATTCGGATATGTGTTCCTGATGAAACACAAATCAGAAGATTTTGAGAAATTTAGAGAATATAAACAAGAAGTTGAGAACCAAACCGGAAAAAGTATTAAAATCCTGCGATCTGATCGAGGAGGTGAATACTTGAGCAATGAATTCCTGGACTTCCTAAAAGAGAATGGGATTCTCTCTCAGCTGACTCCTCCATATACACCACAGCACAACGGTGTATCTGAACGGAGGAACCGCACCCTATTAGATATGGTGCGCTCTATGATGAGCACAGCTGAGTTACCTATTTCCTTCTGGGGATATGCGCTGGAGACAGCAGCATACCTATTGAATCAAGTTCCATCTAAATCTGTACCTACCACACCATATGAGATATGGAGTGGGAAGAGACCATATTTTAAACGAGTTAAAATATGGGGTTGTCCGGCTTATGTCAAAAGACAAAATCCAGACAAACTCGAGGCACGGTCAGTTCTTTGCAAGTTTGTGGGATATCCTAAGAATTCCCAAGGATATTTTTTCTACCATGCTGAAGAACAAAAAGTGTTTGTTTCTCAATATGCCACCTTTTTAGAAAAGGAATTTCTTGAAAAAGAAATTAGTGGCAAAGTGGTAGAGCTGGAAGAGGTTCCAGATACACAAACAGTAACTGAAGATTTAGTGGAACCAGAGGATTCAGTAGCTCCAAATGAACCTCAGCCTCTCCGCCGATCTAGTAGGGTTCCTCGCCAACCTGAGAGATACTACGGTTTTCTCATGGATGGTTGAAGCGAGGATTGCATCATGGAGGATGATGACCCAACTAGCTTCGAGCAGGCCATCACTAGTGGGGACTCAGTGAAATGGCTGGATGCTATGCGGTCCGAGATGGAATCCATATACACCAACAAAGTATGGACTTTGGAAGTTGCTCCTGAAGGGGTAAAACCCATTGGGAGCAAGTGGATCTTCAAGAAGAAACTTGGTGTAGATGGGAAAGTGGAGACTTTCAAAGCTAGACTTGTTGCAAAAGGTTTTCGTCAAAGACCAGGTGTGGACTATGACGAAACCTTTTCTCCAGTGGCTATGCTTAAATCCATCCGGATCATGCTTGCCATCGCTGCATATCATGATTACGAAATCTGGCAAATGGATGTTAAGACCGCCTTTCTAAATGGTGATTTAGAAGAGTGCGTGTACATGACTCAGCTGGAGGGCTTCGTAGATAGTGGGAGCAGCGGGAAGGTGTGCAAGCTGCTTAAATCCATTTATGGATTAAAGCAAGCATCGCGGAGTTGGAACATCTGCTTTGATGTCGTTATCAAAGAGTTTGATTTCATCAAAAATCCAGATGAACCTTGTATCTACAAGAAGGTGGCAGAGAGTAAGGTTGTCTTCCTCGTATTGTACGTGGACGACATACTCTTGATAGGAAATGATATTCCTATGCTGCAATCGGTCAAGCTCTTCTTATCACAAAGATTCTCGATGAAAGATCTTGGTGATGCCTCCTGCATATTGGGAATCAGGATCTATAGAGATAGATCCAAACGGATTTTGGGATTGTCCCAATCCAGGTACATTGACACCATACTAAAGAGGTTTAGTATGGAAGAGTCCAAGCGTGGGAACTTACCCACGATCTCTGGAGTCACTCTCTCCAAAGAGATGTCTCCCAAGACTGATTTGGAGAGAGCTCGCATGCAAGGGATACCCTATACTTCGGCAGTAGGCTCTATCATGTATGCGATGCTATGTACTAGACCCGATGTTGCATACTCACTAAGTATAGTGAGCAGGTATCAAGCTGATCCTGGAGAGAGTCACTGGACAGCTGTGAAGAGCATTCTCAAGTACTTACGAAGGACTAGAGATATGTTCTTGGTGTATGGTAACGGAGAACTCCAAGTGGAGTCCTTTACCGATTCGAGCTTTCAGAGTGATAAGGACGACTCTAAGTCGCAGTCGGGCTTTGTCTTTACCCTTTACGGAGGGGCGGTTAGCTGGAAGAGTTCCAAGCAGGAAACCGTGGCAGACTCGACGATGGAGGCTGAATACATCGCTGCCAACGATGCTGCCAAAGAGGCTGTCTGGATCAAGAAGTTCATTACTGAACTTGGTGTGGTTCCATCCATTGAGCATCCAATACCTTTGTATTGCGATAACAATGGAGCGGTGGCTTTGGCCAAGGAACCCAGGTCCCATCAGCGATCCAGGCATATTCTGAGGCGGTATCACCTGATCCGGGAGATAGTTGATCGCCGGGAGATCGAGGTCAGGAGGGTTGACACGAAGAACAACACTGCGGATCCACTCACAAAGGCCATTCCCCAGATACAGTTTGAGAGACTCTTCGGGATGCTCGGTATGCGATACTACAGCAGCTGGCCCTAGTGCAAGTGGGAGATTGTTAGTTGTATGTATGCCCTAGAGGCCAGTATTGTACAGATGATGTATATTATATTGGATGCTTGGACATATATAGAGATGACTTTCTTGCTCGACATGATAGTATGCTATCTGGTTGCTCTTTATCTTAACATGTACACTAGTCTCTTTATACTGTCTTATAGTTATATGTTGGTAAAGCCCTTAGGATTTGTACTTGACTGCCTGGACTATGATGCAGATCATACTATTGGGGACATGGTAGTCCATAAGTACATCCTTCAAGGTCCCTAGTCGTGGGTGTATCGAGACGGGGCATCGATATACCAGAGTAGACTAGCGTATATGCTTCTCGACCCATGTGATGGGCGATGGATGATCCCATATCCATTGGTGTTTGACATCAGAGATGGTATACGGGTGCTCAGTGGAGACTGGGTACACTGGACGGACTCGCCGAAACTCCCAGATGGTATTATACCTCACGTCAGATGGCAGTTCTCAGGTGACACTTGTACAGGTTAGTCTGTAGACCCGAGATCGTCATAGAGTCTTGTGTGATTCCCACTGTGCTTTGATCTCCACCTTACCACGTCCATGAGGGCGTGCAAAACGGTGGTCTTTGGGTACAGTCCCGAGTCACATGGAGGCAATGAGCGATAGGAGGGGTTTCGTCTCTCCCGGTATTGGGGGTTGATGTTGCACAGTGCTTGATTGGCCGTAACAGGGAAGTCCCTGGCCAGGGCTGATCAGAGATTTGCTGGTAAGTGTTACCAGTAGTTTCTCGACCCGTTATGAGCCTCACATCGGCACGACTTATCGGTTATTGGGGTCTGACGTTTACCACCCCTAGACTTGATATGCGACGTATCAGACGAACAGACCGGACTGTACGGTAAGTGTTACTGGTTGGATTCACAGGAGTATGAGAGGGCTAGCTCGTCGATCTTCTGATCGCTCAATACCCGGATGGCCGTTACGTTTAGCAGACCGCTTGCGGCTTGTGGATGCTTGATATGATCATCATCTGCTACCGGCGTATTGACGAGTCTTTAGAGTCCTACACAGAGGTTTCCTGGCTCAAGCGAAACGAAATAGGAGCGCATATGAGATATGTGCAGGACCGAGAATAATGCGTGTATGTGATACCGCATTTCATTCTCGCGATATATGTTTCGATTGGTTATATTCGATATGACCTAGTTATCGAATCATTCATTCGATAAATCGATACATTGGATTCTAGTCGGTTATGTGCGACATGACCGGATCATTGAATCAAATGTTGATTTAATGATTTAATGCATAATTATATATTTGATATATTGTTTTGCATTAGCTAGTATTGGTTCACTTTATATGGATTTTCTCACTCGATGTGCAAGAAGTATATATGATATACTTTTGTGCACTTCTTTGTATCATGTTTGATGATACTTGATTATGTGGTTAAGTGTAAAGGGTTAAACCATGGTTAAGTGATGATTAGGGTTTTGGTTTTTCATTTATTTATTTGTTTATTTATTTGAAAAAGGTTAAGATAAGAATGGTGGCTCTTTTTGTTTTAAGTTGAAGCTTCATGAAGCTTTGACTTTTGTAACCATCCTTATCTTCATGCTTAACCCTAACCCTCTCAAGTGACCATAGTTTATTCTCTACACTTAATCTAGGTTAGAACATGATAAGTATTTTGATTTTATTATTCTTTTTCACAATACTTATCATATTCTTTCTTCATCATCTCCTTCTTCTTCAAGAGAGAAAACAAGATGCCATCAATGGCAACTTGAGCATATGTGAGTGAAATCCAATTCTAAAGTGAACCCATCTCCTATTTCTTCACCCTCTACCTCTTGCCAAGTTGTTTTGGGTGTTTTCTTCACAAGTTTCACCACTTGTTGAAGTCGGAGCTTGAGCTTGTGCAACCTCGACGTAGATCGTCTTTGACACGAAGCCGACGACCTATTCCGCTCGTTTTCCCGATGAAGCCGATGAACGAGTCTAGGATTCGAAAAGGACAGCGAGAGGATGCCTACGTGGAGCCAAGGAAGAGGATTACCGGATCTACAAAGGTTGTAGCATCTAACCTATGGTTAATTAGCTAACTAGTTTTGTATTTCGCCTAGACATCTAGCAACGATCCGTTAACTAGGGTTTCTCGGCACCATAATTTTTAAATTTGGCATGTTCGATGCCTTGTGAGACCTCTATAGGGTGCCTAGGAACCTTTCACATTGTGAATTATTTAGCAACAGGACTTCTACCCAGCGAATGGTCAAAACAAGACAATCACCGATTTCTATCCCAAGTAAAACATTTTACTAGGATGAACCTTATCTGTTTAAGTATTATCTCGATCAAATCATTCGCCGTTGTGTCCCTAATGATGAATTCAAGAGTGTATTGTCTTTCTGCCATGATCAGGCATGTGATGGTCACTTTGGTCCAAGAAAAACGGCGGAAAAAGTTTTGCAATGTGGCTTTTATTGGCCAACGTTATTTAAAGATACATATGATTATTGCAAAACTTGTTCATGGTGTCAACACATGGGTCGGATTTCACGGAGGAATGAGATGCCGCTCCAACCTCTTGGTTGTTGAGATATTTGATATTTGGGGAATTGATTGTATGGACCCATTTCCCAACTCTTTTCGGAATTTATACATCTTATTAGCGGTTGATTATGTCTCTAAATGGGTGGAAGCGGTACCGTATTGCACTAATGACAACAAGGTTGTTATTAAATTCCTTAAAGAAAATATCTTTTCGCGATTCGGACACCCTCGCGCTATAATTAGTGATAATGGTACGCATTTCTGTAATCGGTCTTTCGAGGCTTTAATACGGAAATATTCAATCAACCACAAACTTTCTATGCCCTATCATCCCCAAACGAGCGGGCAAGCTGAGATCTCTAATAGACAAATCAAACAAATTTTGGAGAAAACGGTTTCTAAGAACCGTAAAGATTGGTCCACCAAATTGACGGATGCACTTTGGGCATTTCGTACGGTATATAAGACCGATCTTGGTATGTCTCCTCATCGACTAGTGTTTGGGAAGGCTTGCCACCTTCCTGTCGAGATCGAACATAAAGCAATGTGGGCTATTAAAGAGCTTAATTGTGATTTTGATCAAATCGGCAGCTATCGGAAGCTGCAATTAAATGAACTAACCAAACTTCGTGATGAAGCTTACAATAATGCGGTTATAGTAAAGAATCAGACTAAAGTGTTCCACGATAAAAACCTTATGAGGAAAACTTTCACACCGGGAAAACAAGTCCTTCTTTACCGGGTAAGTTAAAATCTCGTTGGAAAAGACCTTTTGTGGTGCGGTATATGTACCCGCACGGAGCAGTGGATATAGAAAATGTTAAAAACGGTTCTATTTTTAAAGTAAATGGGCATAGATTAAAACCGTACTTTTCCGCTGACCCAACGGAGGAGCTCCTGTTCCTACAGGAGCCGCTTTTATCACAACTAACTTTCCTCCGCCCCACCTCCATATTTCGGTAACACCGTTTCATCTAAGAATGGGGGTGAGTAAAAAAAAGATATAACTGAATATCTGTGCGTGCCAAAGAATAAGTTTAGGGGTAGTTTTTCATTTAACTATTATTTTGCTCCCATGTCTACAGGTCCATGCGCTCAAAGAACAAAATCAGTGAGAACACTGCTACAAATAGGTTTGGGAGGAGGTTTGTATTTACTGAAATATCATTTGGCACTAGGCACTTTATATAAAAATATGCATAAATGAATTTTTTTTATAATAAAAATTAGGATGTGAAAAATACATATGAAAGATAGGAAGAGATTTAAGAAAAGCAAGAAAATTAGATGTTTTAAAACAAAGCTAGTAATAGACAGTCATGGGCTGTTGTCCCAAGGGTTAGTAAGATAAAGGAAATTACTAATCCATGGATAGAAATAAATCTGAAAAATAGTCCATGTTCTTAAGTCCAAACATCTGAACGTTGATACCCTACTACATGCACTTGCACACATCTTGAAACTTGGGATAGTAGAGAACATCTTAAAATGCTCTTGTTTAAAAGCCTTAGTATGAAGGAATATATATATATATATATATATATATATATATAAACAAAATATAAATGACGCATAAAAAAATGGTGAAGAAAAATGAACATTGATTTTGTAATTACTTAAGGCGGCATAAAAAAAATAGCATGGGTGCCTTATCACCTAGTACCTTAGACCAACAGTTTGGGAGTCACTGCTAAGCCTTAGGTGTTTCAAGACTAGGATATTGCTAATTACGCCTTAATGAGTGAGCACATTTGGTAATCGGTTGGTTGGTACCTCAAGAAGTATTAAAGGTCGCATGAAAAATGTGTGAGCAATTCCATCTGAAAACATTCACCGAGTAAAAACTACTAAGGAATGAGGACAAGAATATGATAGCTTGAATTGAATTCTCTAAGTGTAGGGATGCCTTTTATACACACGTAGGGGTATATGATCGATGTTTGGAAGAAAGGTAGGGAGAAAGACTAAAGGCAATGTTTTATTGAGGAATGATATGATTTCTGACATC
Source organism: Agapanthus africanus (assembly GCA_030015575.1). Taxonomy (NCBI): domain Eukaryota; kingdom Viridiplantae; phylum Streptophyta; class Magnoliopsida; order Asparagales; family Amaryllidaceae; genus Agapanthus; species Agapanthus africanus. The sequence continues at coordinate 150,577,874 of CM057346.1, forward strand.
TTTCCATGACTATTAAGATAGGGCTCATGGCAACTAAAAAACTAGCGTAGTTTGAAACTCTTATTTTCAAGTTCTTTCTCTTATATGTTCCTTATCCTTGTATGTAACTTTCATCTTCTTTCTTTTATTATGGAATTTTGTGGGTGTAATCCGCTGAAAACCCTCAGGAGACAACACTCCTCCTACTAGGGACACCTGGAGGTTTAAAGGCATGTTGCACGTGCTCAGTGCAATCGTGTTGCCAACGAAAGTGTTCTAGTTAGTTTTTTCTTTTTCTTTTTCTCTTTAATAACTAGTTTGCTCGGGACGATCAAAGATAAGTTTGGGGGTATTTGATTAGTCTAAAATATTGCACATTTGAATGAATATTTTCTTTACTATTGTTAAGTACTAAAAGGTGTTTATTGTAAATATAGAACATATGAGGGTTTATTTGTAAAAAGTTTATTATCATATGTTTCTACATTATAATTAATATAATGAGGGAAAATATATGCATATAATATTTAAATGAAATGTTAGTAATTAAAATATGTATATCATATCAAATATTTCTAATCAATATTCTTAACATATTATATCATATAAATGGTTAGGATAATATCTCAAAAATACCAAATGTTACTAACACTATGATTTGAGATATTGTGCAGATATCAGCTCAGGTCTGGAATTCAAGCAAGAGATCCGAGCCAAATCGGGATATCGAAACCGAATCTGCCAAAATTTAGAAGCAAATCGAGAGATCTAGCAATGGCAGAGACTCGGAGCATTATTTTCAGAATCTATACATCAAGAGAATCTCCAAATATCAACACAGAAGACCAGAAAAATACCAAACTCTGATGCCACCAAGATGTGGCGGAACCGCCGCTAAATATGGCTATATGTGGCGGTTCCGCGGCTCAATAAGGGCCATTGGATGTGAAATTTTTTGGTTTGGATCGTAACAGAATATATTCACATATGGAATCTAGGGTTTCTGGTTTTAGGGACTATATAAGGGACCGAGAGCTGTACATTGAAAATAATCAACCGAAGAGATCAAGAGATCCATGCATCCAAGTGATCATCATCTATTCATCTACCTCCAACAAGAGAGAGATCTAGAGCAAACTAGGGTTCTTATATTCTACTTTCTAAGGAGAATTGTAAATGCAATAGTTGATTAATAAATGTAGTGTTTTTTATTATTCTTTTTGCATTTAATTTCCGCACTTACTTTCTGCACTTACATTTCTGCATCTTAATCATGTTTTCATTCTTCTTCAACTTTTCTTCTAAATTTTTAACTATGAGCGAGTAATTCCTAGCTTGCTAGGGTTCATAGGATATGGTAGAACAATAAATGAGAAAATCTTTTAACTTCTTTTATACATTTTAAAGTTTATAAATTTTAGCAAAATAAATGTTAACTTCCTTATCGGGCGCGCTACCATTTTATTGATAGTCACGATAACGATTTGAGATTGATTTAATACTTGTTTTGGTAAGGGCTAGACATGAATAGAGATCAATGCAAGGACAAGGGTTAGTAGTGGGGAAACTCTAGTTTCTTCCAAAAACCCTAATCTACATTCATCACTATCGATCTAGTTTAAACTATTAAAAGATAAATAAGTCATTTTAATTATTCATCCATTACTACTAAGTCATATGAACCCTACAAGCCTTTACATTATAAATTCCATATCCGTAACGACAAACAATCACCCATCTTTTATCAACTCGTCTAAAGCAAGAAAAGAGTTCACGTTTCCCTGCGGATGACCCGTACTCATCGCGGTTGGCTACTAGCGACACCGTTTTGATTGCGATTATTTTCGAACACACTTTTTAACGACAAATCAAGTCTTTACCTTCGCATGTACCGAATGAGCCCGATGAGCCTCGACCTTCGCTACCACCTATGTCGCAGTTGACTCAGATTGATATCACAGGACCTTCACAGATACCGCGACCACGTCCGAAGTAGAAGAAGAAGAGATTTTATCCCATTTTCATTTGATTATGTATTTTGTAGTATTATATTGTATCGAGGCCTTGTATCGTTCATGTAGTGATATTAGCATTGATGTTGTGATGGTATCCACCCTTCGAGGTGCGATCTCTTTTTCGGTATTAGTTTTGTGATTCCACCCTTCGAGGTGATATTTGTTTACCGCCGAGTGTGGCGTGTAGTGCTATATGGCACAGATTATTATAGATTTGTGAATAGATCTTAATATATGCAAAGGAGATGTACGTTTTATTTTTAAAACGTGGTTACATAAGTATTCGCACGACATGGTAGCAGCGATTTGGCTTCAAAAAAGTTGTATCACTTTCAGGTTGCGACATGATATCAGTTGTTAAGTGATTTAAGGTTTCTGGACTTGGGTAGTTCCAAGTAAAACGCTATTGACAGTAGCGCTTTCCTTGTACTGAAAACGCTATTGTCAGTAGAAATTTTCTCGAAATGAAAACGCTATTGTCAGTAGCATTTGGCATAAATCCGGATATGCCTGTTTGAAAATGCTACTGACAATAGCGTTCATTCGGAGGAAAATGCTACTGTCAGTACCGTTTGCTGGGTTCGCTTAGCACCCCCGCTATGTTTCGGCATGCATCAAGTATGCTATTTCAAAAAATCTAGGGTGTCGAGCGAGCCCAACCAAGGATCTAACTAGAGAATTAAGGTTATAAATGCATGTAAACAAACTTTACACTAAGTGAAATAGGAATACAACCTTTGTAGACGGTCCTTCACTTATAAAGCTCCGTGTAGTAGTCGCTTAGCTCCAAGTAGTGATGTCCCGGACTCTCCTTAGGCTCCACGAGGCGAAAGGAACGAGCTTGCTCAAGGATCTTCGAGGCCGAAGATGATCTGCGTCGAAGAATCGCTAACTCAAGCTACCTCTTCACTAATTGATGAATTAGTGAAGTAAACAAGCTATACTAAATGGCTAGTTTGGTATAGATTGATGAAATAGGAATTTTGCTCACTTTAGAATTATTTTTCTCTTTTTCTTTTTCTTCTCACTTGAAAGCTAGAGAGCAAAGAAGGAGATGAAGAGGAAACTCAAGTGATCAAGTGATGAACTATGGGTGAGAAAATATCTCATATATCTCATGTAGAGACTTAACCATGGTTAAAGATAATGGTTAGGTTAATAAATATCTAGAGTAAAACAAAATTAGTGGACTAAGTCAAGGTTTCTACATGCTTCCACAAGCATCTCAAACCATGGCAATTTCCACCTAATTTTGATTTATCTCTTAATAATTAATTACCCAAATTATCTTTAGTTAGGTATGAGTCTCATACACCCAAGTTCAATGTATCATCTAGCATGACACATAAATAAATACATTAATATATATCACATATATATTTGTATGTATTAGTAGAAAAGAGATTCTTAAGTGAACTAATATTAGTTAATATATATTAATATATCAAATATATAATTATATATTAAATTATTAAATCAACACTTGATTTAATAATCCGGCTATATCACATACAACAGACTAATATCATATACATGTATATCAAATATACATATAACAAATTATTGAATCAACACTTGATTCAATAATCCGGTTATATCACATATAACCTATATCGCTAGATTAGAATACTGTATCACATACAAGTATCAATCTCGGTCCCGCACATATCACATATGTGCCCTACTTCATTTCACTTAAGCCAGGAAACCTCTGTGTAGGACTCTAAAGACTCGTCAATACGCCGGCAGTAGGTAATGATCATATCAGTAATCCACAAGCCGTCAACGGTACTAGCTGGACATAACGGCTACCCAGGTATTGAGCGATCAGAAGATCAACAAGCAATCTTGTCTAAACTCCCGTGAATCTAGTAAGTAACACTACCGTAAAGTCCAGTCTTTTCGTTTGATATGTCTCATATCGAGTCTGGGGGTGGTAAACGTCAGACCCCCAATAACTTGATAAGTCATGCCGATGTGAGGCTCATAACGGGTCGAGAAACTACTGATAACACTTACCAGTAAATCTCATCATCAGCCCTGGCCAGGGACTTCCTGTTATACCCAATCGAGCACAACGCAGCATCAACCCCCAATACCGGGAGAGATGAAACCCCTCCTATCGCTCATTGCCTCCATGTGACTCGGGACTGTACCCAAAATCCACATGTTTGCACGTTCTCTTAAGCATGGTAGGGAGGAAATCAAAGTACAGTGGGAATCACACAAGACTCTATGACGTTCTCGGGTCTACAGACTAATTTGTATCAGTGTCACCAGAGAACTGCTATCTGACGATAGGTATAATACTATCTAGGAGTTCTCGGCGAGTCCTGTTCAGTGTACCCATTCTCCAATGAGCACCTGTGTACAATCTTTGATGTCAAACACCAATGGATGTTGGATCATCCATCGCCCCATACAGGGTCAAGAAATGTACACAGTAGTCTACTCTGGAATATCGATGCCCTATCTCGACACTCCCACGACTAGGAATAATTAAAGGATGAACTTGTGGACTACCCTGGCCCTACTAGTATAATCTGCATCATAGTCCTGGTAGTCAAGTACACATCCTAAAGGCTTTATCATCATGTGAGAGAAAGATAGTATCACAATACCAGTCTACATGTTAAGATAAAGAGCAACCAGATAGCATACTATCATGTCGAGCAAGAATTTTCTCTCTATATATGTCCAAGCATCCATTATAATATACAATCATGTACAATAATGGCCTCTAGGGCATACATACAACTAACAATCTCCCACTTGCACTAAGGCCAGTTATTGTAGTATCTCATACCCAACATCCCGATGAGTCTCTCAAATTATATCTGGAGAATGGACTTCGTGAGTCGATCCGCCGTGTTATTCTTCGTGTCAACTCTCCTGACCTCGATCTTCCGGCGATCAACTATCTCCTGGATCAGGTGATATCGTCTCAGAATATATCTGGATCGCTGATGGGACCTAGGTTCCTTGGCTAAAGCTACAGCTCCATTGTTATCATAATACAAAGGTATTGGATGCTCAATGGATGGAACCACACCAAGTTCAGTTATGAATTTCCTTATCCAGACAACCTCTTTGGCAGCATCGTTGGCAGCGATGTATTCAGCCTCCATCGTCGAGTCTGCATCGGTATCTTACTTGGAACTCTTCCAACATACCGCCCCTCCATTGAGGGTGAAGACAAAACCCGAGACCGACCTACTGTCGTCCTATCACTCTGGAAGCTCGAATCGATAAAGGACTACACTTGGACTTCACCGTTACCATACGCCAAGAACATATCTTTAGTCCTTCTCAAGTACTTAAGAATGTTCTTCACAGCTGTCCAGTGATTCTCCCCAGGATCCGATTGATACATGCTTACAACAGCAAGTGCGTAAGCTACATCCGGTCTGGTACATAACATCACATACATGATAGACCCGACTTCCGAAGCATAGGGTATCCCTTGCATGCGAGCCCTCTCCAAATCGGTCTTAGGGGACATCTCTTTAGAGAGAGTGATTCCTGAGATCGTGGGTAAATTTCCACGCTTGGAATCTTCCACACTAAACCTCTTTAGTATGGTGTCAATGTACCTAGATTGGGACAATCCCAACATCCGCTTAGACCTATCTCTATAGATCTTAATCCCCAAGATGTAGGAGGCATCATCCAGATCCTTCATAGAGAACCTTTGTGATAAGAAGAGCTTGACCGAGTGCAACATAGGAACATCATTTCCTATCAAGAGTATGTCATCCACGTACAATACGAGGAAGAAAAATTTACTCTCTGCAACCTTTTTGTATATACACGGCTCATCTTCGTTTTTGATGAAGTCGAACTGTTTGACTGCCACATCAAAACAGATGTTCCAACTCCGCGATGCCTACTTTAATCCGTAGATTGATTTAAGCAGCTTGCACACCTTTTCGCTGCTCCCACTTTCCACGAAGACCTTTGGCTGTGTCATGTACACGCTCTCTTCTAAATCACCATTTAGAAAAGCGGTCTAGACATCCATCTGCCAGATTTCGTAGTCATGGTATGCAACGATGGCAAGTAGGATCCGGATGGACTTAAGCATAGCCACTGGAGAAAAGGTTTCATCATAATCCACACCTGGTCGTTGACG